>JAVTVJ010000030.1:10384570-11029463 GCA_034509425.1 Eopsaltria australis
AGTATTCCCAAGTGATGCACAGCGGTTCTCCAGAGCAAACAGCCAAGAGCAAACAAATTCTGTGACACAGCAGGAGTTTAAAAGATTACAGCAGATAAAATACGAGCATATCAGATTTACCAATATTAGTACTAATAACGGTAGCATAGAAGATTATGTTCATTGAGGTGGCTTCATGAAAAGAACTTTTTCTACAAGAGATTAAATGGATACTAAAAGCCTGATGATACCAACTTCTGATAATATCAGAACGGCAAGAGGAAACTTCAAGCTCTTTATCAGGCTCTAATATTCTGATGCATTCACATCTTCTATCAAATTATTATCTGTGTATGTGAAACACTGTGAGTCAGAAGACAAAAGCAGCTCTATATATGTACTGCACACTTCCCTATTACTCTTTCCATGCAATACTCTTTCAAGCTAAAGTGCACAAACTGTGGAGACAAAGACATGAACTAATTAACTGTTTTTGCTGAAGAGGGGCTTAATGGCTTTAGAGAGCTTCATGATGTGTGGTCAGGGAAGTCACATGAAAACATTAAGTAGATTCAACAAATAAGGCATGACAATTAAATGGACATAGAAGATTTCTCTTCCTGACACAATCGCACATGTACTTTAACTACTTCCATTTACTTTAGGTATTAATAGTCTGGTTTCAGATATTTTTTAGCAGATCTAAATCTTGTATGTTTGTTGCTACCAATTGCATTAAGCCATATAGAAAACCTTAAAGTTAAAAGTTTCTATGCACTGCTTCTTAATAACTACAATACTTCTCTATATACTGACCAAATTATTCATTTCAATGAATGTTATCTGATTTAAAGGGAAACCCTTCCAAATGCAAAATTTCAGGATATTTCAACAAAAAATATTTCCTAGCTTTTTAGCTGAAAGTATTTGAGGATGTTTGTTTCTTGCTAAGTTATACACCTTACTGTTTTTCATAGTGTGCAGCAAGGCAACTGTCATAGAAATGAATGGATGGAATTAATTTTCTCTCTCCCAGTACTTTCCCAAAACCATACTTGTTAAGAAATTTCTGTCTAACTCTTGATAGTTTATTGTTAAAGAAAATGTCCTTTTCCTACATTTTTTACTGCAAATTATCTTGCCTTTAAAGGTAAGTAAGACTTACTATAACAATAAAAAATCACTCTTTTAGACAGTAGTATGCAAAAATGTAGAAAATCTGAGGTCTTCCTCTGTTTTTCAATCTAGTTTAGCAAGAACAGTTAGCTTCAAATATGAGTACAAATGCCATGTCAGCTGGCGGCTGAATAACACACCTTACTTCTAGTACTTGGTTAGAAGAGCAACAACTATAATGAGGTTAAGTCTAAATACCTATTGTTCTACTAGGAAAAAACATATTGCAGTACATACATTTCCATCAAGATAGAACTTAACGTTCTCAGGAGAGTCTATCAAATAATAAAGTAGATAATTTTACAGTCCCTCTTTAATGGCACCACTATTACTCAATGGTATCTGAAAAACTGCCTCTGATGCAGGATGTGCAGAACCACTGCAATAACTTTTTGCATGTTTGCTTTATTTATAAATTCAAACCCACCTACCCATGTTATCTATGCACTGGGACAGCGATGCATCTGCTCAGGCTGAACTCTTCTTCAGAGAGAGCCCCTCAGGCACACTTTGGTTCTCCAGAAACTTTGTAAATAAAATGTTTGAAGATATGTCTTGGCAGTGTTTCAGTGAAGTAAACTCTTTCAGTATAAATGCTGAAGACCTGCTGATATTAATTTTCAGGATTTTCATGCTGATTCTTATGCTTAGATAGAAAAATAAGCACCTTACACATAAAAAAGAAAAACAGATAACAGCAAGAGAAAAGGCTTTCATTTTCTCCTACATTCTTTCTGAGTGCTTCAGAAGCTCCTACGTCCTCACCTTAGAGATACCAGAGGAGTCAGGTTTATAAAGGTTGTTTGAAAAACCTCAAGAAATCCACAATCTACAAAAGAGACACCACGGAAGTTTTGGAACAGGTAAGTGTGTTTCTGTGGGAGAGGCAGTTATCACTGTGTCTGGAATCACACATGAGCAAATCAATAACTGACACGCTTGTAATCTCTTGTCCTGCCTGTCATATTACACAGACAATAAAAGTCTGAGACATTGAAGACATAATAATCAGCAAAGATGATGAAACGCATCTTGAAAAACTGTATTTAATAACTTGTTTAACAAAGGAGAAATACTTCCTCAACAGACCTTCCCTCACTCCTCTATGCAAAGCATTGCAAAATGCTTCTGTAGTGCCTTTAGTGCTTCAAAGTCACTTGAGGTAATATATGAAATAAAACTATTTCCTGTATTTTAATATGTGGAATTGCAAAGAAAACTAATGATCGATACAAAATGGTCAGAAAGGGTAGGCAATTAAGTTTTTAAATTGAAGCTTTCTCTTGTTTTGATACTGGAGAACCAAGGTTTGGCCTTCACATAAATTAGTTCAAAGCAAAAACCTTTCAAATGCTATCTGTTCATAATTTTTTAAATTTATTGATAATTTCTTGATTTATTATGTTTTCCAAAACATATAAAACCAGAGACTTTATATATTTGTGTATATATACCTATATATACATATAAAACATAAAAACAAGTCATGCTGATGATCTGCTGAAGGAAGGATAAAATGTTTACAGTTCCCTTGCACCTACATATTAGAGCAAATATTACATAACAGTCAACAGATGTTGTTAAGTAAATGTTTGCAAGGGAGGGAAAAGCCTCCAAAGCAAACATTTTCTGAAACACTGTTAATGGAGGCCTGTGTACTGGGCCTAACTTTATGGTACATTATGCTTAGTTAATTGAACAATACCATTAATTTCCATTGACACTGGACCAACTACAAGGACTAACAAGCAATTTACTAAGTTCAGCAGCAGACACTCTATACAACAGCTGACCAGTATTTTCTCCGCTGAATGTTTTCCAAGTGGAACACTGAGAAGACACACCTTAATTTTTGAATTAGGAAGAGAAGAATATTTCAAGAGGCTTAAGATCTCCTTCTCTCTCTTGCTCTCACTCTCATTTTTTACTTTATTTCTTATCCCATGAGCTCAAGCATTCCTCATCGACACAGGCTTTTTTAGGGTTGAACTGACCAACAGAGGCTTAGCAATAGCTAACATGACCCAGTCTCCTTCCCTTCATTCTGCCACCTTAATCCGATCTTTCCTAGGTAGTATAGTAATTACTCTTTTCTATAAAGCTAACTATGCAAGTAGCTTTCATAATAAACTGAAGGCTGCTACCTTGGATCACAAACTAGTTCTTATCAAGAGGTAAAAGGGAATATAAACATCTAGAGAAAAACCAGTCACACTGTCAAAAAGAGCAAACTCACTATGACAGAGGTTTATGGCAAATGTTTGACTGGGTACAGGCAGGGCTACTGTACGGTGGTTTTGTTCACAACAAAAAGGACTGCAATTACCCCTGCAGGTCAGTCTCCAGTCAGAACGAGCTTCATCCACAATCCTGAGAGACTTCAGGCCGGGCGAATTAAAAGGCAATTCGGAAACTCACAAAATTTAGGACCGGTTACCGCAAGTGAGTAAACCAGACACTGGAAACAAGCTGCTGCTTCAGAGGACCGTAAGTGAGCCGGGCTGTTTGTTCAGCACGGAGCAGGCTGTTTCCCTATCACCGGCCCCGCAGGCAGCCCCGCCGCCGCCGCCCCATCAGTAGACCGGAGAAAGCATCTCAATACCAGCAAGCATCTCCGAGGGGAAGGGGCGGCACTCAGGGCTGCCGCTGCCTCACGGCCGCGGCCCCGCCCGGCCCGCCCCACCATGGCGGCCCCGCCCCTCACGGCGGCCCCGCCTCGCGCTCGTTACCGCAGCAACGGCCCGGCGGCCCGGGCGGGCTCAGCCAATCAGCGGCGCGCTTGCTGCGGCGCGCGGGAGCGACCGTTGGTGGCGGGAAGCGGCGCGGCTCGGACGCGGTGGGTGCGGGCCCGGCCCGGCGGGACGTGAGGGGCGGCTCCGGGGCCGGCGGGAGCTGAGGGGGCGGCTCCGGGGCCGGCGGGAGCTGAAGGGGCGGCTCCGGGGCCGGCGGGAGCTGAAGGGGCGGCGGTGACAGGCGGCGACCGTGGGGCTGCCGGGACCCGGGGAGGGGCCGTCGGTGTCTCCCCTGGCCGAGCGCTGGGAGAGTTGCGAGGGAAACGCGGCTCCCAGTGAGCCAATGGTAACAACAAAAACAACTTGCGCGAAGAGGTTTGAACAACAACGCGGGGCGGTAAAAGCAGCCCCGAGCGTTTGTCCTGTGAGTTACAGCCGCTGCCTTTGCCTCCTGTGTGCTGACGCTGCATCTGTTCGCTTACAGGTTTGGTACAGCGCTATGGGTAGTGCACTGACGGAAGATGATATAACACGCATTGAAAAAGATATGAAAGAGTTTTGGATCCAGTTTAAAATCAGTTATGGCACTGAACAGATCAGTCAGACTTCAGCACTGAGATGTGCGTGCAAAGAGACTATAGATGCTCTTTCAGGTAAAAAGGCTGTATGCTACTATTAACTCTGCTTTTTGCAAGTTATCATCAAACTTCTTCAGGTAACTGAACTTTCTCTTACAGAGAAATGGTCCAAGAAGATGAAAGAAGAGGAGCTGATGATGGACAAAATTCAGGAGTATAACAATGGTACAGTTATTTTTTGTGTCCAACCTTTATAAAATTAACTTAATACAGCTGAATAGTATGTTTAACTTCACATTTAAAAAGGTAAGTAATAACATCAGAATGAAGATAGAATTAAACCCAAACATATATGGTTGGTTACAATGTAAATTTACAATGTAAATTTCAAGTCAAAAGCAGTTTGTTGTAAAACTTCATAGATGATGCAAAAATATAAAAGTTTTCTGCATAGAGCGTATTTAAACCAATAAAGTATCAGAATTTTCTGACTGCAGTAGGAAAAGTAAATTAAATTGCTTAGTAAAGCTAAGTATTGTGAGGTTATTTATGCCTTTTCCATATTAGTAAGAGAATACTGTCAGCTCTTCAGTCTAGGGTTAACTTGTCTGAATTTTGTAGACTTCAGAATATCAGGTGAAAATTATTGCAACTCCCATATCAGTGTTTCCATTCTTGGCTTTCCATCATCTGTGAGCAGGAGCCACCATCTTCATTCTTTGAAGATGTATATAGTGGTGGCACCAGAAACAAATTTCGTCTGATTAAAGTATCAGAGCAGCTCCATACTTTGTAGCTTCTTTTAGGAATAACTTTCACTTTAAGCTTTCATTTAATGCTCTTGATATACTTAAGCTGACTTCTCTCTGCACCTAAGGTAGCATGCATTCCACTGTGTTTCATTCATATAAATAATTTCAAACTACTTAACTTTTAAATAGCAGGGAGATAACTTAATCATCTGTTTATGTTATTTTCTTGCTTCCTTTCAGAGATTCTCCAGCAGACCAAATATGTAGCAGAAAAGGAAGAGCAGTTGACAGAAATAAAAACGAAGCTAAATCAAGAAGAAGAGCAGCAGAAGGAATTGACTGACAGCATCCAAGAACTTGAAAAAGAGTTGATGAAGAAAATGGAAAGTAAGTAAGAAAAGTGTAATAAGTAAATTTTTTTAATTGAAGGAGGGGTTGTTTTTGACCCTTGGCCTTTATGGTTTTTCTCTTGTTCTAAATGTTTTTTTATGTGCTTGTTTTGCCTTTGATACTTACGATGGATTTTAAAATTCTAGTAAAATCTTCTAAAAATAAAGCTGCCAAGGAGAAAATGGAACGACTGAGCAAGATTAATACATTGTTTAAAGAGCATCTTGGATTAGAAATGCGTAGAATTCACGGTAGGTTTCTGTACTTCCCATAGTTTCTGTGTGCACTGATACAATGTGGTTCATGTTGGATTGTGCAGTGAAGAACACACAGCTTACACACCTGATCAGTTGGCTTAGGCCAGCTACTACAATTGTCCCTCAAGTGGCAAAATATGCTAAAATGCATTTGTCTTGCAAAGGGATCAAGGTTGCTTAATTTGTCAGTGTTCTAAGAATACTAATTGAAACTAACTTTGTATTGTGATTTTTAGTTATCATTGTGACTCTGCAGCAGAGGTTAATGGTGTTAATTAATTCTGTTTGTGTTTATTTTAGATGAGCAATTACAGTTTATATTCAGACACATTGACCACAAAGATCCTGACAAACCATACATGTGTACCCTTTCCATAAATGAACAAGGGGACTATGAAGGTATGTGGATTTTGAACACTTAAATAAGAGGACTGAATCTGATGCCTCTTTGAAAAAAGGAGAGGAGTAAAGTGCAGTTTAGTTGCAATTTTTTATCTTCCAATTTCTGAATGAAAAATCTTGGAATGGTAGTGTTTCTTTAATTATGTTTTTCTTGTTAATTTACATGAAATTACAACTGCGTATCTTCACTGCCCTCCATTTGTGGAGATGCTGTTTACTTGTATCAAGCAAAGCAGGAGAAGGAGGATATACAGAGATAAGGATGCTTCATTTTGTAGTTTGTTTCTGCTACAGTGGGTGTGTATGCTGACAGGCATATTTCAGCTTGTTCCAGAAGCCTAGCAGAAAAAGGGTGACACAGATGAAAGAATAAAACTTGAAACCCAGCATTCCCTTTCTATAAGGGCACAGCCTCTTGGATCTCAAAGCTGGTTTTGCAATATGGATCTTACTTCAGTTATGGAATTTGAGTGCTGGATAGCTTCTAGACAGATGCTACTGGGGCTCTGCCATGCCTCTAGGTATGAACTGAAGGATTTCTGGTTTTACTAATTCAGATTTAAACTGTTGAAGTTAGAAGTCTATCACATGCTGAGCTAAATCAGTTTACAACCTGCTTGCCTGCAGAGCAACAGAAAGACTTAGGAATGCGTTTCAGTTTTTGAGCAGGCTATGGATTCCTGGGAATTGCTCTAACAACTTGGGTAGGAGCACAACACTGAGCGGGAGGTCAGGAAATCAAAACACGTGTTATGCTCTTTGAGACTTTCTCTTTGCTGTAACAAAATGAGGCTACTCAAAAATAATGCAGGTGGAAGCTAAAACATAAAAAGATAACAAACTGCATTAGTATTTCATAAGTGCAGAAAAACACTGATATTGATTTATTTTTTTTAATAGTGGTCTAATCTTTTGCAAATTTGTGTCATTTTAGTGACTTCCTGCACTCCTCCTCTGGACTGTATTGCAGAGTTACAGCTCAAACTGAGAGAAACTAACAATTTTTCTGCATTTATTGCCAACATCAGAAAAGCTTTCACTGCTTTATCGTATAAACAGTCTACATGAAGCTAGTTTGTACCTCTCTTTCTGACTGTAGAGCACTCTTACTTCCTTCCTGTTGGTGAAAGTGTGTATTTATCCATATCTGACTCCTAATTTCTAAATAAAGATAATGAAAGCAGTATTTTAGTCCACTGTTATCTAGACACATATTGGATCATTCTTCGAACAACAGTATCACCAACTACTGCCTTAACTGAATGTCTGGACAAGTAAGTTTTGATCCACTGCATCCATTAATGATGTAATGATTTGCATTTAGCTACCCCAGGGAGATAATAAAAATAAAATATCTTCTGTAGTGTGTGTATCTTTTCCAAAAGCATTGATGTGTCTATCAGGTTTCTGTGTGGTTAAATAAGCCTGAAACCTATTTTAAAAAAGTGTGCTGAAGCTTAGCACTTACTTCAGTTACCTTTGTCACAAGTCATTGTCTTGATTTTTACCCTAAATTGTACTCTACAGTGTTAGCATTTCTATTCAGGCATCTAAATGGTTGTTTTTCTTCTGGTCTGTTCCTTTGTCACTGGAAATCTTCTGACATGGCAAAACCTGAAGTATAATGTATTAGTGTGAAATATAGGGGTGACAGATATATCATGTGTGTATTTTGCATCTTATCAAGAAGACTATTACTGCCACAGTGTGCAGCTTTGATTTAAAATATTCTTTTTCTATTTTGTAAAGTGTTTTTGTTTTTACAGGATATTTAAATGGACAATTGCAACAAGAAAGAGCATGCTTCATTTGACAATATACCATAGTTCAAATAAAATCTTAACTAAGTTCAGTCATAGAAATTATAGTGAATCAAAAACTAATATGTAAGACCTGGTCATTTAGGCATGTTTAAATCTGGCGGTCAGATTTATCTGATCTGATAAGATATTCTTGCAACAGTTGAGAATATTTCCCACTCAGATGTGAACAGTGTGTTAAATCACTTGGTTTGTCTAAACATAACCATACAGCTTGATGGATGCACCACAGACCCTCATCTTCTATGAGTGCAACTTAACAACAAAAAGTAAAATATTTAATCTTCCATTTCTTCTTCCCTATAGGGCATAATTTGCTGTTTTCTAAATAATGCATCATTTTCCTTGGTATGCCCTATTGATTTTTTTTCTTGTGTCACAGCCAGTTATACACAAAGAGCTGTAAGAAGGGTAGAGATGCCAACTGATTACACTGCAATTTTGGGACAGAATGGCAGCAGAGAATTACTAAGCACTTCTAAAATGACATCTCAAATCAAACAAATCCTCAGTTTCTGCTTTGTCCATAAACCCTGTGTCCTCTTTGAGAATTCTGTAAATGGCAATGGGACAAAGAGGCAAGAGATGGGAACCTGACTTCAAGGGTCTCATTGTTCATTAGTGGATTTGCCTCCTTTTGAATCAGATTAACTGGAATATTTAAGTTGCAGGTATTTCAGCTAATTGCTTCTACCACTAAAAGAATGTATAGGCATTTTTCCGTAGATCAGTAGACTAGACAGGAGTTTAAAAAAAATTATTGGGCCAGCTCGGCACTTCCCACTTGTGTTACCTCTCCAAGGCATTACAGCTGCTGTTGGCATCTCTTCCTTGTACAGAAGCCCTCAGTTCCACGTGGGAAAGCCTGTGCCTTCTGGCTCCTCACTAATGGCATTGCCCTCATTTCCAGAATGACTATTCATTTTGCAGCATACCCTTGCCCCACTTCACCTGTCTGTGCCAAGCACCTCTGAGCTGGTCTGAAAGTAAAGCATGCTCAACCAAACAGTTTACAGCTGTTGTATGAAAGCAAAAAGACAGGCAGAACAAAACACACTTTTCATTTCCATGATTTCAGATGGAGCTATTCATTAAGGGTGTACATATTGCTCAGACACCCTCTGTAACATACATGATTTGATCATCTTCATAGGAGAAGGAAACTGAAATGCCTTGAGTAATGAAGACAAATGTTCAAACTTTTAGTGCCATTTTCTCTTCTTGTTAATCCCAGGCATAAGTAGTTGGTGACAAAATGAATTTGTCAAGATTGCTATGCACAGAACGTATATAATATGTGACAACTACTTTATTGGAATATACATTCTTAGAGATTATTTGCTGGAGAATATTATGTGCCTGGTTGTAAATGTCCTGTGCATATGCCTAAAGCAAGAAGTTTGAAATATTTATTGTGTGTAATTTAAACCTTTAAAACTCCTTTTGGAGCTAGAATAATATACCTGCTTATATTTGCCAAAGCAAATCAGACACAGATCTTACTTCCACTAAAACAGAGCCAGGCATTCCAGAAATGAGTTAAAGCTAGGAGAGTGTATACAATAGATTTACTTCTTTACTTATTCTAAAATACAAGTAAAACTGGCCTGTGACTTCATGAAACAGCCTCATGCTACTGGAAGATCTGTCGTGACATTTTAAAACCTTTATGCCTTAAACAAGTGCACTTAGTGCTTATAGAATGTCACACACCTGGATCTGTGATAATTTGGAGTTTTCTCTTTGCTATGAAGCTGCACAATACAGTGATATCAAATAATAGTAAAGACAACTAGAATAACACAATAGACTGACCCAGCAAATACAGTTATTGGGACCCTGGTGTGCTGGATAGTACACAGATAAAGACTGAAATGTCCCAAAGAGCAGATGGGAAAGCTCTTGAACTCAAAAGCAGTATGCAGCTTAGGGGCTGTGACACACAATCAGCTAATGCTGGTGCTCCATTTATTAGCAGGATCTTAAGGCAGACGTAGATTTTACTGAAGGTCAGTAAAGGCTTTTTTCATAAATCAGTTTGCCCAATGCTGAACACAACTTTCCCTTTCAAAGTGCTGACCCATACAGCAAACTGCTGATGTACTGGTGCTCAGCACCTCATCAAATTTCTCTCATGTTGTAAAAATCTGGGGGAAAGCATTGAATTTATGAGATACTGGAAATACACTATAGCTTTAAAGACTGCTGGGAAGACAAAATAATATTAAATGTTAATATCATATTTATTAAATGCATTTAATCACTATGGTTTGTATGCTAACTGGAGGTCAGATTGGAAAAGAAATCAAATTTCTGTGAGAGTCCTGGCTAACCAAAGAGTTTTTTTACACACCTATTCAAACAAGAGTGGAGGTGGTTACTCTTGGATGTTAGATGTATTTTGAAAAGCAAACAAACAAGTATTGGCTACACTTGTGAAAATCAAAAAAGATACAGAAGTTACACTGTGCTTATGTCATACTGTCTTCTCTAATGCTTCAATAAACTGAATTTATTCAGTACCTTGAAATTGTCTAAATTAGTTCTGTTATTGTGATACTGTAACATTGCTGTGAACTCGTGATTTATAACTCTTTAAAAGCCCAGCTGAACTTGACATCGCAACCATACGCACACATAAATCAGTCCCACAGGCAGAGAGAGAGTATGTATTTTAACTGTATGAATAAGCTATACTAAATAATTGTGGTAACAGTCTTACCTTTTTGAAAGCAGTAGTTGCAATTCAGTTATAGAAGGCATTACTGCTAAAACAGGATTGTATGCCTGAAGGGTTGGGAGGAATGGCTCTAAGTGCCAGACACTGACACTCCATTCCTTTTATCCATGTTATCCCTAATCATTCTGACAGCTCTACACACAGAACCCTTTAGAGTCCTGAGCTTCTAAACAAGTTGTTGCAGCAGAAGCAGAGGTAATGAAGCCTGATTTCCTGCAGATCTGTGGGTTTGTCCTTAAACAGTGCCATTCTCTTCACTGCGATATCTCAGCTCTTCTTTATAGTCTAAGGATCAGAGCCATAGAACCACTCCTGATTTCTGCCAGTTTGGTCCCTTGCTTGGCTGCTGCTAAAGGTACAGGGCACCAGTTGCACCCTGCCCACCCTTCATCTAGTGCATTGATCTGTGGGTCTCTTTACCTGACTGCTGATGTTAAGTACATTATAAGGACAGGGATAACTGCAACACAACCTCCTTTTCAAATCTGGACTAATTAAGCAACACATTTGAAAGTTGTTGGGAAGACTGACAGAAGCTAAAAATAGTGTTTAGTCATGCAAGTGTGTGGTGGTTTTTCATATGACTTTTTTATATATATATAAATAGTTATATACTGAAACGATTGATTGAAAGAAGATACAATTAGCATCAGGTTGATTTTCTTCCTCTTCAGTCACAGCATGTTGAACAATGCTAATTGCTACTGACTCACCTGTTTTGTGACTGATGGATAACTCTATGTGGAAACATGCTCTTTGACTGACTTGCCTCAATAGACTATTTTGCATTGGCTGCTGGATCACAGGCTCAATTCTTCATTATCCACTATCTTCTACAGCACAGCTTCAGCTGGAATAACTGGCTGGGCAAACAGGTCTGTTACAACACCAGCTATGTATCATTATTTTGATTTAGAAGCATGCTACACTTCATGCTGATGGCAATTGCAATTACCATAAAGGAATCCAGGCTTTTAAGAGAAGACTGCATACATTAACCTTTTGGCTGAGTAAGGAATAGGTTGAAGTGATAGGTGACCTCATGGGTGGTTTACTACCTAAGTTACAGCACAATACATTAATGTAAATGCTTACCTCATAGGTTAAAAACAGGCAAACACCTAATACTTCCCATGCAAAGCTAATGAGAGAAATTTGCTTGTCTAACTCCGTTATGACACTACTTCATAATGGAAAGACCATGCAGTGAATTGTATTTTTTTAGTATTAGTTTTATCAGCATGACTTACTGGCCTGTATTTTCCTACATTTATTGCCAAGATAGATAAGCCATCTGATAAACTCATGTTTCTAAAGGAAAGAGGGAAATCCTCTTCTGACATGCAATTCTCAACACTGTCAGCTGCAACTCTGCAGCAATTCCCTGTCATTTTAGGCTGCAGCCTTCTGTAAGGTTAGTCCACAATTGTGACAGTCTGATTAGTACTCTAGTACACTAGGGATCACCTTCACTAAATGTGCTAATGGCATCCCAGTGAATCAAAATACGAAATTCAGTTGATGTGAATGCAATTTACATGAGAAAGATGGTTTACTGTTCCCAACTGCTCCTGCTGTTTCCCTTCGCTGTTAGCAACCCATTTTTCTTCTCCCAAATAGTACAGTTAGCAGTCTATAACAGTTACCTGTCAAATCTTATAGAGTTCTTCTGTGAGAGTTCTCCCATGCAAAACAGCTCTATTTGTGCTTGATGCTTGGCCAAGCTGCAAGAGTAGCACAGACCATCACAGCTTAACCAAACATAATCTCAAGGGTTCACACACTCTGACAAAAAGTCTTTGAAAAAATGAGATTCAGTTAGCAGGAAATTGGTATTAAAGTGGAACAGTTATTTTTACAAAAATAATGTGAAAAGGCAGCTGCTTCTAATCTGGACAGCAGTCTTGGCTCTTGTTTACATCCACGCAGTCCAGGGGGTGCCACAACTTGGGTCATCACTTCCTCAACACTGCTGAAGGACCAAATGTTGGACCTTTAAGTGAGCTAGACTTATTTACATGCAAATCCTTCTCTGGAACTGATATATGATTAGACTGTCCCATAAGGTAACAGCTGTGGGCAGTGATCTCACTTGGCAGATAGTTCAGTGAGAAACCACATATAAAAATGATATTCAGGAACACCTGAATGCTTTGGATGAATTAAGTTTAAATTAAGCCTAAATGAGAGACTAAACAAAAATAACTGAAATAGCAAGCCTTTCTCGTGGGAAGCAGCTCTTTCAAAGATACCTTATTACCTTACCAACAGTAATTAAAATTACTGGGAGTTAAAAGGTGAGGTTATCTTCATAACAGGCTCAGAAACAGGACATAAAATTGCTAGTTAAATTAATGTGAGAAAGCTGATGCATGTTTATTTAAGGAAGGAGCATATTCGTCTTTAGATTTCAGGTCTTTTTTGTGAGGGGAGATTGCAAAAAGTTGTGTAAAAACAAGAAATAATGGCAGTTGTGCAAGAAATATGGCAATTGTACAGGGCCTTTGCTTGGTTGTTCTGGAAAAGTGAGAAACAACCTGTGCAGTATTTTCTAGGGAGAGGACCTTACACTTCTAAGTGTTTAAAAAGTATAAAAAAACCCACCCACTATGGTGTTTTTCAGATGCTCTGTGAAGGAGTGTAAATATATGTTGCCAGCCAGTAGCTTAAAAAAGTACATTACCTTTTCATCTAATCAGTGAACTATAGCACTAACATTACAAGTAGGTCATGATGCTCTTACAGACAAAGCCCATAATGATACTCAACTTCTAATACTTATTTTTATATTGCACTTTTCAGTGAGTAAAGGCTAACAGTTCTGTGTCACGTGTAAACAATTAGCTTTGGAAGTCAGAACCTCAGAAACATGTCAGTGTTGCACATAACTCTGCATTTAAGAAATCCTTCTACAAGAACCATCATTGGTTTGGCAGACTTGGGGCTGGAGAAGGTGGGTGTAAAACACAAACTGGCATTCTGTTCTGTGAAACCCACTTAAGCCACTTAAGCAGGTAATTGGCTGACAAGAGTAGACAGTGTAAGATCTGTCCAGGGGCAGGATGTGCTGCAGCAGAATGGATCACCAAAAAGCTCAAAAATGCCAGCATAACTTAGGGAAACAAGAACCCTCCATCCACACTATCAGAGCTGGGACTAACATCCCTCCACACAAGCTCCCAGCCTCTGTCCATCACAGCATGATGAGCTACTGAGTCATGCAGAAATTTGCTTACCTGGCACAGTTACACATTTGGGTTCCTTCCACTCACCTTCAAAATCTACAGGAAATCATGTCAACAACTTCTAACTCTTCTGAAGCAGCAGATCTCCTGTGTCCTCTGAGAGCCACTGTGTTTCCTGTACAAAGGGTCCTTTGCAGACTTATAGGTAGAACATGAAGTCTTGCTCTTCATCTCATTATCCTGAGCTGCATTCTGTACACATTGGCTCTCCCTTGTGCTATGTAAGTTGAGGGGCATATGTAGCATAGGGAGCAAAAGACATTAGACATACAACTGGACAATATTCCACATAAATAAACTTTTTCATAAATATCTTCAATAAACATGAACTGAAATGCTATATTAAATGTAACACAAGAGTTTCTATGTACTATCACAGAGACATATTAACAACTACAATTGTTAAAGAACTACAGTTCATTAACACAACACAAATCCCCAGGTTTACTTCTCTTCCAGTGGCAAAACTTCAACTGATGTGTGAAAATCCCTATATGACTGATACTTGTGTTATGAGATCTGTTGCCTAAATTTCCTGCTGAAATTATCATGTTTTCAAGCATCCCATTTCTAAGTACTTCCTCATCATCTTTTAATGCTGCACCAGAGCCTGCCTGATAATGGTGTTTAGTAGCCTTTACTCTGGTGAGCTGCAGCTTTTCCTTAGGAGAACCACTGTACAAGAGTGGCTCTCTTCTCTCACTTCCACAATAGGTTAGTAGGTGGTATTTTGCTGAGTGACAGTTTTGCCTTAAAGAAAACATCTGAATGTCTATTTCTAAGAAACTCTGCTCACCTAGACTGAAAAAAGACAGCTTTTCCAAAGTGGGCCCAGCTGGATGTTCAGGAGTTATTACCATGCAAAATTTTAATGTTTAAAATCCTAGAAAAATATCTTTTTTCTAAATAAAAAATAAAAATATTTTAATTTGTATGGAGAGAACTTGTCCTTCCAACACTACCTATTACAAACAGTTTCATACAAGAAATAACATAAAATACTGCAGAGGCGAATATAGCAAAGACATGCTTGGATTTGTCCAAAGAGTGATGGAGTCTAAGGTGTGGGTAACAATCTTTGAGCCAAAACAAAGGAAAACATTTTCTGCACCTCATAGAAAAAATAAGAAAACCAACACTACATTTCTAATACTTATGTTTATTATGAAAGTGTCTCCAAATTAAAATAGCCCACAATACCAGTTGGTTCCAGAGATTTTATGAGGAATAATTATTCTCTGTATTAGAAAAAACCCCAAACCCAGTCAGTCAAATAAAAGACAAAATAACTCCCAAAGTTCCACAAAATAGCTATACATGGAAGGACTTCTAGCTAGCGCATCACTGTATCCAGAACAGTGGAGTTCCTACACATCTCCGCATTTCTGAAAGAGTTGCTCAAGCACAGGATTGTCATGAAAACACAGGTGAAAATGTGTCATCTGCCTCACCCTGACCTGCAGCAGTCAACATGCACAGTATGGTATGAGAGCTTGTGTAAAGTTAAACCCCAGAACAGCAAAACGCTGAAGCTCAGCAGAAGTCAAAAAAAGTGTATTGTTGTACCAATTTGAAGTCATATATGACAATAATTTTTGATTTTTGTCTGACATGTGTGATCATTGACATAACTCCAAAACATAATTTCATGGTATTTATTCCAGTTTTTTAATTGAAAGTGATTTCAAAGATTGAGAATTCTGTAGAGACACACTCAAACACTGTGTTTTCATTGCAACTACAATCAGAAATCTTTACAGTTTAAAGGCTATACATGTACACCACCTTTCCAAACTTTCACTAGAGCTTTTTAAAAGAAAAGAGAAAAAAGAATAACATTGTCTTACTGAAGTTACCATTAGGTTTCTCTTCCAAATTAAAACCAGTCAAAACAAGTAATACAAACTGGTTTTGCTTCACGGTTTAAAGGCAACTGTAGTTTGCAGAACATTGAAGTTAGGCCTAAGAGGGTCTACATTACAGGAAGGGTAAAAAGTATTTAATACTCTTCTCCCACAAATGTCACAGGAAGTAGACAATAGGAGACATACAAAAATGAGTTGTAGCAAAGAGATTAAAAAAATACCAAAGCATCAACTGTATAAAACCAATGGTAGCCCATATTTCTCTGTGATACAGAAGGCTGTGGTAATGAGAAGATGAATAAAATGGGCATTAGGCTTCCTACTAGAGCACTCTGTGTAGAACATGGAGTGTCTCAATCAAATCAACCAGCATTGATCATCAGTGACATGTGCTGCAGGCTCACGGCTTTCACCCTCATGTCCTGTTCTGAACCAGAAAGTGATTTTCACCTGAATCAGATATAGATTTAAGAAAAGAATCACTTCACTGTAAGCAAAGCTTTAGTGCATGTAATTGGGTCTCAGAAAAAGCATTGGGCATTGGCAATCACATGGTCACAGAATGGTCACAGGCTGAGGCAGGAGATATGAAGCTGGGACACCTGTACCAATTCTGCTGGAATCATTAAATAAATAACAGATACAAAAAACTACAAAAGGGCAACAAGGAAACAGCATGGGGCACTTTGGTATTTTAAAACTAGCACTACTTAACATTGATCAAGACCCAAAAGACTCCAGTGTCCACCCTTGTTGTTTGATCAGGTATTTTTACCATTTTCTGCAATGTTGTTCTTTATGAAAAATAACCAAACAAAATCACCAACCCACCATATATTTTCCTTTTGATACAAAATATGCCAATATGGGAAACAGTACACAAAGGGTAACCTGAATCTTATTTTACTATAATCTGGGCTGTCTAGGAGAGAAGACAAATTCTTACTATTTACTAATAAACTCTGATTTCCTCATTTTTCTACTTCGACATCTCAACCACTGTGTCATGTACTTTACTATTAAAAAGGAGCATAAAACTCAAAGACAGAGAGGTTGTAGAGTGCAAACTTTCATTTCTAGAACTATTAAATGACAATTCTACAAAAGGTGTGAATATACAGAACTTTTTAAGGTTTCACATTTACCATGAACCATGCGAATAATTTCAATCAATCTTCTGAAATATGTGCAATTAACCTCTAAATACTTGATGGCCTCTAAATGCACCTTGCAAAACTCTTCATCAGAAAAGCAAACAAATACAAATGAAAAAAGAAACAATTGTATGGCATTTTCTCTGCAGAGTGGAAGATGAAGCCAAAGGTTTTGAACCTACTAGTTAAAACAATGAATTAAAGCACACTGCCATGTCTGATCACTAAAACACTTGGTCCTTCCCACTAGAGACAGAAAATGTGTGAATTTGTAATTTTTATGATAAACCTCTAGCTTGAAAGATCAGTCTGTTAAGCAAAGGTTGGTGAAGTTCTCAAGGCTTCCTCTTACCCTATTTCCCCAAATGTGTCACTTGAATCTCCTACTTCACTTACTTTCCAGACATATCTGTGTGAAGTTTACCCTAGACTGCTAAGAACACATCCAAAAAGCCAGGATTATAGGGGATAAATATGTCATTGGGTGTTAGCTGAACCAAGGTAACTGCGTACATGCTTTAGCATATCACAGATGCAATTGAATTTAAACCTCAAAGAGTTTCAATCCCAGATGCACCATTTAACAGTGGGGATCGAGGGACCTTGACAGGCTTGAGAGGCGGGCGGATGGAAACCTCATGAAGTTCAAGCAAGCCAAGTGCAAAGTTCTACACCTGGGTTGTGGCAATCCCAGGCACTCCTACAGGCTGGGTGGAGGAGTGATTGAGAGCTACCCTGTGGAGAGACTTGTGGGTGATGGTTGATGAAAAACTCAACGTGAGCCACCAGTGTGCACTTGCAGCCCAGAAAGCCAAATGTATCCTGGGCTGCATCCACGGGAGGGTGGGCAGCAGGGCAGGGAAGGGGAGGGGATTCTGCCCCTCTGCTCTTGTGAGACCCCACCCAGAGTACTGCAGCCAGGTCTGGTATCACCAATGTAAGTAGCACATGGAACTGTTGGAGCAAGTCCAGAGAAGGGCCATCAAGTTGATGAGAGGATTGGAGCAATGAGAAAAGTTTAGGTTAGCTATTAGAAAGAAATTCTTTACTTCACAGGTGGTGAGATACTGAACAACTTGCCCAGGGAAGCTGTGGATGCCCCAACCCTGGCAGTGTTCAAGGCCAGGCTGGATAAGTTCTTGAGCAACCTGGTCTAGTGTGAAGTGTCCCTGCTCATGGCAGGGGGGTTGGGGCTAGATAACCTTCAAGGTCCCTTCCAACCCTTAACATTCTATGATTCTGTGATACCCTAACAGTATATGTAGTGATGGTAAATCATCTCAAGGGTTGTAGCCTTGACTCTACATCTGAATCAACATTTCAGAGCATTGCTGAAGAGGACCAGCAGGGACTAAAGGCCTCTGGCACAGGGATTGTTGTTGGGGTCTGCTCTATGCCCTGCTATCATCAACATTGCAGCATGTTGTCTGTGTTGTGCATGTTGACAGTCCAGAGCAACATTCTGTTCTCACGTAAGAAAAAATATTTTGCCAGAATGCTATTTTTGTAACCATCTTTGCAGAAGGGAAATGATCTAGTGGAGGAAGTAATCAACACCACGAAAGAGGTGTGTTTAAACTGATATTCTCCATTACCACTTTAGCAGGTCAGATTTCACAAATTATAATCTTAATTTAATGTATCCCAGGACGGTTTCATTTTAAAATCTTGGCATCATCTTTACAGTAATTACTACACAGCTGCAACTTCAAACACCATGGATGGGATACTTTCTATTGCAATCAGTGCATTTTCACATGTATAACCTGCCCTGCAGATAACTATATGAAATCAAATACACAGGAGACAGATAAAAAATTAGAGGCAGAGAAACTTTTTGGGAGAAGGAGATTTAAGTAAGGCTCCCTTGCTCCCTCTGATCTACTCATGGACACGTAAGATATGAAGCTACTGGATTACAAGGTTATCTGGGTTTTTCAAAAGATGCTCTGTGGGAAATAGAACTGACAGATCTTTTGTGATTTACAATTTCTGAGTTTTCTTACCTTTGTTGTTTACTCAGTTGAGGTACTATTTTCATTCATGCCATTCCAACCTTGCTTTTAGCACACCTCCTTGTTCCTAACACACAGGAGTTTCTATGGACAATAAAAGTTTTAGAAGTTTTCAAGAGTGACCAGTAGAATAGGACAGATCTCAGTTTTCAAAAGAAAGAAGTGACAACACAACTTTCTTCAATGAAGCCAGTATAAAATAGAGTCTTTAAACATGTTTTATGGCATCAGAAACCATCTATATTTTACTATTTGCATAGGTGGAAGGAATCAGAAATTATTTTACGGCTCAGGTTACCAGCTGAACACAGCACTCCAATCCCTTTGTATATAGAAGACACACTTAAGATTTTTTTTCCTGGTTTGTTCCTTCCTTTTTTTAACTTTAAAAAAAATATATATATATGTGTATATATATACATATACATACACACATATATATATGTGTAAGTCTTTGGTCTATCAGCACATTGGTTCTGTGTGCACACACACAATACTGTTGAACAGTAGGTTGCATAGAGTCTGTTACCCAAGAACCCCGCCTTCTTTTGGCACTGCTGTCACAAATCACAGAAGAGTGTCCTGCAAGAGCTGTATGATCCTTAGCATCCTACATCAACCTTTGATCTAGAGACTGAAAGAAGTGCATATATAATGTTCAAGAAGATGTTTACTTAGGGTGTTACTTTGTCTGCTTTGGGACACTATTTGTAAATCCTGGATGAAAAAGGAATGCAAAATTTTTTTACAGACACCCTTAATTTTATTTGTAGATGTGATGAAATACTGCTGAGCATTCAAAGGTTGCTGTGAATTACACTAAGTGAATTTTGCTCAAGTTCTCACACATTTAAAATGAGCTAATTCTAGTAATGTACGACATTCTGCTTTCTCTCTCTTCACCCTGCCAAGGAAGTGGTAATAATTTTGAGAACAATACCTAGACTGAGCTGTGTCCGAGGAAGCAATGAACTTTTCATCTGCTGTTTTTTCCATTACACCCTGCTCTCAATCAGGTGAACGTGCAAGAGCAATTTCAGGAGTTAGGTCTGGATTCAGAATGGTGCATTTGAAGAAACACTTTTTTACATGGAATCTCTGCAAAAAGCTAAAATCTGTAGAGGTCAAAAATTGAAAGGCCAAAAAAAAGGTAAGAATGAATTTATCCTAAGTGCTGACAACAATGTTTTTGGATATTTGCACAACAAATCAAGTCTACTTCTAATGCAATTAACTACCAAATCGAATTTTAAATTATGCTAAAATAATATCCCACAATTACCGCATATTTTTCCCAAATTATGTTGGAGGAACAGTAACTGTGATTTGATAGGCAATTTCAAAACCAGTACTTTAAAACACAAAGATAGCAAAAATATCTGAAGCAGATCTAAAATCTATAAAGCTATGTTCTACCTTACTGTAAGTAACAAATCAAGCAACTATTACTTATAGCAGATTCAGCAAAAGCAACAGGGATGGACAGAAGAGATCTGAGCATGATGCTCTCCATCACTGAGAATCCAAGACATGAAGATTGAGAAAGGATATTCCCTTTTGTCCAGAAGTTCCCAAAATAATAAAAAATAAATAATATTTCAGACAGTACAAGTGAAAATACTGCTCCCATTGTGTCAGTTACATACACATACAGCATGCCTACGTACACAGAATGGTGTGCTGTCTTCATTCACAAACAGGAAATATGGCAGTGCGCTATCAGAATGCTTTGATACTCTTAATTTTTTCTGATGCTGAAATACATGAATAAACCGCATTCACAACTTATAATTTACTTCCAGTAGCAAACAGTTCGTTCTGTTCGTGTCTCATGATTGAACTGAAGGATTAATGCTCCTCTGAGCAAGTGGCACCAGTAAGATACCCATTTGTCCCATTGGCACCGCTGGTCCCGTTCGTGGCGATGGCGCTGTGTGGGGCCTTTGAGCGAGGTACTGATTCTTCCTCATCTGAGCTTGACTCAACATCACTGCGGGCATCCTTTGCTACCTGTACAATGTGGAAAAGAAGTAAGCACCAGGTGACTGTAAGGAAACATCTCAGCTTTTTGGTTCAAGAGAATCAGAGAATTCACATATTTTTTCAATTTGAGCTTTGAAGGCAATCTCAGCTCTGGCACACTTCTCTGCCTTTGCCTGCCTGCACTCACTTCAAACAGATGTCTACACATACATATGCCATTGCAAAGGCAGGGTGAGTGCTCAAGGCAAAGGGTTTTGCACAGACTGAAGTAAACAACAATCCGAGCTCCCAAATTCAACCTAGGCTCAGTCCTTCTGCCCGCCTGCTAACTACAGCTTTATTTCCTGTCCTTCACGTGGAGTGCTGCTCTTTGACCTGGTAATACAAAACGTTCAACCCAACTTCCTGCCCCTTATCTCCTAACTCACTGGAGACCACATGGTTCCAGGGAACAGTGCTACGTGTTCGCAGGAGGAGACAGGAATACTGCTTGAAACATAACTCACCACACCAGGTAACTCCAGTCTCTGACTTCAGACAAGTGGTGAGAATGGCGCTTGCAAAATGTGGACATAGTCTACTTCAGTCCCTAACACAGAAATCACAGTTCAACTATGTGACCTATTGTGTCACTGGAAAGTTGTTTCAGAAACAGATAGACCTTAGTTGCTAGGGTTTCCTGCTAGTCTTCAGATGACTTCTTTGAAAAATGTTGAAAATCTCCAAAACTAGCAAGAGTCCACCAGATGTAGTAAAAAAAATCATCAAAAGAAAGAAGTCTGAAGTTTAATCTGCATACATCTCTAAGGATGCCATTTTCATGCCTGCTTCTAACTCCTGTTTGTATAGCTGAGCGTCCCAGTTTCTACAAGATCGATCAATGCTGTGTTGGTTGCCACAGTTGGGCAATTACAGCTGACTTTACTACAGTGAATAGACATAATAGGGGGCAAAACACATAGTGAGTCTTTCCTGAAGAACTAAAAACACTTAAAGAACAGGGCCACTGTGTGTAACTTTTTGCTTACAGTAATCCTCTCCTCTGGAAAGTCTTCATGACAATTTCACTCTCATCTCAGAAATTTGCCTTTGGGGCTCCCAGTGTTGCCCCTGCAATATCACAGTACCTGAGTGACATTATTCTGCTTGGAACCAGTGAAAAAAGGAAACTGTTCCCATGTAGCTCCCAATAAGTAAAGTTTCTAATGTCTATCTAGCAAGCCCATAATTCTGACACCTGTGAAACTGGACTTCAGCTGAGGTCAGAAATTTGGTTCCATACTTTACAGAGCTTCAATTAATTGGTTACTTCAGCATCTTCCATATAAAGGGACTTCTATATTACAGCTGGTGGGGGTACAGAAATACACTTAACATTATAACCCTATCAGACAGAAGAGAATGGTCTCAGCACAGGGCACTGAGCACCTGTGATCAATGTGATGGCAGACCAGATGACTGAACAATGCGCATCATCTTAAATTCTCTTAATAGATCCACTGGCAATTCTTCTGCTAGGTTCCTACCCCAAAGCCAAAAAATCAAAAGAAGATTCTATGCTGTAGCCAGTTCTCCTAAACATGTAATCTGCTTTCTTTATTTTTAAAATGCAGCAACAAAGCAAGGTCTTTGCACTTAAAACCTGATATAAATGCAATACATCTTGCAGTACTTAGTTCCTTTGGTTTATCCCCAAAATAATACTCTGGAGTGATTTCTGCAGGAGTCTAGAATATACACATAAATACATATTAACACAAACAATGGATAAATGCCAAGTAGAAACTACAAATTAAAAGAACCAAACCAACCCAAACCACAAACACCAGTGTTGCCAGAATAAATCTTTTGCATAGTAAATTTAAAGAAACTTACATTCAAGGGGTTCCACTTCCCAGCCTTCCAGCCCAGCACAAAGGAAAGGATAAACAAGCAAAGTAAGAGAGAGTAGGAGGCAGTCTTTGAAGTCACTGGTACAATTCAGACAGGACAGCTGAGGTTAATAATTGCTAAAAGCAGAAGAGACTAAAGAGTGGCTTCCAGGCAAAATACAGCTTGTGGATGCACTGTCTGCCACAGACTGAGTGGCAGATTCTGGGCTCTGCCAGTGCATGGCTGAGCTGTCCAGTACATTAATAGAAAGCAATTTTCTGAAGAACAATCCCGTTCACTTCAGGATCAGTCACACCAATGCACTCTGCTCCTTAAGGGCAAAGTGCCCTGACTTTACATGACCTGTAAGGATTAGTTCTACCATTTACACATGAGCCCTGTGTCTGCACAGCAGCTGTAGTGGGGTGGGCATTCCTGGGAGTCACATCTTCCTGTCGAATGTGCCACTGGCAGCAAGACACTAAATTCTATCCCAAACAGTCCTGCTCTGGGAATACTAGAAAGAAAATACATAGCTCTTTGCAATACCTCATTAATACCAAAACCCAGAAGAAGCTATGATCTGTAACTTTGCCACTAGCAAACGCAGCAGGATTTTGTTTTGTATTATTATTGCTATCACTTCCAGCTGTGAAATGAACATTTTGCTAACAACTACTACAAAGAAGAAAAACAGAACTGGCAGCCCCAAGAAAGCAGTTTACTCCTTGGGGTTTTTTAATCTGATTTCCCTAATGTAGTTTAGTTCAGTGTACCACATTGTAAAAAAGAAGTGTGGAAGCACATATAAAGACACTCACTATACAGAGTATTAGTAACTTATCTAACAATCATTAGGAGTGGGAAAAAGTTTCCAGGAAAGGGAAGAAGAGTTTATCTAAAACAAGATGTGTCTTCAGTGGCATGTTATGGATTAGAAAAAAGAAAACAAATCCAAACAAAAAGTGACCTCTATTGATATTGAAAAACTTAAAATCATGAAATAGAACCATGTTCTCTTACCTTGCCCTTTGCAATAGCTCTGTAGGCTGTCTTTATGATTAGGTAAGACCAAAAACAGTTCAGAATTTGAAGAACTATAAGCAGCACATTGAAGACCCACAAGGCAGGAAAATTGCCTAGAGCTTCATACAGTTCAAAAAATGTTGTATTTAATATCCTAGAAAAGAAAGGGACAAAAATATTAAACCACTTTCCTTAAGCAACAATATCAAAGAAGTTATTTTTAAATCATGATGACAAGTACTTGACTAGCTGAGATCCATATGGGCAGTTGATTTTCAAAGTAATCGTGACTTAGCCTGAATCACACAGGTCCCTCCAGAGAGAAACAACATCAAAATGTTGCTTTCAATATTTATCTTAATTTGTAAGCATTGCATAGAGAAAACAAAGATCTTCACTGTGCATTTCTTCTCTTCATCTGTACAGCTAGAAGGTGTTGGTTGACTCAACTCCTTCCCTGATTGATAACAGAAGTTACTGTATTCCATGTTTTTAAAATAAAGTTACTCCATCTCAACTGCCCCCATTCGGGGTTTGGTGCCCCTATATTAGCCACTTTTTGCACAAAATCCAATTTACATACTACTTATGTACAACCAAGAGTAAGGCTTAGCAGTTACACATAGGATAGGTGGACAATGGGGCAGAGAGGGATGGGAGACCTTACTACAGCCTTTTGATACGTAAAGGGGGATTATAAAAAGCATGGGGACAAGCCTTTTAGTAAGGTTTTTTGAGATAAAACAATGGTTAATGGTTTTAAGCTAAAAGAGGGCAGGTTCAGACTAGTTACAAGGAAGAGGATTTTTACAATGAGAGTGGTAAAACACTGGAATAGATTGCTCAAAGAGGCTGTAGACTCCCCATCCCTGCAAACATTCAAGAACAGGTTGGATAGAGCTCTGGGCAATCTGATCTAAATGAAGATGTCTCTGCCCATTGCAGGGGCTTGGGCTAGATTACATTTAAAGATCCCTTGCAACCCAAATCATTGTATGATTCTCCGAAATTCAGGCAGTTCTAGACATTTGAACCAAATTTTTGAGAACCAGCATTTCAGATGCAGGCAGTAAATTGATGTTGTAATCACTTCTGAAGCTTTGTGAATACAGCACTAACTTTCTGCCCAAATACTCTGCCATAGCACGTGATTTCAATCTATCTTAACAAACAGCCTGAGAGCAGAGTGGAGAACAGACAATAGAAACAATGGCTGTTAATTAGGGGGAGAAAAAGAAGGCGATATAAAGATTTGTCAGCCTTCATTCATTTTCCCTGCTGATGCAGAAATTCCTTAAAAACTCCATTGGCTTTCCGTTTTCTCCTTGTTTTAGCTAAACCATCCCCCGGCAGTCAGTAGATGGCGCGTTCAGCCCGGCCACCGCCGCGGGCTCGGGGCACCGGGAACGGGACGGCATCGGGATCCAGAGCAGCACAGAGCTCAGCAGAGAGCTTACGGATACTGGCTTTAATAAACCACATTTGCCAAAATCCTTTCCAGCAACACAGAACCAGTTCAAGTAGTACTAACACGAAATATGTACAGACAACAAATCCAGAATACATTAGCGGTAATGATTTATGTGTGTAACGCCGTTGGTCAAAAATCAACCAGTGATTTCTAACACACTGGCCTTAATACTGCAGGGATATTTCATAGTACTTCTATTTTAATTTTTTGCCTTCTTACACTGCAGAAGTTGATGTTTTATAACCTTTCTATACAGCTGTGTTTTTACGCTGTCTTCTGTTTATGGTGTGAACATCAGAAATAGAAAATGTTTTCCAGTTTGCAAAAACCCTGTCATATTATTGCTTCTGTCAGGTAGAACTCTTCAGTCTCAGCTTTGTGCAATTTGCTCTGCCTTTGGAAGTTCTATGTCACAGCAACACCCCACTTTACAGTTCAAGGGGACACTCTCATCATATCAAAACAGAGCTGGAGTCAGCACAGTTCCACTTCGCCAGTGCTTACTGCAGTTCTAACCATTATATCAAATTCAAACTTGAAACCAACAACTCCTGCATATAAAGTTACCATTGTTTATACTCAACTGTCTTTATGTCTAAAATTTTATATACTACAGAACTGTAAATGAAGCTTCTGCAGGTTTCTGTTGATATTTTTATTAACTGGAACAAATTCATCTCTGGGAACTTGCACAGAAGTCAAGTGAAAAAAGCAGCATTAGAGATGAGTTAGTCCACTCTTGCAGAAGGCAGGAAGAAAGCAAGGCCAAAAAGAGTGCTTTTGATACCAAAAGCAGTTGCATGTGCAAATTACTCATATATTGTACATTAGATAGGGAAATAAGCCTCAATGAAAAAGCAGACTTTTTTCTAATCTGTTCATGTCTGGAAAACTAAGGACGGGACAGGAATTTTTCATTAAAGCTGCAATAAAGGATCTCAATTGCTCAGCAATGCTAAGAGGGGTCAGTGGTCTGATGTGCAGGCTAGGTGTTTACATGGAGCTAAGGCTATGTCTAAGCACCTACGGAGCAGAAGCTGAGTGAAAAATACAGAAAACTACAGAAAAAATGGAGGTAAGCAAATAAAATAAATTATTTAATATTAAACATCTGAAATGGGGAGAAAATTCATAAGGTTATGAGTCAGAATATATAGAGAAATTCTACTTGTAGAGACTGAGGAAGGAGGGGAGGGAAGAGAGGTTAGACCACTTTCCATCAATTTCACTGCTACAAGTATTCAATGGAAGCATTTAAATCAACTACACAAATAATAGGAACTGGAAATAGCAGCATGAGAACAGATTACATGGAGGAGAAAGTTAGTATAAGATGTATATGCCAATAAATCTTAGACTCAAATACTCAGAAAAGCATTTAAATCTGTAAACATGCTTGCTGGGACTTTTCAAAGCTCTCCAGTGGTTAAATCCCAGCTTTTTATAATGAACAGTGGAAACTTTGATTCTTGGGTATCTGACTTGAAGCAGGGGAAAATTACTTTAAGCTGCAAGTGATCTACCTTTCTGAAAATTTTTGTCAGCATTTCTCAGATCTTTGCAATGTTAGTTTCTGCTTTTGAATCATTTCTGGACTGTTTTTTTTTTTTTTTTTTCTGAGCCCCTGTAAGATTTTGATAGCTGGAGAACAGAACACAATCTCGTGGAAGGTACTCTTCCCTAGTTAGCACATCCCAGGGAGGGTTGTGCACCTGGCTGTGTGAAGCACTCAGTTTAGCATCTTGAATTAAGCAGTATGGCTGATGAAACCAAATAAAAGTAAATTCACCACTTAAGATCCAACCTACTCTTACATAAATCTGTGGTATTTTTCAGGAATTCTGCCACAATATCTGAGCCACTGGGAGAGATAATGCTGTACTTACTGTACTACCACCCTAATTAAACACTCAGAATAAAATGAACACATTTTCAACAACTACTAAATGATAACCTGCAACACATCAACAGTAACACAGGCTTTTCCTCTGCTTTCCAACTCTTTATCTAGCCAGAGAAGCAGTACTAGGGAGACTAGAGGTAACAGAGCCACACTGACTCATTAAGATTACACTCTTCCCACAGCTTAGTGGGCCCAAGTCCAGCCTCTTGGGTATCAGCTACTAATTCTTGGCAAGTTGATCCCTCGTCTTGCACCAAGGATGAAAGGAAAACCTGGAGATGAAGGAAGAGAGATAAAGAAAGAGAGGAATGGGTGGAAGAGTAAAAGGCTTATCTATTTTTGTCTGAGAATGGACAAAAATGTGCTGTGTTTGCTTCTGAAAGGATCTTGAGAGGAATGAAAAGAGGTGAAAAGGAGGATCATGTGGAAGGAGAAGGTATTCTTCCAGACAAGCAAGAAATAAGTGATAAACTCCACAGAATGATGCACAGCAGGATGATGGGCACTATTATCCCATCCAATGGGAGCAGAAACTGTGGAGCTGAAATTAGTGCTACTGCAAGTTGCCTTCCCTTCTGCAGCACTGTTCAGTGACCAACATACTCTGCTGCAACATGCTGATTAAAGTCACCTTGTAAACACAGCATAATAGACAGAAGTCTCAAAGTATGACCAAACATGGCACAATATGATACCAGCTTGTCTAAATAATTCAGAATGAATGTCTTTATCTCCTTTAAGTGTGTACTAGACAACAGCATTTTATATTGCACCATAATACCTGTACTGGGACACCTTTCAATAATGCATATATTACTGAGAAAATAGGTAATTACATTTATGTAATTATGTAGTTACGGTAATTACCCCATTAAGTGCAAGTAACTCAACAATACTCCTACCAGCAATGCTTCAAAATTTCTGCCTTTTTTGCAACTTTTCCTTTAAAAATCCAAACAATTGCACTTACTTCTGCCCCCAAAACATAGTAGTTTATTCTTCATTATATGTGGTAAAAAGTGACTGTGATGAGAGAACAAATAGTCAGGAATTCCAAATTGTGGATTTAGCTGTTACACTAATTAATGTCATCCAAGAAATTTTCAAATTTCTTTACGCAGTTCATTTTTTGTTAAAGATGGGCACAAAGTATTGCACACTTTCTTGGCCACATAAAGATGCTGTGAGAATTAGCTTGTTTATAAAACACTATGGACTACTTCCTTAACAGATGCCATAAAACTGACAGGTAGAAAAAAATATCACTGAGAAACACAGATAAATGAAGAGCAGTGGAGTGTGAGACAACATGTATGTGCACATGTCGATCAGCCACAGGATAATAAATAAGATACATTTTATCAGTGGTCAAGATTTATCTCTGGGATTTAGACCTTGATTGAAATCTAACAGGACTTCATATCCCAGGCTGTCCTAGTTACTTTTAATGACAGTGCTACACAGCAGATCTTACACACAGATGTTTCTTCATGAGACTTCAAATGAGTTAAACAGCTTTTTACCTGAGAAGTGTACGGAATGATATGCAAAACAGTCACCAAATTGAGGAAACTTTGGTCTATAGCACTCCATGTATTGGAGTCCTCAAGCTGCAGTGCAGCTAAATATTTAATTATAGCAAATCCAGTACATAAAGGGCTATACTGCCAAGTTTTTCATCTGAGTTTCAGCTTGGCCAGCTGCTGTGTCTACATTACTGCTCTGCTTCTTGATTCTTGCTGAGTTGAGCGGGAGAACAAGCTTGTTTCCCTTTTCAGATCCTGCTGTCTCTTACATTTTCAGCCCTCCAGAGTATCAGTGCATGGCAAATACAAGAGGAGTAGCAGAGACCCACTGTGAACAGAGAAGAGTTAGATGAACCAGTCACCCACACAGAAGCAATGAAGCAAGGAAAGAAGGACTAGGAGAGAGAGAGATGATCTTTTAACAGCATCTCAGACTGATTCATCAGATTGTTTGGTTGGTGATGCTCATTACCCTCCTTCTTTTAGAGAACTAATGAAAGATCTCTGCAAAATGGGGTGACAGAAAGAACATAAACTATTGAGTCAGTATTCAGAGCAATGTTAAATCCACACACTTCCATTTTATCAGCGAGGTCACCATCACATGGCATTCTGCTCACCCCCAGCAGCCCTGCACCAGAGGATTTCCTGACACGGTACTAACACACACTCAGCTGCTGTGGAGATGGGTGGCTCCTCTCCTAACACTAATCAGGAACAATACGTCTTTGCAGAAATTACAGCCCTGTCGCTGAGACTGTGTTATTTTAAGCCCTGTGCAGATCAATAGGATTTGCAATTACTTAACTAAAATGATGGAGCAGGCAGGAAATTATTCATGTTTGATGTACTGTAGAAGGGACCATTCTGAACAAGCTGTCACTGTCCTGGTTTCAGCTGTGCTTTTCACTCAATTCCTTCTCATCAGCAGTTACTGCCCACGAGCTGATTTTGCAGCCACTGGTATGAATTGTAGCATTTACACTCTTGTGGATAGAAAAACAAAGATACAGGGTCATAGACACCTTTACAATCCAAGCTCAAACCTCAGAAGAGTCCTTCAATAGACATCAGGATATGGAGAGAACTCAAATTTCCTAGCAGAATGTAATTATACTCAGCAAGATGTATCAGTAATGTGTTACAACAAAATGCTTGTGTAAAGGCCCATGATAATAACTCACAGGCACTGAGGAACTATGTTATGCTAAGGATGACACTTCCAAATCTGAAAATCTTCAGGCACACATAAAACTTTTATATGAGCAACACATATCAAGATGCATTTGCCTGGAGTGCATGTTATTCCCCAAAGAGGAAAAGCATTTGTTGTAAGCTGTGGTTTCCAATATTTGCAAAATAGAGTATCAGAGCATAAAAAAGCCTTCCTCATGCCCCTTTCTGTTGACTAAAAGTAAGTGCAGTTGTGTTCAACTATATGCCACATCAATGTCCGTGAAATCATCCCTAAACAGTTTTCAGTTTAATCCAATTTTCTTAGTAATTATCTTTCAGAGATATTATGGGTCAAACTCTGCCATTGTGCAACACTGATGAAATCTATAGAATGTGCTCACTTACATGGGGGTTGGGTTTCTCCCAAGGTGTTCAGCCACAATGACCTTCCCCTAGCTGAACAAGAACAAGATGCCAGCTCCATCATGGGTGTTGGTCATGGTGTTCAAAAGTCATTTACTATTTCAAGCTGGTAAGTTAACTTACTCCCCTGCTTTTGCAGAGCTATGATTTTTACAGCCCACATATGTCAGAAGCTCGCAGTAGCATTGTTCTGCTTTTGTATTGACTCTGTAGCCCCACAAAATATGTGCCAGTAACAGCAAACCCTGGTGCTAAAGATACCTCTAAGAGAAAAGGTGCTGAGAAGAGGCAGAATGTTTGCATACGCTTGAACTACCTACCTGAGCTGATTTAAAAGTGGCTAACATGTCTGGCCACAAGAAAAACACCCATGCTGCTTCCCTTGCCCTGACACATGTACACTTGGCAGAATAATTCTGAGCAAGAGAAGTGCCACTGCACAGGTATCTGTCTTGTTTCCAACTGAAGCACAGGTATATTTAAACAAGATATTTTTCTTCAAAAAAGGAGAAGTGAGAACACCGACTGAACAGGCTATCCTTGACAACAGAAAGCATTATTGTATCCAAAGAGTACAGTCTATAGAAACTAAAAATGAGGATAAGAATCAGGGTTGGAAGTCTGATTAAATGTTTTTTCATATAATTTTTTCCTGCTGTGATACATGAAAATTTTAAAAATGGAAACACTGTGCAAATGCCACTTTTTGTTATTTACATTGCAAGCCCACAATGGTGAATGACACCTCTAACCTTTCCATTTCCAATAGCTTTCCTGTAAATAGCTGGGTCAGTATTAAGTAGGTACTTCAAAGATTTCATCTCTGCTTCTTGTAAAACTCCAGAGGCCTGAGTTCACAAATGCTGTAAACAATTTGAGGCAATAAAATAACTAGGCATAAGAAAGGATAACATCTGAAAATGTTTTGTCAGAAGCAGATGGGATAATAACATTGTATACACTCTGATAAAGAGCTAAGACAAGAGTTGTGGGTAAATTTATAGAGACTTAGTTAATTAAACCTTCTTTTTAATACATATAAATTGAAGTCTATGAGTTCTTCAAATATATTATTGTTAGTTTGCCAAAACCTTGTTATTAAATGCTCTTGATAAACTGATTGATTATAAAGTTGCCTGCTGAAACTACAAACAGACTGAAATGTAAGCCCATCAGATAATTTTTGCTAGTTCTACAGCATCCACTCAATGACAGTATGAATAGCATCAGGAATCAAGTATCAAAATCTTAATTTATTCTTTCAGTATCTGCTACCCACAAGCAACTTATGATTGTGCTTTGGTTTAGACAATATTCTGAGCAAAATGAGCTTGAGATAGTGTCAGAAAGATTATCTTAATAAGAATGATTTTTTATTATACCAGCTAGGCTAGAAAGGTTTACTATCCAACAAGAGTAACTGAAACTATCACAAAACAATTGTGTTCATTCAGAGTCCAAGACAAGGTCTGGGCAGCTGGGATTCATCTGGCTACCTGAATTCTTACTATTTCAAGGAACTGATCAGGACTCTTGCTTTAACTACTGTCTATGCATTGCTTTGGCACAGTAGGGTGCTTGTAAGGGTAGGTTGGAGCGCTCTGTTTTACCAGGATGTTCAGAGGAGTGAAGCAGGGTGACTCTGCTGGGGTTCACATGCTGTCTTCCCACACAATACACACACACCAAGGGCCAATCAGGAGACAACGTGCCAGGAAAGATGACAATTCAACTTCACTGCTTGTTAAGAGCTGCACAAACCCAGTCAATATCAGCTAAAGAACAAAGCTGGGAAAAAGAGAGGGTCAGCAAATCTTTGTAGCAGCTGCTTCTTATGGGGGTTCTGTACCGCCCTATTTGCTCAGAGAGAAGCTGATTTCAGGATATAAGAAAGGAGAGGGAACAGTGCAAACTGCCAATAGTGTATCATTATTTGGAAACACAGAGTGTCATTAACAACACGGCTGTGCCCCACGCTAGTGTTCCGCCAATGACGGAAGTCAGGGAGAGCTATTCTGCCAGTCATGCAGAGATGACTGCAAGTCTGGTCATAAGCAACTGGGGTTCATTATAGCTCACCACGGTGAACAGAAGTTAATTGTAACTCATGAAGAATCATTCCAGGCTTATCTGGTTCATGCAGATACTCACTGCCACGTAAAGGCAATTAGAAATCAGCCATGAGCCAGACTGTGTGTACAGTCATGAACAAGCTTTAAAAATGAAAGAATGGAAAGGAACAAAGTTGTTCGCCTGAGGATTGGCTGACCTATACTTGTATAAGGTACATTGGTACCAAAATCTCATTTAGCAGCCATACACTGCAGTTGATGAGGAGATATACACCTGAAACAGCTTTGAATTTTAACGGTGAGAATTATTTCTTCCATTTTTTTTTCCCCAGAATACTTCCAAACAGACTCACAAACAGAAGATCCAGCTAAAATGTACCTACTGACATTAAACAACACTACTACAACTACTGAAAGTAGCTGACTGTCCATCTTCACAGCTTTTAATGTGATACAGTACTCTGGACACTGACAGTGCACAAAGAGATCAAGAACACGAGCATAATATGGACTACCTGGATTATACCAAATTTTCCTAGATGAGAACTTGGGGGACAGCATATGCAGAACATGACCTCTGCTCATCATAATCTGCTTAAATCAGACTTTCATTTAAATCTGCACTGTTAAGAAACTATTTTGCAATCCTCAGTGCACATATGTATTATGTGCATGCTGAGACCTCACAAGTCACATGAATGCCAAGGCTGTTTGCTTGTGTCCTTGCCTTTTGGCAGCAGTACTTGTCAGCAACACTTCCCTGAAACACAGTTCTTTACCTCCCAGACAACATAACTCATTATAAAAGTAATCAAAAGAAGTGAAAAACTCAGGAAAACTGCATGCTAGTAACCAGTTAGAGCAATTTGAAAGAACCAGAATTTACCAGGCTTGGTGCCTTAACCTGGTAAATATATGCCCAGCTTCCCTGAGAGCTTGAACTGCTTTACACAGCCTGATTAGACTAGCCAAGGGCTTGCATAATTTATATTAAATTTTTGGTTTAAGATTGTTTTCATTCTCCGTACAATCCTGCATCACCTGAAAAGGCATCATGCTCCCCCTGACTCATGGAGAGTTGTGTTCTATGTTGTAATTTGCTAGAACAGTGATTATGTGCAAGTGGGAGAATTTCACAAGCAAAATGTCTTGTCAGTGAAAATAGCAGCTTTACTCCTACATTCACTTAGCAGCAGGAGGCAGAAAGTATCCTGGGGTTTTTGAATTATTGCTGAAATGAACTCCAGATGCCAGCAGAAAGACTGCTAAATATATACCTAATTGCCAGTTTCTTTTGTCTTAGCCCTGCTGTTAAACACCCTTCAAACAACAGCATTTGATACATTCTGAATTCTTTATTACCACCTTTATGCAAAACGAAATGGCACTTGTGCAAGCAGCAGCACAGCAGCACAGCAGTGCTTCGGAAGTGACGTGTCTGGAAGCCTGTCTTGGGTATTCACCTTCCTGCGTGGGGGAAGTTTTCTTAGAAGTTACAGCCTTCCTTTTACATTACGTGCACACTGATTTCATACCTCGCAGCTTTTATGCTAGAAAAATTTGCATATTTATGCAATATTAATCAGGCACCAAATTTTGCTAGTTTGAATTTTCAGCAAAGGAGAGCTTCCTGGCCTGCTGCCACTCCAGTGAGTCATCTTTGCTGACATGCAAACTAATGGGGGTGAAGATTTAGAATTGTTGTTTCATAGAGGAAAAGGATTGGGGAGAGACAAGCTCATGCATCCCATGGTTCATCCCTGCTAACTCTGACTCCCACATGCCTTGCCTACATTACAGCTGAGAACAATGGAACTGCCTCTGGCTGTATCTAAGAGTAGTCATTAGGAATACATACACCAAGGCTTTGGTCTGGAAATAAAACGGTCGTAAAATCAAAGATCATACATACCACACTAAACTACTTGCTTATTCAAATAAATAAATAAATGTATTTTTCATTGATTAAGGGATATGCAGATTAGGGCTGGTATAGACTTAGTTTTCTTCATGGTAGGTAGTACAGGGCTATATTCTGGATTTGTGCTGGAAACAGTGCTGATTTTTCCAGGATGTTTTTGTCATTGCTGAGCAGTGCTCACACAGAGCAAAAGCATGTTCTGCTCCTCACATGGCCCCATCAGTGAGGAGAATGGAGGTGCACAAGGAGTTAGAAGGGGACACAGCTGGGACAGCTGCCCCCAGGGATACTCCACACCATATAGTGTCATGCTCAGCATATAAACCTGGGGGAAGAGGAGGAAGGGGATCGTGTTTAGAGTGTTGGTGTTTGCATTCCCAGGTCCACTACATGTGGAGCCCTGCTGTCCTGGAGAAGGCTGAACATCTGCCAGCCCACAGGAAGTGCTGGATGAAAGCCTTGTTTGGCTTTGCTTATGTGCACAGCTCTTGTCTTTCCTATTGAACTGTTTTTACCTCAGCTCATGAGTTCTCTCACTTCTACCCTCCTGATTCTCTCCCCCATCTCACTGGTGGGAATTGAGTGAGCAGCTTTATGGGGCTTTGTTGACATCTGGGGTTTAACCATGAAAAGGCAGAGGGATCACCACGGTAACAACTCTGGATGTGACAGGGAGTACATAGCACATTGTCAGCTGCTGCATTCCTGTCAATGGACAATCCCTGGCTCAGTCTTCTTTACACTCTCCCTCCATGTATTTCTATATTGATAATCACCTGTTTTGAGCTTTCTCTTTTCTGTGCTAAACAGACCCACCTGTCTCAGCCTTTCCTCATGTGAGAGGTGCTCCAGTCCCCTAATCAATCTTGATGGCTGCTTTCTGGACTGTCTCCAGAAGCTTTGTGTCTCTCTGATACTGGGGAGGCCAGAAGTGGGCACAGTGCACTGCATGTGGCCTCACCAGAGCTGGCAGAAAGGAAGGATCACCTTTCTCAGCCTGCTGCCCACACCCCTCCTGATGCAGCCCAGGACACCCCCAGCCTTTGTTACCACAAGGGCACACTGCTGGCTCATGTCCACCTTGGTGTGCACTGGAATCCCCAGTTCCTCTGGTGCAAGGCTGCTTTCCTGGTGGTCAGCCTCCAGAAAATACTGGTGCAGGGCTTTGCACTGCTTTTGCTGAACTTCTGAGGTTCCTGTTGGCTGCATCTCCAGCCTGTTGATGTTCCTTCCCTTTGGATGGCAGCACAGTCCTGTGGTGTATCAGCAATTCCTCACAGGTTGGAACATGAACAAACTTCCTGAGGGTGCACTCTGCCCCATCATCCAGAAATTATTGGATTATGTAATTACAAGCCAGTAATTTCAACATAGAAGGCTATCAGGTTGGCCAAGTATGATTTCCCCTTTGCAAACTCATCCACTCCTCTGACTGAGTCTTCCCTTAAGCATAGTCATGTACTACAGTCAGCGGTAGAAATGCACTGGTAAAGTTGGCTCCTCCCTCCATTCCTCAGTATGAAACAGAATGCAATGGACAGGTGAAATCCTATGAGCAGGAATGTCACCATTTTTCCTATCTGAGATCGTGGAAGTAGAAGAATTAGCTTATTTCATTTACAGAAATTCAGTGAATGGCCCAGCTGGCTTCAAAGGAAGGACTGAGGAAGGGAAGCAAAACTGTTTAAGAAAGAAATAATTGCTCCTTGAAGAAAATAACGAGTGTTTCTAAACATGCAGTTTGTGTGTCTCTCCATTTCCATGTTTTGTCATGGCTGTTCACCAACTCACAGCACAGTAGGGACCAGGCATTATGACATTATATTTGGAGTCATCAAATGCCAAATGAGACATTGTAGTGTTAAGTAGAGCTGATGACACAGCACCCTAAGGGCACCTTGGTCTTACCCTGTTTGTATGAACAAAACCTCAAGGAGATATCATTAGAGAGGTTTGGAAAGGAAACCATAGCAGGGATGATGACATTGGCATCTGTAAATCCTCTATATATCTGAATAAGGAGCTCGGTGGGAGTCTAAATAAACTGCAAAGGATACAATCTGGCACTCTTGGTGCTTCCCAAGAACAAAACTGTCACTGTTATCTTCTGATGCAATGAAAGGCCTCTCTTACTTTCCTAGAAATACAGATATCTGTGCTAGTTCTGTTTATAAGAAAGGATTGAGAATAGAAAAGACCCAAGGCCAACACCCCTCCCATATATAGTGCACAGATTGCAGAAAAACTGTAATGTGTTTTTACAATGAAGTACATCTATGTGTTTCCTAACTAGCCATCTGCCCTCTGGATGCAGAAGATCCTAGCTAAAGAATCCAACATATCTCTGTGCATGAATGCCTGTGTACCTACAAGACAGGATGTGCACATGCAAGCAGCCAAGAGTCTGGGAAGACATGAGATTACAGTAAGAGCTGTGTCACTACCTTCTAGACATATGTGTCACACAGCTGTCCCAGGAACCCCAACTCAAAGGACAGCGGGAAAAGGAGTAGCCTGCAGTATTGCAATCTGAATGGCAATAGCATCCTTATACCAATTTCAGCAGGTCAGACTTTGTTTATTCCACTGTGTTTTTCTTTAAGCTGAAAATGTTCATGAAGTGTGCACTGAAAGCTATTGAGAATATCCTAGCTTCAAGCTTAGCTGCTGGTCAGTTCTTTTGGTGACTAATATTTTCTTTCTCCTCACTTCTTGCCAACACAGCCAGCCACCTGCTAGCCTGAAGCTATGCTGTCTCCAACCCACTTCTAACTCAAAACCAGCAGAAGCCCCAGATGTTCCTCATCTAGCACACAGTAAACACAATGGCACTCTAGCAAATAGGCTATTTCAGCACCTGGTTATGTCTGAAACTCTCCCTGGTGCTTTGGGAAACAGAGTCATGGCAATGAATCGTGTTCAATTACAACACAGTTATTTCCAAGCTTGTTTGGTGCTTAGCATTTGAGGAAAACAATGTCCTTACTCACCATAAGGGATATATGCCAAGCCTACTGACAATGAAGACAACAGCAAATGTAAGGAACAGAAGGTCACTCAGTTTTTGACACTTGCAATAGTTTGCCATTTTGGCAGCCTGCAAAAGAAAAAGATGGTTTTTTACTTCCATAAGGACAACTGAGTTCTCTTGTACTGTGTATAATCTGTAAGAAAAAGCAGAAATCAAATTTTCATGAACTCGCTAACATTTTCACTGGGCCACCTCACAGTGATCTTGGAACTCCTCTCCACCAAGCAGCCGGTAAATATCTTCTTTGGAAAAAACAAACCAGACTGCATAAAACTAGACTATGTATTTAATTTCTTTATTCCCCACTCAATTTCATTTTTGAGATTCTACAATTTCAGATTCACAAAACTTTTCTAAACCTTTTATTGAACCCCAGTGTGTTTTTGGTGTCCTTATCCCCAACATTTTTACTTGCTTATCTCTCACCTTTCTGATATGCTCCACTAGCATTTTCAGCATCCATCTACCTTTCATGCTCCCCATGCTCTCTGACCTTCTAGAAGCTGCTATATATAAACTTCGTCTCAATTCCTCCGGTACACCCCATATCCTGCATTCTTCTAAAGCATCTCTTCTTCCTCTTCTGCCTGTACAGAATAGTTTCCAACACAAAGATCATACCCCTCCCCTTCAAGTCTTTTTTCAAGGCTCTCTTTTCAACTTCTGTTTTCTAACTTGTTGCCTTATGCTTACTTTTTTACATGCTTTTCTCACTTGTCTTCATGCAGTCTTCTGACTCTTTCCCACTGAAGGACTCACTAATTCATTACTCCTCTCTGAAACTGTTCATTAAAACACTGATCTTCCCTGAAGTTTCTTCACTCTTTTCTCCCTGAAAAAATGGTAATACAGGGAAGGAAGCTTGTTGTAAGATGCCTGTGTTGCTTCCACAGTGTTAATGTGTATTACCAGTTAGTTATTTTAAAATAACCTCTGCTTTGAGATAGGGAGAGTCTTTCTTCGTACTTTCTGTCAAATGCATCCATAGAGTGCACTTAAGTCACTGGAAACCCTTTTGTGTCCACTTAAGACACTGGGAACCCTTTCAAAGCTCATTTCTGAAGAGACCTGCATCCAGCAACCATATTGAGAAGATACTTGTGCAGGCTTTCCAGAGTGCTAAGAGGGAGTAAAATTACCACAACTGTGCATACAGAATACAATTCTGAATCAGAATTCAAACCAGAGAATTCAAATCAGAGAAACAGATAATCTGGATGCCAAACCCAAACCTGCACTTTTGGATGTTACCCAATTTCTGCAATGCTCCCACTAAAAACCTGAACATGAAGAATATTCCTCACGAAAGAAACCCAGTTAGGAAGCTCCCAGAACATGAGGAAAGTGCTGCAAAGAAAACATAACCCTTATGAATCAGCCCTATTTTCTAGAGGACACAAATGAATTTCCCAGCAGTTTGTACTCACAGCCTAGTTTGATGGAAAAGAGAACGCTTTGGTGCCAACATACAAAGCAGAAGCATTACTAAATTCTTTTGATTTTCAGATGATGGAAAATTCAGTCCAGGAATTCTGGATGTATTCCCATGGTGGCAGTCTAAGAAACTGGTTTCATAGTGCATGAAGCTGTTATTACTATAGCAACTTGCAGTAGTATCATGTAATTTCTCAAAAACAGTACAGCTATTGGGACATTGCTTCTCAAATAACGAATTATAATAATTCTACAAATTATAGTGATAAAGAGAGACTACAAAAAAAGGGAACGAATATGTTGTTGTTGGGTGGAATTTGGCCACCTAAGACAATACAACACAAATCTCTGACTTTAAAAACTGTGACTACAGCTGAGTAACACAGCATCACATATTCCTGAAAATCCTACTATGGTTCTTCCATACTTCCAGATACCTTAAGACCTGTGGAAAAAATCTCATCTCCAGTACTCCCACCAATGCACACTACATTTTGCAATGAGAATAGCAAAACACGATGCATTCCAGCTTTCCACTGCATGTGTCTCATTATGAAATGGTAGATGGAAATAGTCCAGTGGCCTCCAGAATTAGCTTTTCATTTTTACAAATATGTAGTAGGTAACACAGGTTGGGTGCACAACTGAACGACCCATCATGACAAGGTATTTGACCAGCTTCTTTTGCAATTTGATACTTTTTTTCCTCTGCACTGACTTCCCCCTCAGTAATGTCAGCAGTGTGCAAGAGTCCATCTCCTCTCCTATGGTACCAGGGCTGTGACCCACTGCCCCAGCAGAATGACTAGAAAAACCACTTAAGTATGTGCCTCATGAGGAAGCATATTTAGTCAATGTTTGCAACTCAAGTGAGAATACCAGCAATTCCTCTTTGTCTTAGTCAGTGAATGAACAGAGGGTAAAGCTTTAGCTAGCCTAGAACAGCTGCTCTCCAGTGTTTTTATAGCTCCACAGACACTGATCTGATCTAGAATAAACATCCTTAAGTACTTCTTTCTGGCAGTGAGAAAAGAGGCATGAAGAAAGTTTAGGTGTAATCACAGCTAGCTATACATATTGCTAAAACAGAAAAATAAACTTGCAAAGATGTAATTATTTTTATCAGCAGAAATTCACATTCTCTTTTGCTTTCTATCTCAGGCAGTCATGTGCCTTGTAGATGAAAAAAGATTAAAAAATAAAACCATATTTACAGCACTACTGAATCAGAATGGGAGGATCTTGATTTTGCAATAGGTGACTCACACAATGAGTCTATATTCTTGCATAACAGGTATCCTTGCAGGTATTTGAATAAAAATTATTTCCGACAAAACAGTTATTAACTTTGGAGGAGAGTTCAGAGACAGCCGAATTCCAGCATGACCCAGAGCTGTCTAGTAACTGATGCAGACAAAGGATGACGACAGCTCTAAATTGCCACTATGGAAGTTGCAGACCATCTTGATTTAAAACAATTTCAATCATCCCTTCTTCTCCAAATACAACTGCTTAATGCTGGTACTGCAACCCAGAGGCATGGGAACCTGGAGAATCAGAAGTCAGCTCACTGGCCATGCCCAAATAAGCCACTAAATTGTCCAACACCCTCTGCCCAACAAAGCAGAGCAGAAACACACTGTGACACCTTGATTCTTTTGGAGACAGGGTTATTGCTCCACACTCCATGACAGAGGGGTTAAGAACCGGGTGACCCACCTATCACCACTTTCCAGATTTTGCAACTTTAGCTCTTGATTTACCATGTCACATTTAAAATCTGTATGTAACCTTCCCTGGCATGCAATGCATTACCAGTCTCTGCTCTGTACAAGCAACTTACCAAGGGACAAACCAGTCTGAAACCAGAAACATGCGCTGCTACAAGTGCAATATATTTAAGCAAGGAAATACACTATATTAATCTCCATTAGCATCTTGAACTGGCTTAGGAAACACTCGTTCTGCATAGCAAAAAGATTCTACCTACTGACAGGATGACATATGAATTATCTCACCTCTAGGACAATATCAGCCGCATCATGGAGACACAAGATCAAGGTTCCCACTCGTGTCAAATTGGTTACATATGAGAAGGTAATCAGGCTGACTGCTAGAATGTGATGTATAAACATGGCTCCAAAATCCTAGAGCAGCAGAAGCGAGGAAAAGAAACAAAAACCAAAAAAACAATGAAGCAAACACTGATATTCAGTACTCATATACAAAAATGGATGGGTGTTTCTTAAATCCAGCATTATGTTTAAGTTATAAAAAGATCTACTACATAAGTGCATTATATATCCTGCTCTATATTTCATTTAGAGTGAATAAACTAACATTTTATGTTAACAAAATGCAAAAACATTATTGAAAGCTAGGCAACGACTACACTTCTCAGTTCATAGTAATTTAATCTGATAAAGTAAACATTTGCAGTTGAAAAGGCCTATGTACAAACAAATCAAATTCCACTATACTTTTTGCGCACTGAGTAACACATGATTATAACAATATGCATAACGAAGTGCCAAATAATGCACCATTCAGAAGAGAGAAAATAGCCACGTAGGAAGGCTAAACACATTTCCTGTGCACTAGGACAACAGGCACCTGACAAGGACAGAGGGAATCCCAGATCCAAGCTTTTATTTGTTTGTTTTTAATCAAGGTGCTTTGTCTTCACTCTGCAATAGGGTCAGAGAAATCTTCAAATGAGCTGGTGCACCTCCTCCTAATTGACTGCAATCTGCTGACTCCCAAATGATACAGGCCAGCTGATCTCCAGATCAGTAACCTTCAGTTATTTGGCCACAAAGTAACTGTTACTATTGAAAAATCTTCTGGGAGCAGTGAAGCTCCCAGAAGTAACATCATTCCCAGATACTTGCCAGGGGGCAGATAAAGCAGAGGGAACGACCTGCCTGCCTGGACTAGGCTCCCAGACTGATAATGAGAGAAAAGGACCTGCAGAGATGAGACTCCTCAGCAAGGCACCGAGTCAGTCAAAAAGAAGTCTTGCTGGCATTTGCTAAACTACCTGCACAGCTTTGAGAAAGTGATATAAAGACCGTTAAGGAAAGATCACAGACAACATTTAGCTGGGAAGCTTCTCTATGCACCAGATGCAAAGTTTGTACCACAGCTCCTAGCAGATCTAGTGCCTCTCATGCAGAGCTGTCTGAAAGGAGAGAGATCAGGCAGTCAAAAGGAGCAGTTCCTTAAGGCAGCCTGCTCAGCAAATGTATTGGGAGGTAGAATTTGCCTTTCTGATAACTTTTGTGGGCCAGTCCTGCTGAGTTGTGGTAGTCTGCAGCTGAGTGGCCCACAGCAGGCAAAACAAAACTGTGCCTTTAGAGAGGCAGTGCCTGGATTGCAAAGGAACTGAAGGTACTTGTGTCAGGCAGGAGGGCTCTATGGAAAGTGCCATGAGCTCCAACTAACACAGGGGCAGCTCTGGCAGAGCAGCAGCTACAGCCCCTGACTGCACTGTCTCCAGCACTGAGAAGAGCAACTGCACAGTGTTCCCACAGCTCTCTTTGGGAATGTAGCAGGCACCACTGTTTTTAAGGATGTACAGTGCCACTCAGTACCGGCTCGTGCCTTCCCTGAAATGTACACCCAGAGTCCATGGAAAAACCTACAGCTTGAGCAGCCTCACTGACTGAAGAGGGACAGGACCTGCTCCCAGCCTATCACTTTATGTTTAATGCTATCAGGTGCTACAAGATCCTATTTTCCTACTCCTCAGTAGGCACCACCAGTATCTCTAACAAAAAACTGAGGGAAGGCAGGAGGGCAGGGAAGAGGAGAAAAGATAAAAAGACTAAAAGCAGAGACTCATATGCCAGTTTAGTATTCACCCAACTTTTCTCAGCCAGGTTATCTGGCACCCAGAAGCATGGAACACAATAAAATACATTCAGCAGTCATAACAAGCCATTGCTTTAAATCCATTATCTTCAAACAGACAGAAGAAAAAGACAATTACAGGCTGTTTCCCTTTCTGAGTGACCTAAGGGAAACCAAGGGTATGGCATCTTAGTAATTTCAGTAACTACAAACCCACACATGGAGACCATTTCACCATTTCACAATAAAACCAGCAAAGCACCTACCTTATTCTCTGGGATTAGAAGTAAGCTATTAGTATTGCCCCATGGCCATACTGCAGCCTAGTGCATTACCTCCTACACCTACACATACTATGGCACTGTTCTTAATTTTCCTTCCAAATGCAATTATGTTAGCACAAAGGCAGTCCAAATGGGGCAAAAAGTCAAGTAGAAAGTCTCCTCTGTTTTCACAGCTGACACATTGATGTTCTACAAATAAAAAATTTCTAGCCCCTCCTGGATATTCTTCAAGGCATTCCTGACAATATGGACTATTCCTGAGCAATGCTAATGTTATTAGGCAGCAGTCTTCTGCATTTTTGCATGAGTCTTCTTAAAGAAATGCTGTCTGAGGAACTCCTGTAATAATGTTTCTTAAAAGAGGCAGCTACTTGACTCTGCCATCTCTGAAAAAGAAGTGCCGGACTGACCTATGGAAAACTGTTGGAAAAAAGTAGCAATGACAAAAATAAGACTGTTATGTTACACTGATTGTTTCTTTCCTGTTTGTGACATTTCTTTAAGTCATTAATTAATACTATTCTCTGAAGATGTTACCTGTTAGATTTTAGTCACACAAGGGTAATGAGCACATTATGGTAATGAACACTAATGGTACAAGTCCCCAGAATGCCAAGTGGTACCTGTATTCCAAGCTTAGTCCAGCACTTTCACCCATATAATGGAAGAGCAGCTGTACAGGAATGGGCTTTTTGATTTTAGTTTTTCTTTTTTTTTTAGTTAATATATTTCAAGTCATATATATGTTTGTGAAAGATGTATTTATTTACAGAAGATTCATAGCCTCCAGCTGTAACTGCTGAAAGATGTCGTGTGCCTATGTCATGAAAATCTGTGGCTAAGAATGGGAGAAAAAACCTATTCTGGACACCATCAGTGGGAAGAACACAGGGCAGACAGCAGAGAAACCCCATGGGTCTCAACTTGTAGACAAGCCCTCTGGAATTAAGGCTTCTGCCCCCACACTTTTATACCATGTCACACTCACTGACTGCCAAGTGGCCATGGAGCATTAGTGCCATTGAAGAGCAAAATATCATCTTCATGGCTTATATTACAGATCAACAAGGAAAGGGAAAGTTCTGCAAAATATATGCAATCTAAACTGCTCCCACTGAAACAAATGAAATCAATTCTGTGTGTCTTTCTCTACCCAAGAAAAGTCTCTTTGAAGAAAGAAACCTAGTATCCAAGTTTAGCAAAATATAGTGTAAATTTTCTAGAATCAAAATTCAATATTCAAGAAAATTAGCAGCTACAGATAATTTTATTCTTGGAATGAGTGAACTGTCATTTTTTAAAAAATAGCAAAACACAGAAGCTCTAGGAATTGCCAAATGCTTTGAAATATAAGGTGTGAATACACAGAAAGGTCTCTGAGACCTACAAACCTGTTAAAACACTAAGTAGAAATTTTATACATTCCTTTAAATGTACCTGTCAAATATTTTTCTGTTAAACAATACTTCAGGTATCCAGAAAGCATTTAAATAAGCCTCACTGCTTTTAAGATTCATCAGGTGCTTGTGAAACTCACAAACTTCCATAGGTTTTTTTTTCAGTGTTTTACAAATCATGAGCATGGGAAACTGGAAAAAGATGATAAAACACCAATTCATATTATGTTTCAGTCTTTGAAAATGAAGACCCTTAAGGGAGAATATCATTACAGCAACATAGTAGATATTTATGAAGCTAAAAACATGCCATTATAAAACTGTAGAAGTTGATACACACAGTCCACTGACTTAATGCCAATAGTAGGTATGTGAAATGGCCTAGTTTTTTCATACCTCCAGTCAGGCAGAGAGAAATCTGGTGGAATTTGTAACACCTAAATAAAGATAAGCAAGTATTTGAAAGTAAAAAAAAAAACCCTGGAAGTCACTTTTTAAGCCATCAGTTTGCTATCAGGGAAGAATAAAATTGAGATGGAAAACCACAAGTACATTTCTCTTGATCTCCATTAAATAAGATCAGTGCTGGACTTAGGCCAGTGCTGAGGGCTGCTGCTTCCAGCAAGGGCACACTGCACCTCTCCTTCAGACAAACCCAACTATATGAAAAAAAGCACTTGGCTGAATTCCTGCAGTGCACAAGACTGTCTGGGCACTTCTGGCCATCCCAGAATACAACACAGCCACTGCTGCTGAACTTAAAGCATCTAAAACGATAACCAAGACTTAGATAAAAATATTTCTTTCACTGTAACATGGAAACATCAACAGGTTATTCGGGTTGAGAACTGTTAATCTGTTTCATACAAGCCAATTGTGAAATATTACAATTGTATCTGATATTAGCCGGCAAATTTCCTGCTTCCTGTTAAACCCATGCCTATTTCATATGGGCACCATTTCACACATTGCATACTGGGTGCATTACAAGGTTTCCACATTTTTTAAACTAAGCCTTCTTTTAAAAAAGTGCTACTATGGTGGTGCAAGGGTTGGTGTCAGTCAAGCTTGTACTCCTTTTTGTCAACTACTGTAAGTCTTTAGTACTAACATTTTTCAACTCAGTGGGTTTCCTTGGCAGCTTGCACTCACACAATTTTACTGTGTGACACCAGGGCACAGCTGCATTTCTCCAATCTGATCTTCCTCATTATCAATTTCACCTACACCACAAAAAGAGCTGTCTCCACAGTCCAAACTGGTGAGTGATCTAATAGGTTATTTATAAATATGGCATCTCCACTGTTCCCTGCTGGGTGCTGATAATGAAAGGCTTTTGACTTGCTATCATTGCACTGCAGATGTTGTGCTCCTGCTCTCTGCTGGACACTGCACATTCTCAGACACAGCAGGTGCTTGGGACACTACTTGGACCTGGTGCTCTGGGTTCAAGCATTGCAAATCCGTGGCTGGGGTGTTACTTGGCTGTTATCAATCCACTTGCCCACCTCCATGTCTCATCCTATTTCCACTGCAGGTTGCTCTGAAGTTTTTCTGATAACGAGTACAAGTCATTTATATATAATTATGAAACAGACTTGGCCCCTGCAGCTTAATATATCAGTCACCATTACTCTTGATTTAAATTCATCTCCACTATCATACAGCTCCCCTGAGCATTGTTTCTCCCTATCTCAGTTTGTGAAACAGGGAAGTCATACTCATTTCAAGCTCACAATTAACGGAAAGTTTAGCATCTACAGACAATGCAAGCAAGGGATTTATATGTATTCACCATAAATTGGTTGTATTATTTACAATTTATCTTCCAATATGGATGTAAATTTTGTGGATGCTTTCTTGAGATTTCTACTTCTCGAATAATCTGGAAATCCAAATAGAGGAGTGCGTTTCTATATAGGTAGTTCTGGCATAGGACTCCCAGGAATACACTGTGGTTCTAAATAGCAGATAAGTTTATTCAGATCATACTGCATCCTTCATTTACTCTTTTCAGAGTTATGCTCCTGCTAAAATTCTAATAAACAGGAATTTTTCCATTAGCATAGCCTACAATCATTTATTTAAATGACAGCTGAAGGAGGCATATAAAGATGTTATAAAATTCTTTCAAATGTTAAAAAAAATTTGATTTTAAAACATCAAAGTCCCTACAATAGCTCAATGGACTGTTATTAGAGGATAACTGTTGTGCTGCTTGCTCTGCTATGGACTAGGATTCTCCTTGGAGGAGAGAACTTGGAATACGGAACAGGTTGCTACCAATTCTGGAGTAATATTTCTATTTGGACGGTCTTGGTCTTTTTCATTAACAGCCTTCTAACAGGAACATTCAGCTACTTCAAATTTCATGACTGTAAGGGTAAAATTAAATATAACATCACTTTTTAATATTAAATGTTTTTGCTGTCCTTTTGTAGAAAAAACTGAAAGCCTACATAGATCGTACCTTCCAAAGTGATACTGTGCGTTTATGAGGCAGTCTCGCTCTTTTCTTGGTATTTCTTTATTTAACTCTTAGAAGAAACAGTACATCTAACAGTAATTGAACTACCTGTTCAATTTCATTCAAGTCACTGCATGAAAGCAGAAGGTTCTTTTGGCTTCTGCTATTTGCCCTTCAATATTTGCTCCAGGCTCTTCTTTCCATGTGCAAAAAACCCCCACATTATAGTAACAAGGAACAGAGTAAGAAAATCTGTTTCTCAGTGATTAGTATCTGCAAAAGTTGAACACTAGAAAGAACTGTATTTCCATTTCACTGCACGTGTAATACAGGTATTCCTTAAATCAAGAATGATACATTAAAGCTTAAAGCTTTCAGTGCTTTTAGTCTCATTGTTCTTACCTTTCTTTTGACATCAATGAATTGAGAAAACATTAAGGACCAGTAGAATGACAATTCAACTATGTAGTAATAATGAAGGTCAGGCATCAGTGGCTGAAAGATGAAGATGAGAAAAGGTTAATAGAGTCTAACTGACATTACAGGCAGCTTGGTCTATAGGAGACATGTTTAATCACAGGGGATTATTGAATTATACGTAAGTATCCTATTTAAAAAAAGATGATGATTGCCTCTTTCAGACTGTCATGGCTCTGGAAAAATAAAACTCCCCAACATACTCTCTTCTAATGTTTTAGTCCTGACAATACTGTAATACCAAAAATTATGATGTTGTCCATTTGTAAGCCAGAGCAAACTAAATTCTGAGTATTCCTAAGCCTGTTTTGAAAGTTTACTTGAAACATCTTGCTGTATATCAGTAATGTGGGTTTAAAGCATAGCAAAAAAAAAATCAATGTCAGAGTAGACTAGAAAAAAGTAATGCTAGTATATAATCTCATCTGCTCATGATGAAAATGTAGGCTTCAAGCAGGGCTCTTTTTAATAGAAATGCCTACTTTTGAAGAATTTAACCATCTTCTGGGGACATATTAATGTTTGGAAAGAAGAAAATAAAATAAATTTATCCAAGCATCTTGTCTGAGATACAACAGGGTTACAGAGTTGTTCTGAAGTAAAATAAATAAAAATACTAACACATAACCAAAACCAACCTGGGGTAACTTCAAAGAACGTAACTGGTGGCACACATAAACTCTTTGACCATCAGCCTAAGAGAGCCAGTCCTAGGAGCTACACTAATTTCCATGCAAATGTGCCTCCATGATAGTCTCATCTTCCACGGCAGTGATAAACAGGGACACTGGCAAAGGAGAAGCTCCTAAGGGCATCTCCCCAGGTATTAGACAAATCATTTCTAGAGCAGCTTGCACTGGCACAACCATGCACCCAAGCAGGGTATGAGCTGTTTCCATTGGCAAGAGGTATTTCAGTTGCACCTTTTATTCCCATTCCCTTTTGCAGACAAGTTCTTTGCAGCTGAAAGCCAGTCCTTGGATTCCCAGGAAATGCTCTATGGGTGTTATTTTAATATAGACCCATGCTTATGTTTTATGAAAAATGTGTAACTCAAAATCCATCCTTTAAAGCCATTTCTTGGGCCAATATAACCCTTTTCTGAGTTAGACTGCCAACAGACATGTAATTAAAAAAGGGAAAGACAGTAAGAGCTTGCAATGAACTGCAACTATTATACTCATTATTGCAAGGGAACTCACTGGGGAAAATTTCTAGTAAAAAATGAAGATTGTCAGCTGCTTTATTAACAATAGCATTAGTATTTCTAAAGTCATACACAGTGATAGAGTAGGGCAAATTCCTTCTCGGATCAATAGTGTGCTTAACTTAAAAGTTCAAATGTTAGGTTTCAGTTCTCCATAACCTCAACAGGTTAGCCTGTGCTTATGGCTGTGTTGCCACCCAAATGATCCATTTGACTGTATCTACAGCAAAGTCCAGCTGGATTTCTGCAGTGCATTGTTGAGTAACTTACAAATGAACTGTAACAAACAAAAGATTAGAAATTTTATACAGTTACGGAAAAAACCAAAACAACAAATTGAAAACTTAGCCCTGATTAGCACCCAGTAGACATCTTTATCTGCAAGACAATGATTTTTTTAATGACTTTGATTTGACAATTTGCTTTATGTTGGACCCTCACCACTATTAGAATGATATCAGATATAGTAATTTTAGCTCCCACACTCAAAGAGTTGTAACCAACTTTCTAAACAACCTTGTTCTTCTGGTAAGTCAGGTAAATGTGTGTTCTTCCATCAGTAAGATTCATGGTCTTTTGTTTTAGGTCAACCTCTTATTGCATGCAATAACACAAAAAAAGTAGGAAGTGGGGCTGAGAGGCACCAGTGACTGTAGCAATAACAATCTAAGAAACAACTGTACTAAAGTTTCTGAAGGATTAAGTTTCAGCACTTCCCCCACTCAATTTCTGCTGCTGCTTCGCTAATGTTGTTCAGTTCACCCTTCAGTCTCTGGGTGGAATTTAAGTCATTATTTCTTCTGAGGCTACATGACCAAATTCCTTGAATCCTTCTCAGATCAAGATTTCTGCAGAACTGTCTCCACTGAATTATTTCCAAGGGACACAGCCTTCAAGAACAGTAGCATGCAAACACAGTTCTGTTCAGTCTGTCAAGGGATTCACGTGTCTTTTGGACAATAATCTTTTTCACACTTTACAGTCTGGCAATTGTTTTTTTCCCCCCTGCCTTGCTCTATAGGAAAGAAAAAAAGAAGATGAAAATATACCCTAGACAGGTTAAACTCCTTAAACTGCAAACTCTTCTCTGGAGTTTTTGGAACTCAATGTGTGGAATTCAGGTGTGACAGCTACGTTCATCTTTCCCATCTTGAGCTCAAGCAAGACGGGAAGAACCTAGCAGTGCTCCGAAATGCTGAGTAGCCCACTCACACAAACATACTGGCACAAAGCTCCACTATAATAAAAACAGAGCTCTGCACAAGTGTCATGCTTGTTTTTAGACAGCACTGTAACTTTTACCTGATATGGATACCCACTCCAGCACTGCCTGGTATTCCAGAGCCAGGGTGTCTGAAAGAAAGAAAAAGCAAAACAAAAGTCTATACACACCACTTTGTGAAATGTTAAGTGTATATGTTTAATATTAATGAAGGACAAAAATATAAGAACAGCTTAGAATTTGCATTTTTTGATAGAGGCTATGAAAACTGAATAGAACAAGGAGACTTCTCAGAGTTTCACAGCATGAATTAGAGCAACTTGCCTGGTTGTGTTGGTACCCCATGACCTCAGTTTTGCAGGAGTGCAGAATAAATGTAGCCAGCTCATGCTTGGATGGTCAGATCTCACACTACATTCTCAATAGCACAGGGAATTTTGACCTCAGGCTGCTCAAATATTTTAAAGAAGGTTCCTTGCACGTGCCATTATATATAAGCACTCTTCCATATAGGATCCATCCTTCATCCCTGCCACATTAGCTCAAAGCAGCAAATCGTACCTTTTGCTTTCCTGGCTGAAGACATGACCATCCAGAGATGACAGATTTTGCTATCACATGGAAAATACTCTCATATCTTAGGGCAACATGGAAAATGCCAGAGACAAATTTATTGCAGCATGCATCCACAGACTCTTGCATTGCAAAAATATGGGCAAACTAAAAGACTTGGGAAGATTAAGCTCTGTTATGCTTCCTGTTTCTTTGCTGCTTTCATGAGATTTATGTGATTATTTCTCCTTCAATGCCACAAGAGAGCCTTTTCAATCTTTTGCTGTGAGCAGGTTGTTTCTTTCAGTATTCTTTAGTTTTTACCACCTTTTCTGAGCAACTAAATGTATTTGAGATAGAAAATACCATATGGGCAAGGTCTTCTACACAACATATTCAACTATGAAGTATTTCCACACTGGGTAGTAAGAACATGACCAAATCAAAAGATACCAAGCAGTAGCAATTCCCTTTCTGCACATGAGCAGGAACAAGTCCTTTCAGAGATGCATGTCTTGCGAATCACAGCTTCATCTCAGGTTCTGGCAGCATCTGTACCTTGAGAATCCCTTGTCAACACTACAAGTAACCACCCTAGGGCATCTCACTAGAAACATGACAGAAAACTGTGGATTCAAAATCTTTGTGCAACTCGTTTACATAACATGTGCTCTGCATTTGAGTATAAAGGGGACAGACCATCATCAGTAAGTCTCCTGGATTAAGGCAGCACTTACAGCATACACTTACAGCATTAAATGTTTCCCCTAGATCAGTTTTTCAAATACATCCTCACTGCAGGACAGGAGGCATGTTCTTGTTTTCACCATCAGGTGGAGCAGCTCAGCTCAGACAAACCATTACAACAAACTAATCCAAACTACAATGGGTGAGCGTCAAAGCAAGAAAATGGACACTAGGCAGAATGTTAAAGCCCCAGGCTGAGAATTAGGCTAGGTAGGAAGGTATTTTGAATGTGCCCTCTAATGAAAAAGAAGATATAATAAGATTTCCACACCCATACCCCCAGTGCTCCTGAAATGGCAAAGAACAATTCCTACAGTAACCCGAAAGGTATACCAATATCTGAAGTAACAGACCTCCTAGAGTTTCTGATATGCCTTTCTCAAGGATGCTGTAAGAATTATTAAAGTCCATCCAAACTTATCCTTCCCTCTATTAAAAAGAACTTCTTCATGGAACCAATTAATTGGTTCACACATCTCCACAGTATTTACTGTGCTAACCAAGTTCCCCTCATTTCATGCAATAAAAAAAGGCTTTGGAAACAACCACAGCCCCACTGCAAGATGATATATAGAATCTAAAATATTCCTGTCTGACAGCTGCCTAAATTAGATCCATGCACATACTCCAGGATAATTCATAGTTTTAGCCAGGTTTGAAAAGCTGTAATTGTCTTTCATATAATATTCAACGAAAGATAAGAGATGCTTCCTACCCAATTATTTTGCTGCCTAAATTACAGGTCCTAGCAAAAAATGCATATTTTTCTCTTTCAAATATTATGACATCTTAAGGCTTCTTCATAGAGATGCCTGCTGCAGGAGTTACAGATACAGAGGTTTATGTGTAATTAAAATGCTGATTGCTAAATAAAATAGGCCTCACTGATGAGCCTACAACCACAAAGCCCTAAAGGGTATCACAACTGACAAATAATGTAATATATGCATGAAGCTTTAAAGACCAATACAGCAGAATATATGCCCCCTCTGAGCCACATAAGGCTCAGAAAGCCTTGCTGCCCTCTCAGAGAAAATGCTTCTGAGTAGCTGTTTGGAAACCTAATGGGCAAGATTGCTTAAAATAGCAGAGCTCCTACACCACATTCTTACCCCCTTTTCCTCCCCAGTCTCTCCTCCCCTTGACCTGCCTTGGCATCTCTGAGTTGCTCTTACCAGCTTTAGCAGCAGGGCACTTGGGTTATGCTGTCCTGGAGGGTTTTAGGGAAGAGGCAGAGAAGAGCTTGGTTTAAGCACAGCCTTCCTCTCTGACCTCCACAATGAGCACAGCCCTAAACTGCACCCAACATGTACATGTAAACCATGGTTATAGTTGGACCAAGAAGCCTCTTGTCTAGTCCTCTGTGATCCTCACAACTGTGGAATACTCTGTAGAGGCTTCAGTAGGAAGGAGAGAATCTTAAAGAAGTCCACACAGTCTGCAGTGTGAGACCTAGACCCATTAGTGAAAGGTGGATTAATCACAAAGGATCTCAGACCAACAATCCAGGGCTCAAGTGAGTCCTGTGCGTGTTCAGAGGACACGTCTGCAAATGTCCTCAAACAGGCAAGTTCACTGTGAAGCAGAGCACAGTTCTGCCTTCAAGTCCCATGACGGATGAAAAAAAAGGTCAGTGACTTGGCTTCACAGCAGATCCTTTTTTGATGAACATAAATGCATGTTTCTGTTTTTGCTGCCTGCTGAATACCCAATTTTCCATTTTACTTCTTATTCTTGGTATATAATTTCTGAGGAAGGGAGGGACACAAGGTGACTGGAGAAGAGAGGAAATACAAAGATCCTGATAATAAAAAGGGCCCCCCCCTAAGCTGGAAACAGAATACTAAAAACTTCAGCATCAGTTTTGCCAGACACAAAGCGCCAGCCCTACAAAGCTGACCCCCTGCCTCACAGAACATAAAGCAGTTCAGATGGAAACTGAAGTTTTACCACACTTAGGTGCAGTGCCAAAGGAATGCAGTATCAGTGACAGAGGAGGTAAACAGCTGTTCAGTCTCTTGAGATTTACAGTATTAAGGAACAAACCACCGTTATTCCCTTACAGGAATATCTGCTAAAAACTCCAAAAATCTGTGATTAAATAGAGTAATTTTAAAGAGTTCCTTCACAAATAAAACTTCTCTTGAGACAAGGGAATGACTGAGGATTTCGGAAAAAAAACCACAAAAAACCCCTCCCAAATTATCTGTGATGTTTGCATGCTTAGCCAGAAGCCTTGAGCTGTTTTGTATCCATTGCCTCATTCGCTTACCTCTAGAGAGAGCATCTAATTGGCCCTTGGCTTTCAGAAAGCACTAGGAAGTGAAAAATCTCCAGGTCTCGCTCAAAATGCTGCTAGTATCTGGTATGTGAAAGGTCAGTTTTGATAGTAAATGGAGGGGGGAAATAAGCAGTACAATAAAAAACTTCCCATTTATGAGTATCACAAAGAACTGTTATGCACTTGATTTAGTCATGATCATGATGGCATGGTGTAGCTCCCAAACGGATTCTTCCTAAATTCTTAGGTAAGTAAGAAAAATCTGACATTTTCATCAAATAAAGAAATCTGCCTGCTGTTTTTATCAGAATCCAGCACACAAAATCCAGGAACACAACGACAGAATCCCCACATTTCACTAGAGCCAATTTATGTTCAAAATACATCTCAAATCAAACTAAGACATCCTTAGTCCAAAAATAAAAGATTTTAAGTTGCTTTTGAACTTAGAGAGCTTTTGGACCTGTACAACAAAACGAGCACAATACAGAGCATTCACTGTGTACATGGTCACTACTCTGCAAATTTAAAAGGCCAAGATTTTTTTCTGGCTTGGTTAATGTGCTTGAATACAATTTTGTATCATTTGTCTCTGACAGTAACAAGCAATATTAAGTAGGACAGAAATTAGAACTATTAATTACATTCAAGATAATCTATACTTTTAGCAAAGCTCTACTGATCTCATTTTTTGGGGGTTGATATAGGCAAAGATGTCAAAGAAGTCTCATGGCATTTGTACCTACATTCATCAAGTTAGAGCAGGTCCTCGCTGTTCACAGAAACAACTGGTACAAAGTAAGGCCAGAAGATTTCCCTGTCATTAGCATTCACTTAGCCCCAGAAATGCTGTGTGCAATTTGCTCTGACCCCTGGAGCAAACATTCACTGTCCGACACACATGCACAGTGCATGGCACAGCAGCAGCTTTCCTTAGCAGCAGCAGCTGCCCTCTCCCAGTTCAGGCATAACAGCAGCTCCTGCTCACATGGGCAGAGCCCTTGCTGTATCCCGAGCCTTACACCTCATCTACACAAGAGTGCAGCTGCAACACCCCAGGAGGAGAGCAACACCATGAGCTTTCTGTTTGCTGCAAAGTACAGTAACATTTAACACTTTTCACACATTTTTTTATTATCCAGGAACTGAAAGTGATAGCCTTTGAGTCAACAGCACCTTTCATAACATTAGCAGAGGGACAATTATTCATAATTAACAGGTTTTTTGGGGTGTTAGGTAGTAGTTTTTTGGTTAGGTTTTGGTTTTGTTGGTTGGTTGGTTTTGTTTTTGTGCATTTCCACTTCCTTAAATTAAATAGTATCTCAATACTGATTTTTTTCCAATTATGAATAGAGACTATAGCAATTTTTTTTGTCTTTCAATGCATTAGTAAACATCCCTCTCGCACATCTCTTGGTTGGATAAGCACTTGCTTAGAGGTGAATTAAATTGCTTGATTTCTTTTTTTTCTGCAACACCTGCATCCTCTTGGCATGGTATGCTGGATGGCTGCTGACATTAGAAAGTTAGATTACCAGGCAGTACGAAAAGCATCCTTTCTTAGTTTGCTCTGCCAGGGGCTCTATGTTCCACTACTAAAATTACTCCACCCATGTGTGGTAAACCCAAGAGATTTTTCGATAAATTAGTGTCTTAGATAAAAATCCCACAATGATCCTGGGCTTCCTTCCTCTTCTTACTTGGCTCAGTGAGTATCAGCATAACTGTAGACTACTGCAGCCTTTCACTCTTAAGGTGCATATATATCCATGAAAATATTTGCTTCTGCATATAATGTACAAACAAATATATTCTTTTTCCTCTTAACTACAGAAAAACTCCTTGGTATTAATTGTTGTAAAACAAGCCACCGTTTTACAAGTTATGTGAAGTGACCTTTCTTTTTTACACAAGTATCAATATTTTGCAGTTTATTTCTCTCCAGAAGAAAGAAGATTAAACTCTTCCTCATTTTTCTTGATTTTCATAAAATTCATAAAGCAACAGCCAGAACCTTCTGAGTCAGTTTTTCAAAGTTTCTATCATCTTCCACTAAGTCTGCCTAGCCTCCAAGAACTTCAAACTTACGATGTCTTGGAGACTCTCTGATTTCCTAAAGATGTGTACTTTTCTTACTATCCTCTGAAAAACTGCCCTGGATAATAGCATTGTTCTTTGCTACTATTGTACTTGTTCTACTACTACTTAAGAACCTCTCATACTAAAGTTTCACTGGTTTAAAAGATACATCTGAGTTTCCAGTCTCTACTGGCCATGCATGGCAGGCTCTGAGGGCACAACCTTAGCAGCCAACAATGCCAAGAGCACAGGCTGAACTGTGCAATAAACTGACACTGTGCAAGCACCACTGCAAGTCACCTGCACGTCAAAATTATGCATGCTTCCCTCTATCCACAAAATCACTGAGTTCTGACAAAACACCATGCTGGGAACAAAGAGAAGTCAGCAAAACAAGAAAATCCATGGCTACTATTTTGCATCAATTTGTGTGTTCATCCTTATAGTGACTGTTCATTTGGTTTAGGATGCAGTTGTTTCTCACACCAGGAATAGCATTTTCACAAATCCTTCACAGATCCAAGCAGTCATTTGTATTTCTTGGCACAGCTAACTACACAAGTGAAGACAATATGACACATTGTCAATGAACCTCCTGAGGTTCTCTTTTCATATACTGTGACTAAGCAAGCTGTTTTAAGTTTCTGCAGAACTGCTTTTTTTTTTTCTCTAGAGTTTAGTGCTTTGTGTCTGTAGAAAAAGGGTTTTGGGGGGAAAATGCTTCAGCAATGAAGAGTGCTCAGTCTTTCCTCTCAGCAATCTGCACTGTTGATTTCCAAACATAATTAAAAACTATACTTCTACTAATGGGAAACCATAAAATATGGAATAACTAAAGGCCAAGATTAATAACAATCACTAGAAGATGCACTTGATATTCAAATGCAAATATATGTGTGCCCAAAAAAAAGCTTTTAGAAAAAATATGAATTCAAGTTTTGATGTATTTACATAAAATGATATCTAGAAAGGCAGAGTAAGCTCCATGCACACATCCACTTTTCTCTTTAAAAATATTATGTACAGAGATCTGGAGCTTATGTCTTGTGTGGATAAAAGTTTATTTTCAACTTACAACTTATGTGGAAAATGAAGCTGGCAAAAGGAACTGATAATTAGCATCTGGAAGTGTCCTAATATTGATTAAGGCAATGCACTGAACAGAACTGAAGAACACTCCAGCCAGAGAAATTGATGACTGTAGCATCTCCTCCCCCTCCTGTCCTAGACAGCCACCAGTCCCCTTACCAAGCCCATCCATCAAAATACTTGCTCTCTTTTGTGTACCTTCTTCCTCTGACACTTTCTCTGCTGGTTGCTTTGTAGACAATAAAACTTCTAAAAACTTTCGCCTTCATGTGTAATGGCAACATTTTCAAGGACTGTTTGGTCATGAGCAAGCTGTGTGCCCAGTGGTGCTATAACATTTTAGAGCAGCTGGAGGTCCATATAAATATTACAGGAGCTAGGCTAAAGTTCCCAGCAACACTATTCAGTGTATTTTGTAGTTCATCAATCTGCACTGTAAGAGTTGTGCACAAAAAGTAGTGGACACATTCACCCGAGCACTCCAGATGCCTGATGAAGCAAAGCAGCTGTACACCCATTAGCTTTACAGCTGCCTTCTATTTTTGATCACAATGCCAGACCACATCAATTAGCCCAGCATTTGCATCTAAGAGGACATTTATGGATTTACTTTATTTAAAAAGACAACACACAACTACATGCCTGGAATCAGTTTGTTAAGAAAGAGTACTGAAATTATGGAAAACCATACCTTGATAGAAGGGAGACCTGTATAAAATGAAACCTTTAAGAGACAAGGAAAAATCCCAAGTGCAAATCATTAAAAAAATAAAATAGGGCACTTCAACCCTTATTGATTATTGCAGAGTAGCATGATTTCAGACTACTCCTAATTTTCCTACAGGATGCAGCTTCAACAAAGCTCCAGGGTTTCCAGTGCTCTGATACTATGGTTACTCAAAGGCATACAGGAAAGTGGTTAATAATTAAACTCATCATTACACATCTACTTTCTGTAATTATGTTCCTATCTGTGGCTGCTCTGCCGGAAGGATGTGTGTGCCTGATTCTGCCCAGCCATTGTCTTCCAATATCATGTGTTGATGGGAAGTGTTTACCAGATTATTGTACTCCTGATGCTGAATTTTGAAAACCCTCAGACGGCAGCTTTCCTTTGCAGGATTCACCGTGGCTTGCTTCACTGACATGTAACATGTTCCACCAACGCATGCAGTCCATAAAGGGAGACTGAGTCAATTTTTAATAAGAGCAACTCCATATCTTAGGTAAGCACCGAGATAAAATTTCTTGTCTAAACCCAGATGTTAAGACTGTGGTATTTATGAACCTACGCTGCCTACTGGAGAAACACTGTATAGAGAAAAGCCAAGCAAAAGCCCCAGCTGGTGTGTTTTGCTGTACTTTAATAGAGGTACGACATAGCAAGGTCTCAGAATGATTCCTGACAGTCTGAAAATTAAAAAGTTCCTGCAGAATTTTGAATAGGAAATATAGGTTTTCTCTAGTTCACAGGGCCAATATTCATTCCTACAGCGGCAAGAATGTGTGTGAATCACATGGTGCCAAAGATCTTTCATTTGTGAACTCCCCACTCTCTAAGTACTGCCACTAAAACCCTGGCAGAAGGAGCTGACTGCTCTTCAACACAGAGGCACCAAGTCCCACCTGATGACTGAGTGTAGTGGTTTCAGTTCGCCTATTCAGGTTTGTGGCTAAATGCTAGCACACTTACTTAAATTTACTTGATTGCTTGTTGTGAGATAAGGATTAGGAGTAGGCAAAGCAGGCTCAAACTTTATACAGTACAAAGAAGTTTTATTAATATATCTAAGACAAAGGGAAAAAAGAAAAAAAAAATTCAAGAAAAAAAAAACCAGAACAAACTGCCCAGACCACCCCTCCTTCCCCACCTCTCCATTTCATTCTCCCTGACAACATACAAAAGACAACACTTCGACCTCCAGTCAGTTTACCACCTCAGAAACAGCTCTTGTTCCAGTTCATTCAGGGAGAGAAGTTTCTTTTGCTTACACTATGGATCTTCTGTAAGAAAAATACAGTTTTTTATGGGTCTTCTGCCTCACCATTAACCGCCGTCCGGAGTAAAGTCCAGCTTAATGGTGGATCTCTCCCACACTAGTAGCCTTCCCACAGCTACTATGGTGGGTTATGAACAGTCCACAGGGTACCTGTTTTAAGGATGCCCAGTTCAATTGCAGCAACAAAGAAAATCCCTTCTTCTGTGCTTAGCAACACAGGTTCTCTTAACAACTCAGGTTCTCTAGCATTCTCCCCGGGACCAGGGCTCTGGATCACAGCCTCTCCTCTCTCTTGGTTCTAGTTTCTCATTAGGCTGTACTTTTTCAACACTTACTTGTCTGTACTTAGGTATTTCAGTTCATTGGCTGCAATAAGAACTTCACATCCCCCTTTGGACTATATCTTCATATATTACAGAGAATTTATTAGCTCAGTCCCCAACCATGGTTCTCCAAAAGAGTTTTCAGCTTCACTCTTGAAGCAACTTCCCATGCACCTCCCTCTAGGTATCAGTTCTGCTTTCCTCACTGACTGTAAAGTCTCTGCGCTGCACTATGTAGATGTCCTCACTCGTTCCTCTCTCTGCGAGGAAGGATGGGTGTCTGTGAGTTTAGTCCAGGCATGGAGAGAGTTAATCTCTGTCTCTCTCTCTCCGGCAGTGTGAGATCACGTGCTCTTTGCCGGGCTGCTGAACAGGTCCGAGCTGGATGCCAGACGCTCTCAGAGTCTCTGCTTGGCTCAGCCAAGCTGGCTCGGCCTGGTAGGGCCATCTGGGCCTGGGGTGACAGGGCAGGGCCTGGCCCGAGCTGGATGGAGTCCGGCCTGGTCCTTGCCTGGCCCAGGGGCCTGGCTCTTCTCGTGTAGCTGGCACACCGGCTGAGCTGTATCTACTGAAGATTCCAGCCGTTCCTCCCCCATGCCTGCTTGGCTGCAGCGGCACGGCTGCCTAAAACCTCCTTCCCCCCATCCCTCCTTCGGAAGGAGGTGGGGGGGGGGGCCTTACCAGTGAGAGAAGCAGGAGCTGCTCCTCTCTACAGCAGCAGCAGGTCCAAAGAGGAAGAGCGTCAGAGGGTCTCTGCTTATATATGGTTTTTTCCTCGAAGGCGGATCAACTTTTTAATTGGTTTACCTACTTATCAACCCTTAAAACTACCTGATTATTGGCTCTCTCTCGCAGGAAGGAAGTTGTATGCCTTCCTGCAGCACAGATCACTTCCTAGATTTTGACCCCTCTGGCCTAAACCAGGACACTGAGAGAGCAGAACTCCTTCAGAGAGGGTTCTGAAACAAGCAGGCCAAAAGCCACACCAGTGTGTGGTCACCAGACAGGAACCCATTTCTAAGCACTTCGGTGACTGAACACAGTTAAAACAAGCACTGAGCAGCAATGAGTAAGGACAGACTGAAGTAGCTTCTTCCCCTTCCACTCCTGCAACCACGGCATTTTTTTGAGATGCATATATAGTGTATCAGGGGAATTCACCTGTGGGGCTGCAGGTGTCTTTACCACTGAAATACTTAGAACCACAGTCACACAATATGCTGAGCTGGAAGGAACCCATCAGGATCATCAAGTCTAACTCCTGGTCCTGCAGAGAATATCCCAGGAATTTCTTGGTGTATTTAATAATGCCACAAGTACTAAGTACTGAATGAAAAAATCCCCGTGAGAGAATCACTCTCATATTGTATTTTCCTCTAACAGAAAGACAGAAGGGGGAAATATTAATTAATTTACATATGAAAACACAGTTTGCAAGGAATTTTTTCCTGCTCAGTTCTGAGTCAGTGACCATAATAACATTCACTTCTCTAAAGCGAACAAAGCCAGTCAAAATAATTTCCCAAAATGTCTAAACCTACATAAAATGCTACATTCATTTTCCCTCTGTTTTTCACCTTCCCCTCCTGCTGAGGAAGTGCAAAGACACAAGTCTTTTGTTGTTTCCATTTGTCACCTGCTGGTCATTCTATGGTCATTCTGACATAACTTGCAGTTTTCTGCAATTGATCTATTAAAACAGCTAGCAATAAGACTGGCTGGTAGGGATGAGAATAGGGGAACCATAATAAATTGCCTATGATTTTTGTTTCATAAATTGAAAATTTGTAGTAAGTTTTAGTATAAAACCAAAACCAGTAAATTTGTGCCACAGCAAAAACCTAAAGTTACTGGGCAAGAGGAAAGAATTTTCTCTCCCTCATCCTCTAGACCCTACAAATCCTGGGGACAGGACAAAAAGCTCTCTTGAAATTCCTTAAGTTACCTGCGAAATAACAGCAGTTAAGAAATAGAAGCAAAACTCTGAATTAGATTCAAATTTACAGCAGTGCTTCCCCATGCTAACCTGGCATTGTTTAATAGCCAGCAGCAAAGAGTATGAGTAGGCAGAAGAAACCAGAAAGCTCTGAGAGGTGTGACAGGGTAACCTTGGACAGGAATACAATAGGAAAAAACCCAAAAGATTATCGATAATGTATTTATTTATTTTTTCCCCTACTACTTAAAAGATAAAATGAAGCAGCTTAATGACTTGAAGCACTTATAGTATAAAAATACATATTGTTCTACAGGTTTTACTAATTTAATTGAGAATACAGCTATCCTGCTCCAGGTCATTCCCTCAGTAGTGAGTTCAACTCAACAAGGGCAATGCAAAGCACCAATTACATTACTAATAACCTGTTCTTATATCCAAACATGTACTCTTTGCTCAGGTTTAATTGGCTGTGAAAAACAGGACTGCTTCATTAATTTGAATAGCAAAACATGAAAAGCTCATGGCAATAGAATGCTGAGCTAATACTTTGCTACTGGTATGAATGAGCCACCTTAGTTTACAGATGAATTAAAACTATTATCATAAAATTGCCCAAATATAACACTTTGGGAAGTATTTCCTCTAGATCAGCCCTTTTTATGATATGACCTTGAAAAAATTCCAATCTTTCAGAAAGCTGGGCTGCCAAGAAAATGACTACTGTGCTGAAGGCAAAATTAGCAACCAGTCCATAGGGGGACACGAGGTGTGGCAGCCCCTCTTTCAGTGCCCTGAACAACAGTGTAATTCTCAAACAGCAGAGATGCTGTGTATGGCTCAGGACCAGCTTAACTCGCCAAATTGATGATTACATAGCATTTACTTACTACTCTGATGTTATTAAATACCCCCAGTTGGATTCAAAACAGATAAAGTGAAATTCAATTCTAGATGTATTTTTTAAATTAGTGTGTTGCTTTTCCTTCCCATGATTATGTAAAATTTGTCCCTGTTGTCTACATTTGAAAGTCCTGCTGCCATCAGTGTCCTATTACTGAATTAGGATACCATTGATATTCTCGTTTTGTTTTTTCTTTCAAAACCTTCAGTTTCCTTTCAGCCACAAATAAATTTTGCCAGCTTGCTCAGCTTTATCCTCTCCCTGATCCAGTTATTATCTTAACTTCCAACAGCTTCCATAGTAAATTACTTCCTATGCTGACTCACCTTCTCTTACAAAGCCTCATTGTCCAAAATGCATTCATTTTCCTTGTTGATGTACACTGAGGTGCTGCAGTCATTTAAAACTAAGTGTCTCCAGTAACTTTGATCTTTCTCACAGCATGAGTCATGACTTATATCTCAAGCATCCAAAACACTCTATTAATCTCCCCTAAATGCCCTCAACAATTTTTATGGCCTTTTGAAGATATATCTGAAACAAATTCCTTTACCATGAGATGGCATCTAACTATGGTCTTCCTGGAAACCTTTTCCACTCATGATGCTTATTTAAAAATGTAATATGGAATTTTCCCTTTCTCACAAGAGCATCCTTCAAAAGACTCCAGAGCATGGGTATCCTTTCCTGCTCACTCAGTGAATTAGAAATTGTTTTATTTATCACCTAATGCTCAGCCCTGCTTTCACAGAAAGGAATAAAATTATAATTCGATTTTAACATTCAAAATTATTTTAGCTTTAAAATTTCCATCACTTACAGAAACTCAGCAATTGGTTTTACGTGTAAAAAATAAAAAAAGGTAATAAAACCCTCCAGAGAATCCAAATCAATTTTAAAGCAAGCACAATCTGCCAAAGCCAGGCTTCATTTCCTCCCTTAGTGGCCTACGTATCACATTATCCCTCTGTTAATAGCACAGTAAAATATCAAATATCAGCATTGTGTTAAAAGGACTCCACAGTGGCCTCTGACATTCTTCATTTAAATGAGGATATTTATCCAGCATCGGGCAAATAAGCTCACTGAACAAAAGGAATTACAAGGCTTCAGTAACAGATAATATAACAACCTTTTGGGAAGGAAACATCACAACAGAAGCAGACTAGAGCAAAAAATGTGCCCAACAGAATGCCTGCTTCAACTGATTCAAGAATGAAGGAGACACCAAGGGCTCTGGAGGTAAACTCCCGGCATCCCAGCTTTTGCCACAGTGTTGTTTTCTAGAGCCAGTTCTGATTTAAACCAAGGTGGTAGATATTACTCAAACTCATGCTTAGGTTTCTCAGCACTAAAACCAGAAAAAAATTAGGCTGCTTTAAGGAGTCTTATTCTATGAATCAGATGATCAGGAATAATCCCAATTGTGGTATGAATTTTTCCAATTTCTTGTATTGTTCCTTTCTGCAAAATATCCAGCAGCACTAGTTTCATGAAAAAGCAGATGCAGCATGTATGGCAAGAGAAGATGGAAACAATAAATGAAATAGTGACTACTCTGATGCAGGTCATATTCTTCTGCTCCAAATGATGTAACTTGCAATGTGTATAGCTTTCCAATAGCTGAGGAACTTTTATGACAAAATCAAGTCTGTCCTACTGCTACAAAGACTGAAAACTGGACATTTTGAATACAGCAATTTATTTTTCAGTTTGACAGCTTCTGGTTTTTTGCAGTACATTTTTTTCAGTTCAGTTTAGATCTACCAAACTTGCTTCCTACCTGTGATGAACCTTTATAGCATTAAACCAGAAAGTTAAAAAAGCCACAGCTATCACTTGCTGCCTTGGGGAACTCAGATATTGCAAGGTGATGGCTTCCAGTGGGAAGAGTTGTCAGAACTGTAAGCATGAATGATGTCCTCTTGATATCCATACAATACTGAGGAAAAATAAATTTATTCTGTATTTCTAATGACAGTAGTGGCTGAGAGCCCCCATGAAGAATGTTTTCAATGCACTGCAGAGAACTTGTATGAAGAATTTGAAAGTAGTATTTTCTGCATTCAAACTCTTCTGTTATTTTTCCTCAGAACAGTTATCATTAATATGCTGACTATAACCCCACTTAAACTGTAGCACAACCTTTGATTTGATTTGAAAACTGTCCCACTCTTATTTCCCACATGATACAAACTTACAATCTTCATCACAGAAATGCTTGTTTCGAAAAAAATACAGCAATTTTATGAAGTGGCTGTGCATAACAATCATTATTTACTTCATCTGAGGTTAACAATGTCAGTAATAGGTGAACTGTAATACAGAAACAATGTCAATAACCGGCCACCAATTTATTGACAAGTTCTTTTTTTGAATTTCAAATGAAGGTGTTCTGACTTAAGGCTCTAAAATTCTGGAGTACAAGCAATCTGAAATAGCATTTACAAATTCTACACTACTCTCTCTGGGCTGTAACATGTGCATGTAACACTGGCTGCTATTTTATTCTAAAAAGAGGCAAAGAATAATCCAACTCAGCCGAGCAGCAGAATGCTACACTCTCTCTCACAAAAAAAGCATGACGCCATTTCGTCTCTACGTGCACACAGAAACTGTGGGCCACTAACAGAACATCTCCTGCTGTCACACAGAAACTCACTGGCTCAGTGGTTAGTGCACACATGCACTGCATCTTCTTCATTTGAAATGTTCTGTAGTTTCAAGAAAGAGGAACTTTCATAACAGCAGAAGTGAAGCTCTAATGTCGGGTTTCTTTTTCTTCATACTACCCTGCTATTTTCTATCTGCCTTCCATACATTTATGTCACTTGAGTAGGCCTTTGGAATCAAATTTCTACTTCAACATGGCTTTCCCTGTTCTTTTGCAAGCTACATGTACCACTAGAAGTAGTAACTACCCACCAGACAGTTCTCAGTAGACAGTTCTCAGCTCTTCAGTAGGGGATGACTCATTAGGAAGGACACTCAATCAGCTGCACACATACAGAAGCTTGTTGCATCCAGCATTTTTTAAATATAGCCACAGCATACTCATATGATCTGCCTTACTTCAACACTAAATTTGAAAAACAGCAAGGTTTTTTTTATCCAGGCAGACGATTCTTTTCCCCGTAGAATACCTACATGCAACTTCAGGTTTCCAAAGTCTCAATATAGACTTCAGAAGACTCGCAGAAAATTCATCCTCTTTTGAGAATTTGTAATTCTCAAGGGCAGTTAAAGGAAGCAAATTAAGTGTGAAAAGTCTCTATATGTCACCTGAAAGCTTTGCTTCCATATGCTTGTAAAGATTTTTCATTTTACATCATTATACAGGCACTGCTTTGCACCAGGGACGAGCAAGCAAGAAACAAGCCAAACCTGAACTCTTTGCTCTGTTTCTTTATCACCAAAGATAATTATATTTTTTCCATTTACTTGGAGCACAATCAGATCATTAACTCTTAATGATCAAAGCCACCATTTATTTAAATACAATTATTACTGAGGAAAGCAAAAACATTCCTATGTTAATGATAAGCAAAGCAGTCAGTTTAATGCCACTGCAACTTAATGCCTTGTGGCATCACTACAGGTGTGGTGCTCTGCAAAGAAGTGTTTTGTAGACATGCAAATGAAACAAATGGTAGAGCTGAAAAATCTCACTTTCATTCAGAAATACACATGATCAGAGTGAAAATATAATTGGTTATTTATTTTTTATGCTTCAAATCTTAGTGATTTATAAAGATACAAAGAATGCTGTAGTGAATGCTGGCTTCAGTCCTTCAGTGTCAAAACATCTCCTTCAGAAGTCTGAAAACAAAGATGGGATGGTCACATCTAGCATTTGCCATTTATCAACAATGGGGGCAATGAGGATAGATGGAAAGGGGAACGCTTCACATTAAAGGATTTTGTGAGCCACCCACCCACGCTGTAGTCACAAATAATTTAAATATGCTCTAGAAAACAGCAAATACTGGAGCTGACAGCCAGTAACGAAGAAAACTTCATCTTCTCTTTCAAAGTTGGTATCTTGGTATATTTCCTCACGCAGAATACTCATTACCAAATCTGCTCTTGAAAATAATATTTGAGGTAGAAGGTGGACAACTTGAACCCTTAACCGACATTTATATTGATTCTCTCTTCTCATAAAGTATCAGAAATTACACAGGTGACTTCAAATCCTAATTATGATGACCTATTTCATCCCCTCAGTGCATCAGCCATCACACTGCAGGGCATGTCCTGAAACACTCAGTGCTATGGGATCAAGTAACAAACCCATCAACCTCTCAACATCTACTTTATAGTCATTACCTAACAAGTTTACAGTTCATTTTCATCAAATTGAAAGTTCTGGTTTGAAAGAACAGAGACAAACATATATTTCACTTGAGCAATAAGAGACCCTTTAGGACGCAGAAAGTCTCATCCCACTATTACACCACCTGGTAATATAAATAAGCTGCAACTGAAAGCATTAAGGTAGAAAGGATTTGAAGCAGCAAAACTTTATGAGGAACATTTGAAAAAGAAGCCAAGACCAAAAAACAATTTCTTCTTTGAGATGCTTTGACACCGAAATGTCATTAACAGCTTCACTAGTTACAGACAAATTACAGCAAACCCCACAATAAAATCAAGCCTTGCAGGCTGAAAAGGCTGAAGGCACACAGGAGGTGGGGAAGGGAGGAAAGTGTAATATGATAATTAAATAACAATAACTCTACGGTAAAATTTTTTTCTGAAGTCTGTTGGTCTCTTCTGTGTATGTAAGTCACAATTTGTAGGTAATGCAGTGGTTTGGCTGAGTATGGGTAAGGCTTCAAGTTATTCCTCTTCACGTGGTCTATTTGTGAGCAAACAAGCAACTGCTTTGGCTTCTCTACTGTCTGACCCAGGATTTACATTTCTCACTTCACTGTGATTCTTGAAGGGCACGCATTCCTGTGGTATCACAAATATTTGTGAGATGTACCAATCATACAGCTGTACCCGACAGTTAAAGTCAACTCTTGACTGAAAAAGGCAGACACCAATGGTAGAAGCTGCCCGTATTCACTTCATGTTGCTTCATGAGTAATGTATTCTTGCCACAAAGAAAAGTTGGTAACATGTGCGTATTTGAGGTCAGAGGCACTGGGGACAAGACCAGTGCAAAATCCATAAAGGTGTCCTGCCCTCAGAGTCCAGTGGTGGAATGAGACTTGTTAATGGTGATTTTTGTGGCATTTGCTGTAATGATATAGAAAAATTCAGGTGATAAAGCCTCTGTGTTCTTGTGTATTACAGAATCCTCTGAACTCACCGTCATGATCTCACCACACCCACAGGCCAAGTAACCTTTTGGGTTGTGACAAGTGCCCATTAAAATTATCCTCATATTTCATACCACAGACGTTTGTGAAATCACACACAGAAAACAGAGTATCAGATCATGACCATCCAACATGTTAATGGAAGAGGTACACACAAAATGTAAGTGTTCAAGGAGGCAGAGGGAGAATGCAATTGCATGCTGCTCTGGCCCACACTTCCCCTGGGGCTGACTGCTGCTAAATAGCTGAGAACAGCTCTGATGTGCCCTCCCTACACAGGCACATCATTAGTCTTGCACACACCAAGTTGCCTTGCACCTGGGACAGCCTCAAGAACTACAGACATAAAGATTAGTACAACCTCTTTTCCTTACAAAGTACCAGAAACATTCAGCATACATTTTCTTGTGTCAAATTTTTGACCAAAACAAAGATTATGTGAACAGACGGAGTGCGCATTCCCCTAATTTCACGTCCTATAATTAAAGAAATATGGCCTGATTTGCACAAAAGTTCTGAGAACTGATCACACTGTAAAAATATTTGCACCATAAATCCATATTACTCTCTATGGCAGGGTTAACAACTCTGTGTCAGAGTGTTTAGAAGGTTTCAATACCCTTCTCTTTTTAAATCACCTGAAACACAGCATTCATGAGAAACTCCATGGAGACTTCCTTCCACAGTACATTAGACAAAGAACAGGCAAAAAAAAGGCTTTTTTTTCGAAAACACTTATGCATTTTGTTTGTTAGTAAAAAGCAACCTCTGTCAGAGGCATTTAAACAAGGATGATGGAGAAATTCAGATTAATACTTTGGTAAGCCATACTGCCAGCTTAATTCCTATAATGAGAAGCAATGAAGTGAACTAGGTATGTTGCTATGCCCTTTTTTTCTTTTAAAACCCCATGAAATATTGATAAGAACTTATATTCTTTACTAATGCTAGTAGCAAAGCATTCTATGAATGCAAATTAAATTTTAATTTTTACTCCTCATGAACACAGACTTTATGCCTGTGCTTTATATTATACCTGCATAAGACTTCAAGTTTGTGATGTGTTACGAAAGCATAATAATATAAGTGCCTACCTTTTTCAGGAACCGTACTCCATAGGTAAATATATAAAGGGAAAATGTAAATCTCCACCTGCAAAAGGTACAAGAGATTAACTCTAGCATACCAGCTTTACATATTTTACAGTTCAACATATGATTTCTTATAGCACCACCAAACCACCACACCCTGGTTGCAGTAACAGAAGTTGAAGCAAAATTTTGGTCTGGTTTTCTACAACAGTTGTTATCAAGCATTGTGGTCATTTGTCTGCTTTTCCTGGCCTCTCATTAGCTCTCTGAAAACACTGGCTAATTTAATCTAAACAGGGGGGAAAAAACCTCACACATTTTCATGGATAATTAAGTTTTTTAAAGTTTCATGAAAACTAGCAGGATAGGGGAGGAGAGAGGACAATTTGCCCATCTGTTGCAGGAAAGTTCACCTCTTATTAGACACCAGGAAAAAGATAATAAGAAGAAATTTTATTAAGACGTCAACAGGTGACTTGGGAGTACTGCATGTCAAAGAGACTCTTAAGTAATGAAAAGCATCACTCACAATGAGCTGGAAATTGGCAGATTCCAGCACTTCACACTTGGTTTTAGGGAGTGCATTTGCGTCAGATAGATATGCTGGGTACAGATATATGTCCATAATTTACATCCACTTCCCATGCATCCCTTGATAAAAATGATCTACATTTTCCCAAATGCACTCAGAATAATTGCTGAGCTTCTGGATTTTCTTTTCAGATAGAGGCAAACTAGAAGCTCAGAACAGGATGCCATGGAAAATAAGAGAAACCACCAGAAGATTTAATACAAAACCATCCTCTCCTCTATGTCTTTCTCCTGTCCTCAAGAAAAGAAAACAGACACAGTAACTTCCTATCTTTTGGACCCATTACTCACTTAGGAAAGAGCTCCTGGAAGTCTAAGGAAATATAAATATAAATTCTTAGAGGAATTCCTGTTGGTTGTTTTTTTTTTCTCAAGGGTTGGACTGACTACACACACATGTTTAATATAAACACCAGAGAAGTAATATTCATAATGTTTATAGCAGGATGAGATTTAGTTGCCTTTGTGTGATGCAATGGTGCAACATGAATCATCTTCAATGACATATTTTACAGCACTTACAACTTTCTCTCCACTGGCAAAACTATTAGCTTCCAGTTAATTGGCACTGGAGTGCTTTCAAACATTACTGGAATGGTTACAAAATTGAAAATGTTCTTATGTAAAACAAGGTTAATCCAACCCTTTCTCTTCAAAGCTACTTTTACCTGTATTTAGAAAGACGGTTGTGTCATACATAAATAACTCTCTGAAAATTTCAGGAGAGTGTAAGAACATCACTGAGATTTAAGGTGTGATACTTCAGTTGAACAGAAACTCTCTTTTACACTGTAGCCTCCATAGCTGATGAAATGAATTTATTAAACTGATAGGATAGAAATAGCAAACCCTTCAAGGATCTGGTCACTGTAGTAACATGGCACACCATTTTCATGCTGGCAGTTTCAAGATACTGTGAAAACAGAGTACTTGGAGACAAAATATTAGTTGTGCTGGCAGAGACCTTCAGATCACGCACATGAAAGAAACATCAAGGGTAATATTATGAAGCAAGGATTTATTTGGGTAGAAGGTTTCTCATTAGGCCAGTCCTACCGCCAGTAAACTTGCCATTTAATTTCAAGGTTACATATATCATCTAGTGAAAGTTTGAAGGCTGTCACTGAAAATAAACATATTAGGAGGAAAACCCTGTCTAACCTATTCACTGATGAGCACTTCCAGTGCCCTCTTTCACTCCTAAGTGTGAGCAGCTATAATAAATTCCTTGTGAAGAGTTTTATCACCTTTCACATTTCTCCAAGCAAAATTCATAACATCCTTAAGGGCTTTTCTAGCTTGCTGTTGGGTGATGCAGTATTCCACAGAGGAGTTCAAAGGCAGTCTGATGTATTTGAAATATGTTAATAGCTGAGTTTTAGCTGGTGGGTATCAGGGACTTTCCAGTCTGCACGGACATCTGGAAAACTATGCAGCATTTCCTGCAGCTACCCCTCAAAAAACCAAAAAGACTCTTTCCCAAAAGAAGCAAATTAAGAAACATGGATATCCCCATCTAACTCACCTCCCAAAGCACTGACACTGCTATAGATTTGCACTAAAACCATGGATTGCCCTGGAGGAGACTCTTCTATAACAGAAAAATAAATTCTTTTCTAATAGTCTTTTCTAGTAGTCTTAAAAAGAATGCTGTAGAGTCCCCCAAAGGTGCAGCAGCAGATCTGACTGCTATTGTTCTACATTTGAATGCATTCCCAAGCCATTCCAAGAGTACAGTCAGTTTCTTAACCTCTCAACCCTTTTAACTTTGAGCTGCTAATGAAATTTTAAAGATGCTTCAGCATGACACAGAACATCATCCAAAAAGATGGAGAAGTTGGAAAGCCTCCACCAACTAATCTGATACACTCCACGATATGCTCCATTCAGCAAAAACTATGTAAGTGCCCACTTGAGCAAGCACTTCACTGATTTCATGCATGTCTTGTCAGGTTCCCTTCATCACGCCGATGAAATTTTGTCCTTTAAATTTTCCTCTGAATTTTTGCTCTGTGAAATTAAACTTCAGCTAACTTTAAAAAAAAAAATGTTCAAGCAGTGCTCAACCAAAGCACCCCCCTACTCCATACTTTTTGCAGAGCTCACCACATGGGGTTCATGCTCTGTCAGGAAGATGCTGTCCTCCCCAAGGACCTGCTGTCCAGCTGAGCGAGCTCAGCATGGGTGCTCTCCTAGGAAAAATGAACACTTCTTCCTAGAGCAAGGGTGAAGAGGCAAAAGGCCTCTCTGGTCCTGCCATTTTCCCTTTCTTCCATTTCTTTTGCGGGATGACTGAGTGGCCAGGCTGTGAACATTGGTACTCCTGCAGAACTTTGCAGCACCCACCTCACAGAGCACAATGCTTATGGCTCTGATGCCAAACCAGCGTCTGCTGCTCAGCAATGGTGTGCAAGGATCCAAAGCTATCCAGCTTCTGACAACCAAACATCAAACATAGTAAATGCCTAATGTTAAAAACATAACATCGTGCTTCCAGAATTGTAGCTGTTATTTACAGAGATGCCTTTGCCATTGGTTTGCTACAGTCAGGGCCACAAACAGCAATGCAAGAATGCCACAAAACAGTTAACATTAAAAAAACATCATATTTAGCAACTAGTCATAGGCTGACTACATTGCCTGCAGTTGAAGAAACTGGCTCTCTGGCTCTGAAAACCATTTTCAGAGAAACTGCAGATGCCTGAAGTTTCACCATGGAAATACATCCCAGTGAAATGTCAGATTTGCTGTTCTCCATCATCCACTGCTCAACTCCTGGCAGTGGCTGACAGACGTCTGGGCTCAGGCTTTGGGCTGAAAGTCAAACTGAGCCTAACGCAAACTCCACAGTTGCAGGTCTTGGTTCTGGAGATGAGAAGGCTTGAACTGCCATTTCATACCTTGTTCTCCATTTTAATGGACCGCATAAACATGTAGCTGGGCCACGGAATCATTAGCTGGGACTGAAAAGTACTTTTTGCTGCAATGGTTTCCTTTGGCTATGAGAAGTACATTCACTGTGAGAGTGCTTGAAGGAACGTTTCTGAGACTGAGTTTAAAGTATTCAATGTTTATTTCTTTTAAATGGGAAGCATCACTAAGTTCCACACATGCTCACTGTGACTTAAAGCAGTCTATGTTTTATCCTCAAATTGCATTTTTCTGCTCCTCCAAATACAGTACAACAGCCTTCAACTTTCAGTTTCACTCAAGAGGATTTGAGCCAAATAATGTTGCCTCTGACACAGCCAGAGATATATATTCCTTCTAGATGACTACCACTAAAGACAGATATTTAGAGGATGACCCTAAAAAAACAATGGACTCTGAACTTCTGGATCAACTTCTTAATTGTGACATTGCTTACCAACCTATTATACTCCAACTTTAAGTTAAAACTAAACAAAACAAACAGCAACCCTTCTCCCCTCAACCAACAAAAAGTTCCCTATAGATACTATTTTTTAGATAATAAATAACGTAAAAATACAAGACAGATCAATGCTTAATCCATCCAATAAATAGAAGCTCAAACACTACACTCCACTAAATCTTTACTTATCTTCAATCCTGGTACCTAGTCTCATATAATGCTGCAAGTATGACTCTGGTTGATGGAAGTAACTCCACTGTTCCAATTTCCTGCCTCCCCAGATTTCTGTAATGATAATTTACTGTGTTTCCACAAAGCCTAGCAGGTGCAAGCAGATATAAAAAAATGTTGATTAAAAAATAATACATAGGTAAATAAATGAATGAATAAAATGTTCTTGCCTCTTTTGGCATGGTATTGCTGTTGAGTCAGTCTGGACCATGCAAATGGTAAATAGCTCCTGAACTGTGGTTAAGCAGGTGTTATATGAGGAAGAAGGCAGTTATGCACAACACACTAAGATGTGCAAAATAACAGGTATGATAAATTGAGAACACTGTATTGCTTTCCTCTTCAACCTTCTGGATTAAGACTTGACTGTCATCTGATTTTCCTCTTGGTTGCAGTTTGAATCAGTTATTTAATATTTAGTATTATAGTGCCACTTGAGACTAGTCCTGTCCTAAATCCGTATGCTCAAAATGCAGCTCTGAAAGTCTTAAGAGCAAAATTTAGTAGTGTGGAAAAGAGGAAAGGAAACACAGTACTAAATTCTGAAGTTATGCAGTTTTATAAATAATAAAATGTGTTTATATAATTAGGCCAGAAAATATGCATAATACAAAAGGTGTTTTGGTAACTCATTCTAGGTTACGTTGTTTCTCTTTAATGGTTATGCAACTGTTCTCTTTTGAGTACTTTGAGGACTACATAAAATGAAGGACTGATAAGACCTCAGAGATCTATGAGCATTACCAAATCCTGCCCTACAAAGAGATACAATCTGGAAAGCTCCTGGGAAGCATACACAGAAAAACTAGATTTCGTTGCCATACACTGTCCCTTGTGGTCTGATCAGCAGGGCTGTTTTCTCATAAGTGATGTTCAATGCAAACAGCTGATGAGTCTTGGAGAGAGAAATCAACTCAGAAGCCTTTCTAACAGGGACCTCTACTCTCCGTTCTCACTAATGATCTCACAAGTCAGCTGTTTGCAGACACAACAGCTGCTCGCTGTCCCACTCTTTTACAGTTCTAGAGGACTGAAAACTTGAATCTTCCAGACTGCAATTGAATTTCACCTAGCAGTGTTGTCCTAGCCATGATGGCCAACATATTTGTATGCATAAGGCACCTTTGCAACAGGTAACCACCTTCTTAGACCAACTTGCATTACCTGTTTTCTTTTGTTCCCATGCTGAATGTTACTTTCCTGTAGCACTGTGTGTGCCCCAGAGTGGTTTTTAGCCTGCTAAGGCAGATTCTGAACTCATAGGAGTATTATCTTTGTGAAGGTAGGCTAAGCTAGTGTTGTTTCCCCATTTCCCTGAAGAAGCTTTGATCCATACAGCACACACCAAGTTTGTGCACAGCAGCCCCACACCCTCTTATTACCCAGGTAGAGATTGGTCTGCCAGGGAGCGTCTGCTGTGTCTTCACATTCTGTACTTCCATTTCAGAAGATAAAGTTCCCCGACTTCTAAGTGGGAGTTGCAGGGCTACCATAGCTAAGACTAGAGGATAAGCAATATTTTTAACAGTGTATTCAAACGTCATCTTGTCAATTTTGTTTTCCCTTTTACATCCTGAAGAAGTATATTTACTTTGTCATTTACTTTCCAGCCCTTTCCATGCCTCTCATTCATTGCTTACTGGATAACTGAAAACTTCAGAAAAACCTCTACAAGATGCTTACTATAGTGAAGGCTTTTTTTGGTCCATTTTTCATTTTTAAAGATTTATTATCCCTCAGTACTCTAAGCACTGTACAAAGAAACAGGGACAGTATATTTTTGTACTGTTTTTCTTGCAAAAGTGCTTTTATTAGAGCAGCAGCAATGAAACTAAAGAAGCCAGAAACCCAAATTTACCAAGAAGCACCATCTAATCCAACTATATTCATTTAAGTATTTAAATAACTAACCATGAGGGAGAGCATTAAGAATTTCAAAGCACACTTTCTGCTTCTGAATATTTCCTGTCTGATAGTCAAAATTTCAGGCTGTTTCAGGGCCTGATCTTAGAAGATTTAACCTACCAGTAACCAGGACTAATTGAGCTGATGCATTACTTGAATCCTCTGGAAAAATTAGTGAAAAATTTAACTCTCCCATACCCTTTTGTTAATCTGCTTGTTTCTTGAACTTCGGGGAAGTGAAAAATAAACATTCCTACCTGAGCAAATTCTGGTCACCATTCAATACAAGCAGAAGGGCCTGTCACATTGATAGTACCAGTAAAGTGTAATGAGTTCATGGGTTTACATAAAATGCAAAACAAGAGCATAGAGATGAAGTTACCAGAAAGGTCCCCACTGCAGCCTGGGCTCTGTGTGCTGTCACAGCAGGTCTATGGTGAGACACCAAAGGAGGAGAAGACAGAAGCTGTATCAAACACTGAGCTACCATATGCCTGTAGCTACATTACTTACTGCAGCAACATCGCAAAAAGCATCAGACAAACTAGTAAGTTTCTCACCTCCATCAGCACTGTGTACATGCTCTTGCAGAGACCACTACCACTACATTTATTCAGCCACCGGCCACTGCAAGCCCCTTTCCATTGGCAGACATCTTACTAACACAGAAAACAGTGCAGTTACGTGCCTAGTTATACGTAAGTGAAAAACACTAAACAATGTAGGAGCTAATTCTCCTCTTAGCTCAGTGTCTCTGGGAAGAGGCATAGTCCATGCATCTATAAAATGAAAGGCAATCAAATATGAAACAAAACTGTGTAACAACATAAATACAAGGGAGAAGAGAGAAGTAAGGACTTGCTCTGTGTAAAATAAAATTCATTCATTGCTGTGTATAAAATAAAATTTTACTGCCACTTAACTCTTCAGTGACCAAGGTATTTTCGTAGAGCCTGATTGTGACTAGCAACCTGAAGAGGACAAGTCTTAGTCAAGTTTTTTTCTTTTGTATGGACTGGAAATAGGAAAAGATACCAAATAGTTTTGGACTGCTCAGTCTGTGCAGTTTGAAGTCTCCTGTGGAAAAGAACAACTTTCTGCAAAAGGCATCCTCATTGAACCAAATCTGTACGGATTCAGTGTGAATTTGGTAAACACTATTTTCTAGTGCTACACATAGAGAACAACTCTAAAGACAGCAGAAACGGGACTAAGAATGGTATCCATCTAAAGTAGCATTTTGCTCATGTTTATCTTTCTTTTTAAATTAAAGTAAAACTTAGTTGATATCTGCACTTACAGAAGACTCCAAAATTCATCCACATGAATGAAGAATGTATTCTGAATTTGAATATAACACTTCATGAATAAATATAATGCATTTCATAAAGTTACTACAGCCTAGGCAAATATTGCTCACGTGCCTTTCATACTAAAAATACGTAACAGTTCAAACAAGAGTTTAGTTTGGATTAGCAACAGAATTAACATCTGAGAAACAGAAAAAGACAAAGTAGTACAGAGGTAAAAAGTACAAGGTAAAAAATTGCACAAGTAACCACTAAAGCAGGAAATAAATACCAGACAGGAAGCAAATACCAAATGTACAGGATAAAAGTGAAGAAAAGAGCAGAAAGTGTGAAAGAGAGGAAGAGAAACATTTTTGCTGTCTTATCCCTCTTCTGCTCAGCTTTTAAATCTAACATCAGGGATGATATAAAGAACTGCCAGCACCATTACAGATCTGAGAAATAAGTGTGACCTTCACTTTTAATAGATAATAACTATTTTACACTGTTTGCTGTTCTACTTGGGCAAGAATGATTTTGTTATTGGAAAGTTTCATTACAGAGAAATTAATAAAGCCCATAAATTTTGGCAGCAATGAAATATTTTTGAACAAGAGAACAAGAGATCAGTACCAGAAACACACTAACAAACGGTGAAAACGCAGCCCACTGCCTCAGCAAGAACAAGAGTGATAAAGTGGAAGAAATTCCTGTGCTACATTCATGGAATATCCTTCCCAGACCATCAAGAGTCAGTTTTTAAGCCCTGTGAATGCCATCTACTAAGCTTAAAAAGAAGTCTTTAAGTTCATTACATTTCGAGAAGAAATGGCCTCAAGATGCACCAGGAGAGATTCAGGTCAGCCATTGGGAAGAATTTCTTCATGGAAAGGGCTGTTGAGCATTGGAATGGAGTGCCCAGGGAAGTGGTGCAGTCAGGATCCCTGGAAGTGCTCAAGAAACAGTTGGACCTGGCACTTAGTGCCATGGCCCTGTTGACAAGGTGATGACTGGTCAAAGGTTGGACTCGGTGGTCTTGGAGGTCTTTTCCAACCTAAAAGATTCTAATCCCAGTCCAAACTCTCACTTTCTTGGCCATACATCTCCTGTGGCTCTTCTGAAACACCGCAGCTCTGTCTCCATACCCTTTCCTTTGAAGCCACTTGTCTCTAGTGTTTGCCAACTTCATTTAAAGCTGAGGCTGACTGAAGACGGCAATTCGTCTCTTCCACAATCAAGAACTAGATAATTTAGGATGCATGGAACACAAGAAAGCAGCAGCTACTGCAGTCTTTGCAGTTTTCCTTTAGTTGTCTTAAATTGTTATATTGTGAGTGTAATTTTCACTGAATGGATTTGTGTTCACATAAACTAGAACTCAGGGAAGAATTATTTAATTTCCATAATATAAGATAATGGTGAGCACATAAAACCCACAAGAGAATGGAAACCTAGTTAATTATAACCTTGCTTAATGTACAATGATAATGTTAAGTGATGGTGTCTTTGCACAATGAGTACATGAGTTAATTTAAATTTATTAACTGTGTTAAAAACGGTGTCACAGAAGGCAGTAAGGGTAGGGAATTCAGAGTTTTAAGTAATCCAATTTTAGGGAAGAGGGAATTTCATAAGATGCAAAATAGTAAGTGCTTAAAGCACTAAAGTCTGAAAATACAGTGAGCATATTATGAGGACATGGCATGGACATCTTTGCCTGTCTGCTCCAGCAGAATAGCACGGAAAGAGGGCTGGCAACTCCTGACGCTTAACCAATGTTGTAATTTCCCCCTAATACCATGTTTGGGCAGTGAGAAGTCCTGAGGCTCAGCTTAAAAAGACAAAACAATGATCACAGACCAGATTCATATGCAGGCATGGCAGACAAGGTTGGAAAGGAACCACGAGGGAAACTGCCAACCTTGCCCAATGCTGGGATCTGTTTCATATCAGCCCTGAGCTAACTGGAGCCTCTTGAGCAGCATACTATGAGTTGCAAGAAGCCTACTACCGTCTTCCCCTTCTCCAGATGATTCAGCTTTTTAATGGAGCAGGATAGCAGGGCAACAAGAGCAGACCCAGACCCAGTATTTTACTATTCCAAATTCAGAAATAATGATAGGAAGAATCAGATAAAGGGTATAAACAGAGCCACAGGTGCAGCTGTTCAGTAGAAAAGCATTCATTCACTCAGCCTGTGTTTATCTAAGCCCTTGTAGCAGGGCTGGCAGAAGGAAGAGATGCACTCAGAGGACCACATGCCACAACACACCCTGCTCCACCACATCATGTCCTCCCACCCTCTCACATCAGGAGGGGCCAAGTGGCTGTAACTACTTCCCCCACTTCTCTCTTGCATCACATCAAAACCTGAGCTTTCACCATGGATACAAGTACTGCCCATGCTTCCCTGGTTTCCCTTCTGTTACTTGACTGCATACACACTCCACAAACACAAGAAACAGAACTCCAGCAAGCTTATGACCCACAACAGGAAAATCTGACTGATGAACACCCTGTGTTTGCATGCAGGGTAACCTTTAACCCCAGAGAGTATGGTGGGTCTCCCTACAGAACAGCTGCACAGCCATCTGTCTGGGAGGGTAAATCAGAGGGCAAGGATGCAGAGCTCAGGGAGGTGGCCTTTACTGCTTATTGGATCTACAATGGCAGCCTGTGCTGCTGAACTACAGCTTGAGCCAGCCTGTGCAAATATGCCCAATACAGATGTTCCAAGAGGCAAAGCTGAAGGCATAAACCCACAGCCAACCACACTGCAACATCTGGGCTTGATTGCCCAGAGCCTGCCTTTGGAAGTGTGAGTGCTGGGCAAGCTGTGTGTTGGAGAGGAGGTACATGGAAGAGGTTTACTATTGATTTATCAGAAAATAAGTGTTAGAGAAGAATTAAAATTGCTGTCAGTGGCTGCACTGTGTTCTCACAACTTTAAAATTAGGACAGCTTGCCAGCCATTGACTTATTTGTGTGTCCAGGGACTCAAGCTACAAATTATCATGTATACGTAACTCAAGGCAACCAGTACTGCCTTACCCTCTTTCTCTTGGAGCAGAGAGGCCATCAGTGAACCAGTGCTGAATGACATCATACAAAAGCATACATTTGCACAAAATAAAAAGCTTCATCAGTACTTTTCTGCACTGACTTCATATGTGGCTTAGAGAGTAGCAGACAAAGGAATCAGTAACATACAGAACTATTGAGTGCTACTCTTGTGGAGTAACATTTCACCCTGATGTAAAACAGATCAGGATTTCTGTCTTGGTTTTTACATACTCAGACATAACTCCAGGCCTTTTTGCACAGCTCCAGTTTCCCTGACATGAGTCTTAATATAAATGCCTCACTCACTTTTACCTTCCATAGAGGCTTTGCATTCAAGCACATTTCTCTTCTTTTTCAGTGATATTTCTAGACATAATACGCATAAGACAGTAATAAATAGGTCCTTGAATGTATCAACTCTGAAGCCTAGATGCAACTCTTACAGTACTATGGTAAAACTGCAGTATTTTATGTGCTTACTATAGATAACAATTGCCAGATCATCTTTGTTACTGTGCACTTCAGTTACCACTTGCTAGCAATTAAGAGTCTCCTTTCTCAACTTCCCTACCATCTGAAGGTATACTAAGCACCTCTTGCACTCAGCAAAGTCACATCTTCCCTGTTCCGGAACAATTTCAGAGACTCCGACTCCCTTCACCTTTCACTGAACACCTATGTCCTCCATCCATGAGATGTCTCACAAATCTGACTGCCAACACCTGAGCCCCTACTCCCTACTTGCCTTTCATATCACAAATGCCATTTGTTCACAAGGCTCTTGTCTTCCTTATCTCCGTGCTCCAGTTTCAGCACGTGATACTTCAAAGACTTTACATTAGTCTTCACAACAGTCTTCTAAGCAAACTATGGACACAATCCGCTTATCAATACCAAATACCTGATTGCCCAAGTAAATGAAGCAATCTCTTTAATTACAAATTACTGCTGAGATATTGCCTCGGGAGAGCAATGAATTCCATGAAACAAAGATGAAATCCTGTTTAATTACTTGACTGTGAAAACCTGCTTTCACTACTCAGTTTTTAATATGTTCCTTTTTTTCTTTTTCATTTAAATCTCCTGGTTCTTGCACAACAGAACAGGCAGTTGCTGTTCTCCATTTTTCTTTATCCATTCCATCATTTCCATATGCTTGTAATAAGGTGACCTTCTCCCTCCATTCTCTTTCTAATTTCCTGCAAAGCACTTGTAGCATCTACAGTCACCAGGCTGCCATTTGCACCTGCAAAATACCAAAGCTTCAATTACATTGAATAATTATTTTAATTAAAAATGGCAATGGGACGGTTTGTCCTGCTTACACCAGCCTAGCAGCAAAACGGGAAATAATGTCAGCCAACTCAGCTTCATAGGACTGACCAAGTAAGAGCCCTACTCCCTCCAAAGACAGCATTCCCTGAGCAGTGTAAGAGCCAGACTTTTTTGTTCCCCTTGTCTTACACTAACATCATCATTAAATCTGTATCCCCTGATAGCTGAATCCTTACCCAGACATTTCATAGAGTTCAAGGTTGCAAGAAACCAACTAGTTTGGACAGGCTTGTATGCACAGTGTTCAGGGCTGGAATACTGGGTAGCATATGCCCAGGGTCTACTTTACATTCACACAAAATATAGCTCTGAAACACCATGAGAATTTGTGGGTTTGTAGTTTTTTGTTTCCATTGCAGACACAGTGAAGTGTACACAAATACCCACTTCCTAGTCCTCAATTATATCACAAAACACTGTGCCCTTCAGAAACCACTAACAGAGAAGAAATTAACTGTTGCAGTATTGTAAGTTTCTCTGAAGCACCAATGAGTATTTCATTCAATTCAAAATTCAAAAACAGAAAGCTAACTGAAACACTGAAAGTAATAAAGAAGCATCAGTAAGAAAAAAATGCAAATTACTCAGCTTTTTCACCTCTATAGAACTGTTTCAGTCCTATTAACTGTTTCAGTACTGTGTCAGAAGAAAGAAATCAGTAATTACACAGAGAATTTCAATCGTATGCCTCATTTCCGAGTTTGCTGCAATTTCACAGTCATTTCCAGAAATTTTTGATTTTCCTTGATGTTTTCTCTTTCAGGTGAGACTGCTGTCCTTTGATCATCTGTGAACAGAAGCACCTGCCCCAGGAGCTCCTGACACAGCACATAGCAGGACATAGCCCAGCAGCAGGTTACAATGAGAAGAAGCAGAACTAAGGATCTGCCCAGTTGAAAAAGAAGAAAGAAAGAGAGAAAAAGAGAGGGAAAGAGAGAGAAAGAGAGAGAAAGAAAAAAAAAAATCAGAATTACGATAGCAAGGAGAACCTCTAGCTCTTTATCAGCACATTAGTCAGGTGTGCAGTTTCCCTTTCACCTAGCATCTGAACAGACCAGACAGCCAAGGAATAAATTATGCCTCATCCCTGTTTACAGGGTGAGGACGAACAGCCATTCCTGTTCCATGGAAAACAGCAAAGAAAAACAAGGGAGATAGTGCAATTCTGTGGCCATTGAAGAGTAATTACCACACTTGCTGCAGAGCACACAGCATGACTTCACAGACCATCCCCCTGTTCGCTTTTCTAGTCATGAAACACTGGTTAGTCCTTCCTTCCATGTAATACTGGAGCAGGTGACAAATCAGAATTAAATGGACCCAAAATACTATCTACCATATATTTTTGCTCAGCTCAGAAGTGTGTTAGAAGCTGATTTAGGAGAGCCTGATGCTATTAAAAATTCATAGCTAAAAGCCTATTTCTTTTCTAGTGCTTTACTGCTCAACACAAAGCACAGACTGATGAACTCTTTCATGCATTTTGTTAAGATTTGTATCAGCACAGTTTAGAATTTCAACAACCAAACAGCTGTCTTCATTTCTTTTCTTTGCATAGTTATTTTTCCAGTACAATTTTGTAGGAGAGAATTACTCTGCTAGTTGAGAAAAGCAGCATGCCCAAGAAGTTGCAAACAACCCATAAAATTTTCACACAAATGTGTATAACAAGCAAAAAAACCCCCAATCAGTATTTCTCTGTATCTATACATGTACATGTGCACACACACACATATATACAATCATAGACAGATAAAATCTTCCTCCAAAGCAACAGGCATAAGCAAAATTTCAGTTCCTTACGAAAAAGAATGTCTAGCTAGGATATGAGAGAGAGGCTCTTCCCTTCCCTACATCAAAACTAAAAGACACTCTACTTACAGATACTTAAGTAGCCAAGCTTCTTCTGGAGAATAAAGAGGGGGAAAAAATAGATCTTTGGCTCTTCAGTCTGCACATTTTCATGTTTTCACAAGCAGAATGTTGCATAAACTCAGAACATCTCACTTGGCCATATGTTTCTTCCAGCCACTCCTTAGAAACCATGTAAATGTCTCAAATAAACAGCTTGCTTAAATGTACATAGCTGTAGGACAGACCAGTCATCAGCCTGATGACATTCCAAAATCCCAGGCTAATAACTTACCAGACATCACAGGTTCTTTCCCTTTGCTCCAGACAACAAGGGAAGAGGACAGAATTCTGTCTCTTTCTATACTACTAAGTCTTTGAGAAAACCAGATATGCCTACACACTGGCAGTATGAGCAGAAACAACACTCTGAAACTGGGAAGAAACTGGAAGTAGTTTGGGAATCAGTACTGCATTGGCTTTCTGACACATCAAACATTAACAAAGACATACTTGGATCCTGCATTCTGTCTGGCAACAAGCAAAGTAATTTTCTTGATGTTAGGCTCTGCCATAGGGACAGAGAGAAAAGAATAATAAAAACCCAACAGAAATACAAGGAAGTAGAAAAGTCTATTTTGCACACTCAGTTGATCACTTTGTTTCCTCCTTTATGCATCTTGGATATCTCAAGTTGAAGAAAGGAATGAAAATGGTCTAAATTCACACAATAGAAAGAAAAGTATGGACAGACTATCCCCTGCAGCTAATATAGCAGGTTAAGTGCCTGAGCTTTGCAAGGTTATACTAAGTGGATACCTTTCCTAGTGACTACAAACTGTGTGACTTATTTCCAGATTTCATGCCAGAGTCACCAAATCCTTGGGATACAAGGATTGACTTGCTAGTAAAATAATACTTAGTGCTGCACTTATTCCTGCCTTTCTGACTGGATCATTGATCACCGCATGGTGATTATATTCATTAATCACCACCTAATGAAATTATCTATTTCATATTTCATGCAAATACTTTTCACCATAGCATTTGAAAGCTTAAGCAGGTACATAATACCACTGAAGTCTCACCATTAGGGTCTCTATGGCTTCAATAATCAAATTACACCTTCTCTTTTAGACTGACAGACAAAACTCTGTGGCGTGAATACTGGTTAGGGCTCCTGAAAAACTAATTTATTTTCACTCTAATGCTGTGACACAAACAGTATCTATACACAAGAGATTTTATTACTGCCTTTTTCTTCATATAACCATCATCTGCCCGAATAACCATCATCTGTGGCCCGAATATCTTACAAAGACTGGCAGCAAAGGAATTATTCCATTTGGAAAAAAACCAACAAAACAAACAAAACAAAACAAGAACCCCACAAACAAAAAAAACCCAAACAAAAGCAAAGAACCACAAAATCAAACAAACCCACAAAACAAAACAACAAAAAACCCCCCCACCAAACAGACAAAAAAAAATAATAACCAAAAAAACCCAAATACCCCCTCCTACCACAAGAAGCAGTGTAGGTTTTGGAGTTTCTCTGCACGCTGTTTTACGGCCAGAATTGTAATTGCTTGAAAAAAAAGTGAGAAATCTGTGACAATAAGAATCTAGTAATAAAGTTACTGGCAGAGTGTGTTTGGGGCTGGACCTTTGGTGCCATTCATCTTGGGCAAGTGTGTTTATCATTAAATTTCACTCTGAGCTTTTGTTACATTGAAGCTACTCTACCTTAGATAGTGCCCACGCTATTCATTTGCAAGAAAGATAAGGCAGTCAAAAACAGCCTACAGGCCTTCTGGCACATCTCCTTATCCCTTTCATCATGGAAAAGCCACTCTGGGCTCAAGGAACACTTTGTCTAGCAGCAAATTGAAACATCTCCACGTAAAAAGAGTCGGAGTTCTTTTTAAGCACATCCACACTTGCTGTGGGTTCTGTCACTCTTGTTCCCAAGCCACAGTCAATCAGAGCTGTTGCCAGCAAAACTGAAGCCTTCTCTGGAGGGACAGCAGCAGCTCAGCAGTATGAAGGTGTAGGCAGAGATCACTGTCATTTTGTTTGCTCTGTTCCTGCTTATTACGTAAGGGCACATTTTGTTTTGTCAAAACTCTCCACTGGCACCCGAATTACTGAAAACTTGAGTGGTCCTTTTCCCATGACTGTTGTGGGAACACATGCTTTAGGCAGCTCAGAGCTTCCAAGCACCTGACACACATAGACACTACATCCAAAAAGCCATCCCGTTAACTCAATTGCTATGAAAAGCCTACAGACCTCATTCAAAACTTGCTGAAGTACCTCACTTAGTGCTCTGATGGACGGATTTAACTGAACAACACTTTACCACCCATACTGAAGGGATTACCCTGGGTTCCCAGTGGTGGTCTGACTACATGCCAACAACTTTGTCCAAGATGTGTCAGGTCAGCTGATGGCACACAGTCCATCACTGGAAATGCTCCCAGGGCAAGGCATGCACAATTGTTTGGATAACACCACATTCCCACAGCACTATATATGTGTAGAAATGGAGAGGCAACTCCCACTGCACCTCTTGCAAGCCATGAACAGATAGAACCTGAAGTAGCCACCTATTATTTATGCCATCTTGCTTTTTTTTGGGTAAGTTTTATCATTACTATTAAGTACACATATTGCAGAAATGTCAGTGGCTCCCTCTAAACAAAGCTGGCACTAAATTCTGTCAGCACTTCACTACAGCTTGACCTTACTTTCCAGTCTGCATTCATAGCGTCATTTGCATCTTATTTTGAAAATGTATGCCACAAAGGAGCAAATTCAGCACCCACTACTATCCTATCCATGCCAGTATTTCATGGTGTGCTGAAATTTTTCTACCTGTAGGTACATCCAAATGCACTGGCACCAGTGCAAGAGAGCGAGGCCCTTGAGCTGAGTGGCAGAGGCAGCAAAATAGACCACCCAAATATGCCAACTCTAAGGCTAATACAGTTGTAATTTTTCCCAAGACTCCACAGCCTTTCTTACAAGTTAAAAAGACAAGTTAACAGCTACAACCCTTAAAGAAAAAAAGGTTGTCCTTCACTGATCTCAAAAATTAGTAACTCTAAGGCTGTGGCCACCTGCTACTGGCAACAGAATGACTAGGTCTATCCATAATCTCATCATGCCTTGATTTATTAAACATTAAGGAGGATTTTAGCTGTAAATACCGAAGAAAGGACTTAAGCATTCTGACACTTAGGTTCTTCTGTTTATTAAAGGGCAATTATCTTTAGACAACTTCTCCTTTGTCTACTTCTTATTTAACAACCCAACTGCCTTTCACCTTTACTCCTCCATCTCAGATCTCCAGACTGTATGGCTAAAGGTAGTGCTGTAAGGACAGCACACTAACACAAGCTGACTTGTCTTAAAGGACCAGGCTGGTCTTACATGATTTCTGAAAGCTTTAACCACTGAAAATATCCAAAAAGTACAATCTGACTCCTTCAGGAGAATGAAGATTGTTTATCTCTTTAGTTACATTCTACCAATTTGTAAAACTTTCTACCTGTCTACAAAAGTACCTGAGTGTCATGGCTTAACCTTAACTAAGGTTTCCGATACAGAAGGGAAGAGATTGGGCTGGAAATGACCCATCCAAAAAGAGATATTGCAGTTTCTGCCTCCAGAACTCTTAAAACCAAGAGAGAACCTAAGGACTTCTCTTTTAGACTTCCAACTTGCAGAGAGAAGAGGTTGTTCTTCCCCTTTCACAGCGCACGGTGAGGGCCTGCCAGGCCATGCGGCTTGGCTGCCGGCCGGGATGGCGCAGAGCGGGGAGGGGATCATAGGGCCTGGGCCGGCCTTCAGTCCAGCACGGCGGTCACAAGCGATAAGCCAGGTCAGCTCCACTTGGCTCTGGCTGAACTGAAGCAGCTTTGCTCTGTTGCCCCAGGCCGGGCCAATTCGGCTGTGATGGCCCCACCGGGCCGGGCCACAGCCCAGTGCGAGACAGGGCTCGGGCTGAACCCCTGCGGATCAGACGCGCGGCTTGGATAGAGAGTGACACAGAGAAACTCCTCTCCCTCAGCTCAAACACTGAGAATGCTGTACTCAAACAACGGGGCAGAGGCCATGTGACCATCACCTGGCCGAGAGACAAATTAACCCTTTCAATGTCAGGATGAAACCTACAAACACCCATTCTTCCCCTGCACAGAAAGAGTGAGGACACCTGCAAAAATACAACATAAAGACTCCAGGTTAATGAAAGAAGCAAAGCCTAGGCCTAGAGAGGGAGGAGAGGGGGAGTGCCCCAACTTTGAGGCTGAAACTTCTCTTGTAAAGACATATTGATAGACTAAGCGATAATATGCCCTGTAATATATGAGCAATGGTCTAAAAGAATGAAAATGTTCTAGCTGCGGCCAGTGAACTAAGGCATCTGTGTAAAGACTCCTTGCCCCAGGAATAATAGAAGACTTATGTTGTCAATAATGAGAGAATAGGGGATTTCTTTGCCGCTGTAGTAGAACTGCTCATCCTCAAAAGAGTACCTCATGGACCACCATAAATGTAGTAGCTGTGGGAAAGCTACTGGTGTGGGAGGGACTTTCCACAACGAACAGATCTTTTCTCCTTCTGAGCGGCTGCTTGTTGTGAGGATGGAAACCATAAGAACTGTATTTCTTATGGAGGAGTCAACATGGTAAAGGAAGAGAAAACTCTCCATAAATGAATTGAGAAAAGACTATTCTAGAGGTGGTAAACTGGCTGAAAGTCCAAGTGCTGTTTTTTGTATTGTCAGTGGGAAAGAAATGGAGAGGTGGAGGGGGAAGAAGGGTGTTCTAAAGGTTTTGTTCTGGTTCCTGATTTTTATTACTCCTTTTTTAAGTCTGTTAATAACCTTTCTTTATATTCTTTAAAGTTTGAGCCTGCTTTACCTACTTCTAATCCTTATCTCACAGTAAAGTTGAGTAAATTCCAGTAAGCGTGCTCATGTTTGGCCAAAGACTCAAACTGGAGAACCACTCCACAATTGGTGTTTCTGCCTGGTTTCCAAACCTCAATCCCCAACACTGAGAAAAACAGAGGGGGAAAATGATGAGAGCAGAGGCTCAACAAGACTCAAGAAGACAACATGCATCCTTACATGCTCTCACAGAACTTCCTAAGGGTGCTGGGTTTTTCCTGGTTGCGTCTTTGTCGAAACCAACGTTGAATGCTGCGTACATCCCAGTCCAGCTGCTTGGAGAGGCCTTCCAGCCTCTTCTCATCTGGATGCTACAAAACAGAGAAGCACAAAAATTATTTTCTTACCCAACTGCCTTAACACTTTAAATTCAGAACCACTGTAATTGACTCTTGCCTTCTTATCAAGGTTGCCTGTCAAGACACATGGACACACACAAATATGTACACAGAAACCTCTACTGGCAGATTCTCATCAGAGTACATTTACAATGACAATTATTACTCTAGAAGAACAGACACTGTAATATGTCATGCAGGTCTATTACTATTAAAAAACTTTAAAGGGACAAAGGGATTGAAACTTGCTTGAAATTTGGAAGTGGAGTAGGCATAAAATGCCATGCATTTCTGGAGCAGTGGTGCCTACAAACACCCCACTGCCTGCCACACACTATTACCTGTTCCACTCTCCTACATCAGGATCTTTGTCCTGTCAACTGTTGCACTAGGAAAGATGGTTTGACTGACACAGAAAAAAGATAAATCCCGTGTTTGTGCATGGTAATGTTAAAAAATGAGGTCTAATATTAAACAAAGTGACAACTTCAAAAGGAAAATCACCTTGACAACAGGGAGAGAGGATTGTTTTCTGTAAAACTAAATACGCACAACTATTCTCCAAAGCAGAAAATGTAGAAGTCTCATACCACTATCGTGGCTGCAAACTAGTGCAGAGGTAAGGCAAAAGAAAATGAGTCTGTCCTTAATTTGAAAAGCAGTACAGGATGAATCTCCAATCATACAGCAATTCTACATGTACAATAAAGCATATGTACTTCCTATATATTTCTCCTGATCCCATAGTTTTTTAAAGAAACAGAAAAAGTATTTGGGCAATCTGTTTTCTGAAACTTTAGCTTTATTTCTGCAAGACAGTTACATACACTGAATGAGATACAAGAGCTCTTAGAACAAAGTGCTTTAAATTTTCAAATATTGCAAGACATAAACCAGCAAAACTTTCGTTAGGTTGAAGTTTTGTCTATCAGCCTCCAAGAAAACACAGGAAAGAAAGGGAAATGAAAGAATGAGACAAGAGAAGGTTGAAGTATTTGCTATCCACCTCAATAAAATTTTTTGGTCAACCAAGTATTTACTAGTTTTCCAATGGAAGGTTAAGAAAAGCAATTTCTGTAACCTCAGAAAAATGAAATGTTTGATGTAGCTCTTGGGAGTTTGACTAGAGAGAACTGCTATATAGGATTCAAAAAAGGCAGGTAGCTAAACTGGACAGTTTCTCTGAGAGCAGCTACCAGGTTCTTGCAGGAAAGCAGATACTTTCCTTTGGAGCTCTTCACACTCACAGGTATTTCAGGCCCTGTGTCAGACTACCAGATTCTACAAGGAAATATTAAAAACAAACAAACAAACAACTCCACAACAAACAAAATCTAACCAATCTTCCTTCAGCTGGGTCTGTGTGAGAGTATATCCTGCAGCTTTGAGAAACAAGACATGCAATTCCCTCCCTGAGAACAGGACAAAAGTTACACCAAGTGCCACGGTGATCTCTGGATAGTGTAGGACACACAAACAAGACAGATCCACAGCATATTTCACTGTCTGTGACACTGAATCCAATTTTGCCCTTTATGGCTTTAATTCTCTCTGAAGTTTGCACTGGTGCCCAGCTGCAGCCTATAGCTAAGGTGGGATTGGAAAGCTCCTGTGGTAAAATTTGGAATGCTTGAAAAGCATGGACAGAACAACAAACAGATTTAGTTGAGATGTCATATGGTAAGAGATGTACAGACAGAAAAGTGGGAGAGACTGACTGAATAATGTTTTATTTACAGCTTGCATATCTTTCTTGTACAAGATTTTCTCCCACAACCTACATATCTATCTCCTTCTCCTGTAGCTGGGACACTAACAAGACAGGCAGTTCCCCAAGAAGGATGAAGCTTTGAAGTTTCATGGAAAACTCAGTACCAATATTACTGGCTTACAATGAGCCCTTTTTTTTCTAAAAACCCCAACAATTTTGCAAAAATTGATATGAAATAGATAAGTAGCAAAAACAGATAAGAAGGAAAAAAAAGTAGGTGGCCATATGGCATCTACAAAGTGTTTCTATGACAATTTTTTTTGATTGAAAGCTTACAGGAGACATCACAAAGGGATACACAACCTCTCAAGCTGGCATATTAATGATATCCCCAATATTTGAATTTCTGATTTGAGGTGTAAAAATGCAGCACTGTACTTATCTGTTAGCTTTGCTTTATTCAGAAGTAGTTTACAGTGCCACATCCCACTTCATAAGGTAAATATTTTAGTTAGACACTTTACCTTTGTAATAGCTGTGAAAACCTTTTCCAGGATAGCATTAGGTTGAGCTTTCTGTGGTCCATTGGCTTGGACTTTAAGGCCTAAGGCACATGGTTTAGCGATGAACCTGTGAGAAACAGAAAAATGAGAGAAGAAAACCCTTCAGTTATTTACTTCATTACTGTTATCAAAGACATGTGTTAAATGGGCAAACATTATAACCCTGCCAACAAAAACAATACTTAGTTTTACAGCTCAAAAGCAAGCTCATATAGGCAATTACATCCCAAAGTAAGGAACATCATTTTGAAGGATGAAAGGAACTCTGTGAAACACATGAAACAGAGGATTTTCTTTCATGTTGTGAAGAAAGAGATTAGAACAAAAGCGTGAGAGGAATGCCTCCTAGAGAAGCACCAACTAAAGAAAAGAGCAAGGCAGCTTGTAGAGATGAGGAGCATATAATATTATCCTCCAAACACTGCCTGTTTTTAAATCAGTGTCCAAAGTAGCTACTCCCTCAAGACTCCTTTGGCACAATGGAATTTCAGAATCCTGAAAGGTCGCAAGTACTTAAGCTGCCCAGTCAATATAATTTTCTCAAAGCATAAAATTTACATAGTACAGAGACACATGCAATGCTCTGCCCTCCAAACTCTTCTGCTAAGTATGAGGCTGCCCCAAATCCTAACACCAATTCCTAAGTTCTCTGATACATTTTAGAGTTGAATTGCATAGCTTACATTACATATACTCAAAGTAACACCACTCATGACAAATTAAATTCTTTGTAACTATGAGTCCAAACCTGGAGTTCCCATGAAAGCTACAAACTCTGTATTGGAATCACAATTATATCTGAACACTATGAACTTCTGCCACCTTTGAACTATATAGCTCGTGATTTCACTTAAAAGGCTTCTGTTTCCTAAAACTTCATTTGCCAAGAGGGACCAAAACAACAGTTCGTACTTCAGTAGTTCCACATTTATGCAGCTGAATGACCAAAAGCTGTAAAAAAAATCACGGAATTCCTACCCCCACATAAGCCCCGTTTTAAGCATGGTTATGAGCTACAACTGCTGTTTCTGCCATGTTTAAGACAGCACAGCTGATTAAAGGGAATTAAGTCCTAGGCAATGTAGTGGTTACAGCAATAGCATTTGGTAAAGAAAGATGGGTGATATCAGACCACCTTGTTTTCCTGGGGAAAAATTATTGATACATTGACACTATTCCCCTATGACACACTGACGCTATTCCCGTATGAAAGGCAATTCTATAGCCTGAAATAATGTTGGTGATTGACTGAATGTGGGAAGACAAATACCCAAAATCACATGCAATGTATCAGTGATCTTACTATTTTTTTCCTAGCATGTTAAAGAAGGCAAAAACCCCTATACTCTGTAAAACTTTGGGGGAAATCTAAATTGACTGCAGACTGCAATCACTGTGCTAGCTCTAGAGCATCAAATTAAAGGCATTGCATCAAGTGTAAATTCCCTGCTTTAGAGTTAAGAGCTTTGATGAAACCAGTCTCACTGCTGAACTCAAGAAGGCAGTCCAGTCTGCTGCTCATGAAACAGAAGCATGTGAGCTCTGCACGTTAGATGTAAATACAGTATAATCAAGTCACATTGGAACCTTGTATGTTAGTTAAAGTATAAGCTGACAAAAGAAATGAGAATTGTATTCTTTAGCTCCACACAGACATAACCAGTCCTGGTCATTGCTGCTAGCTGATAACAAAAAAAATAGCTGAAGAAGCCAATGGAGTTTGATTTCAGAAGTTTACTTTTCTAAAGAATTTAACAGAATTCGTCATGTAACAACAGGGCCCAGAATATTAGCATCTATGTCCTTGTTTTGTATCAAAAAGCTGAAAAACAGCCAGAAATTCAAGTCTTCATTATTAAGACAATAAAAAGAATTTCCTGAAGAGTCAGCAACAGAGCCAGACAGGAGTCAATCCTTAAAGAGACAATAAAGGCCATGTCAATCAGTGTTAAAGCTAATTTTATAAAGCCATGAAAGGAAACATTTAAAAGTAGAGGGGTAGAGGAATGCTGTGGGCAGAGTAAAAACAAACAAAAGAAATAGAAGAAAACTGCAGCAGTTTCCTGCATTCATGGAGGAATCCAAGCTCAGCCTCCACCATCAACAGCAAGATCAAGAAACAGTCATTAAATAAACGCAAAAATCAAAACAAAAATTGTTTCAGATGGATTTTCTGTGCACTTGTTAAGTCAGTCTCCTCTGAAGTAAGACATAATTGAGAGGTTTTTGTTTATTTGGAGGGCATGGGAGGGCTTTTGCTTGGTTGGGTGGTGGGTTTTGTTTGTTTGCTTGGGATTTTTGCTGTTGTTTTGTTTGGTTGGTTTTTTAAAATAAAATATATCTTTCAGCTGCTTTTTTTCTTTTCTCCTTCTCCTGAGTAAAGGAATGTGATAGCCATGATATAACTGATAGAAAGGCAGTTCCCTAAACATGCTAATTTACAAGAAAAAAAGCAGATAAAAAAATCCCAGTTAGAAAAAAATTCAACAGGAAGCAATTCCAACAAGTTCCATGCTGATCTGATCTTCATTTAAATCTAAGTAAACCGGCTGGATTTGCTTAAATGACATTCTTTAAATTATGTGTCATGTTAATGAACAGCCTAGGTAAATCCAGGACAAAGCACAGACCCAGTGGTTTGGTTTGGTTTTTTTTTTTTTAATTGCGATATAGATGTTATACTCATTACCTAAAACAAAACACATTTTCTAAACACAAACATGAGCTTTTCTGCCTTTGTTGCTTATATTTTTCACACACATGGGAGGAATGGGCACGTGACTTAAAGCAGAGCTTCTCCACAGTACACAGCTGCAAGACACAGGTTTATCTTGGCCAGTTATGTCAGTGATGAAGGGACAGGGAAAGCTACAAAACAACCATGAAGGTCCTACTAGGACACTCAAGAGAAAGCTTTAACCAAAACATTTTATACACCTGCAACACTGAGCAGGTTTGACCACTAATTCAAGCACGCATGAGCCAAGCTTTGTCCATGTGATTACTTTTGGTGGAACTTGTAAAATGAGAGATTTTTTTTTCCATTCAAAAACTTAACCAATTCAAGCTATACTTTACAGCATGAAAGCTGTTTTTCAAGGCTGCAATATAATGTTAAAGCAGAATTCATTTAATAGGATCCCAAATGTCCCACTAGGTGTCATAAATAGCATCATTAACATGATACTCTTCTGTCATAATTTAAATTGATTCATAAGTAAAAAACACAATTAATGTTAGATACATGTACAAACTGGGAGTGTTTTGCCAAATGCTGCACTTCTTAAAAGCACTGTTCAATTTTTCCATTTCTGCTAACACTGTGGTATTCAATTCCCTAAACAATCTTAGTGAAACCCATGGGACTATTTATTGCATAAGGTACTGCAATTAAGAGGGAGTAAGTATTGTGAAAGAGTAAGGAGAGTGGAATAGAGTATATTTCCAGCTTTTCTCTTTAAAACATGGAAATCTGAACAAATACCAGACTAATATCTCTTTTTCAATGAATTTCAGTACAGCTGAATTGAAAGCTGCTATTTAATTATGCAGAAATTAAAGGATAAACACGTTTTTCTGGATGCAGACCCATCTATTCCGGATCTAGAAATGAAAGACTAACATAAACAAGGGAGCTAAAACCAGAATTCAAGAACCTTTTTAAAGGCAGGTTCCTCATCCACAGTCGAAAGCCACATTTACAAACCAACCCAAGGCAAGCTGAGAAGCTCCAGTCAGGCAGTTTGGATGAGGTGGGTTCCTGCAGAGCCCTGGAGTGGGAAGCCCTGAGCCTTTGCAGGCCCACAGAGCCCAGCACAAGCCCAAAGGCCATCTCTGAGTGCCTGAACTCTCTCACTGCAGGTGGTGTTTCACATCGTCCATCCTGTCCCTCTCAATTCACTTACAACAGCAAGGCCTCCTACTCCAGCCCAAACTCAGAGATCAGTTTTTCTCTAGAAAGGGGTCAGAAAACCCTTTGCAAAATGATCCCCTACCTTCTCCAGGGTATAAAAAGAAACATCATTTTCACCACAAGTGTGTCAATTTAATCAAGTACCATTTTGGGTTTCCCCAAGCAGGCGCAATTCTTCATGAGGGAGATAATGATCCCACCTTTCCCACCTGGGGAAAACAAAACCCCAAACCTGTCACAATTAATTTGAAATGTTACCGCTCGCAGTCCTTGGAGGATGATGTGCATTTGCAATTGCAAAGTCTGTGTTAAATAAATGAGATTTTTTAAGCATCTCATGAAGGATGAGAAGTAAAATGATCCTTGTTTTTTTTCTTACTATAAATCAAACAGCCCTACTTGTAACATGTAATCTTTGCCCTGAATCTGGCCAGATGTAGATACATAATTCTTTAGTCATCTGGGGCACTGGGAATGTGCCTGTAGGGCCCTCTAATAGCACATGAATGCAGTGTTTTCACACCAGCAGGTCATTTCTGAGCTGACCAGAGTATCTGCCCTTTAGCAAATTCATGTCTGACAGTTTCTCAGCAGCTCTGAAGATATCCAAACTACCACAGAGCTCACAGCAGGTGAACAGGGATTACAGGTTTGGGATTTTTTAAAAAGCCTAAAAGGTCTGCAAGAATTAACAAGGTTTTCCAAAAAGGGCCAAAACACCCAGAAAAGCCAACCTACCAAACAAAAATTAAGCTAACAGGGCCAATGAATATTAGACTCATGTAATTCACACTCTTTTTAATGTATGGGGAGACACAAAGAAAATAATGGCTTCTTTTAAACCAGCAATTTAAGAAACATTAGTCTTAAAATAATTGACAATGTTAGGTAAGTGATACATTAAACAATCATTTTTGCAAAAGGATAAGATTACCCATTCAACAGAACCTAAATCAAAAGAAGAGGGGTTGATACAGAGGAAAAGGTGTATTTTACACTTCCGCACTTAAAACTGCATCTCTAAAATAATTCAACATCAGAGGGAAGGATCTGCAAGAGTCTTATCAAGTCCCAAACACATCAATAACTGGCAAAGTAAGTTTAGATTTTTTGTTTTCATTTAGGTACATTTCATCCCACAAATTAGTAAACCTTTTTTTTTCCTTGCAGTATTTTAAGCACAGAAAGTTTCTTGCCTCCCTTAAGCAACTTTATTTTGTGGCCAACTTCAATACAGAAGCCCACTCAGAAATTTTCATTAGTGCAAGTGAGAAAAGCTAAGCCAGTGCATATTTCACACTTTCCTAAAAAATCTTGGTTAATCACAGCTTAAATCAGTCCCTTTTGTCATTCATTTTTATCAAAAGTAGGTCACATTATGGACCAACAGACATGACTAATGGCCTGTTATTACATACCATCTATCCCCTAACTAACAATCTATTTTCTGAGAAGGTATCTCAGCATGGCGCAAAGGATCTGCACAAAATCACCCTGGAGACTGTTTCTACATGACCTCTGCTAACAGATAAAAATATCATGAAGCAAACAGGCAGGACCTTGGCTAGGAAGTCCCCATGGACCCTGAGAATATGCAGGGTTTTTTTAGCCTTTCATGTTCACAAAAACATTGGAGTTAATTGCTTGTCAATGCACAATGAGTTGAGTCTCCTCTTCCTGTGATGAGGATGCATCTATGTGGAGTAATTAGAAAAAACTGTAGTGAATGTTAAAGTGTGCAGCACCTCTCTGAGTCATCCCAAATATAGCTAGAGGATATCCAGAGGTCCCTTCCAACCCCAACCATTCTGTCATAGCAAACTCTAGTTAAGTGGTAGGCTCTGATTACAGACATACAATATCTCTGTGAAACTGGTAAAAACTCTCAGACACTGGCATAGTTCAAGTGGTGCTTGCATAAAAGGCTGCTTGTGATGCTAACATCAGCCAGCTGTGAGCTCCAAAAAAACCCCAAGCAAACTACTCCTTGCCAATCAAATATGTCCATAAAATCTCATAGTTTCCTAACAGTATACTTACAAATATGAGGGAAGGCAGTTAAACCAGCAAAAATTCCTCTCTGTGCTAAAGATGTACGCAAATCTGTTTTGAGGAGTCTGGCTCCTTTTTGGAAAGAGTGATGCAGAGCAAATTTTCCCAGCTCATCTACTTTATGCACACGAAACAGAGATTATTCCAGGGATTTATGATTACAATTGTCTAACTTGTTGGACATTGCTTTCTGGTTTTAAACAGAAACAATCTAAATTTGCTCTAAGGATGAGTAAAAGCGAAGAGGCTTGTTCCTGAGCAGATGCTCAACCGATTTACTGCCACAACGCTCAAAAACAATTACAGAATTTGTTTTGTTATTTTGGTATAGCTGACCTACTTAACTCAGAAGTTAGTTGTATTAGCAATAATTAAAATAAAGCAAACAGAACCCCCCCACAACCCCCAAAAAAATCTTAATAGACCTAGGATGAATTCAGTAGATAAATAGGGTTGTCACTTCAGTGTACCTATTCCAGCAGTGGTTTTGGCTTTATGTTTCCCAACAAGCTACAGAAGATCCAATAGGATACAATGTCTGAAGCACAGGCAGGGGTCTTAATGAGGTCATCTCATCCAGAATGTGTGTACATGAAAGTTAACTTGGCTGAAATTTTTTGGATGCTCTGAGAAATGGGTCAGAACTGCCCCAGTGAAACCTTTTCAAAGGAAAGAAGCTGTCTGCCCAAGCAAAAAGCCAAACACACAACTCTATGTCAGGAAGAGCCTTCTCCACACGAACATCCCAGCCAGCATCTCAGAGGGCAGCGTGAAGAACAGCACAGAGCCAACCTTTTCAGGGGGACCCATTCCCAACCCTGCTGAAATGACTTCAGAAAAGAACACATATGCACCTGCCTTTCATCTGAGATGTACAGTGCTTTTCCTTCTCTTCTCTTCCCATAGAGATGTATTAGCCGTTATTGCCACACCGCACCATCATCCCATACCTCACATTAAATTATACAAACTAAACACTATATGGCGCAATCCACATGTGTTTCCAATAAACAAATGCTACAGTAAATTGTAGCTGAGTAAAAAAACAGATTTGGTTCACACACCCTGCTAAACCTTTTTGCCTGAGTTGGTAAATCTATTTAATCCTTTTCCCAGGTTAGTTCACAACAGGACTGACTCATGCACAGGGTGTTCAGCCACCAATATGGGACCACCCCAGCCTAGCCTCTACCAGCAGTGCTCCAGCTGCTTTTCCAGTAAATATGTTACTAAAAAATGGGACACAAATAAGGCCAGCACCTTACAAACAGAAGTATTCCTGTTTTCCAAATATGGAAGCAATTTTTTAAAAAGATATGTAAGCATAAAGTTATAAGCCTTTCAGTTTCTTCTTAAATTCTAAGACCGAAGTCGGGAGGAACTACATGCTCCAGAATAGCAACAAGCACTACACAAATGTAGACAAAGGTCACAAATAAATATTTTTGCAGCCAGCTGTCTAATGCTTTCTTTCTTTGTAATCTCTAAAAATAAAGTTTAGTCACTCTGTAACTTTCCAAGCCCAGATCAGGCAGAGGGAGAAGGAATGGTAGGGGAGATAGACTCCAGTCCCCTCACCTCTCACACGTGGTGCCTTCTCTCAGATGCCCTCCACCAGCATCATCAAGGCTGTAGAAGGTAAGGACAATACAATTCTGAAGGTATCACCCTCACCCTTTTTTGCACTAAAATCAGGAGACACGAGTCAGGGTCAATGGTAAAATTCAGTCTCCAAAATTGTAGCCCACAGCTAAAGGTCAGTGTAGACAAAAATACTCTCCCAACTTCTAGAAAGTTGTGGCTTAGGGACTTTCTAGGCCAAAAAAGGCATCTTTGCACATAGCAGTCCCCAAAGAGCTGACCCTCCCTCCCCAAGCTGCACTAGTATCTCACTGAGCCTGTGAAAACTTTCCATGGTCTGTGGCAGAGGCTCCCAGTGTAAATTCAGACTCTGTGAAGATAACCATCCCACTTGATTTTGAACTCATTGCTGGCCAGTTTCGTTTTTGCTTTCTTATTTCTTGCACTGGGTAAAAATGAACAGCCAATCCCAAAGCATCCTTTGTCACTCCTGGCACTGTAGATTTCGTACTCCCCTCTGCCACATTCTAAAATACAGAGCTGATACCTCCCTTCATTTCAGTAAGTGTGGGACAATCAAAGCAAAGAACCACCATAAAACATCTGCACATGAAAAGACACGTGGTCCAAACGGGATTTTATGCTGGACAGGGAAAAGGGCAGGAAGACAGCACAGAAAGAAATTAAAGACTGACAACTTAATTTTTAAATTGCAGTAGGTTACCCTAATACAATGACACTTTTCTAATCCTCCAGGCCCTGCAGCATTACTTTATCTTTCACTTTGGTCACACCTTTAACATGTGAGCAAAAACAAATTTCAAAAATTGTGATCAATACCCGTGTCTACAGTAAAGGCACAACCAAGGCATGCCATCCACTGGCCTCTTGACATGTACACAAACTTTTAGTGCATTTCTCCTTCATCTGCCAAGGCAGATTCCAAGGTGCAAAAGAAACTGCAGTTACCTGCCACTTGGACAAGACCCAAAAGTTGCTAAGTGGCTTATAGCAACTGTTTAAAGCAAAAGTCTCAGCAATCATTTTGATAAATAACATGGCTCTGCCCACTAGAAAGTCAATGCTACTCCTCCAGGTCCTCCATGGTAGTTCTCAGCCTGATCAGCACATAGTAACTTGTCACATCAGTGTCCTGTTAAATTCTAATGTATGTGCCTTCCTCTGATCTATTTACTACCAGAAGGCCAAATAATGAGGGATGTTGTTAAAAATCCCCAGCAATCACTAACAACAAACATTCTATCTGATATTATTACTAAAGACCTTACCAAGTCACAGAACAGACCTTGAGGAGCTCAGCAACACCTTCCCGGAAAATATTGAGAGGTATCTGAAATGTGGGGAAATTATATTGTTCACCAAGAACAGAAACTCATCAAGTTATATCAGGTTAGAAAATACTGTTTGAAAGCAGAGAAGATAAATTATGCTTTACATTCAGTGGAATATTAAAAAAATAATTTAAGTCCTTAAAATATTTCAGTGCTTGAGGGGCACAAGGATCCTACCTTCTGCCCTGCTCCATGCGTTGTGCAATCAGGCCCTGAGCAAGGGCAAGTGCTGCAAGAAAAGTAAAACCCAAACCTCTGTCTGTCTGTTCCAAGTGTGCATTTGTGTTTGAGCAAATGACCCAGCCTGCCTGCACAACTTGAAGGGATGCTCTGCTCCTGAATATTGTCATCACACTACGTGGGAGCGGCATGAACTTCAGGTCTTGAAAGAAAAGCACGCACCACAAAGTATTCAAATATTTGTAAGCTTTCTCTTTGTCCTAATGTGAGTTCAGCTTCTGTACTGCTTGTGGGCTGTCATGGCATATGACAGAGAGAATTGAAATATGTGCCTCCATCTTATGAGCAAACCACTACCTCTGGTGCATATTCTATTTCTCCCCACCTCAGGAGGCAGGACATGTTTCAGGAACTTTCCTGCTCTGACACTAAATCTTTATTCTGTTCCCTTTGAAGAGGGAATAGGTCATGGATACCTCCCTGCAGGCTGGTTCTACTTCTGTAAGTACTTGAAATAGGAATGGTTGGTTTGACTTGGAGGTTAAGCTTTGATTCCAAGAGCTAGGTCACAAAATCATCACATCTTTTGCAGGAGCTTCAAGAGGAACCAATTTTCATTCTGGTCAGCAGGTATTAATCACAAAAAATGATCACAATAGTACTCATTCACTGTATGAATTTTCTATGTGAATAAGAACACAAATACATATGTACACTGAAACAAGCATACATATATAAAGCATATGTAATGGCATATATTTTTATATGACTGTGCATGCATATATCTAATATATGTGTGTATATACAATCCAACTTCAGCCTAGTGTCTGACTACTCAAATACAAGAATTAGAGCCTTATTTTTTTCCAGATATTTTACACAAACTCTGAACAAAACCCAGTTCCTATCTGGTACAAAAATCTAGTTCCTCACTGTATTCCTAATTAGCTACCAATACAGAAAGACAAGAGATACACGTAGATATTCAGGACACCTATTCCTAAAGAAGCATACACAACACAGTAAATTATTTTCCCTGTTTTATCCTTAAATTGGTATTACTTAAGAAAATAAGGACTGTTCAGAATTTACAGACAGAATGGGGCAGGCTGGTCCGAGCCACCCCTACCTGCCCAGGTACAGCACCCTAAGCAAGGGCAGCCACCTGAGGTGCTTGGGCTTCCTCTCCCTCACTTGTCCCTTTCTGCCACTTTTACTGCAGCCACAGAAGAAGCTGATTAGAGCTCCAAGAAATTCATACCACCCCTGAAGAGCAGGGAGTTTTCAGCTGGATCAGTGATCTGATCCAATTCACTCCATCAACACAGCATCACTAAACTGAGACACTGGCAAACCTGAAGGTGAACTCTCTAGATGCTCAAACCAAACCATATTCAGATTCTGCTTTGGAAATTTGATTTTGTGTTTCATAAAAAGTATTCTCTTCTGAGAAAAAGGATTAAAAAAACTTCTTAGGATACCTATAATTCCAAAGATTTATTATAATTTTTTTCCAAAAGAAGTGCTCCAGTAAAAGATTTATTAAAACACCTATATAAATGCTCACACCCAGCCCTCCAAATGAGTATACTGTCCCTCTGACCCAATCTTGGGGAGTCAGGGAAACTAGTGCCCACCAGAGTGCAGGAGATTCTACACTGCAGTGTTTGAAATGCAGAGCCTTATGTTTTCTACCTTCCACACTAAGGCTGTCCCAATACAAAACCTGCTATCACAGGCAAACAATGAGTCTTGCAGACAAAAAGCTCCAAACACAGCTGAAAGGCATCTCATTGTACCCCTAATGCGTGATAAACAATTAGTGATCGGACAAAACAGTGCAAGAACAAATCCCATTAACAAATAATAGGATTTGTTAGCAGATCACCCAAACGACACTTTGGAAACAACTCCCTGGGCTGCTGCAACCAGAAACCTCAGCCAGGGATGGGAGCTGTGCCACAGGATGCACTGGTGAGCTGCACGTACAGCTTCTGGTCATCCAGAGGAGCTCACTGTGAGACAGCAGTGCTGGCCCACTGGTTTTGATAGCATTTGAAAATGCTGCAGCATGTGTCAAATTAAAGAAAAGAAATAATCTCTTATCTTGGGTGTTTCTGAATGATTTACACTGTTGATCCATTTTCTACATCATAATACACAAGTGTTTTTCTACATCATAACACACAAGAAACTGTTGCAATCATATTTTCTTTTAGCTCATTACAAGATCTTTGTCAGCAACTTTACACACTACAACTTCAAATGACACTTGACTAAAGGACACCTGACTAAAACGTGATTCCCTAATAGTATTGCAATATAAATGCCCACCCCTACCAGCAGAAGTTGAAAAAAAAAAATAACTTTGGGCAGGTGGGTACTTGAGGGAGCCTGACCTGCCACTGTAACGTAGTCCCCCAGTGGTTGCTATTAGATGCCATGAATGAGTGATGCTAAGATGGTAAGACAAAAGGTGGCTTTTTACTGTTAAGAGTTTGAAAAAAAAGAAGAAGGGTGCCTCATGCTGAAAACTAGACAGAGCACTTATCTGCCCTAGCTGGTCACAAACTACCTGTAAGATAACAGTTACACAAAACCTTCAAGTGGCAAGTATTTGTTACTCCTTGTATTCCTGTTTAGGGTGCCATAAGCCTTTTCATCTCCTGTGGATCATTAGAACTGTATTGCTTATTTATTTGTTTTAAAACAGACCACAGCGCATGCTGCTTGGGCTGAAAACCAAAACTGGGAACCCATATGAGTTATATCATTACAGAAGATTTTTACACAATTGTAGATTTTTAGTTTAATTTTTTTAATGGCAAGAGACATAATTTCTAAGATTAGTCATCAACTAATTCTTGTTTAAGAGTATAACTAAAAAGTCAAAAATTTAAAATATTGCCCTTACAACAAGCTGTGATGGCAAGGTCTGGGTGCAGTTTGAGCAAAGCAGCAGTGTACGTGCTTCCGAAGGCACAGGCATAGCTCACCCGACCACGAAAACCCTCCCAGCAGAACTTAAACACACTGTCTTGCTGGGGATCAACTCATCCACAGATCTTCAGAGCTGTTCCCACTGCTCTGGGTACTGCAGCAAACTGAGCATTCTGGTGCGCATGGACAATTACAAGGCAGCTCGGCCAAAAAAGCACACAGTCTATCCAGAATGTTATCTAGTTTGTTCATCTGACAACTCAAATGGAAGCGACAGCCAGTCTCTCACCCAGCTGGGTTAGAGATTAGCAATGTGTAATATTGCTGCACTTGAACTGTGGAGTGCTGTACACTTGGCAAGAGGACAAAGAAAGGAGATGGAATAGGGAGGGGAAATACCCAGGCAGGAATAACTGCAGGACTCATTCTGAAGCCTTGCTCATAACAGTCTATTTGCCCAGGCAAGTGCAGATGTTATAAACTTACAGCCCACCACATGCACTTGGCCAGTATGCTGCAAAGATCCTCACACTTCCCTGCTGCTTACACTCCAAAACTCTCAGCGTGCATGTCAGTTAAGTACCTGCACAGTGCCTGAACTGCAGCAAGGCTTTGCAAGCACTGAGAACACGGCAATTACCAACTCTACGAAGAATCATAGATCAAACTCTGTCTCCCCTTGAGAACAAATTAGACATGATGTCTGCATCCAAGATAAACGACAAAGTATCTCAGCCCAAAACCATAGCTCACTTATAGCAGGTCTAGGAATGGCAGACCAGCACATACAATCCTCAGAAGGATACTGAGAGCAGCTCCTGTGAGCAGGCAGCTCCTTTCAGCTCCTGGGGCTGACAGTCACTTTCTTGACATGCATGTCAGTCATCCCCTACAGAAATGTTACTGACACAACCTGGCTCCCAAAGAGCACGACTGCTGACAGTCAGGCACACAAAGAAAAGTAAAAATCTTCCGAATACCCTGGACTATGGCATAATCCCAAATTGTACTTTAGAATAAAAAACAGTGATGGAATTACTCCATTGCAAGATCAGCTTCTACCTACAGGGATATCTCTCCAGCTTCAGGGAGAAGCAGTTGCAAACCAAAGGGGGATGGAAGAAGGAGGGCTGGTGAATGGCGTTACACTAAGGTCACAGCAGCATGTATCCATTTCCAAGCCTAACGCAGGGCAGTACTGTTGGCTGACACATACAGGCTGGCTAAGGAGGGAGAACCTCTGAGGAGTTCCCATGAAGCCTACAGAACCTCCCCTGGTCTGAGCATCACCTTTGCTTTGCTCCTTCCCCATCACTGAGGTCCCCTCCTTGCTGGCCGAGAGCTGCAAACTCTTGCCCTTTTCAAGAGCTGGCACAAACCATCACTGGAGCCACAGCCAGTGCCATAAAGGAGCAGAGATCAAGAGCAAATGGTGAGAAACTGCAAAGCAGCATAAAGCCATATTCCAGGGCCATTGCCTACAGCACAATGAAAGAGAGCCTCCAGACAGAGAGATAGGAAGCCAGGCTGTAACCAGCAAGGATGGGTTTAGCAATATCCTGATACAGTTTCAGCTGTATCTCATAGCAGCTTCAGGAACAAAAGTCAGTTTCCTGGTTTTCAGTTGGCTATGGTTTTCCTGTAGCAGATGCAACTGGCTCAAGAATCAAACCAGTTATTAAAAAATGCAGAACAGGTAAAAAATGCCTTCTTGGCCAACACCAGAGCCACGTGTTCAGTTAACAAAATGCTCTAGAAGGAATCTGCTCTCAAAAGGAAGAAAAACATTATACATAAACCTATTCAGTAACTGAATATCCCCCTTCAAATGTCTGTTGTAATGTTTATTCAGAGCATCTGGAGGATCAAAGCTCCAGTCAAAGCCTGTCATGAATCCCCATGCTGCTGCAGAATTTAGTACTAATCCCTGGTGCTTCACTGCTAAATAAGGGAAGAAAAATAAACAAACAAGCAAACCAAGCAAAGGTCAGGGCAAGCGGTATAAATAGATACAAGAAGGCCCAATTATTAGTTTAGAGATGTTATCAAAAACTTTAAAACAAAAGTCAGCCTCCTTTAGCTTTGTGTGCAAAGCAGTACCACATAATTCCTACGCAAAGTAGAGTGTGTGTATTTCACATACATAGTAACACTGCAGGAAGGACAAAAAGCCAAGCATGTCAAGTCACGCAGGGGAAGATCGAGCAGCAGGGCAGAAAGCAGCAAACCCCACAGCAATCCACCAGAAGTAGGTGCCTTCCCTTACTTCCTCACCACACATGCATATTTCATGACACTATATACAATGATAATAAAATTTTACATTTTAACACACCAAATTTGAACATTCAAAATCAATGCAGCTGTTCACATGGGAAAAAAAAAATAAAAGCTCTTCTAAAGCAGCAGATTTATAATTGAGCCTGTCTGCACAGCCATGCAGATTGAAAAAACTAGGTCAAATCTTTTGCTAGTCAGCCTCACTGCCATTCCTCCCCAGCCTGCCTCCCCTTTAGATTTCAGCAGTTATTGAAGAAATCAATTAACAGACCCGTCAGCAGGTCTCAAATTGCTTCTGCCTGGTACATATCAGGGGGGTCATCTGTGCAAATACAGATGGAAGGGGGAAAAATTAAATCATTATGGTTTTTCCTATGCACAAATCCTAATCCTAGAGCACATGTACTCAATGCTACTAGGGTCCATTAGCAATCAAATAAATGACGCACGTCAGAAAATAGAAGTAGAAGGAAAGGGGCAAGAGGCAGACAAATTTAGGCTAGAAAGAGACAAAAATAGAGGAATTGCTGTGCTTTCACATTTGCTGTGCTTGCAGCAAAACCGTAACAGCATCTGTTGCTCTTAATGACATCTTGCTAGTGTATTTTGTACAGCTTCATGGTGAACAGTTTTAGAAATTTCATAAATATCTCTATTTCGACACTAGATTTCAAAGAGAAACTATAATACTAGGTTTACATGCACTCATCACCTCCTATATGTTTAAACAATTCTTGTCTGGAAAAAAGGACTCACACACTGGAATTCATACATTCACTCTCACAAAGGCATTAAGTGGGTTTTTAAATCTTCACAAAATGTAGGGACCAAGTCAGTCCAATTGCAGCTTACTCATTTTTATTCATTTCTCTCCTGCTGCAGAGACAGAAGGCACTCTATGTCATCATCATAAAAAGAAAAAAAATATGCCATTTTGTATCAGGCAAATACCAAAACAAATCACTCTTGAACCCTACTTCCACATGCAATATGCCACCTGACAAGTTCTTGCAAGAAGGAGAAGAAATCAGCCTCCTGACTTACAGCAGCGATGGCCAACCGAACTGGTTTGGCAAGCCACATACCACAACCTCCATACGGTTGAATGCCACAGGACGTGGGCTGACAGCTGAAGCCCGGGGGGGACCAGTCCCAACTCTTACTGGCAAGCACTCCCTCTAACCACGTGGTGACTGCAGCCTTGTGTGCTGCTGCTGTTGCTGCCTTCCCTGTGAGGAGGACTGGGACAGCAGCCAAGGGACTCCAGTGGTGGGAGAGCAAGTGCTGGGGCAGAGGGGAGGGTGCTGCTGTTAGGCAGGAATGCCTCGTTCATTTGCTTTGATGGAAAAGAATAACCATTGTGGAATGTGACACATGCAGATCCGACCGGCAAAATTCACAACCAGTCTTGAGCCATTTTAGTACAAATCAATGGAAATCATCATTATTTCACTTTTCACACAGGTGCTATGCAGAGTTTCTATTGTGCTGCCAAAGCCTTTTTCTCTCACCAGCAAACCAAGGACTATCACAAACCACCCAGAGAAGCCATTTGGAGAACAGCATACAGCTGAGTAGCACACTACACAGACTGCATCTTAAATTCTACAATGTGCACAGGGAGCCTTCGATTTGTTTTTATTTCTACCATTCCTGCCTTTGGCTAAATTCCTTTGAAGCTAAGGCTATGCTACACATAACTCATCTAATCCAGCCCCATTCAGCCTTTGTTTCTGAGTAGTATCTTATCTATAGCAGTTACAGCTGAACTTTCATTGTCTTGAATAATTTTCAGCCTTAACTCAGCAAGCCATAAACAATTATTGCCTCACTACCTTAGATAAAAAACTACAGAAATCCTGAGGAAAACGTTTGGGCTTTCTTTTTGGCTGGTTGGTTCATGTTTGTTTCATTAGATTTTTTGACAGTGACACATTTAGAGGGGGGAAGCATCTTGGACCTGAACCCTCTGTTGAATGTATACTGAAGGTAAACAAAGAAGTGGCAGTGATGGAATTCTTGAGGTAGATACAAGGAGCTGACAAAGTAAGGTAGGAAAAACAAGCATTTGTAAGAGAATTGCCAAACTAAAAACATCCTGGAACCACTACATTGTCAGGCAGCAATGTTCATACTTACTCAGTTTTGAAGATTGTACCTTAATGCTCACTATTTCTCCTTGAGCTCTGCTCATGCATGGTGCTCTAAAACAGATCTCTTGCTTGTAGAAAAATGCAAAGCTCATTTTGTGTTAATCCTTTGAACAGTGGTGAGATAGTATGCCTGCATTTACCTAAATTATACTTCCTTAATTTATCCTTCATTTTTAATGAGAAACACTGTATGAGAATGAGAAACACTGTATGAGATCCAAAAAGGTGTTTTTTCACCATCCTATTCAATAGAGAAATTGTACAATAACTTGACAAACTTCATTTGCATTAGTATGGTTTCTTGTTCCACAAATCAATCAGAAATGTGTGCTGTTCTTTAATGATGTCTAGCAGATGAACACTGTCAGCTAGGTTTGCTTCCTTTATGATGCCAAGTTTATTTTTACTTCTAAAATACTGGCCAAAATTACAAAAATCAAGCTGGAAATTACTTTTTCCTTCATTTATTAAAAAAGCTACTCAAATTAATGTTTTATATAATTTAACAATGGCTCTCAAGAAAATCCAAACTGTTTTAAGTAAAGAAAGTCAATTTTTTCAATTGTTTAAATTCCTTCTGTTAGATCATTAATGTATCTTATGACTGATAGTCTAATGAGAAACTTAACAAATTATCTCCTTTATGAAATAGGTGTTTCTCAATATGGAAATAAAATTTGCAGAATTTTTTCCCCTAAGCCTCAGTTATTGGGAAAATATCTATGAGTCTTTCAGAGAACAGCTCTTGTCCTTTTATTGGGTTCTTGCCATAATGAACATCTGCTCAGTCTATAAATTAATTGCTGAAAACATCTTGTGCTTCTTGATGATCCAGCCAATCATAACTGTTCTGGGTTACTAGAGAACATTACCATTTTTCTCACAAACACAGGCACTCATCCCCCCTTAAAGTACACCATAAAACAAGAACAATTGTGACATTAAGAATAATGCCAAATAAAAGAAACTTTTAGTGCTAATCAAGTCATAAGAGTAGCACACTAGCTTCCTCAGATGATTTATGCAGTATTTTTGTACTGTGATAGCTAAAGAATATGAAGGATGCCTTGCCTAAGTGATTGGAAACGTTCTCTATCTTAAAATCAAGAATCCTTTTATCAGTCCTGGTTTGCCAACAGCAGAGTTTGTCAGGCAGTTTCAATGAGCAAAGAAAAGTCCACTTGAGACAACTGATTGTAAATAACAGTATTTCTCTTTCCCACAAAAGGCCCACCAGACTCAAATTCCACCTACTTGCTCCATGCTCAACATCTCCCATTGTTCTTGGCTATATTGAGGTTTGTCACCTCAGCTGTAATTCCTCTGTGCTTGGAACTGATTTCAGCTCACCAATCAGAAATTGGCCCACTTTAATACTATTTTTAACCTCTACAGATGCAAATCACTTTCTCCAATGACACGTAATATAAATCTCCTTTATTTCCTTTCAGTTACCAGTTCCCGGTCTCACTGAGCATCCAGGATTCTGGTAAATGATAAGGATCCAATCTATCACTAAGATCTTCCAGAAGTACCAGTACCTACGTTTTCTAACCAAACCTGGAAGGTTATTTTTAACTTAATTTGGAAAGATAAGAAATGGTGCTGTTCCTCCCAAATAACAGATTTCTAGATGTCATCAGAAGAGATAAATAGATAGCAGTCCATAATCATCTTGGGTCACATTACCCAGCTGGCATCTCTTAATCTGTCCTCATTAAAGATTCTGCAAGAAGGTGGGGGTGGTGCCTGGGCATGCTACACCTTTCCACATGGGACAAGACTGCAATGATACAAACACTATGGCTTTCTTACTGCCAAAAAAAAAAAAAAAAAAAAAAGGTAAAATTTGAATTCTTCTGAAGAATTTTCAGGTCTGTTCCATGAACAACTTGAAGAAGACAAGACATACATACATGAAGCCTCTTCCTTGCCAAGGACGTAAGTATTCTCGCGTACCTTTGAATTTAGAAGTGTATCTGAAGGGAATAGTTGCAAAGACATTGTTTCTGGTGACACAAACGAACGGGCATGCCTGGTTACACCACATTCCACCCAAGTGCACAGACTTACATCATGGTCATGTTTTCTCCACACACAAAGTATCTTTAGTTCCACTCCCCTCTCCCACACTCCAGAAGACACCTGCATGCTCCTACCAATTCTACTTCTCTGCCCCATTCCCACCTCTGGTCCTCAACCTCTCCAGTAACAATTTTTACCTAACAAGTACAGGAAGAATCTGGTGAGTAATTAGTTCTCTAAACTTTAAATTCCAAGTAAGCAACAGAAGTGTCAAGATATTGAAGAGCAGCAAATTGTCACACCACAAGTCATGTGGTTGCTGCACTGCATCTCCACAAAAATTATCTACATTACTCACACTCATGAGGGGGTTGACTTGTCGTGATCTGTCATCCAAGATGCAAATATTTATTGATGGCACAGAAGTATTCCAACCTCTGCTTTTATTATTCATTATTTTAGCACTGTTAAGAGGCTTTGGAATGCCAAATTCACTCAGCTTGTTCTGCAGTAGGACCAAAAGTATTTACATTTTATTATTTTGTTTATACCATAAATAATCCAGCTGTGGGACAAAGATCTAAACCTAGATCTCCAAACTGAGAGCCGAAGCACACTCCACTAGTGTGCTATTTTCATAAATAAAGCCTAACAGTAAAATGTCCTTCATTAAAATTACAACAAATACAGGAAAATAACTTTGTAGATACTTTTTATTTTGTGTCCTGAATACCATTCACATGTCCAAAAGCATTATTAAAATACAGATTTATTTCTTTTTAGCCAAATAAAGAGGACATATCCCTTTGGTACAGAGCACTGCCACACATAGCAGCCCTCCTCCACTCACAGGTCTTCATGCCAAGCATTATACCATGCTTGATGTAGAACAGCATCAGCATTTCCTTCTGCTGGTTTTTCACCTTTACACAGCCTTATTACACACAAGTGATGCAGTCATCATATTATTACTCAGACCTTTCTCAACTGTTCATATGCATGAAGTTCACTTTATAGACCTGCATCAGAAAAAAACCTTTCAAAATAGACAAATAATCAACTCTGCTATTACTATTGCTGTTACTACTGTGCTTCAATACAATTTCTGATGTAAGAAATGAGAAAGGAAAATGTATATCACTCTTCTGGGCACACTGTAAATGGATGGTAAACCAATGTGATACCATTAAAATTAAGATAGTCTAACAGCATTTTGCTACCATGAAGAGTTTCTTTTTTTTCTTTTAAGTAATAAGTTAGAAAATTTCCAGGCAAGACAAAATTCAAGAAGGTGTTAAGAAGTAAATAAAGTTAACTCTCCAGTCTGCGTTAGAGCTGCATGTGCCGTTTTTCAAGATCTGAGCTCTCCAAAACAGATTTCTGGTAAGGATTCCCACAAGCCCTGCATGTTTTGTAGCAAATTTCATCTTCTTCCAGATTTACCCTTGTCAAACCAGGAATGGGACTGATTAATGGTGCTCCTTCAGAAGTGGATGTTTCATATAGTTGATGGCCACTGCCAATCACTAAGATCTTACACGTGTAAGTCTTACTTGAGAGAGGAGGAAAAAAAATACCCAATAAACAGCGGTATGCAGGTGAAATTTTCCATCTTTCTGCTGCTCTATTCTCACATACCCCAGACACATTCTGAAATTATTCTAGGACAGAAGCAACTGCACTTGTAAGACTACAGTAAACCGTCAAGGGGAAAGGAGCTTAGGAGTTCAGCAGGATGGCTCACTCTGCATTAAGTTCTAAAAACTTCTTGCTATGTGTGATAGCTCTCACTAAAAAGTATGAAAACTTTTTAAGAAGCAATAAGCAGTTATCGTCATTATGCTCATATTATAAAAAAGGATCCCAGGCCCCATAATAGATTACTCAAAATAATCAGCAGAAAACACAAGCACACTAAGTTTTAGTCCTCTACTTGACTGTAATATTCAAATTTAGACCTCCTGAGGTCAGGAACCTCATTCTTTCAATGTCAACAGCAAAACCAGGCCAGTATATTTTCATTACTCTCCCACAAGCCAGAAGTGTGGAGGATGCAAGGCCCACTCCTGTGATTAAGTTTTCTGGTTGATAACCGCCCTCCTGTAGCTGAAAGGGAACATTTGCCAAGCCTTCAATTGAAGAGAGCTTGGTGATATGAAGCTGGAAGAAAATACAGGGTGGATGCAATGAATATGCTATTCATTATGCAAGTGTACTCATTCAGAGTCCTCTTTATGTCATTCAATGTAAACAAATACCTGCAGCACTACCAGGCTAGGCAAAAAAAGCCTTGTTGTGAAGCAGAGTGGCAGACTTGTTGAGACAGTTGTGGAAGTCATCATTACAACCAATTTTATTACCAACATGTAAACACAACCCGTTGTACTCTCTAAATCACAAAAACATCACATGTGGAACAAACATCATCATCATAAGGATGACACTTTCTCTCTTTGTTTGTACTCAGAGCTCTTAATAGCTGCTTATATTGTTACTCTGGCAGTGACTACAGTTTACTGCATGCCTGGGTTCACATTAAACTACCTGTCACATGGACTGATAGCAGTACAGTTGCAGCACACTGCCTGCTAGGGCAACACCTGCACGCTACTTCTAGGCCACCCTACACGTGTAGACAGGAGCTACAGCCACAGCACAGACTTATCAGACCTTCTTCTCCACCATAAAGTAGCTTTGTGCAAGAGCAACACTGAGGCAGGACACAGGAAAGCTGTGCTCAAGGTGCTCACCAGCCACCTGTCACTGATCAGCAGGCTCAGCTTTCTGTCACTATTAGGGATGTTCTTGTTAAACTGACTGAGGGAAGGAATAGCAAGGCTAGCACATGGTCCCTTTCACTGCTCCATCACCCTACAGCAAGCAGGAGCACTTCTTACTCTGTGAAAAAAGAGCAAGTCATTTTAGTTGACATCAAATGTTAACGAACCTTCTATGCATGAGGATTTTCAGACAAAATTAATACTTTATGGCTGCACGCATACAACTAGTCCCGAAAAAATGGAAGGGTGGGGCAAATGTGGCACTTAGTCAAGAAAAGAAAAATGCAATGAAAAAAAAAATTTTATATTTTTATATATATGTATAAAGATAGAACTGTTTCTGCTTCCTAATTACTAAAACAGCAACCTAATAACTGGATTAGAATACTGTATTACTAAAACTCCATGGCTACACACGACCATACATAATGTCATAAAATTTCTGGTCTTTCACATCAGTTATATCCTGATAAAACACCATAACTCAGCAAAAGTTGATTTCTGATTTATACTGGCAGAAGATCAGACTCAGGACACTTGAGTAAATAAATTACATTTAAGTGTAATAAGATCTTCAAATCAGTTCAACCACTCTCAAAGCAACTGTAATTTACACCTCCAGCAGACCTTACTCTATGCAAATAATCCAATAAGATGGTGTGACAAAACTCTCTTCCTGTGTGTTGATGCCTAAAGGATTTTTCTGCTTTTCTTCTGAATATTTCTTGCACTGTTCCCTACATTCACAAGTATTAGCATGTGTACTTGTGATGCTTTAGGTGATAGTTTAGCTTGGTTTCATGGTGTTTAGGAGGCCAGTAGACTAAACACCCCTGAAACCACGTAGAGTTAGAAGACCAAACACCCTGTTTTCGTGAGCCCTCAAGGTCTCCTAGCAGGACAGATTTTGTGAACTAGAAGTTAGCCCACCCAGGCCCCTTATTGGGCCCTCCTGGTAGATATGCTAATGTGTAGAGTCTTTAATTGTATACTCGACTGGGGGGACGGGGCTTTTGCGACATGTTCTACCTGGACGGCAGAAGCCGAGGTAAACAACCCCCAACCCTCTCACCGTGTCTGAGCCTTTATTTCCTAAGACCAGAAAAAGGCATCAGTGTAATACAGTTTCAAAAAATTAATGTCCTTTTTACATTAAAGTTCGTCTAGGAAAACAAATGCTAGTGTTGGAAGACCAACAACTAGCCTGATGTAAGGACTCCAGGATGTTTCACAGGAAACCTCTATGAAGCCACTGGGCAGGGAGCACAAAAACCCCTGATCCTACTTTTTTCATGTATGACTTAGGATTTACCTATGTGCACTGGACAGGCCTAAAGCTTTGCAAGAGATCCACAGGAGGCCTAAGTGAAATTAATACAAGTCTGAAAAAGAAGACAAAGTGCAAGTGGTAGAATCTGGGTTCCAAAGACTGTTTTTATATATGAGGATGAATTAATCTTGCTTTTTATTTGAAATTTCCTCTTGTGAACAAGAAGAAAAGGTAAGATGTTGGACACTACTGCCTTGGCTCTTCATTCCAACAAGCCTTCCCCAAGACAGAAATCCACCACCACAAATAAACAAAAGGGTTAAACAAAATCCATATTAACACCTTCCTATTGTGGTCGAGGTCTCTAGTCAGCCACAGGTACCCAAGGTAGGCAGAAGTCCTTTGCATATTGTACACAAAACACTGGATAGGGAGGACTGAAATCAAATAATCACTTTATGGACCACATAGCTAGTAACATCCTTGCTTTGACAGATACCTCCTTCTCTGTGTACAGCTTCTCAGTGTGCTGTGCTCTAGACTGAGAGCTGGAAGAGGATGGCAGATTATTTAGCAGATGTCATTTTCTTAGTCAGTGCACTTGGGTAATTTTGAAACCATTTTAAAAAAATATTCCCTGGTATAGATACAGGACTTTACAGAAAGAAAATGTGAAAGAAGCTATGGTTTGTTCCTGATAAACAAGTGAAAGGTTTTGAGATTAAGATGACCAACACATTATTTTCCCACCAAACTGAAGACGATTCTTGATAAAATTAGGATCAGCTTGAAACCCTTGAGAACCCTTAAAAATAAGTGTAAAAGTAGATGCTTCAAGGTACATTTGGATTTTTCTTTCCTTTGAGGTGACTTAGGAGATTTGTTATTAGTATTTAAAGCTCTAAACCACTCTGATCAGTTACACCTGAATTATTCCCGTCAGGAAACAGGGCAAAACACAAGGAATGCTTATGTGATGGATACAAAGTGCTAGGTTCTCTTCAAAGCCCAGAGTGAGCTCTCGATGGAAGAGTAAGCAAGATAAAGTAGTGTTCTATTTCTGCAAGTACATTTTTCATCTTGAAAGTGAAGGTAAATGTCAGGCTAGAGATTCAAACTCTTGCCATGACTCTAACAAACCATCAGCCTATTTTCAAGAAAATCAACCTGTTAAGAGGTAATTTTTTCCTCTGATAAAATACAAAACAAAGAAACAGAAAACCACAATGCTTTCTGTGTACCATGCATGATACAAACTGGTTAACTCTGGGGAAGAATGTGTGATTCTGGAGGCTGGCAATGCTACAGAGATCCCATTTTTATCTCTACATCCTTGTCTTGTAACCAAATCCATTTATCAGTGTTGGCTGAAAGTCAGGACATCTGTTCCTGATGAAATTTTGACATTTCTAACTTTCCATTTCATTCCAACCTGGAAGAAAACCAAGTATTTTTCATGTTTCCTACAAATGCTCTAGAAAATAACAATTCCAGATTAGCACACACGACAGTATCTCTAATTAGGGGATAGGATATGTTTCTTGGATCAAATATCAAACTGCTTTATTACCACCCCAAAACGCAACATTTTGAAATATCTCATTTTCTAGAGCAGTCAATATTTTACATCCACTCCTTAAAACTATTTTTTGATGTAATGATATTTTTAAAAATGTAGAAAAAAAGCTAATGACATCAGAGTGATATGATGCCACTGTGGTATATAAATAACTCTCTGTTACACACACATATAAATGTATTCTCAATTATGCATTTTATTACCAATATAAAGAATTAGTGAATGTGAAACTAAAGACTGGTTTCTGTCTTTTTTCCCCCTAAGTCTGATTTACTCTTATTATCTTGAACACAAAGGGAATAAAAGCCTTTCCAGTAAGGCATGTGATTTCTGCTTTCTGTTGTCTAAGCACCTCTTACTGTGAATCTTTTCAAACCCAAAATTATCTTAAAGATATTGCAGTGTTGAGCAGAAACATCTTAAGGGGAAGAAAACTAAAATTATCCTCAAAACGGTGTGTTATAATCAAATTTTATGCTGTAGGAGACTCAAAGCATTGATCCTAGAAAAGAATAGAATGTGCTTATTTCAAAGCAACTCAGACTTCATTTTGGGTACCCATAAGGTAACTCCTGTCTTAGGTAGAGGAGGTCCGCATCTGTTTCTCAATTTACATCCCATCTGCTCACACACCAGATTACAATAAAATCAAAAGACCCATCCCACAGAAAATGGAAAATCCAGATGTCCATTCAATCAAATTGTAACATGCTCTGCTCTAATTTTCTTCTGTAGGTTTCCAGTGAACTTCAACTTAATTCTCTCCTATTCAGTTTTCCAACGCAGTTTACAAACTTCATGCAGACATAGACCTCAGGAGTGCCCTGGAGCCCTGCACTGATGCCTTTCAGTGAGGTTTATGATGTCACACGATCACCAAGGTTGGAAGAGTCCTCTGGAGATCACCAAGTCCTCTGGATGGTCAATCAGTGCAGGACTATGCCCATGTTTTTTGAGTATGTCCACACTCCGCAGTCTCTCTGGGTAACCTGTCAGAGTATTTCATCACCATCCCAAGAAAAAGTTTGTTTAAACAGAATTTCCTGTATATCAATTGCTTTTTGCCTCTTGTCCTTTCACTGTACACCACTCAGAAGAATCTTTGTCCACCAGCACTCCCAGGACTCCATCTACAGTTCAATTTGTCATCATCACAACAATGCAATCACTGTTAATTTAGTGTAAGTGTTGTAATACTGGGAAATGTTTGGTGCTACTCTCATATTTTCAGGCTACTCTCTTATCATATCAGTTCTCACCCTTCTCTCATACTACTGTGTGGGAAAACTTGACAGATAAGAATCAACCACTCAATTACCACTCAATTATTGCTTCAATAAATACACAACATGTTTCTGCTTGTGGTCTAACCACCTGCTTTTCTTTATCTCAACAGCTTCTTTCCAACATGATGCCTATAACAGGAATCAATTTTACCCAACTGGGCCTGATAATCTCATTCAGCAGCATGCTTTGGACAACCACAATCACTGAAGCAGGAAGCTTGAGAAAAGCTAATGGACAAATGCAGAAAAGCTTGTCAACAAGCACATATTCAAGACCTACTCATTTCCTAGAACTTTGTTTTCAATAGAAACAATGGGTCTTACCAGTTGCCAAGGGGATTCTGGTCTTGACAAAGCACTGGTCTCAGCTGCTGTGGCTGAGCTCAGGAGAGCCGCAGCCCTGACAGTAACTGATGAGAGGCTGGAGCCCTCCAGCTCCCCAGATGCACAAGTCTCCTCCTAGTTGAAAAGTGCTACCTAAGTTCACCCACCACCCCAGAAATTTCTAAGCTCGCTTTCATTCCATGTAGATTTAATTTTATCTGCTTTGTCACACTGTAATGCCCACTGGTTGAGACTTGCATTCCCCATTTACGCTGCCCACTTAGAATGTTTCAGCAGTTGCCATATCAAGAATAATTTCTGTGCACCTTAAGGAACATACCTTGTTCAAGCACTCTCCTTAATAAAAGCACACCAAGCAGTCTATCTCCAGCTAGGGAGGCAACTGTGTCTCAGCAATGCATACATCACACAGTCACAACAGACACGAGGAAAAGCAAGCACAAGGGATATTACCATGCACCACTCTGATCTTCCTTTCACATTACTTCTGTGATCAGGAACTGCTTTTGAGTAAGCTCTTTGCTTTGAGCTGTAGAGCACAGTCTTATTTCCAAATAAGCAATTCCCTGCCTGTGCAGGAAAGCATCTCTCATTAGCCTAGGCAGTTTAGCTTGTTTGTACCATTTTGAGGTAGACAGTATTGGTGCAAAAGCAATTTTCATAGTTCAAAGTTCTGTCAAACACCATAGGAAAGCATAAACTGAGAGCAGCCTTCGCTTCCATTCTCAGTGAAAAGATAGGAGTCCCATGGAAAGGGGGAGTCCCACAAAAACATAGGAGTCCCACATGGTAAACAACAGTCCCAGGGGAAGTTCAGGTATCTGAACTTTCTCAATGTCATACAGAACTGAATTCAATCAGAAACAGAGGTGAAAAGGGAGTGAAGAGATCCCAATGCTGAAGTGAGGATTTCAGCATCATTTCTATTAAGCATTTTTCTCTTTCTGCTTGCAGAACTAAAAAACACTAAGTTTATCTCAGAGGATGGCAGATGGGCAGTGTGAGTAGATTTGGTGACACCACATGTAATGTTATTTCACTACTGATAAAAAGAGAGCTACTAGCTCTTACAAATGATAGACAAACACTACTGCACGCACAAATACTCAAATAGCCCAAGAACGTAAGATTTTATGCCAATGAACACATTCCAAGCTCTAACCTCCGTTTGCGCACCAGTGTTCGCTATGTCAGCTGAATTTATTTCTTTTAATATAGTACTATAGGTTATTGCCCTCATCCATACAGAAGAAACCAATACAGTGAAGATATTATTAAAAGGAACCTCCTACTGCACTTGCACTGAGAAAAAATGCAAGTGACTTAGGTATTTTGCTTTAACTATCCTAGTGTGACCTGTGAGCACAAAGGCAGCTTTTCATCATTTCAGACCAAACTTCAAAGTGCATAATTCATAATATTAAAATGAATTTCAGGTTAGTGAACCTGAAAGATACTTCATTAATACAAGGTAGTCTGGAGAACCTTAGCATTTCATTCCTCCCTATGCAAAACATAACTTGGATTATAGCTAATATACATTACATAGTTAACTGGATTTTACACTCCTTCACAATTCTTAAGTTTTCTTAGTAATTGTACAATTATCTTGAGAGTTAAAATTTGATTGTGCTACATCAGTAATGGCTGCATGAGGCTTTACAATTGCTCAGCAATATCAAAGCTTAACAACAGCAGAATTTGCTATTAAGAGAGGTAACAACTACATAGGCAAAAAAATTACAGTTTTGCTCTCTGGTTTTTGTGCAGAAGTCAGAGCCATCCCTAAGATTACAACTGACTGTGCTAAATACTCCAGTTCTCCCATCCTGGCTGCAATTTGACTACTTCAGAATAACCAGAAAGGCATTGCCAGAAACTGATGGATGCCATAAGGTGTAGAGTTAGTCTTCTGTAAGGATTATGTGCTAAAAACATTTCATCACAGAGGACAGAAGTTCTCAGCCCATCTGACTGTCAGAAACTTTGCTCATCTTAAAGCAAGACATCAGTGGTTCCTCCTGTTTCAAATGATCAGAGACGCACATGTTTCATGATCAGAGACCCTTCCTTTCCCTTGACCTAGATGTCCCCCAAAATCTGTAAGTGCCCAGTGGGTGAAGGAAGTCACTCTGGTGGGAGACACAAAGCAATCAAGGTGTCAGATGAACAACTCCAAGGAACTGCTGATACCCATCATATGCATCTGATTGTCCATAAGGTGTCAACTACAGTCTTAAGCATATTAGTGGATATTATATTAGGTTACATCACTTACAAAAGCTATATACTTTTATACTGTAGTTTTAACTTTCTTCTCAAAACTCCAAGACCATCTTGAGACAGGAACAGAAACAGCAAATGCTAATAAACTGTCAACCTACTGCAGGCATGAGATAGTTAACAACTTGAGATAATAGAACAAACCTCTCCCCACAAAATATGGTCAAATAAACACTGTTCAGCCCAGGCATCAACCCTGATGACAGGAACAGAGACAGATTTAAGGGAACAGAATATCCCAAATGTTAATTTACTAAATATTTTGTATGGACTAATAAGCCATTGGTCCGCAGATGTGTAGAAAGGGGGAGCATATCAGAAGCTCTTCTTTTTCTAAGACCAAATCCTTGGCAAATGCCTGTTAATCAGTGACAGAGGCAGAAGCAGGAGCAGCAGAAAGAGACTCAGGTTATTTGGATCCAATTGTGCGGTTACAGGAATCCAGGCAGGACCCAAACTGGAGTTGCTACCAGTAACTGGAATCTGCACTCAGACAAAACCCCTCTAACAGAGGCTCTGCCTCAGTAATAGGCTCCCAGCACCCACTAGTGACCTGTCGCTGAAACCTTTCCATTGGCAGAGCTGTGGTTTAGCTGTCGTGCTTCTCTCACATGGATATTTTAGGAATCAGTTTTAATGGTATTCGCTTCTGGAGCTCAGCACACATTTCCCATTTAACTCCTAATTTTAAGATTGACACTAACATGCATCTGTAAAGGGCCCTATAGAAAGGACATTCAAATAGTTTGCATTTTATCCACCCCACCTTGTTTTAAAGGAACACTCTAAGCCTGTGTGTGAACACACAGCTACATTACACAACAGAGGTGTGCAGCAGCCAGCACTGGCAGGGCCAGCGGGCCTGAGTGCGCACTGCACTGCTCTGAGCTGGTAGAACAGACAGGCCAAGATAAGACAACAGCTCTCCAGATAAAACAACCACTTTGTTGGGAAGTATCTGCAAGTGTTAGTGGTTGAAGATCAACCATGCAACACTAGGAAACAAAAGCTGGTTATATAAAGAACAATGATAAATGACAGAAAATTAGTAACTTAAAGAAATGCAGAGAAATGGATAGTATAATCAGCGAGATATAAATGCATTTTAAAGCTATTTACTGCTAAGGCTCTATTGTTACTTTTTAAAAATAAATTGGTTTAAAGTTGAAAAGAAATAGTTTTTTTAGTTATTTTCTTTCCAGTGTCTATCTTTTCATACAAGTTAGCAATCACAATATCCTATTCAATTTCAACAGAATTAAGTATTTAGTAAATAGCAATCAAGCAAAAAGAAAAAACTTCACAGGTCATCTTATAAAAAAATAAATTACTGAAAAAAATACAAAAAGAATCGAGAAAGTTATTGTCAGAACACATGCATCCACTTACATACAAATGAATTACACCTGAATGATTAGATTTTGCCTAACACACAGGAAGTAAGCAAAAAAATCTATAAATATTACAGCCTAGAACAAGGTTTTGACAGAAATAACTATCAGTGCCCCACCCAACTTCTCCAGACAAGGTTTTGGGCTGCTGGAAGTACAGCAAGTTAGTACACTCTCTTCCAGAAGTTGTAACCTGTCTAGCCTCCTTTTTGTTGCAAAAAAACACTGATACTAGATGTCCTAGGGAGTAAAACCATAAAAATTTTATGCATACACTACACACCAAAAACACTTGTAAGACTGTACGTACTGTCATTCAAATGAATTTTTACAGTTAGCAAAAAATATATACACATGCCCATACAGTCATTGTATCAGGTCACCCAGATCCACTAGGAATTCTACTGTATCATACTAAATGAGAATCAGCCGAGGTTACCTTTGAGGTTGAATTATCATTATAAAAGCAAAGTTTAATATAAAAGCTGTGGATTTCCATATGCTCAATGTCTACAGTATCTTGATTGGAGTAATAGTAAATGATGTGGCTGGTTCAGTTCAAGTCAGTGCAGCTGGAGGGCTGTTACTATATATAATCGAGCTATCTCTGACCTTATGAGCCATTCCATCAACTGCAGAATATCAGCATCACCTTTGAGAACTGCTCCTCATCAAGGCCAGATGACAATAAAAGCAGTATAAGCCTAGCTTGCTGATTCATGGAGTGATCTCATTAGATCTGAGCCCAAACTGCTGCTCACAAGATGAGGGGAATAAAATATAGTGCAACTACAGTACAAAGACGAAATATGAGTAACTTCAATAGATGAGCCAAGTGTAAAGAAAGCAGTAATATCAGACTACTTGACTCAGAAGATTGCTGGACCACATCAGAAATCCATTTAGTCAGGGATCCTTTTGGAGGATTCAGTCAACTTCTCCCTTGAGAGAAGTCTCTAAAACAGAAGTGTTACCCTCTTGCTTTGTGTTCATCAAGCACACTGATTGCTGAGTGAATATTGTTTTTGTATAAGCACATACTCCTCACAGAGGACATGCTTACGAGTTTAGGAAAGGATGCTACTTCTGAGCAGTGAGGTCTAGCAGAGGGAGAAGAGCCATGTCAGCCCACTAAAAAAGAAGAAAAATTGTATTTGCACAGAATAGCAGGTGTTTCTTTATCTATTTTAGGCCAATCAAAACTAAAACACCCTGCTATTAGTAAGACTAGTTTCAATTCAGCTTTAACCTGTCTTTCCCACATTAGAATTGGAAAGAATCCAGGGAGACAGAGGCTTATTATTGAGCACTTACATTACCTGAAGGCATTGTATAGTACAGGGGGCATCCTTAATTGCCTTTAAGAAAAAATAATAAGACACACAAAACTGATACATACTATGGAGAAATATGCTCCCATGTTACCCACTGCATTGCTAAACTTCTGCCACTTCCAAATTACTGGGTAACACTATCTTTGTGCTTAGTTATTATAATTTTCTAAAATGTACTTTGTGTTTAAAGAAAAAGATGAATGAGAAGGAAGGAAAAAGAGAAAAGGCTGTTAAAGTATTTTAACACCTCATCTGTAACTGTGATAACCTCAGCAGATACAGCCACTAAATCTCATGGCTATGAGACTATACCTCAGACCAAAGCTTATTTCAGGAGCACTCATCATCAGCAGATCCACTTGCTGAAGCGATTGAACTTACAATAATATTTAATCAACCTTTTCCTTTCATTCAAGAGGGCTGGTCAGGGATAGCAGGACAAGGAAATCAATAAAGAGTAACTCATTTGAAAGGAGAAAAAAAATTAAGAAGTGTCTAGATTATTTGGTTAGCTGATTCACCAAGCCAGTAACAAAACAACAACAAAAATCCCCATAGGATTAACTCTGTAAATAATACATGTATATGTAAAGAACAAAATTTCCAAGTTCTATCATTTCAATTCCACCTGTAAATATGTACACACAAATACTTATGTATATAGGATATAAACATATATGTCAACTTTTAGCATTACAAGTTGCATCCCCCAAACATGTGAAGAACTTTTTAAGCAAAGACTACAGAGTCCAACTCCCCAAACCATATTTCTTATTACCATGAGGATTCATGACGTCAGTGACCCTTCCTATGAAGCACAGGAATAAACCATACTACTCCAGTGGCCAAGCAGACAGCTGCTATGAAGCAGTCTGAAAATAATGGATATAAAACACAGGATCAGATTCTTAACACCTTGTGTCTGCTCACCTACCAGTATACAGAATTAGTTAGGGTATCTGACAAAACAGAGGAGAGAATGCACTGATGTTACAAACACTACAGTACAGTCATAGAACTAAAATAAACCTGCAAGTTTTTTAAATGCATCACAGAACCTATTTTTATCTTTTCTTTAGCTGCTACCATTGCAACTGCTAAACACCTGCAAGAGCGTTTTGAAGGATGCAGCATGTACATCAATCATCAACAACTTCGGTTTTGAAAGAAAAGCATGTTTTAATACACAGAAGAGAGAAAAAAAAAATCAATGTTAAAGATATTCCTCTCTTCCCCCTTCTAAATCTTGTATAATTGCAGACCTTTAATTGACAATATGCATGAAGCATTTCTGTAGCTCCCAACAACCAAAGCACAGAAATCTGAAAAAAAACAATTAACAACAAGCAACAATAAACCTTGATCATTCCCCCATTTGAAGTCATACACAACTCCCTTGCTTTCATCAGTGGGAACAGGTCCAGCTGCTTTCGCTTGGCCTGCTTTAATAAAATGCTCTACATGAAAAATCACTATTGTACCATGCCATGTGGGTTAATCCTACACAAAACAGCCTGATCCCACCTTCACAGGGGAGTTTTGAAATTGATTTTAATTTTAAAAGGAAAAAAATACATGCCTAAGTAATTGTTAATAAAACATCTTTGGAGGTCTCTCACCTACAATCAGGCTAGCAGAACATATTTCTAGATAAAAATTTCAAAATCAGTCTAATGAATACAAGAGAATTTTTAAAAGTACTGATTTTCTCATCTGTATGTGTAACTAACAGCTAAAAATATAATGCATTGTGAAATTAAATGTTACTTTAAATGAATGAATAAAAGTAACCAGAGTAAGTGGATACAAACTGCTAAATAATCAAAGTAGCTTATACAATGCTAACAACAGCCACATCAGAATTAACAGAAGTGTGGATTAAACTTGAGGCTGAAACTGTCTCTCTGACTAACTGTTCCTCCATCAAAAGACAGTCCTGCTGTGATGATGGCAAGAGATGCAGTATCATGTACCCACTTTCAACACTCAAAAGTACACATCATACAGATTGCAAAAAAAAAAAATTAATCATTTGACATCATCTAAATACTTGTAAGTGTACTCATTACTCGAGTTGTAACTATACTGCAGTATTTAAGTCAATTATTTCAATTAACTTTTCACAACCTCAGATTTTCAGGCAGATGACAACTTTTGCTGTCTTGTTCAGTAAATCTGTAAAGCAACACAGAAGGTAACAATTGCCCATGAGAGCTTATTTTTCAAAACAAATATGGTCCGCTCAACCAAGCGAGGAAAACAGGCAAGTTCTAACCAGGGAGAGGGAATGCTTAGGAAATTTGAAGTGGTACCTGGCAGATCAGCTGTTTCGTCATTTTTAAAGTACCTTTACAGCCCTTTTCTGGCATGTAGCAACTACTGGTCTTCCTTTATCTTCCTTGACTACCCTAATAGCATGCCTAGGAAGACAACACTGAAAACACGTAGGTATTGGCATAAGGAATCGTTCTTTTGTTCTCTGCTGTTCAGGGAGCAGCACCTTGGTAAGGCGGCGCAGCAGCGTCCGCAAGTGAGCACCCCCTTGGCTTCAGCTGCCTCCCGTGACAGGCGGCCCCTGCTCGGCACCCGCACGGAAACACTCACAGAAAACACAGCCACTGCTGACCGACCGCTAGGCTGACGCCTTGTGTTCAAGTATACATGTGTACGTATCTATGCCTTTGTGAAACGTGGTTTTTGAGTTCAGCAGCCTCGAAGAACGGTGAGTTTGGTTCAGAGACGAACAGCGTATGGCGCGTTTCATCACTGAGCTTCCACATCCTGACAGCCCCAGGAGGGTTCCGATACCCGGCACGGACCGCTCATTGATACCATTGGTATCACAGCTCTGCTCAGCCCCGCTGCCCGGGCTGCCCTCACCAAGAACTGCCCCTTCGCACCTGAGGCCCAGGCTGAACAGCCGCTCCCAGCCGCGCAGGGGACACAGAGCAGGCTTCGCTTGTGGAGAGCGGCCCTGCGGCGGGGGCACGGGCGAACTCCCCCGCCGGGACCACTTCCCGCGGCCCGTCGCCACTGCGCTTCTTGCGGAGCTTCCCGTGAAGGGGGGCGGACAGGACCCCGCCGCAGCCCGTGGGTCGCAGGCAGGCGCCCCGATCCGCACAGGTGTCGGAGGGCCCTTCTCCCCCGCCCGGCGCAGGTGGCGGGAGGGCTGCGCCCATTCCCGGGCAGACCTCGCCTCCTAGCGCCCGCGCCGGGCCGCGCTGCAGGCAGCGAGAACGGCGCGCCGGCTGCCTCTCGAACCTCTCCACCTTCCTGCATCGGCCCCACTACGTGACCGACCGAGGGGGCAGGGATAACGCTAGGGCCCGGTAAGGCCGGCAGAGAAGCAGCGGCGGGGAAAGACACTGGGTTGACAAGGCTCCTCGGCTGCCCTTGGGCCCGCCCAGCCCAGCCAAGCCCGGGGCGGCGCAGGGGGCTCGGCGTTACCTTTCGAAGAGCAGCCGGATCATGAAGATGCAGAAGGCCAGGGGGAAGGCGAGGTAGAGGTCCTCCGCCTGCGGAAAGGCGGCTTCCTCCGTGCTCTGCAGGTCCGCCCAGGTGACGTTGTGCGGCAGCCAGAACCGCTCGTTCCAGAACCAGGCGAGGATCCCTGCCATCTTTGCTTTGTCTGCCGCGGCGCCCCTCGCTCCGCTCCGCTCCGCTCCGCCCGCGGCGAGGCGCGTGTGAGCGGCTGCCGGGAGAGAGTAGGATGAAGGCGTGTGTCAGCCCCGCAGCCGCGGATGATGCTGCCAAGCGCTGCCGTGCAGGTTCCCCGCCCGGCGGGGGCAGCGGCCGCCACGCCTGTCACACGGCCGCGCCGGCACCCATTGGCTCCCGCCTGCGCCCGCCGCCGCTCGGGGCCCCGCCGGGCGGGCTGGAGCCGCCTTCCCCCGCCCCTTTCCCCTGCCGAAAGACCGCACCGAAGCCCGAAGCCGAAGTGACGCGGCCCGAGCGAGCGGAGACCCCGTCCCAGGGTCACTCACCGCGGCCAAGGTGCCGGCAGCAGCGCTGTACCCCACCGGGCACAGCCTCCGCCTCAGCGCCGGCCCGGGGCCCCGCCGCCCTGCGGCCCGAGCCGAGTCACCCACTCACCCATTCGCCGCCCAGCCGGGATCACGGCCACCTTGGAAAGGCTGGCGGCCGATTGGAAGAAGCAGGTGGCAGCAGTAAAAAGCCTTCTGAACTCTGCATAGCCACGTGGAACAGGGTCGGCTGCCGCAGTCCGGACCCCTCGAATGACTTCTGCCCGGAGCGCTGCTCCCGGCCCTTCTCGGCTGAGGACACTCTGGAGCGCAACTCTCCCGGGTGGACATTCAAACATTCAGTGACTTTACTCTGAACGCGGTTACAGGAAACAGGCGTAAATGTGGCATGAAAAAGCGTGAGAAAGCACACGAGTCATCAGCAACAAGATTGGGGTTAGGACTGTGGCTTTGCATTCCTGGCTAAAGAAAACCTTTTTAGTTTTACGTGGGTTTTACTTCTGATTCCTTATCTCAATGCCCTGTCTTGCTAGAGATATACTGCGAGAGGAAAACTACAATTGATTCCACTAAACTTTACAGCAGGCTTTAGTATGGCTATAGCCTCAGGGCTGTATGCGTGGTGGTCCCGGCACACACAAAATTACTTGAAATAGTAGCTCCTGTAACATCACTGGTTTTCTGCCCTGCCTCAATTTATTTTAGATGGCTTCTATTTTCTTCACTGTATCAGTATACTTTCAATCAGGCTGTTGAATACTGAGACACAGACCTCTGCACATGCCATACTTCAGAGTTTTACCATCCTGCTAATATGTTTTATGCTAACTTGCTCTTTTCACCCCACTGGCTCTATTTGCCCTTTCTGAAAAATTAATTGCACAGCTCCTTGTGTCTGTGCTGACATTTCTGTGCTGAATAAAATCTGAAGTCAAACATAATGCCGTGGAAAATGCCACATCAATTTAAAGGAAGCAAACAACTTCTGTATATGGAGATAATTTCCATCTAGGACATTTCAGGGAAGTTTCAGGAAATGCTTTGGGAGGATGGCTGTCAAGCCATGCAGGTAAACCTGCCAGTGAATGTTTCTGTTTTATTGATGAGACAATTTCCTAAGTATCTGTATTATTATTCCAATTCAGTTCTTGTGGTTGCTTCTTGGGGAGAGAGTACAGACACCTAGTCCTTCAAATCATCTGGGAAAAAGTGTGAGTTCTACCACCACTGCCAGATCTGCCTGGCCCCATCTCTTCCTTCACTTTGTCTCAGGATACTTCTCTGACATGAGCTGTCAAAGTCCAGGGCTTTGCTGTAATTTGAGTTCAGAGGGAAAGCAGACCATGAGTTCCACACACCTAATGAAGCTTTCCTCGCATAAAAATAAGATTTTCCAAGCATAAGAAAACATTTCTTCACTCAAATCAGCAAGACTCCTTTCATCCAGTACCAAAAAGTTGCCCATCCTTCTTCCTTCCAACTTCTCTGCCTTGTTCTCACAGTCAGATTTCACCCCTCTTCCAGCTGACCTAGAACTCCCCTAGAACTTCCCCTGGCAGCTTATCTTTCAGCACAATCTCACAAACACCTGAGCTGGCTCCTGCACATACACATACACCTCTCAAATTGTCCAGATCACTCCATTTTCTGAATGGATGTGCATAAGTGAGTTTTAAATGGAGATAGGAGGGCATGTCCTCAGAATCACCTCAGAATCATCAACTTTGAAATCTGATGAAAAGTTCTTTAGATATCATTTTAATGTCTGTCAATACACAGATAACCATTTACTTCATTAATGATTGTGTTTAAGGCAAAGGTATTTTTAATCAGAAAATCAGTGTCATTATCCCACAGCTGAAGGTGACCTGTCTTTTTGCAGCCTATTTCAACATTCCAATCACTTTAGAAATGCATTCAATATTTATGTCTGTTCTCATTCCAGTAAAGCAGTTATTTCCCAGTCAGTACTGAGACTCACAAGTGCTGGTGCTTAGCTTTGCTTATGTAGAGATAAAGGAAAGGGAAGATCTTTGCAAAACAAACCCCGCAACCGTAATAATCTGATGATGCATAAGAGGTTAATTCCTGCTGCACAATTAGTGTAATTGACTTTTGTGTCAGACTAAAATTATGTTAGGACAATAGATATCTAGGCATATCTGAAAATGAATGACAGTTCTGAAGTGTTTGGAAGGATGACCAATTAAAAGCTTTTAATTGAATTCAAACTGTAGCTGTAGCCAAGATATGACTATAGAATGAGGATGCCTGAATATTGTGCTTTGAAAGGAGATATTACCATGGTGTTTTTCTTTCCTGCCCCCTAAAGCTGTAATATCCCAAAATGGAGCCCAGTAGAACTGTAAAAACTGTAGTCTCGTATCTGGTCTCATATCTTGAAGGAACTTACTCCAAAATACTGCTAAAACTTGGCTGTCCTAAAGAAGGTAAAGGACTGAAACTAAGACTAGCTCCTCAAAAACCCAGCCTGGGCGCTTTGTAATTACTAACAAGAGTTAGTAATAACTATACAATAACAGATCACAGATTCCCCAAAAGTTACTGAACTTATGTTACTATTCCAAAAAGGAAAAGAGAAAACTGACAGCCTACACATTGCTAGTTCAAAACCTTGAGCCATATTGCTAGCCGCCTGGAGGAGTTTGTCCACCAAAACAGGAGAAGCTGCAGAAAAACCTCTTCATTTTAAAGGATTGCTGAAGATTTGAAAGCAGTCAACCATTTTTTAAATCTCATTTAGTCTGCTGTATTTCTGGAGTAGCATCAGGCTTGCACAAAGGCAACTGTGATAAGACTCTGGACCAGTCCCTTTAATGAAGTGGGTAGTTCAAGTGCCAATAACACAATCCCCTGAGACTTCTTGTTATCCAAATCTGAACTGGATTGTTCCCAAGCTGAAGAGATGGCTATGGTTGATACTTATAAAAGCTTTGGTGCCAGTCCCATTTCCATAGGTCAGTACCATTAGACTGCTAATGAAGTACTGAGCAGAAGGGCCAAGTACTGCTCTGTGCCCTCCTGGGGAGATGAAGGACCATGGGCACGGGGGAAGTGGCAGTACAAGTCATGGCAATGAGCTGTCATTCTTCTGACATTTCTTCTACCTGCTGGTCCCAGCAGTTTTGTGCTCCCTTCTAGCTTCTTGTGTTACTAGTTTTGCCAGCTTTTCTAATAATTTCACCTAAAAATCACACTAACAGAGCAGCAGTCTTCATTACAAAAGCTATGCCGGGCCAGTCACATCACTCCTGACTCCTGTGTGGGGCTGTATTAGTCTGAAGAGACCAGTCTGGCTTCATCCAATTACAAAACAACATGCCCCAAATTCAAATCATTAGCAGAGCTCTGTGTAACAGCACTTAAAATACAGCAATACAGAGGTGTCCCCAGGTTACATCACTTTGCAGCATTCCAAATGTTTTATCTTGGCAGACAAGCAGGTTTTGTCACTTGGAAAGACATGCCATGGTAATTAGTTTGGCTGCCATGGAAAGATATGTGGACAAATAGCCCTAGCTGAAAGAAAGGTTTGCAAGCTTTGGAATGGTTTTTGCTTTGTGCTGGGCTCCAATTAAAGTCAAGAGCTGAAGCAGAACTGCCCTATGAGGACTGTTCAGAAGGAGAGGAGGAAGCAGGAATTGCCTGAGTCACTGTATGTCTCCATGCTTCATTTGTCTTCATTGTTCACTTTGATTTGGCTTCCTGCTCTAAATTTCTAAAGAAAGTGCGCCAAAATGCGTGTCCTAATTATGATACCATCATAGTTCACTCGATTGCAATGTTGCTTAACTACCCAAATGTATTCTAAACAGAACTAGGCCCATTCAAACTACAGTAAAAGTAGTCAGTCTTCCATACCTATTTTAAATCAATTATGCTGAAAAAAACCCTATTAATGAGGTTTACACAACTCTGAGCAAAGACACGCAGCTGGAAAAAGTGCCAGTTTTATCTTAAACTAGATACACTATGTCACACTTCAACTGGCCCTTCATGCTTGTTCATGTGGCCAGGTTTGGGCTATAGAGGCACATTAGGATTTACTTAGTAAAGGGATTTTTCAAACCTGCATGATGTCAAATTTGACTATATACTGCATGCATCTTGTCTCCCCAGCATCCAGGCATGCTTTGCAGACTTCCAGTAGCCAGGCCTTGGCTCCAATGCTCTGTGAAATCTGGGCTCTGACCAACCTCACTGGTGTGCCCAACTCACCAATGAACGTGCAATCTGGAGTCTCTGCCAGCTTTGTGTCAGCTGTGAGGGGACAGACAATACCTGACTCTCCATGCAGTGAGAGCACTAATCTAGCATAAAAAGTCAGCTACTGCACTGCTGACCTGTCATATCATTTGCAGGGAATTCGCATTGTCAGTGTGAGCTTCTGTGAGATCAGTGCCTCCCATCTCGTGGCTGCAAGCTCTGTTCCAGTCCTGGCAGCCTGGGAGTCGTTTGCTGTCTTATTAAACCACAGTACCAAAAACTCCAGAAATTATTGTCAGAATGAAATTTTCTTATTTACTTGTCATTTTCAGACAGCTTCCAAGGTAATTACATTCTGCCCAGAAGAACATTCACCTGGTCATCTAAGTTTTTTCTTCAAAGCCCATTTAACATCACTGTCACAATGTCATCTGGTACTTACTTGGTAATACTTTGTGTTCACATCTCAATGAAGACAATGCTATTTAGTATTTGGTTTTAAGCCCATGTAGATGTAAATTACTATTTGCCTAGGAGCTAGAGGACAGTTAACTGGCTGGCAATAAATTTGTATTTTCTTACCATGGATTTAAATATCTTTCTTATGAATTTCACTGTACTTATGTCCCAGCTGTACAGAATTTCATTTTCACCCAAAATATACTTTTGGGTTGACTGAAACTATTCCTAAATAAATGCTGAATTTATTCAATTAGCATTTTCATTCCCCTAAATTATCACATATATATTCTGACATTTTTAAATCAAAGCATCCTTTTTGTGTTTCATAATGACATTGCAAGTATAAGTTTATTGCATTTTTTCTGTGACTTGGAATAAAATATAGATCAAAGGACTGGGTAAAATCAGACACACAATAATTGTATGATACAAGTTTATCTTTAAAGCTGTAGATAGTAATTAAAGATTCCCTTCACTATACTGACTGTGTCAAAATTCTCAAGATTATAGGTCACACATTATTGCACTTAAATCAGTTAAGTGGAAAAGATACCAGAAAGCTGAACTGATAACTCAATGGGCCACACTCCCTGCTGGGGTAACTACCACTGGAATGGTATGGAAGGCTGCAAAATTTGATTCAGCTTAGTGAACCCAACAAGAAGTACTTGGAAAGACGTGCAGCACTAAATTTATAATCTGCATATCTAACTATATCACCATTGTATCAAACAGGACTAAAAGTGGTTATTAGAAACTTATTTTTAGCACAATATATGTATGTAGAGTTGAGGTGATTTCTTTTAGAAAATATTCCAAAGCTCTAATGTCTTTGTCTCTTTTGACCTAGAAGCCAGAGTTCTTAAAAGCATGTAGTGCTAACCACTATGTATTAGTGGTTTGTGGTTTTTTTGTCATTTGTGTACAATCACAGAATGGGTCAAGTCGGAAGGGACCACAGTGGGTCATGTGGTCTGACCTCCCTGCTCAAGCAGGTTCATCCTAGAGCACAAGATTGCAGCCAGAGGGTTCTTGAATATCCCCAGTGAAGGAGACTCCACAACCTTTCTTAGCAATCTGTTCCAGTGTGTGGTCACTCACACAGTAAAAAAGTTCTTCCTCATATTCAGGTGGAACTTCCTGTGTTTCTGCACATTTCCCAATGTAGTCCAGGACACCATTTGCCTTGTTGGTCACAAGGACACGCTGCTGGCTTATGACATTTTCTTGGAAAGGATACTCCATAGGGGAAAAATGGTATAACTTAATCATAATCTTTTAACTAGCGTTCTCATCACTGTCATTATTTGCTATTGTTTATCAATAAAACCCTAAGTAATTAAGCCTCAGGAAGAAAATGCTGCTTCTAGAAATAAGAACTTGTCACAGAAACAAATGAAATAATGCAAACCACAATGCACTCATTCCTAACTGTGCACTTAGGGTACCAGCAGAGGGTGAAGATGCAGCTGAGTTGACCCCGAAGTGTTGGTGGGGGGAGTAGGAAAGGGAGTTACAGGGACATAGTTTAAGTAAGGTAAATACTATCTTTCTTTATCCTGTTGCACCTTCCAGTGGATTTGATCACCAAGTACAACTTACCTTTGTTCTGCGCTCGGGAAGAGAAACACTGACATTATTACAGCTGAACCTACATCCATTCAATGAGGTCAGTGCTCTCCAGTCTCACCACAACCACTTCAGGCTCTTCAGTCTTCTTTTTCAGAGTTTGCTTTATGCTGCTTGTGATATGCTGTGGCCCCTACAAATGGGGAACAGAGCTGCTGCCTCACCTATGGAACAAGATGTGCCTGCACCATAGCAAACTTTTCCAGGAAACAACAGAGCAAAGCAGGCAGTGTCCTGTAGCTCTTTAATTTCAAACAGAAAAACTCTTCACATGAGCTGTGGTTAAGCAGAGTCAGACACACAGAGCTGCATTGAATTCCAAAATATACCACCCCCAATTTGCCTGTCTTTAAATAAATGCCACTTACTTAAAACACATTAATGCTGTGTTATGCTTTTCAAGTCCTCTAGAGGACAGCTTGGAGGGCAGGCTCTTGAATGATGGGGAAAGGATGGGCACAGTTCTAGCATTTTAATGAAAATATTGTGTAGTTCATACCTTGAGTTTTCACTGAAAAGCAAAATAAAAACTCTCTTGCATGTTATTTTGGGTTATATGCTGTGCCTTCCTGCTACATGAATATTTACATCCTGTTTGAAGTCAGTCAGCAGGTACAGTAACAATACAGCTGCTATAATCCTCTGCCTGTTCCACTACGTATGCAAGATTTTCCATGTGCCACAACAGCATGTTTGATGTATTTATTTCACTACAATAATATTCCATAGGTCAGTCTGAAAGTAGAGGGTCCAAACAAAGTCTTGGGATTAAACCCTCAACACAGATCTTGTAGGATTTATATAGTGTATTGGCTCAGGCTCTGTAGTATTATAAAATGTGGAAAAATTCCACTTCATAGATACTAGTATTTTGTCAGCATCTATACACTTCAGTGTTAATGACTTCTAAAATGGAGGGAAAAATATTAAAATGGGAAAATCTTTTCTGCTTTTCCTTTGGTAAATTTAGTTTATTGTGTTGAATTCTGTTTCATCAAACCTATTATGTGATATAGGACAAAATGAAGAGGAATTGAGGAATTATATCACTGAGCGCTAAACAAAATTCAAGCATCTGCAAGGATGGGCTGAGCTAATAACAGTATCACCATGTGAGGGAGCACTTAATGTCAATTTGTCAACTCCTTTTAACCACACTTGACAGTGGCAGTTTTCTCCATTTATTTTTACTCTACCAATCAGTAATTGTAAAAAGACCAGCAGCCAGTGCTTTGCAGGTGTTCTTTTGTAACAAGATAACATTAATTAGGTATTTAAATCTGTAATTGCTCTTTATTTCCTTGACTTTCTGCATGAACAATTTCTTTATGCTTTCTTTCTGCAGACTTTTTATTAGTTTCTAAGCCATTTATTCCTTCTCGCTTGCCTGCCTCTCTTCTGTTCTTTCCTGTGTATGTGGTCATTTTACCACTTGCTTATTATTCAAGCCCAATGTTCAGTAAATTTAAGCAATGAAAATATGTATCTTTTTACTGCAGTATTATTTGAGACAGTTACTGTGTTTATTAGTGCACTCACAGAATTATGATGTTCTGTTTGATTTCATGCTGGTTTGATTACTGGATTATCCCAGGAACCGAAAGCAAACAACAAAGATTTTAGAAGTAGAGGCTGTTTCAAATAGGAATTAAGAGGGTACTAATATATGCTTTTAAAATCACTCACCCAGAAATACTGAAGGTAGTTGTCTTGTTTACCAAAACATTCTCAGCATGTTTAGTCATCCCATAAGCCAGCATGAAGCAAGGATACATCTAATACCAACTGGATGTGAAACAGTATCACGAGATTTTCAATTTTAGGGTGGAAAAAGTCACCAGTCATAAGGAATGCATACTGCCTAGGAGATTAATGGATTTGTGGTTTTTAAAACCTCATCTTTCATTCTTTGTCTACCTCAGCATTTGCTGGTAATTCTGCAAATAGCTGAGGTAACAGAGAAAAAGAGTGGCTGAAAGGTGCATGAGAAACGCTCCCAGCAGCAGAACTTTGTTGCCACTGATTTCAGAGGAGCAGGAAGCAGCACTAGCAGAAGCTTGAGCTCTGATGGTAACTCTGACCCAAGGATCAGGCGAAGCAGATATGAAGGGAACTGCACACGACAATAAATTATTTAAGGGTAGTAAGACTTCTGTCTGCCTGTCAGCAGTAGAGATCAGTGGCTTGTCCACAGCACAGCACTTACCTTAAGGGACACTTTCTATGCTATTTCCCAATCTAGTAGCCAAAAAAGAATACAAAATTATCTTATTGAGCCATGACTTGTGAATGAGATTTGCTAGTAGAGCAACTACTGAGTGCCCCTTTTAGGGTTGGCCATGTCATGATACTGGGTGACACCTGACAGTATGTCTGTGTGATCTGTATAGAAGTACTGTAAACTGAAAGCAGATCCACCTTTGATTACAAGTTAATTGTTCCCCTGTCATTACAGAAATGATAAAACATTTCAGGGGAGTGCCGTGGTATTTTCCAGCAATCTCTTAATGACAAGTTTCTTCTCATCTTGTCTGCTGTTGTTGACACATATCCAGATGGATATTTAAGAAAAGATTCTTAACAAGCTTTGCCTTCCCAGGCTAGCCATTTAAGGCCTTAAAAAAAAAGTATGCCTCATTTGAAGATATTTTGGTGGTTTTACAAGTAGCACGAATGCATCTCTGTGCATGGCTCAAACTACGTAGCTATGCCAATCAAATGCCACTATTCTTCCCCTGGTGCAGTAACTGATACTGTGCCAAAGACCAACTGTCTAGCAGCTTTGCCTTCTGAGTTTACTATTTTCCTAAGCTTAATATTCCAAATCCTTAAATCCTACAACCTTCTACTTCTAATGTACTTCCATCTTCTACATATGACTCTACAGCTGCCTCTCAGCACAGATCTAATCCTATCAATTTTGCCTATTAAGTCACTAGATGTATCTCCTTCCATAGACCTATTATAGGATTGTGAGATGGTGGTTAAGAGATTCTTTTGTTACCATGACTCTTGGCCTCATTTCCCAACACATTGATTTGTGCCTTCTCCATCATTTCATTTAGCTGTAGGTTTCTAGTTCTCCTTGATTTCAGAGCTTCTTAAAGGAATATTTTATCAACTTTAAGACCCCTCCTTCTTAAAAAACAAGCTATGTGCAAGGAGGTGCATAAAGGAGTGTAATGTTATAAATAACTCAGCTGGTGGGGCAAGATTTCTAAACCAAAACACAGCTTAGTCTCCCTGCAACTCTAAGCAGCATAAGCATTCTATTACTTCTGAAATTCTATTGTCACAGTGAAGCCCTTCTATCTGCCTTAACTTTACTTTCTACATTTTTAAAATAGCAGAAACAGTATACAGCACTTTTTGTCTTCAAGAGCAAACAAACTACTGCATTCCTCTTTTTTTTTTTTTTTTGAGGCTATATCTTAACTAATTTCACAGGAAAAAAAGAATACTGTAATGAACTTCTTTGCCAACCTGAAATCTGAGTTACCTCACAGCATTCATTACAGCTGGTCTCTCAAAGCCTCTGTTAATTATGCCTTTTTTTTCTGATATCCTTGGGTTATGGCAAATAACCACATCAGGATTTGAGCAGTTCCAAATACTCTCCTAGTCAGCTAACCACATGCATCTATAGTTCTAGTCATTTGTCTGGTTCTAGTAACAGCTGTGTAGCTCTGAAATGCAAACCAGAAACAAAGTAAGTGCGAAAATGTGTGCAATCCACAGCAACTGGAGTCAGAACAGTAGGATTTTACGTTGACCATGTGCCTCTGGAAACAAGGGGGATAGCATGGAAGCAGTAACTTCTGCTCCCTATTAAAATATTTTGGTCATCCTATCCTGATCCATGCCTCTGTGACTGCAGACAAGGTCATGAGTCCTTCATTCTCAGCTTCTGCTCCATGCCCAAAAGAACATCCTCCATAGTCTTGCACTGACTCTTGTTCTTGTGGGCTAGCAGACAGCAACAAACAAAATTTATTATGGAAGGGCTGACACTGAGCAAAGAAGAGGAGACATAATGCATATTCAGAATGTGCAAGAAAGAAAAATGTGCAAGAAATAGGAGCTGCAGAGGTGCTTGGTTTCATGCCTTGGCATTTTCTGCATAATTGGACATTTATTGCACATATCCAGGATGGCTGTACCTTGTTCCCAAGCCCCCAGCTTATCAAGCCTGGCTGGGCAGCCCTTGTAAGTCTGAAGTCAGGTCTGAAGAATCAAAAAAACATATGCCATCTGTCCTAATTGCTTCAACAACAGAGATCCAGGACTGTATATAAGAGGGTAGTAAAAAGAGGAAAGGCACTTCACTGGTGAATTTATATTAATTACAGGCAAAGGAGCTAAGGATTCAATTTTCAGGTCATTGCATCTTTGCTATTCCAGTGGCTGTAGGGACTTAATCCTCATCTATCTTGACTGCACATTGTGTGGGTTAATTGGCATTTCTGCATAAACTATTATATATGAAGTGTGCTAGTAAATCTTAAGAGTCCTTATAAAGTATTAACTGCTTAGAAAATTAGTAATATATTAATAACTTAGTTCTGAAAGTCATGCTACATTTAAACATTCATTTTAAATCACTTCAAATTTCAGCAGTAAATACCTACAAATCACCCTTTCTGAGTATCAGCAAAAAGATAGACTGAAGCTAAGGAAGATTAGCAGTTGGAGGGAAAAATAATTGACTTGCCACTCCATTATGCTTCAGGCTTCTAGACTGGAATTTACTTAGAGAAAAATCTGTTTAATACATGTTTTGAATTCTTTCATAACCTGGGGGAGAGCAGGCTGTGGCTCATCCAGCAGCTGGGGGGGACAGAAATGATGTCTTTTAGCTGTCACTGCTACAAGGGTGCCTGGTGCCCCAGCACAGGGTGGCCCTGGTGGAGCACTGGCTTTGGTGTGGCATAGCCCACATTGCCCTGTCCTCCCTCCTAGCCCTGGGCTCCCACAGGTGCTGCCTCCCTGCCTCCCATGCTAATAGCAGGTGGGCCAGCATGGCAAGGTGCAGGGGATCCACTCCCTTCTGCAACTGCTGAGGAATGAGGACTACACTAATTAAATGTAAACAACTACAGTCACACCCTTCCAAAGAAAACTGCAGGCTGCAATGCCACATGTGTGAGCATGCCAGGAGGGAAACAGGGAATGAGCATGTGTGAGCATGCCAGGGAGACCACAGGGATGAGCAACAGCTGCAGCCCACATGCTGCCCACATGGCCTGGGATCTGGAAGGCACAGTGGGACTGTCCCACAGTTATTCGTGGATGGACTTTTGTAGGTGTCATTAAATGTCAAAGTTCTTTTCTGTGACAGATTTCCCCAGGGGACAAGTCATTTTACTCCAATTGCTTTGCATACATTCACATAACACACAGTCTTCTCCTGGGGCATTCCTCCTGACTCCACACTAGCAGACAATTTAGTGAAGCATGTGCAACATCTACCATATATTAAAGTTAACCCAAGGGCTAGATGTCCAGGAAAGCATTATGCAAAATGGAGGCCACAATTAAAAAAAGCCAAACCATCAGCCCTAGGGAGTGTGGTGACCACGTTCTGGCAGGAAGGTAGGAGGCTGATAATGATACTGTGTAACTCCCTGGAAGTCTGAGTGTTGTGGCCCCACCTGTAAGGCAAGCTCTGCCGTTTGGAGATCTGGCCTCCTTGTGAAGATGCTGTGTGGAAACCAAGTGTTGCAAATAGCTTTCTGGCATGCAAGAGTTTCAGGCAGTGGCATTTTCTGGCAGCAAGATCATATCCATCTTGCCAGGCTGGGAGCTGGGAGAAAGGGATACCCCATCGCGAAAAATCCTTCATTTCACTTGGCAGCTGTTTTCCTTATCTACCCTGTGGCTATGCTTACTCTACTGACATTCTGCTAGAGAAAGCTTCAATTTAACATGCGCTGTTTATTAACACCTTTTCAAATCCTAGTGTAAACCAAGCTGTGAAAAGTTTGCAGTCATGAGGTGGTTAAAATTAACCCTAGCATAAGGTCCAGGGTTTAGCTTGAAAAGCTAAAAGCAGATAAACCACAGACTGTCATTGCACCAGAACAAAAGCAGTTACAGGGTGATTGCTCACTATTTAAATGCTGTGTTAGGAATAATAATATATGGATGAAGTGTATTCATTTTTCTATAACTGCTTTGTTTGAAATACTAATATAAGCTGAGCAATTTGTATTCTGATGCGTTTTAATTGGAGATCTCTGAAACAGAGATAGTTTCAAACTACTTTCTTCTACCTGCACCTAGCCTGCTCCTCACCAAAGGGGCTCCTCACTCAAAGGAAGACTGTCCCAGCACCCTGCCCTTGTCCCAAATAAAAAGCAATCTCCCTGTGGAAAAAGAGGAGAGATACCTCAAAAATGTAAGGAGCTACAGCCAGAGGACCTTTCCCCATAACGCAGTTTTACAGAGGCCTCTCCTGTTTGAGGCTTCAAGATATCTAGTGCACAAGAAATCCTGCTTTGCTGGGAGAACGTCCCAAAATCCTTTGGCCTGCTGTACTTTGAGTCCTGCAGGAGGACAAGGAGTAAAGCTGAGCTGCTGACTGCAGGATGCTGAAGGGAGACGCTTGGTGTCAGAGAGAAACATGGTGAGAAGCCAGCCCAGAGGGTCCAGGGCAGATACAGCCTTTGCAGGTGGCCTGGGAGGAGGCTCTGCAGCTCTTCTGACACATGGTGCAGGCCATCCCAAACAGACCTAAAGGAGCATTCCAGCCTTCTAAATTAGTGTCTGAAATTCATCATCAGGCACATGCAACTTTAGTGTTTTGTATCATGATGATTGATTGTCGGTGCAGTTAAGGCAATTAATACATTTGCAAAAGGTAAGGTCAAAACCATAATATTTTGATGTGTCCCAGAACAAATCAAGAACTTGGCAGCTGAATCAGACCCAGGATTCCTTTTATCTGCCAGCAGTCAGTACAAAGTGTTTCAGAAGAATATATAAGACCTCTGCAGCCACCATATGAGGGAAACATTTTGTTTCCTATTCTCACCCTACACGTGCTTTAGATTTCTTCCTGATCTAATGTAGATTTTGTAAATACCAAAAATTACCTTTCAGAGAGCTTTGACCATAGTTAAAACTCTGGCTATTTGTTATTTAAAGAAACTCTGTCACTTGTCAGTCTTCATCATTTTCCTCATGCTGGAGGAATACAAAGATTATATTAGCTGTCCAGTGTAGAACCTCATTACTTTTGTATGCCTGTTCTTTAATTAAATTGAATGTTGCCTTGTTCTTGCCTCTAAAAGTACTGCACACAGAAAGCTTCAAGTAAGTTCATAATATTATTTTTATCTACCATGTTCTTATTTATCTCCACATTAAAGCAAATGTATCTTGTATTTTTAACTTGTCTCCATGTGAGAGTTTTTTCCATTTCCTTGATTCCATTCCCATCTTTTTTTGATTTACCTTTTTTCTGAAACCCCTCTAACTAGCTCTATGATATCCTTCTTGACATGTAGTTATGAAGACCATGCGGCTGATGTTGCAGTATCAATACAAACAATGACAGATTTTTTTCCATCACAGTGTATTTGCTATTCTTTACTCTCCCTTTAATGACTTGCTTGCTCTTTTGGCCACCAATGACCATTCAGAAACCTGCAGCGATGCTTCATTTTAAATTGTAAATTAGTTTGGACTCCTATGAGACATAGGATTTGTTTAATTTTTCACTTTCAATCTACAGTAAACTGCATATCTCAGCACTGAAAAATTTATTCTGTCTGATTTGACAAACTTCAAAGTGACCATTTTTAAATACTCCACTGTCTTTTCATGAGCTATGCTTTCTTATAATTTCCTAGGTGGTGGCCTCCTAGATAATTTCAGCTTCTTTTCTGTTGTAGAAGTAAACTGGGGTGATAAAAAGAACACATCATTTTTCTAAATACCTCTTTATTTACTTTTATGTTACAATTTGACAATATAAAATGTGCAAGAAAATGATGAGTTTGGGGAATTGTTGGATAAGATTTCAAAGCTATTTTAATACTGTCTTTTTTGGCAATTATGGAACAAGCCTGTTTGCTGTAAGATTGTTAAAACCTTATTTAAAAATATATTTAGGAACCCCAGTAAGTCACGTGTATTCAGTTAATTAAAAATACCTTTTTTTCCACTTAAAAAAAAAAAAGGCAAATAGCTTCTTATTAGTTGCTGAAATTAAACATAATGATGCTTCTTTATTAATATATTAACGGGAAAATTCTGATTGTTTCAGTGATATCAGAGCATATGTGCTTACCCTCCTTGTTTGATACTTTCTGGCCATATCAGCCATGACAAGTCTTCAATAACACTTGTGTGAACAATCTGAACAAAGATTTCTTTGAAGCTGAGAATTAAGTGCTTTGCTCTACACAAAATGAACTATTCTGCAGCACTTCTCATCATGAGTACACTATGAAATACTTCTGTGAAACCACTTTAGCAGAGCTGCCTAACAACTGGCCACATAAGTACTTCTATCAGAAGAGTGAGCTCCTTCTATATCTTCATTTCAGCTTTCAAAAATTGATTTTGGCCTTTATTTCAAGTACCTTCCACTGCTGTCTCAAAACAGATGGCTAGCAAGCTACTTAAATGCTTGCAACCCTTTATCATTATGTCAGAAGGAGAAATCTGTAAAAACATAGAAAAATGATCACTCGATTAAGATGTAAGACTAAGAATGGGAACCAGAACTAGCTTGAGAGCCAAGGAATATGAATTTGTTTTTTTGTGTCTGTGAAAGGAACACAACATGGCCTTAGACAAATTGCTTCATATCACTGTAGTTCTGCTTCCTCTCCAGCCATCAAACAGGGATAATTTCAGTCTGCAGAACAGGAAAAAATATAATTTCCACAGTAAATAGGTAGTGTGGTAGTATATGATATTACTGGCAGAGTCCTACAGTCCACTAGGACACTTGGTAATTTGTCCTGAAATTTGGATCCAATGTGCATCCAAATCTTCTTGATCTGTGCAGAATTCAGGCTCCATTTCTACTTTGATCTCTTGCATTTTCAGGGGAGGCAGGACCTTGCAGCTCAGCTCTTCAGTGCTCTCAAACTACCCCTGGGTTCTGCCTGTAGGGCCCTTAGAAGTGTTCGGCCGACTGGCAAGCTGCTTGATGGACTCTACCTCCTGTAAGACTAACTGCACATGGTAACTTGTTACTCATTTACAACCCTCAGTCACACCAGATTCCTTGCTCATGGAGAGCTGAGGCCCCTCAGAAACTTGTTAGAAGCACCGTTACACCAAGTGAAATCTGTTCCAATAAAGCCCCCATGTGCCTCCAGAAGCATTTACTCTGGCCAGACTGCACCACCCCAAAAGCTTGTATTCCAAAACCAAAATGCAGACAAAAGGCAAGAGAAAGGTTTTGAATAACCTTGGCCCAAACTACAGTAATTCTGATTAAAATAAATACATGCCTTAGAACCACAGAAGGGTTAAGGGTGGAAAAGACCTTCAAGATCATGGAGTCCAACCATTAACTATGATTTTGGAAAATGAAGTGATTTCCATTTTCTCTTCTTTCCCTCACTCTCTCCAACACTTGAGTCATAATAATGATGATTGTAACATAAAGGTAAGTATTTTTACTTTTAAATTTTATCAGTTACTTAAGTTGCAATAATGACACTGCAGAAGGTTGCCTGGTTGAATCTAAGATTTGTGGCACATGAGAACTCTGTTGAGCACTTCTTACAGTAAAAGCCATGATTAGACTTAAAATATACACCACAACAAAAAACTGGCGGCAAAATTTTCAGAGCTGGTAATTAATTAAAAGTTGTTTTTTTCATTCTCAGCTCTTATTTAAGTAATTTATAAGTTTAATTGTTGTATGGCCCACAATTTCTGCTTTCTGATAGATTTTATTAAATCAATAATGAAATAGATATAAATCTCAGCTCCATAACCCCAATTTAATTTGGTACAATCAGAGAAAAACACAGCCCTGCTCTGTTCAGCAGTGCCAGGTTGGAAGACCTGGCAGCTCCCAGCAGTGTCTGGCGCAGTGCTGATGTCCCAGTCTCAGGGTGATTGAAGGAGCTCCTCCAGGCAAGGGCATTCAGTGGCAGCAAAATAGAGCCCCCTGCGCCCTGAGCAGCAACTCCCACAGCCACTGGCATATCTCAGCAAGCATTCCCTAGGATGGGGGCAATGGAAGGGCATTGCTTTTTTGGAATCTGTTTTATATTTGCCTCACTTGCCTGTGCCTAATCTTGCCCCTTCCCCACAGAGGCAGGAGGACTGGGCTCTCCTGGGAGAACCTGATGTCCGTGTTCTCCATCCCTCTGGGATCTGGGGAGTGTTTGAAGTTCAAGGGTAAGCTCTAGACTTAGACTGGGGTATGTTTTGAAGGAAAAATCAAAGCATTAGAAGTAGTTTAAACAAATCATTTAATGCCAAATACTGTATTTGAAATAAGGTAAGCTGTGAATTCTGAAAAATTTAATTTGATTTAGAAGTTACTGAATTTTTTTTGTTTGATTACCACTAAGCACAACATAGTAGTACATAACTAGTACTACTAGCATTATCTTCTTTTCATCATTACTGCACTTGTGAGGTCCTGAATTTTAGAGCTCTGTTAGACTTGATGGACCCAAGCCAAGGAGCACAGCTTCTTCTCTGACTATAGATCCCACCAGCAGCCCCATCCTTTGCAAACCTGAACCCCCAATGCACAAAACTGAGTTAAAACAAAGCCATGAGTGTGAAGGCCTTGAGTCCATCACCATGCAATGTTGCCTTTCAGGGATTGCACTGCCTGTGCTCGAGGCCCACTGTGACATGACACAGCATGGCTTGGTGGCCTGAACCAGCCTGCTTTGACAGCTGTTAGACCTGCCCTCCTCCCCTGGCTGGACTGCCCCCTGCCACTGCCCTGCTGGCACCCAGAGCTCCCAGATCACCCTGTCCTTGCTGTTCCCTGAGTGACACAGATGTACACAGTCACCTTCCAGACAGCTTCAAGTCTGGGAATACAGCCAATGCTAAAACCAAACAGAAAATATATTCTCCCTTGTCTGCATCCAAGTGTGCTTGCCCCATGGTCTGCGGTAAGTTCGAAGAATAAGCCCATGGGTAAAAGTAATCTAAGTGTATGGAAGAGTAATGAATGGTATTGTAAAGCTGTGGTGGGGCAAATATGAGAGATTACATCTTTTTAGAGCATTGATCAACCTGCAAACCTAGAAACTGACAGTCTGCAAGTGAGATAGGTCTAGTTGCCTCTGATTACAAAGTGTCTCTGGCCCGGTCACCTGGCTGAGAGAAATCAGTTCATTCTCTCCTTGCAGTTTGGGGGCACTGCTAAATGATGCTGTGTAGCAGTCTCTGCAGAGACCTTGAAGATTGATGGGGTGGTGGAGCCTGGGTCTGTGTTGATTCTGCAGCCAGAGGAAGCCTGTCTGCCTGCCTTGCAGTATTACTGTTCCTCCATTAAGTAAGTGGTTCTATCATCCAGGCTAGCCAGCTTGGCAACTTTCAGGGGCACAAGGTTAAAATGCTTCAAAACCTGAGAAAACATTAGCTCTTTCTGTTTTGAAACCTCTCATTTGAAAGTAATAGTTCTTTGTGTTTGCCTGACTTGTCTCTACAAGCTATATGAATTTATAATTCATCAGGAGAGAGAGGAAATGTCACCTGAAAGTTGCTGAGGAATATAACATCAGCACTAATACAAATCAATATAAGTTACTTTCCTGAATCATAATGTGTGTCAGGTTGCAATTCTCATGGCTGAAGGCAGCCTGCCTAATATATTTATCCAGTACTTGAATCAGTGCCCAGCTCTGCAGAATATAAGATTTTCATTTAAAAGTAATAGTGAGTTCTGTGGCTTGTTGAGAGATCTCACATTGTCATTGGAGTACACAGGTTGTTAAATGTGTTTGGTTGTGTGCCCTGAGAGAAGTTCTACTGGTGATGGGGAATGAGCAGCACTATTTCCAGCTTGGGGTCCTCACGGGCAGCAGAGAGTTTCCTCAAGGGTGTCATCATTCATATGCTGGTGCATCACTTGTGCTGGATCCAGTGTGCCTTAGACAGTATGGCTGAGTCCTGCATCTCTCATGAGTCACCTTTACATTCCCTGCAAATACAGCTGGCAAAATTTTTTCCTTTTATTTTTTTTTTTTTTTTCCAATCTGAAATATTGGTAGGTTTGGGATAAAATACACTTACATTGATTTAAGACCTCCCTCCTGATTTTTGATTTGTTCGTACATCAATGCTTCACAGAAGTTACATAGTTGGATAAAGATTTTGCCAGAATCTCTAGGCAGCTTTGAAGAGGACTGGTACTATGTGCAGTGCAAATGTTAATTCAAACAAACATAACCAAAACTATTTTATTCGTATTGGGGGAAAATCTTGTGTAAGCCTAGAGCAGTTAATTTTTAAAATTTTTTTACTTTACAGCCCAGAATCTAAGGCACTAATTAAAAGTGTAAGTCTTTATTATTTGATTTAAGACATTTGGAGGACAAGATCTGAATCTAAAAAGTAAACATATTTTTTCAATATGCTCTTGCTCTTATTGTTCAATATAGCATTCATAATGCAGATTTTGTCAGAGAATATTAAAAAATATGCACATAATTTGTGTGAAAAGAAAGCTTTTGTGTTGTTTCATTTAAAGTAGTAGCATTTTACTGCAGCAGAATAGATAATTCTTGCAAATGTTATAACTCCTGCATATTTTGAGTTTACATATTGCAATGTTTCAAGCAGTGAAATATATTAATATATAACTTCAGGAGTACATCAAAGAGACAACATAAAATTGTCCCTTTAAGTGGGAGACAACAAAAAGCCCTTTATGTATTGTCACTTGCTGGGAGACTTGGAAGCATTAACAAAACCAAACTCATATTTTATTCTTTGTTTGACAAGGCAGCAAAGGAAATATTAATTTCTTTTGCCATTATTAAAGGCTGCCATGTTTCTGCCTATTAGAGAAAAACTATCAGATTTAAAAGCAAATACAAAACCCATTGAGCCTTCCTTAACCACGGTATTAATACATTCTTGGAACACATTCAAACATCTGCTTGGTAGAAAGCTTGTGGCAGAGAAAGGAGTTTCTAGCCTCCAGTTGGGGTGGTGTAAATGACCATAGGAAAGTCCTCAGCTGTTTTTAATGCTTCAAATTTCTTTCTGGGCAGATTTAAAAATACATGAATATTTTTAAAATTTCATAAATGATAATATGATAATGGAAACTACTTTGATGGCTAACAAGTTTAAAATTACAGTGATTCTCAGCTGAAGTACTGCTGCCACTATTGATAGAGAAAATTCATTTGTTCTGCTTGTTTTATATCAGGAGATTTGGTGCTCTTGCCTCCATTCTGCAGCAAGCCATTATTCTTACATCTCATTTTGTATGTGTTTGGTCTCACACCTTTCTGGGAGCTGGGTAAGGTGCCGTGTGTTCCTTTTTCCTTTGGCTGTCCCTGGTCAGATGTGACCTTACCTGTCATCTCTGATACCTGTTCCCATCTCTTCTTCTGCTTCCTCCATTACAAGTATTTTCTATCAAAAATGTCTGCAGGTTACGGCCAATGATTCATTGTTAGTACTGTCAAATGATACTCTGCACTAATAAATAACAGGATATGGCATCAGTGAAACTGAATCTGACACTGTTTCCCTACAGTCCTTGTCAATAGGGATGGTATTACTTTCAAGGAACTTTCAGCAATCTAGTAAATTAAGGGATAAAGACGAGCAACTTTACTGTGATCTGCCCAAACTTGTGCCACACAAACTGCAACTTAGAGTATTTATGTAGCTAAAAAAGTCTGACTTCCTCAGTCAGCTGCTTAGCTGAGATACTCCTTTAACTTATCTGTTCCAGAAAATTGAGAATATTGAATTGCATACTTTCGCCATCAACATAGACAGCTCTATGAAAGATTTTACCCATGCCCCTTTTTTTTGTCTTCAGTAAATACTCTATCCACATATAGCATATAATTTTTAATACATTTTATCTCAAAGATCAGCCCTCTGCTGTCTTAAAAATTTTTTTTTTAATTAGCATATGAGCAAGATCTTGCTCCAGTATTGTTAAGTGGAGCTGGGCACCTCCTGTCCCAACTTGTGCTAATGGCTTTAGCTTTTTAAGGTGTGCCCTTAAGAATCTTGTTTTTGTCAATCACAGCCCACGTTTTGTTCAAGTCAGTTTTCTGTTGGTTTTTTTTTTTTATCTAATCATTATTTACTTGCCTGCCTTTTACTTTTCTTCACTCATGGAAGCAAAGGTTTTCAGGGCTTTCATGATATTTAGTGCTACTGTTAGGACTACCTACCAATCTTCCTGGATTTAGAGCTCTGCCACCTGGATTTAGAGCTCTGCCACCTTTCCTCCTTCAAAACTGTGCTGTTTCTTAATGCCATGTTTCCCACCCTCTGAAGATTTCTTCTTAGAGTGGATAATTTCAGTTGTCTCAGCATGTCAGCAAGCTAGCCAAGATTCTGGACTATTGAAAGACTGGGAATGATGTTCACACTTCCAACCACAACCCAGTTAACTGCAGGAAACTAGGATAAGTTCATGAAGGCACACAGCTTAGAGAGGTTGCATATTTCCTTACAGTTTCCCTTTCCTTTGGTTAAAAGATATCACACATGTATATTTCAAATACATGTGTAGCACATTGCTCTAGTCTTTGCAATAAAAATTCGTAGTAAACTTTTTCTAAGCAAACAGTGTCTGAGGTGCATGATGTGTTAAAGAACTTTTAGCTAATGTAGGAAATGAGCTGATACCCCAAGGGTTTTTTGGTTTTTTGTGGGTTTTTTTCTGCACTAACAGTACAGATTCAGATGAAACCTCTGTTTAAGTATTTTTCTGTTGTCATTTGTGCTGTTGGATCACAGAATTGTTAGGGTTGGAAGGGACCTCTGAAGATCGTTATCTAGATATTCAATTCTGCTTCCAGATACCCCATTCTTCCCATCAAATACCATTCTTGCCTTTTGGTTGTTATCCTGCAATATTCTCTCTGAATCTTACATATCCCAGAGTGAGCTGTGCCTTGTAGCATCCTCTTCCCATCCAGCTCTCTCTGGTGCCACTCAAAGATCACATCCCAGAACTGCACCACCCCAGCTGATGCTCTGGCTGAGTGGTATGACCTATATCAGTGAGTATTTTCATACCAGCACTATGCCATGTGTTGGTGGTGTAATCACTGGTAAAACAAAGCTGTGCCCATGCTAGGACTTGTTTATCAACAGAGATAATTTGCATTTTACTGCACCATTTCCTAGTATGTTTTTGGGTATATTGGCAAAATCAGGCTTTTATATCAGTACAATAAGCACCCTTACATCAGCATAACAAACAGAACTAGTCAAAGTGTGGCTCCTGCAGCTATAACGAGTTTTTTAGGTGCAACCAGAATTCCAGATCAGAGTGTGGACTTTGATTGCTGTATTTGTAGGGGATGCATTACAGGTTGTAACAGCAAAGTCTGCTAAAACTAGAGTAGCTGATGTTTGTGCACAGTTTATTCTACTATGGGTAAAGCAGGAAACAAAATTAGGAGTTCTGTCTTGGCATGATATACCTAGTGGTGTATACTAAAAGTAGGGCTTTTATGGGTACATCATCTGTGAATAATGGTGTCTGTTGAGTGTGCTTTGTGTATTTTAATGATATGCCAGTAATACTTTAAAAAATGTTGTGCCTAAACTGCCTAATTTCTGTTTCTCATCTATTAAAAACACAATGTTGATTAGCTTAGGTTTCTGTTATTCTTGGATAAACTAGATTTTTAAAGAAATCATAAAAACAAGGCATGTGTTAGAAAAAAATTTTATTTATAATACTACATTTAGAGCCTCCTTTTCTGAATTACATAAATAATGCAAGAGCCAAAGCAATTGTTAAAGGTCTTTAAAAGAAGACTAACATCTACATTTTTGAGTCAACAAATGTTTGGGTTTTTTTAGTACTGTGAACATTCTAGGAGATACAGAGAGGAGAGAAAGAAAGTGCTTAGGAATTTTAAAGCATCTCACTGTTTTGGGGAAGAGAGATTTTTCTGTAGTTTGAGTTCTATTTTTAATGCCTTAACAAGTATTTTAATCCTCCTAGAAGAGAGGCTACTCATTTTCTGTATTTACTCCATATTGCTGGGGTTTTGTTTCAGACATGATTCCATAGCTTTTCTTAATCCAGGAAGTTTTATGAGATTTAGCTGATACACAGGAAAGGATGGTAACTTCTGTAGTTTTCCCTTAGGGTAGTTTCTTGCAGTGTTTCAGCACTTCATTAGAGTAGGGGGAATTAGAGCAATAGGCAATTCTCTGAATTAAAATCTGAAGCTACACTGACAGTGCTTTTGATCTGTTATGTGACTCTGGAAATTAATGGTGGGTATGACAAACACTCCTAACAGGAGAAACACTCAAGAGTTCTTGATGCTAAGCCATGTTGCCAGAGCTCTGAGCACACCAACTGGGTTTGCAACCTCCTTCCCTACAACCTAGAGTTTTACTGTCTGCACTCGAGGCCAGCTCAGACATAGTGCTGCTCTGTAACCTCAGATCAAGGTGCTGTGAAAACAGCCAAGTTGCAACACAGAGCTATGAGAAGCCTTGCCTGAGTCCTCTGCTGTGTTCAAGCTCAGACCTTTGCCTGTGGTTCTTCCCTGAGCAATGCTGTGTCTATGCTTGACTTACACTGTAGCAGTGCCCAGTCTTGCACCCCGATGATCCTGACCTTGCCTTGCTGACTGAGCTCTCCAGCTGCAGCTTGGACCTGCCCTGTCCCCAGACTCACCTGGCAGTCACTGGACTGTTGCTGACTCTGGCTGCCATTCCTGGGCCTGTCTGGGCTCCTGACAGGACATCTCCTGCTTGGTGTGGCCACTGGCCCTGCTGCCTCACTGGTGCTTGTGGCTCCTCTCTCACCTGCTCTCCAGGGCAGCCCAGCCCTTGCTGCTCCCTGACACGACTTGCTCAAGCACAAGCTCTTCATTAAACAGTTTTCTTCCTCAAGGATGACCTAGGCTGAGGAGCTCTGGCAGTCCTGTGACAGCCAAGCAAGCTGCCCTGAGAGCTGGGAGTCTGAGTTTTTATAATGCTCAAGCTGGACTGGGAATCTTGTTGACTTACGTGAGGGGTAATTAAGCCAGCAGCACTGGACAATTTAATTTCTCATCAGTAAATCACAATGTTAGAGAGAAATTATAAAATATGAGCAAGGTTTATTTTGGTTTTAAGTGTCATTTTGATTTTCAAGCAAGTCATCAGACCCCAAATTTTCCCAGAACAAAAAAAACCAAACCTAACCAAACCAAAACAGAAAAAGTAATCACAATTTCTTGTTTAATAGTTGAGTATCATATACAGGCACACTTATGGCACCTAGGTTACAAAATTTTAACTTACATCCCCAAAACTAAAAGGAAAAACTTTAGAAATGTTTAAATCTCAAGAACTCAAGCACTTTATAAACAGTGCTGGATTGAAGCTTGTAACTTTCCAGTAAAATATGAACTGTTTCTTCCCTAATTCCATAAAAGAAAATGAACAAAGGCTAGGGTCATTTACTCAAATGATGAAGTGCCTTTTCTAATTAAGGTATTGTTTTGCTCCTTCCATGACCATCTAACAGAACTAAAACTGTGCCCCTGCTTAAATGGTGGCATATCCTATTCCCCACTATTGGGTGCATTTTTCTCAGTTCTCCCTTGTTTATCCTGTCTATCTCTTGTTTGTCTAACCAGTGACTAGCCAACGTTTTCAGATGATCCAAACCAGGAACTACCTGTCAACCAGATTAGATCCCTGATCTCGTGAGGCTGGGTGAAATCTCACTCTTAGAAAATACGTATTACACTCCCAGTTTTGCTACAGAATTCTCTTATGACCTTTAGCAAATCCCTTAAGCTTTTTCTGTTTCCACTTGTGAAACGGAGGTAATTATACTCCCCAGTCTTTTTGTATGTGAAGATCAATTTATTAATATGCATGAGATGTTCATATCTGACAGTGATGAAAGCCATAGAATTTCCTAGATCAAATATTTTGTATATTTGAATTTTATTCATTCACAGCTATGGAGAGTTTATTACTGCTAAAGCTTCAGTAAGCGAGACACCTCCACATCATCTTAATTATATTAAACTCTAATTCAAAAGCAACAATAATATTTAGTTCACTGCCATTATCATGGTGGCTGTATCCTAAATTCATTCAAATAATAGTAGTGGAAATAGTGAATTTTGCAGGCTTCAAAAAGGCTATTGTTGCCAATACATGAATGGCTAGCATGTAAATATTCTAAATGTATGCAAAATTCTGAATTCTGAATGTTTAAAATGTATAATGATTGGTGTGCCATCATGATTTAGGTAACTGGACACTGGGGCTCATGGTGCTGGCATGAGCTAGTAATAGTTAGCTGATGATTTTAAAGTTTTGGGTGGTTTGGCAGCAAGAGCAAGTTAATGGCACAATGTGTTGCCATGGCCTTGTTTGAAAAGCTGGGTGGGCAGATGTGAAGGCTTAGCAGGGGTTCCCAGCATGCAGAGCAAGCTGTGACACTGAGGAACAAGCTCTGCTGGCACTGAGGCTGCATCTGCTCTCCAGCTCTGCAGAGAAGCTCACCCAGGCTCCGTTATTCTTTTTAAGTTATGTCTTCAACATGCCTGTCAGGGCTCCTCACTTTTAAAGGGGTTGAGACAAAGATGTGAGCATTTCCTCTATCTGTGGCCTGAAAACCAGGCTAACAAAAAATACCTAAAAAAAGCTTTTTGCAAGGACCAGTAGCAACTTGGGGTGTGACACATAAGTAAATAATTAAAAGGCCCATTTAACTACATAGCAACAAACTTTAGCTTAATGGTTATTGGCTCAACAATCATTAATATCCAGAACACAGCTTTTTCCCAGGATCTTAAAAGGACTAATCTGCTGAGCAGATTGCAGAGGTTTACAGCTTGCAGAAGTTTACAAGGAGAGAAGGAGAAGAAAAGAGATGAAGTCATCAAGGCCTTCAACCTAGAAAAAAAACCAGAAATGGCTTATTTTGTAAGGTCTCTATGCTTTGATAGACATTGACTTCAGTGAAACTTAGTAACAACTCAGCTGAGAGTGCCACTGGAGTAGAAGGCTTTTCAGTGTAAATGTTCCAGTGTTTCCACCTCAATATGGGGAAGAACTTCTTTACGTTAAGTATTGCAGACCACTGGAACACGCTGCCCAGGGAGATTGTGAAGTCTCCTTTTCTGAAGACATTTGAGACTCACCTGGACACATTCCTGTGTAACTTGCTCTAGGTGACCCTGCCTTGGTTGAGGCAAGGTTGGACTGGATGATCTCCAGAGATCTCTTCCAACCCAAATGATTCTGTATTAAGTATGTATTGTAATGTGAATTGCCAAGAAGACACTCATGTGTTCTCTGTGAGCAGAAACTAACCTTTGCTGTAAGCTTTGATGAAAGCAAGCATCCCAGTGACAATAATGGGCATGTTACATATCTATCTATCTGTGCATCCACTAGAGGAGAAGGGGAGGTTGAAAGCATTTGGTCTGCTCCCATCAGCACCAGCTGCTGTTGTGTCAGCTTTCATATCTCATGATATTGTTTAAAGCACAGCCATTCCCCAGTCCTACCAAATTAGAGGCTTTCAGACCTTACCTACATAATTGCAGAGGGTTATGCTGCTGTATGTGATAGTCATAACTGCATTTTTAGGCCATTTTTGGAAGAGAGGATGGTTTTACTTCACTCCGTTCTCTGAGATAGACTAAGTGACAGTAAAGAGAAGAGTTCCTTCTAGCTCTGGGTTAGTCTGTGGCAGGTTATATTGCTGTTTTGGTTGCATCTGTTGCCTTTCCATTCAGAAAAAAAGTAGTTTGTGTGGATGCTGTCCCTTGTTTATGCTACTAGCACACATACCATTGCTTATAAACCCCAGTCTTTATGCTTGTCTGTGATTTTATATAGATATGCTTATGTTTGAAGTTAATTAGTTGGTCTGCAATGTTGTTGTAAGCACCAATGTTATCTTGGCTAAATTCTGCAAACCTACAAAAGGAGTCTGAGTTATTTTGCTCTGAACACTTTTTTTTCCCATCTGCAGAGGGTACTGTGGGGAACTTTCAAAAGGTCTGAGTGTGGCTTAACTCTTCTGGCAAGGTGGCCTACGTGGTTTTAAATACTGCCAATTTTGATAGTAACCTGACTGTGTAAAGCTTTTACTCACTTTGGAATCAATCATTTGGTGACTGGACTCCTTGACCCAGACAATCTAATGGAATCCTACATCTTCAGGCACTCAGAAAGACCAAATCACATTCAGACGGCATCGTTCTGAACTGTCACCAATTCGGAGAACAGTGATTTTTACATGAGTCCTATCAGTTTCCCTGTAACCTCCAAGCCCGGCAGGTTGCTATTGTTTCCAGTGTCCGGAAAGCCTTGCGGGGAAGGGCGCTGCCTGAGCGGCCGAGCCCAGGGCTGCGGGGCCCTTCCCCACCGCCTGCAGCAGGGGGCGAGCGGCCCCGGCTCCCGACTGGCCCCGGCCCCGGCCCCGGCCCCGGCCCCGCGCTGCCCTCGTAGTGAGGCGACACCTTCTCCCGAGCTGGGCCCCGAACGCTTCCCTCGGCTCCGACTGCTCATAAAACTGTTACCCGGGAACGGTCCTCCTGTAAAAGCTGCTCAATTCAACGAATTACAGCGTGCAGGTGCACTCGGGAAATCCTCAAAATTGTAGGGATTAGTTGGGCAAATTGGGATAACAATCAGGACAAAAATAACTATAATGGTATCAGATGTTAACCAGCAGTTTAAACAGTGATATAACAGTAGCATCACAGAAATTCACGGCTCAGAAACTAGGCACCTCCAATCTTCTCCCCCCGCCCCCAACTACAACTGAGTACAGATGGAGAAGTTGGCAGTTTTCCATCAATAGTGAGTAACCCATTTTCTCTGCTGATTGATTTGGCCTGTGCTGTTGCTCTTTTACTATTTTTTTAATGCTATTCCTGGCAGAAAGGTCTTGGCATTAGACTTAATGCTGAATGACAATTTAATACTTCCTCTTCCAAGTCTCACTGACCTTTAGTTTTATGGCAAATAATTTGTATATAGGAAAATACTTGAATCATCTAGCTTTTAAAAATAAGATTGAGAGGAATCATTAGTTTTGCACAAAAAATGTGCAATATTTTTATTCTACAGCTGGAAGTCTCTATACTAAGCTAAACTGTTGCTTGCAAGAAAATGGAAGTCAGTGCACAAATATTTGCAAGTTGCTGATACACCTTCTGATGAATCATTAAGCACTGGTCAGGATTTCAGCTTTCTCAGCAACACAACAAAATAGAAGTAACTTGCTTTGCTTTTTGGAATAACCTTCAATTAATTGGGTCCTCACTGAATTAACAACACGCAAAAAAAAAAAAAAAAAAAAAAAAAATTAGTCAGGAAAAGGGGATTATCCCGGACTGAACTAGAACAGAATAAAGTAGCTAACAGGTGTTAGTTGTTACACGTATCTTTTCTTGACTTCAAATCACACTTAGTCGTACTCCCTAACAACTTGAGAGGTTCAGTTCTTGTAGACAGTGCTATAGCTTTCCTGCTCATATACTTTACGAGTTCTAATTACCTCAAAGTCATTCTGTAGCAGGAAGTTACATTTTGAACTATATAGAAATCTTATGTTACCACTCTTCTTCTGAGAGCTCCTTAAACCTTAAAATGCAAAGCATTCAAAGTAGGAGTAAGATTGTAGACTACACAAACAACTATTTTCTAAATTATAAAAGAGTGAGTAAAATCCTGATACTACTGAGCACTTGACACTTCTAACAGGGTAGAAGAAAAAATCCATGCTATCATTAACAACAGTTTCATTTAACCCCAGGTTAAATAAAAAAAAAAACCAGTTTTTAAACTTCACACTGTATAATGGGAAGCACTAGAGAAGTCTAATAATGATTCACTTGGTTCTGGTTAGCCAAGGGGACCATTTTCAACTGTCCTCAGTCCCTCTCTGTGGCAGAGCTGAGGCAGTGTCTGCCACTGAAGTGACATGGTGCAGCTGTCCTACTCATCCTGGAGAGGGCTACTCGTCATACGGTGATTTAAACACTTCGCAGGATTGCAGCACCATCACCGATGAAAGCAAATGCTTTCTTCACGTCCTCAAATTCGAATACAAGTAATCTTCCAGCAGCAGCGCTCTCAGCAGTGACACTTCTAAGTGAGCTGTGCTCCGGAGCAGCCTGTGCGCTTATGCCATCGGCCTAACAGGTGCTTTAGCATCCGCCACGGGACGTGGCTTCCCTGCAGCCCTGGCCGGCCCCGCGCTCGGCCCCGGCGGGGTCCGGCAGTCCGCCGGCAGGACCATGGCCTGCACACGCTCAGCCCGCCGCGCTGTGGGGACCTCACAGTGCTCGCAGACGCACAGAGCATCCTAGCGAGCCGCGGGATAAGCGGGGAAGGACGGTGGCCAGAGCTGCCGCCAGCCAGCAGGCAGGTAGGCTAAGAGGCGCTGGGGGAGGCGGCGAGCCCCGGGGTGCGCGGGGCCGCTCCCGCGGGGCGCCTCCGCCACAGCGCTTCTCGCCCTGGCGGCGGCGCGTCGGGGGCACCGCCTCGCTCTGCCCGCGCTGCACCGACACCGCCCGGGGCCGCCGGGCCCAGGCACCGCGCTCGGGCTCCGTCTCTCCGCAGCGGCGCGGGGCGAGCGGCCGGGGCCGGCGGCGACGCCCGCCTCTGCCTCCTCCCCCTCGGTGCCCTGCCTCCTCCCTCCGCCGGGCGGGCGGCCGGCTGCGCGGGCAGGGCGGGCGGGAGGCAGAGCGCGGCTGAAAGGTGTTGCTGGAGGGGAAGTTTGGAGAAGGTCGTCGGGTGCCTGGGTGCTCCGGCAGCATCATGGCGGAGCAGGGCGAGTCGCCGGTCCACGTCCAGCAGCCCCAGCCGGTGCCCGCGCCCGCCGCCCCGGCCGCCGGCTGGCCCATCTGCAGGGACGCCTACGAGCTGCAGGAGGTGATCGGTCAGTGGAGCGGGGGCGCGGCGGGGCGGAGGTGGGGAAGGCAGGCAGGGATGCCGCGGCCGGCTCCGGGCCTACCGGCGCTCGCTCTCCCGCAGGCAGGGCTCGCTCACTGCGGCGGACGCGCCCGGCACTGCAGCGGCGGCTGCTGCAAACTTTATCCGCCCGGCAGCGGGCGGCCCCGGGGGGCGGCGGCTCCTTCTAGAACCCGCCGCGCCCCACCCGGTGCGGCTCGCTGGAGGTGCCGCTGTCCTGCGGTGCATCGTCACTCCAGTCTCGACCTGCTGCTTTGCTCTGGGACCCCGGCAACTCCGCAGATGCGCTCTGTGTGCTTTGTGTGTCTACGCTGTGTGTGTGTCCGTGGATGCGCACATGTGCGTGCATCCGCTTAGATTACACTGCATTTTTTCCGGCGCTTTCATGGGCGAGGTAAATCTCACCCGTAGATCTGCTGCTCATGTGACGACTCTCTCTTAATCAGTATATATCCATATACACGTATATATATATGTAAACTATTTCCTCTACTCCTTCACTGTTTCGTCTTGCTCATATCTCCTTCTGCCTCTCGGCCCTATGCCCGTCGGTGGCACGTAAGGCCAACAGGGGATTACAGCTTCGTTTTCACCCCAGCTAACCTGCTTTTGACCCGGTTTGCCGTGTGAAGTTTAACCCGTCTGCTGGCCCCTTCTTATGTCCCTATAGGAAGGGGACTTTCTTGGTTGTGTGGTTCAGCACTTCGTTCACGTGTCCAGCTAATGCAGATCAGATGTGTTCAGTCTCCATTCCCTGTATTTGGATAAGGCTATTTTGAATTTTACTTTGTGAAATGCTAACTGTTGTTGAAAGTATGTGCAATGGAAAGTTTTTCATCTCTTGGCCTAGATGCTGCTTGTTGCTAATGATCTACTTCAGGAAAACTTGCTTTTATTTGTATGTAACATTTTAAACTTCTAGCAAATACTGCGGATGGCAAAGACCATGGCTCTAAGACGGCTCTAAGACTGATTGCTGTTTCTTACAAATGAGGCCACTTAAGTGAGAGAAGTCCAGGTGACTTGCCTACTGATGCTGTTGATTATCTACCAATTGCTAATTGTTGTCAGGCTGATGACATCCAGAACTGCATGTTATCGATCTGGAAGTTGTATGTACTCAGCTTGTCATTAAGCTTTTTATTTTCCACAGGCAAAACCAAAATAGTTGAGAAAAGTACTTCATCCTTAAAATGGGATGGCTTTTTGTTGACCCAGGTGGTACCTTTGTGTTTCTGTTTGTACTCCCAGGCTGTGAATAGGGACTAAGGAGGGATGAGGGTTCAGGTCCCTGGAGGTGGCTGACTTGGATCAGTATTGAGCAGGTGCTGCCTGTGGAGGCCCCCCCAAATGGGTTTACTGGACAGAGGGCTTTGTCTTCCTCAGTCTGGGGAATGGATCAAAATTAGCTAAGTAGAAGTGACTCTATTAGTAAAGGTGTGTCTTTGCTGAGGAGTAGATCCCTCTTCTAAGGTGAAAACGGCCTCAAAAGCGTTGGATTAATCCTTGTCTAGGCTGTAATGAGTCATATGAGTTACTTAAATAATATTTCTGTTGCAGTACCTGCAGAATGCCTGTGCAAGAATTTCCTTTAGAAACTCCTTTCCACTTTATTCTTCTCACTTAAAAGCTTCTGTCTTTTGATATGTAAACTGTAATCCTAACTGCTAATATATATTTCTGTATATCCATTGATCGGGTGGATGCTAAATCAGACTAGCAGATACTCATCTGTAGAGAAACTTTATTGCTAGTTACCTGTGGGTGCTCTTAAATATTGATATTATTTAATTGAATGCCTAGGGAGTAAATTGAGGTCAGGGTAAATTGGATCAGATTCTTGGACATACTGAACTTGCCTGCTGTAATTTCACTAAACTTAGGTTGCTTGCGTGACTTTCTTTGAAAGTTGCTGAGATTTATTTTGTACCACTTGACTTAAAAATCTTGTGCTTGGTCAAATATGTCTTTTATCATTAACACCTTGTATTTGTTCTCTTAATTTACAGGAGACTTGCTATGAGATTAAATTTAGTCTGAATACTATTAAAAATAGTAAAAAACCCAAGTAAACACACCCCACCCCACTTCCTAAAAAAAAATCCAACCAAACCAAGGCCCCTGTAAATTCCATGTGTTTGACCACATGCTGACATAATTTTGGAGCTGTAGGATGAATGTTGTTGGTTTAAATAAACATGGAAAGGGACTCTTAAAGAATCTTTTTGATATCTGAGGGAGGAGAAAATGGCACAGTCTGAACTTGGTTCAGCAGCAACCCTTTGCATGCGCTATGCCAGGGTTAATTGCATTGTGAACATGAGTAGTTTCCACTTGCTGAAACAGAGCTGATCACCTCTGGAAAGCACTACATACTTCTCCCTGAGGAGCTGGGTACTGTCAGTTCAGTTCAGTTACAACAGCCCTTTCCCAGTTAAATGAGAAAAATAACAATGCAGTCAAGCACCATTGTGGGCTTTGCAGGAGGAAAGATACACCATAATGGTTTATCACAAGGCTTCCCAACAGAATCGGCTTTAGATTCTTTGGTAACTAAAGCAGAGATGCAGAATGGCTGTTTTAGGGATGTTTCAAAGTTTTGGTGGGGATTTTGAAATGAAAGTAATTGTTTATCTTGTGGGCTGTCTCCATCCCTTGGATTTAGCAGTTGGAGGAGTTCTATTCTTCTCTGTGAGAACATGAACTTTTCTTATTGCTCATCTGTGTCTAGCCACATGCTATGTTGAACACTAAGGCCCCATGATATGGATTTCCAATGAAAAAGCTTTTTTTTCATTTTCTGTGTGTTGTGTCCTTCATGATGGCTGGGAGATTCAAGTGCCTGCTGGGGAGAAAATGCTAGCTTTAAGGCATGCTTCTTATGAGATGTTATTCCAAGTCTGCTTTATTTTTTAGGTGGCTGGCCAGTTCTGTGTAAACTCTTTGTATGCGGTTTCATGATGCATTTAATCTGCTCTAACAGGCAGCTGCTGAAAGGATCGCATTGATCTGACAGCGAACTAGTTCTTCTGCTGGGTCAGTTTTCTGCTGGATCAGATTCCCTGTTTGACTTGCTGCATGACTGTGTGATTGATAGGTTTGATGCAAGGAAGAGGCTCTTCCGATTAATGCCTCCATGCCTATATCTTCTGGAGTGGGAAAAAAACCATTCCGATTGCTCTCTGTAAATGTATAGAGTAAAGAGGACATTTTTACATTAATTCAGATTAATACACACTGCTTATATATAAAAGCACTTAGAAGGGGATTCCTAATTGTTAGGAAAGGAGGATCCAACCAACCTTCTGGCAGTAGTTACAGAGATAAGAACTGTAATTGCTATTAAGGTAGAGCCAGATTTAATTTAGTGAACACCTGGGAGATCTCTCTAAGATTTTAATGCATTAAAATGCTCAGTGGATTTTAGTATGTGTGGAGGGGGTTTTGTTGTTTTTTGTTAGTTTTGGTTTTTTTGTAAGATTAATATGACTTAGATTTTAAAAAAGCAGCTAATAAAGGCAATACTGTGAGAGGTGCTCTTACGCAGTTTGAGTTTATAATCAAGTATTCAGAATAAAATAACTGAAATAGATTTCTTTGAATTTGTCGTGTATGTATATGAGTTTTTTCCTCAGAAGCAATATAAATTTTCACAGAACAAACATTTAAATAGCAATCAGCATTAACACTTTATTCAACTATCATTTTTTTAAAACTGTCTTTCTACCTTTCACAGTGTAATGAGTCCTACATCATCTGGATGTGACAAAGCAGCATTAAATCTTGGTTTTTTTTTTGTTTTGTTTTATTTTGGGTGGTGTTTTTTAATTTTAATTTTTGTTTAGACTTGATCAAGAGGCTTTGACTTGTGTTTGGAATTGGTGCTCCTCCGCCAGACATATCTTATTGTCATCCTGCATTGATGGGAGGTGAATTCTGTTATGGAGAAGCAGTGTATTATCTTGCGATTAGGTTGGGCACTAATTTTCATTATGAAATTATATTTTTTTTCTTTTCTGCTGCAACAGACTTGGAAAATAAATTTGGCTGAGAAACTGCCAGAATTAGATTGAAATAGAGGGTTACTTTTATGAGACGGATTATCTATATTGGCTGCAAATCATTAAAAAGTTACCTTAGTTGAACTTGTGCTTTTGGGTAGTTTTTTTTCCAACTTTGAGCTCAAAAATATCTTGTGGTTTGTTGCCTCATAAGGTGCACTGTTGTCGGGATTTTCAGTAGAACAAGTTACCATGTGAGACTGTTCTGCTGATTTTATAGTTCTTATTGTAAGCAGCCTGTGAGCCGCTCTTGGTTAATGGCTCTGGGGCCTTTGGTGGTGTTTCCAGGGTATGTATACTTTTTTTTCTCCCCTGCTGCATGTATTGCTAATGGCTCTTTGTCTGAGAGAGAATAGACTCTCCTGTATTTGTTGTTATCAGAGATCTGTGACTGTCAAAACAATCTCTGTTTATGATCCTCAGGAACCCATGTTCATGTTGGTATTGCTGGACACTGTTTTGAAAAGCCTTTCTATAGTTAGAGGTAAAATTACAGTTCTGTGGTGTTCTTCTGTTAATCAGATGCTCGTGTCTCATTCACATTTTCCAAAATTTCTTATCCCCATGCTGAATCAGAATTTTTTTTAACATTTGAAGGACTTTCTTTTGCAATAGTTTATATGTATGTGCTGTAAATTAAATCACACGGTGCTCAATGAATACCTCACTAGCAACTAAAGCTATGGTAAAATTTCATATTTGCTCTTGCAAAACCTCCATAATTCTTGCATGAGAACCTGATAATTTGTTAAGTAATACTTAATGCTACCTAAGGTCTTTTTACCAAAACTTTTTTTCACAAAAAAGGTGTGCCTGCCTTAACTCTGCTCCAAAGTAAATTCTATTCATTACCAATAAATCTTAGAAGTTACTACAGCAGCATAAGCATATTGTACATGCACTTATTAAATACAGCCTTTGTAATATTAATTGTAACTTAATACAACTGCAGCTTGACAGGAAGAGGTTAATTTTGTAAATTAAATTATATGTTTTAGGAAATAATTGGTTGAGATTTTCTGTCTGCTAATAACCATCTGTAGAAACTGTGGAAATATTAAATCCCCATTTAGTATTTTAATAAGAAGTGGCTCTTAATTCAGTTGCCAGGGTAAAGGTGGTCATGGTGCAGTTTAAAAACACCTTGTGGAACATTCACAGTGCTGTGCTGCTAATGAGGCTGTGCAGAGCTTGAAGTTGTTAATTATTTGCTTTGTGTCCACATGATAGCGTTGGGAAATGAACTTTCTGCATTAGAAATACCCAGATTGGAGACATGGCTGTACATAGCTGTAGTTTTCATTGGTTCAAAAATGTTAAACTTTAAGTGATTCAATGTTCAAACTTTGTTATATAATCTAGTGAATTTTAAAACGAAATGAACTCATGCAATTGGAATTCAGATTTGTCAGGAAGAAGATTAAAAGAGTAATTGTGAATTGTAAAATGATAATTAAAAAAAAAGAAGCTTCCTTTGGGTTTCTCCTGGTTTCAAGTAACCAGCAGCTAAACCTTGTTTTAAAATTACCTTGATAACTGGAAGGGTAAAGGTGCATATATCAACGTATCAGTTGACTGGTGCTGTATAATGGTAATTTATAGAAAATACGCTTTCCTGCTCTTCCAATCTGCCTACTTTTCTTTTGGTTGGCTCTCCTCTCCCTGTGCTTTCTCTTTCCCTTCCATCCAAGTTCTCCTTACAGTTAAGGCCCGGTACCTCTGGTACCTGAAAAGTCCTGGCTCCACAGGAGTTGCTTGAGTGTTAGAAGAGGAGCTGCTCCGCTGGTGAGCATGTAGAAATTTGAAGGGATTGCATGATTTTTCCCCTTTCTAAGGGCTTTGCATCTTCAGAGTAGAACTACTTGTAACCAGCATTGTGCTTTGATAGCAGGGGCCGAGTTCAGACCTGGCAGAGCTGTTTTAGATTGGGTCAGATGCTGTTCTGAAACGACTTAAGAACGGTTTTTCGCTTTTTCTTTCAGTGAAGAATAATTTTCTCCTAGGTCCAAGACCAGTTGTTTTTTTTTTACAGAATCTGTTTGGTCAATGGAGCTTCTCTTTGTTAACTGGAAACAAAACCACATCTGTTCTGATTGGCATGAGGGGAAAAAACAGTGAGCTCTCCATGCAGAGGAGATGTGGGTGGCTCATGTAGTGACTACTTGTCTAGGTCATATTTAATCTTTGTGTGCCCTCCCTTGGTTCTCTCTTTCTCTTCCACCATTTAATCTTCCAAAATAATTTGGAACTGTAAGGCAGCAGTTGATAGAGGCTTTTTTTTCTTCCAGTAATAATAGTAATTCTTGATGTTTAAAGAATGGGCCCAAAAATCAAATTAATTAAGTTAGCTATTCTTGTTAACTTCCTGGGTTTGCTTAAGTCACTGGGATACTGCTGAGCAGAGTTTGCAGAGGAGTACTATGCTTGCAGAATTTGGAAAGCAAATATGTCACTAGGATGTTTTCTGGTGCCCAAAATTAAAAGTTAGTTCCCCCCACCCCCAAAAAATCATACTTAATGTATGTTGATACTTCTTACCCTATGTAAATAAAGAATGAGCTACATTGAATGAGTGGGTTTTTCCTTATTTCTGCCGTTTAAAGCACAACCTTTTCAGTAGGATGTAATCCTGACAGCTGTACTAGATTTCACTGTTTCTTGCTAGGTTTGAAGGTCTTTGGATGTGCATAAGGGTTACATGTGAAACTTGTGAGTGTAAGAACATTATCATGCAGCCGTGGCAGAATGAGGTGACACTAGTAGAGAAAAGAGTTTTCTCTAAAACTTTGCTTTTTCCATATAAGAAGGAAAAAGTCTCTGTCTGTATATACACATACGTATCTATCAGTCTTTATGTGCACTGTTCTAGGTTCTGTGTGGTTGTGGGATCACTTCTGTAAATGAAACAAGCAGTGCTGAATGCTTCTCTCTTGCCTTCTTTGATGAGGTTTGGCTGCTGTCCTCCCTTGCTGACCCTGGGGTTGTGTGGTGGTGGTGCATCTTCCTCCTGCACAGTGCTTCTGGCTGCAGACCATGCTTTGGTAGGAGTGCTAGACTGAAAAGATGGGGGGAGAAACCCAACCCTGCCCTCAGGTAGAAAATGTATTGATGAGAAAAAACAAGGGGAGCATACAGGGGCAAACGAGCTATCAATCATATACCTAACAATGCTGGAGGAATCTAATTCTCCTGGCACTGCTGTCAAGTCACAGTTACTTTGAGAGTTGGTTACCTTTCAGGAGATAGATACTTGGGGAATAATAGTAAAGAGGAAGCAGCCTAATCTTCATAGGGAAGTGTGCATGCTTCCTGGCATTTATGCAGGCTTCAGGTGACTGGTGACTCCTCTGTAGAAAATTTATATGGCAGTGGTGAGATGCTGAGGATGCTGATGAAGATGGTGGGTTTTAAAGAGTCCCTCTGAGCAATTCCCAGGTACATTTTTCCAGGGTTGCTGTTTGTGACAGTACTGTGGCTTGCTTGCAAGAGAAGCTCAGTGAAAAGTTTGGACAGTACTCTCCATTTGTTAGCTGAAGTAAGAAGTTTGTGGCATTAGTGGAGTTAATGTTTTCAGTCCTTTGCCCATGGTGTTTGACTAGGTACGTGGCTTTATTCAATACTGAAACTTCAGTAAGATAAATTAGCTGTCTCTGTTAATCCTTTGTCTTTACAAATAACAATTTCTGCATCATTTTATTAGCCTAATTATTCCTGTGGACTGCTAAATGCCTCTGAGGTATTTTGTTTGTAAGTTAAATACAGATGAAACTTGAGAATGTCCTATAAGGCTGATGTAATGATTATGTTGCATAGTTTTTAAGTTGAGCTATGCTTCTGCACTTAGAGAAATTAGAATTAGAAGCAGACTGAAAATTTGAAGCTTTTCTGTGTTCCTAGTCATGCTTTCAGAAGAATTGTGTACCTGAAGATCTTGAAGGTTAAGATCCATGTTGAAGGTCTCTGTGCCAGGTATACCTGCTTCAGGGTAGTGGTACAAAAATAGCTCATTTAACAGACCAGGAAAACATTGTGTGTTTGTTAATCATGTTCTCTGTCTTTTAGGAGTAACATGAACAAGATCGTAAGCTTGAGCTATTGCTATAGACTTCTGAGAAGCAGCATACTTGGATTCAGAAGCACAGCCATTTAATTATAAAGTTGCTTTTTCCTTCTCACTTTTTTGCTTTGAAGACATTTTATTACAGGGACTGAATTTAAGCTTATAATTTATTCCTCTCAGTGTCTTGAGCTTCCAGACCCTAGGGAACTTCAGACTAATAATAGGAACTTCATTAGAATTAGATTAGAATCACCTAATGAAAATTTAAAGATATGATAGTATTTATATTGCTCCAACTCTTCCATTGTTTCATGAAAAGCAATATATGAGGAATAGGTACGTTTTCTGCTTGTAGTGTGTGGTCACAGCAGACTCAGATTCTAGGAGGCACATTGTGTTGGGGTTAGCTAGCTGAAGATGATTTGTAGCTCAGCACTGCTGTATTAATTAGCAGACACTTTTTTTAGCAGACACTAATTTATGACACTACAGTAGCAATAATGCCTTTGTTTTGGTAGTTTGCTGTTTTTCATTCTCGGAAGAGAATGATGCACTATGTGGTGACATCCGGAATGCTTGGAAAATGCTGCATTCATGGCATTAGAATTGTTCCAAGTGTTTACTTTCAAACTAAATGAGAAACAATAAAATATGCTGACTAAATCAACACCAGAATTTGTTTATAGTGCTACTTCAGAAGTGAATAGTAATTCTTTTTTAACAGCTTTTTTCTAGGCAGGAGATCTGACTCAGCATAGCAAATCTTCAGTTTGCCCTATTTGTGTAAGGGAGTTCTGTGGAGTTCTGATGGTACCCTGGTAAGGTAACTTTTAGTTCCACAGTAAATACCAGAAACCAAGTTTTCCCATAGTTATACAGGGACATTTTCAGCATGGGTTTTGCCTTCCAGATGTTAAGAGTTGTATGCATATTGAGTAATGGTTTCTATGTTGATGATGAAACAACAGGAAGATTGAAATGATCAGAATCCATGTTTCTTTTCATGTGAGGATGAACGAATAGTAACGTGGCAGATAAAATACATAAATTTGTAATCAAGTTTTATCCTTCACTCTTTTTTGTGCTTTTTCATGCTATGCCTCTTCTTCCCCTCTGTCTTTTGAGCTTGTTTAACAGCTAGTTATTTTTCATTATGCCCAAAGAAAAGTATTCCTTCAAATCTCTTCAAATAATGAACTATTGCATGTGTTACTCATTGTTCAATGGCACATGTATTTTCTAGTCCTAAAGTTTGGTGAATTCACAAGTTACCTTTATATGCTAATATAGAGGTAAAGGCATTTTAGGTAATCATTAGGTGAGTACAGCTAAACACCCTCTTTGCTGTCTCATGTGATACATGTTGTTTCTTGGTGGCATTGAATTCTCTATTCCTGCTCTGCAACGTCTTTAAATTGTGGTAAAATTAATATTGAAACAGAGCATAGTTAATTTTGCCCTCACACATAACATGTTTCACTTTTTTTCTTCTTAATATGGCAGCTCATATGGAAGATAATGTGTTTGAGAGGAGAGATCATTCCAGATACAGAACTTTTCACTGCTCAGTTCAGTTTCATACCCTTTAGTTCATTAAGCTCTTAAAATGCTGTACTTTGTTACTTCATAATCACAACTTTGGATACATGATAGTTAAGAGAGTGCAAGCAGACTAGGTGTGTAAAGTGGTTCTAAGATACCTCAAGCAGACCTGAAAGCCACAGAACTCGTGAGGAAAGAATAAGTTCTGCAAACTGGAGCAGAGATACTTTATTTGCATTTCACATTTGGTGCCCATTAATGTATTGTAAGTAGCACATTTTAGGAGAGATTCAATGTTTTTTGGGGGCCAGAACTAAATGTTTTTAGGCAATTTTAGCTAATAACTTGTTTGGCTTAGGTTTAGCTGAATTTATTAAGTTGTCTTGGTGATACACAGATGAGCATTAAGCTGCCTGGATTTTTGGCATCACTCCGCTTTTCTTTGCAGCAAGTCTGTATCTTTCAGTGTAAAGTATGAATGTGTGACTGGAGTATGGGCAGTTTTATATTCAAAGACAGCCAAAAGGAGAGGCATTGTGGTTGCTGTCTGTCTCTGATGCACTTCTAAAAGTTGATCCTCAACTTACCCAAAAGATGTGAATTCCTCTGTAGGTACCTTCTTAAAAAATTTACAGGAATGTGTTCTTGTTATGTGCTGTATCTTATTTTTGTGATTGATAGGGGTAAAAATTTTCCAGTGTTGAAATGTTCTGCCCTAAATACAGTATAGTGGATAGGAAAAGTGGTGAAGGATTTGGGATACTAAATGTCTTATTACTGTAGCTTCAAAGGCAAGCCAGTGCAGTATGTGACATGTCTGTATGGGGTAGCAGAATGTGTTTCTCTAGTAGTGAGGCATGGCTTTACTTCTGAAATTCCACAAAAGTGTCATCTTTAGCCAGCTCTAATTAATTGTTTCTCCCATATTCTTAAAAAACACAGCAGCTTTGTTTTTGGTGGTTCATTTATTTTACTTATATTAATAGAATTGTACTAGATAAAGCCTCTATGACAAAGAAAAAATGATCTCATGCTGGGGTTTAACATCAGCACTTGCCAGTCTCTGTTAGGAGAGCTGAGGAGGGAGCAGAGAGAGGGCAGTTATGAGGTGGAAGGAGGTAGTGGGCAGTCTCTATTTTTTTATCTTCCCTTCCTAACTGTGTGCTTATTGACAGATTTACTTGAATGCCCCATGGTTAATGGTCATCCCTGGACTTTTCAGTCTGACCTTAGTGTGTTGATGGCATTGTAGCTGACGAGTGCTGAGCTCTGCATGGCTCTAGGCAGAAGTCTCAGTAACAAGAAAGTGTCTCAAAGCAAAAAGCCATCACTTAGGCTGATACTTCGTTTTAAAGCTGAACACAGTCACTATTAAATAAACCTATATCAGATCTAAATGTATCTGGCTTCACTTTCTAGCCACAGACTTCTTAAATACCTTTTTCAGTGAGAGTAGAACTCTTAAAATTCTTTTACCCATGGCTGGTGGTGATAACTGATTATTCTTCAGATAAGAGAGATGTTTCAGAAGAGATCCTGCAGTATAGTGTGTCTGGGCTCTCTGATAGAGGGAACTAAGACTTGTGTTTTCCAGATCATTAGTAGAGCTTCTCTACTTTCTTGTACAATTCCAATTTGTCTTATTTCCTGAATAATTAGTTTGTGATTGACACTTATTTGCTGTACTCTGATGCTAGAACCCTCTGTGTTCAGGAAAGTAGTTCTGTTCTCATGTGTTTTTGGCAAAAAATTTTATTCTGTTCTGCAGATTGACAGGGAGCTATGACACAGTAAACCTTAAAATATGTTCTATAATTTATCCTAGGCAAAACCTCTGTTATAACCAGTTCTTTTACTATTTTAGTGAGGAAATAAAAAGAATAGCTAAAAAAACTAGGTCATTTCCTCCTGTGGGTTTTTCATGCATGTGGTTTTTTTTTTTGCTGATTGTGAATCCCCCTGCCCTTTTCCCTTCTGTATGGAGAATATGATATCTGGCTAATGCTGTAGCTTGCTGTATCTTAGTCTTGGCACAGGTTGTCTTAACGCTTGCTTAGAACTTTTCTATAATGCATGATCATTTTGACATTGACATTTAGGCTATTTATGACTTCATTGCAATCACAGAAATATCTGTATAGCATATTTGGAGAGGTTTTTCTGGATTGTTTATGCAATGGACTTTTAAAATGTAGTATGGGACAAGCTGGATCTCAGACTTTGTGTAAGCTAATTTTCCATAAAAAGGTGAGTACAACAATTGAGTAACCCAGTGGTTCTGTAGCCATAATAGTGACGTTTTTAAATGTCCAACTGCAAAACAAATTCAATGAGGAATTAAAGAGATTAATTGTTGAATGTTGAAAATGCAGAAGTAGCAGTTCTATGTGTGGGCATAGATTTAATGTAACACTTCATATATTTTAAGTGAATTATGTCATAATTGCTAGGATAAGCAAAATAGTATCCAAGTGACCTACAAGGAGATAGATTTGCTTCCTGCATGAATCAAGAACACAGAGTGGGCAGGAATTGTTAGTAAATTGTGTTTACATGATTACTGTGAGGTTCTTAAGAATTCAAGTATTTGTCATGTGAAGATGTAAAGGGAAATAATGACTAATTTTCTGTGAAGACGCTAAGTTTCAGAAAGATTTAGAGTTCAATATGGAGGTGCAAGTGAGCTTTACTCAGCTGATTTATAACTTATTTTTAATCAGTGGAAGTAATATGAAAGAAAGTGAGTAATATTGAAAGTTGTCTAGAGTATTGTGGAGTAAAAGCTGAAAACCGAAAGGAATTAAACATTTTTTGTTCTGTTTGTTAACCAAAAGTATTGCTTTGCCACCAACAGAATGAATTCTTTTGAAACTGAAGAGACTCGCTCTACCCAGTTTTGCTCTAGAATATTTTGAAGGGCTGATTGGTTCATAACACGTTAAGTAATGCTGGAAATATGCCACACAATTTTGCATGCAATATAGAGCATATACACCATAGCTTTCTAAGCGTATATATAAACACAGCTGCTTTGTATGTTACATTAAAAAAATGCATATATTCATGAGTAGAAATCTAATCTAGATTTGTGCGCACTCAATTTTTCTCCATGCAAAAGGAGTAGCATTTAAGAATTACCTAGGGGACTCTTCTTCAGAAATAGGATGTTGTGGGAGATTAAATAGAAGTACTCCCATTGCTGCTTTATCCATTTTTCTAGATTTTATTATGTTTACTACTGGCTTTTTACAGATAGTTACAATTTAGTCTTGGATTGGAGACTGGTTTAAAATTTGTGTCCACTAATCAGCTACATTTAATAGAATATTTCTATACGTTAGGGGAGCTGAAGATGTGTATAAAAATGCAGATGGTATAGGTTGGTATATAAGACTTCATAGATTCTGAGATAAGATATTTAGTCTTCTCCACTTGTCCCTGCTGTCTAACCCTTCAGTTACCTAGTCAGCAAGAAAACTTACAAGTTTTCAGCAAGTTTCATCCTCCTCTTCAGAAATTAGAACCACTGTAGTATTGAGGAAGGTCTCTTTTGTTAGAGTGAGTTAAACTGCAGAAATCTTTAAAGGAGGTTTGTGCTGAGATACTGTGGAGACTAACACCGAGCCACTAAAAACAAGACTTGGTAAATCATAACCTCTAATGAGGTTACTGACTTTTGTTTTTAAGGAGAAAAAGAAAATTGAAAATAAATGCTCGTGATTTATTTCAAATACAGTTGCTGTGCCATGATAAGTGGAAAGTATCAGACCTTTATAAATAATGGAATAAGTGAAGTGTCACATCCTTGTATGAAGGATGTGGTCATGTGCAATGAGCAAGTGATATAGTCCAACCATCTCACCTCACTGTCGGTCTTTTTGAGGCTTTACTAGTGGAGAGAAGTTAAAACTAAAATGTTTGTGTCACTTGTTGATCATAGTTTTTCAAATATCCTTCTTCTCTTTGCCAAGTGAGGTTCTGCAAGAGTTAAATTATGTTTAAAAAAAGGAGAGAGGAAAAAATACATTTATGTCAAGTTTAGAACAACTTGAAGGAGCTTGTTCAGATAAGCTTAAACCCCAGATGAGTACTTGTGGAATTTTTATATGCTCTCTGTGAAGTATGTGCAAAGTGGAATGTGGAAAACTGCTTTTAGGTTATAGTCTTTCAGAAGAGGTGAAGTGTGGCCATATGTAGTAGCTCTTGAGAAGGTTTCTATTGTGTGAGCCCAGATAGTTAAAAGCAATTCTAATGGCTCAATTGCACTGAGGACAGGGTGGTAGGGAGTGCATGGTCTGTAGCATGAAGGGACAGGTTGGCTGTAAGGGCATGCTTACACTAGAGAGGATGACAGCAAAAACACCAGGAGAAGATGAAACTCTGACCTGTTGTCTGTTGTGAAATGGGAGTAGTAGGCATCTTGACGTGGTCTGAAATTGCATTATTTCACTGGTAACTTTTGAAATTGGCAAAGAGAACTTATCTGTAACAGAATGACTTTTCCAGTAGTGGAAAAAGCCCATTGTTCTTACAAAGCTGGTTTTTTTTTTTTTTTGAGTCTGACCATGGGTAATCCTTTTGTTTTGTTTTTCTGCAGAAGACAACTGGATGTAAAGGCTTCATGGTTTATTCAACCTGAGCTTTCATTGTACTATATCAGTTTTCTAAACAGAGACTGGGTGTTAAACTGGTCTGTGCTTTGGTTATGGTGTAGTTAGTATTCTCTACTTTGAGGGTTTTGGAAGACTCAAAAGGCTCAATGTATCTGAAGAAGCCCTACCTTCTGACATGGAATGGTTGTCTGTAATCTATTCTATACAATCGTTTTCTGTGATCCTAATTTGTTACGCTAAGTGGTTGTCTGTGACAATTGAGTTTCACCATATGATAGTGCATTACTTCTGTAATCTGTTACCTGTCAACTGAAATGCTTACCTGGGTAGTCTGGTTTCTAATAGCTGCTCCTCTGGAACACTTCACACTTCTACTTGTTTAGTAGATGAGACAAAAGGAGTCTTACAACCAGATGTGAAAGCTGTGGGTATTCCTTATCTCTATCCCTGGTTGTTCACCTTGGGAGTCAGAGAAGGAGAGAACATCTTTACAAGGAAGGAGGCATATAGCTACTCATGAAACTGCTTTTTCAAACAGATTTTATATGTATGTAGGTCCAACTGAAAATGAAGACTGCTCAAATTGACTTTACTCTCAAACTAGTGTATTGTGTAGAGTATTTAAAAAGAAGGAAAAAGAAGAAAATAGGTATATTGGCTTTATTCTAAACCTAGAAAGCTTTTTACATTGTTAGCACATCTTAGTAATGTGATGAAGAACATCCCATTGCAAGTCATCTCTGTTTGAGGAGAAAACACAGAAAAATGTACTTTTTTTGTAGTTTAATTTTTCCAAGATGTTTTGAAATGTTACTCGCTGTCATTTAACTTGGGGACGTAGTCAAGATTTTATCCTGGCATTGGGTGAATAGTTTCTCAGTTTATTCTGTTTGTCTTTTTTGTGTCCTTTGTGTACAAATCTATTTTAAAATCAAATATCTTGGTTGTTTTCTACAAGTAGATAAAACTACTGGCATAGATGAAAAAGATACATAAGGAAGATCTTGGTCTTTTTTCCTGTATACTTAAGAGCTAAAAATATTCTTTCTCCTGTTTCAATGTACATGTGTAGTCAAAGTAATGAGAGGATTTGTGTCTCAATGTCTGCTGAATGATGAATTCATTAAAGTGATGTAGATGAGTCTTACCTTAGCTGGATAGTGCTGACTTGGTGGTTTCTTCCTGGGGATGTCTTATGTAATTTTTAAAATATTTTAATTCTTTTATTACCTACATTATTGGAATTTTTAAAGGCTTTGTTCTGTAAGCAGACAGAACAGGACATGTCAATATTTGTCTGTGACCACATCCTGCAGAAACATGACTAGTTAGTCCTGTTGAGAGTTTTTTTTAAAGAGATTTTTTTTTAAAAGATGAGCTCAGAATTTTGACATGGAATTCATACACAGTTAAAAAGCTTTCTGATTTGAGTAAAAACATCATGTGAACCAACAATACATGAAAATAGCTAAGCAAATAGCAGTTAAAACATGTACAATAACTTTCAGTCATGAGGTATTGTTGGTGCTGTTTTCAGATGTGCAGAGGGAAAAGCTCTCAATTGTTCTTAAGTCGGCTGGTAACTGAATCCACGTTTGTAGAGCTTGACAACAAAAGGCTTTTTGTTCACAGTTTGTATTCATCTAGGACATGCCAAATAAATAGAACATAGTTTATAAGCAGGCCAATATAACATGCTGCTCAAATGACTTACCAGAAATCCATAATTTATATTGAAATATTTAGAATTACAGGTAGAAACTTGTTGGGAGCTTTTAGATTTCTGCATGGATGAGCACAATGTAATTATATTTGATGTGGCAGCAAGATGTGCAACTTGAACAAAACTCCTTCTGAATATTACTTGCAATCATTTCATTAATTTAGCGAGGCAATGCTGACTGGGGCACTGCCAGTGGGTGCCTGATAAAAGAAGCAACAATATCTTTTACTCCTGTGGTTTACAAATAAAACGTGCTAGACAAAATTATTCTATTCCTTTCCCCCACATTTGTTCAGTTCCCCCGGGCCTTGTTGTAGTTCTGTGACCAAATGTGATTTGCATGCCAAGTAAGCATGAGTGATTTCTCTGCTGGACCATTCATGCATCTTCCCATTGGTGGTGTGATACTTGTGCCTCTCATGCTCTTCACAAGGATCAGCATGCTCCTTGTAGGGTGTTACTCCAATCATGATGAATTGGCAGGAACAGTGATGGAACTGTAGAAGATTTGGCATGTACAGTTTACTGATTTTTTTTCTGTTTGTTGCTTAGGGGAACAAAAAACCCTGATTAAACAGAGACTGATCTGAAAGAACAGAAAGAAATAACATTTGATAAAGCACAGCACTCACCCCTCCATGTAACACTTTAAATTGTATCAACTGTGCAGGTCATGTTCTTGATTAAAACAGATGCATCCAAAGACAGAAGTGTAACGGTTCCAGAACTATGAAATGCATTGAGGTAGTGGTTATGTCTTGATAAATGAGCACGTCATTTTAAGTTGTTGACTTCAGAATTTTTTGTGGAGTATGGAAAAGAAACCTTCAGGTTTTTCTTTTCCATCTGAGAAGTGTGAAAGGTGTCTTGCTAGTGGAAAGGTATGCATGTGGGGGAAGCACTGAAAAAGGATAAATAGCAGATTTGAAGTTCTTTGTCAGTATGGGATTCTCATGCTGGTCACTGGTTTAACTCATCTTAAGACTGCTCCTTTTCTCCCCTTTTTCAGGTAGCGGTGCTACAGCTGTTGTCCAGGCAGCGCTGTGCAAACCCAGACAAGAACGTGTAGCAATAAAGAGGATCAACTTAGAAAAATGCCAAACCAGTATGGATGAATTACTTGTAAGTAAATCAGGGGGCAGTATGTTACATGGTGACTTACCTTCTGTTTTGACTTTGTTTTTCTGCTTGGTTCAAGAGTGAGGGTAGAATTTTATGCAGGATGTGAGAGAAGGATTTGAAAATAATCTGGGATACTTACGTCATTTGCTAAAGATACAGTTTTCTAATATATATTTGCTAAGGTCACAAAAATGAGATATGCAAACTTGAATCTTGGGATAGTAAACTTGGGATAACTGTGGGAAGACTCTAAACTCTTCTTTTCTGGAAGCTCGATTTTTAAGAGACGACTGACTGGTTGTCTGTCTTTTTTTTTTTAATACTGAGGAAAGATACATTTTCCTTTGGTTAAACACTGATCAAAAATATGAAGATAAAATTCATTAGGCCTCCATAAAATGTCTGAAGCACCAAAACACGTTGGATCATTTCGTAATGATAACTTTTAAGGAGAAAAGGAGGAATGGCTATGCTGCCATCTACACAAGGAAACTCTTATTAAAGCTAATAACACACATATATCCGATAGGCTGTAACAAGAATGTTTGAAGAATGTTATTTGTTTGGGTCACTGCTCCGAGAAGAAAGGGACCTGTAAGAGATAATTTGTAAAGGAACTGCAAGAGTTTTTCCTCTGCACTGGTTATGGCAATCCAGACAAAGTCACAAAGAACTGTTGAAACTCAAAACCTATTGCTTTCTAATGCTCCTAGTTAGGTGCTTATAAGACTAATGTGTGTTTATATATAGGCAGCATAACAAGATTTGAAGGACACAAAACCATTCTAAAAGTGAGAACGCTCTCTTCTGTTCCACAGGTTATACTACTGCCTAGAGACTGTGGGCTTTTTCTAATGCAGAAATTCCTGCCTCTGAAGGAAATGATCTCCTCAGCAGGGAATTGCCAGTGCAAAAGATATCTTGAATTTGATACAGAGGGTATGGTCCGTCCAGTTTCTTCAGATAAAATGGCTTTTTTACAGTGGAGGACCCAAAATGCTCTTCCCCTGGTGATTGATGGCATTTGCCTTCAGTTTATGTGACAGCTTGTATGCGACATTGTTGTGCTTTTTACGAGGATTGTGGTAGTGGAAGTTACTTCTGAGGTAGTGAAAATTCTGTCAACTGAAAACTCAAAAGATAAATTCTGAACTGTCTTTAAAGGAGAACAGCCCAAGGTGAGATGCTGTACATGATGTGTTAACAGCTACAGTCCCTGAAGAACATTTCTATAAAAAGATAAATAGAAATAATTGTAAGCTAAAATGGTAAAAATTGGATCTTTTTGGCTAGAATTTGAACTAATATTGGGAATTGAGAATTAAAATGTTCCAAGCAAACAAGCAAAACCAAACAAAACCGCCAAAAATTTGCAAGAGAAATTCGTGTGGTCTGGAGAAATGATTGCAGTTAGTTATCAGCTTGTAAAAAGTTACCTTGCCAAGTGCTTGGGTGTCTTTACTGTTGACATGTCTCCACTGTCTGTCAAATGAGACAGTAGGTCTTGAATTTTTGGTCCTATATTGTTTTCTTTTGGTACGAAGACAACTGTCCATACCATATTTTTTATTTTTTGACATAAGTCAATTTCTGCTTTTCTGTGCTCAGATTTTTTGTTTCTTTTATTTGTTGATCTGTTTTGATCTGAACATGAATTCTGGGTTTCCTGGTTCTTTGTTAGGAGAATTAAAGAAGCGCGTACACATATGTGCATGTGTACGCATACATAATTAACTTTTTTCTGTGGTTCATTATACTTATGATTCAGTTCTATTAGAGAAATTTTAAAATTTTGTTTGAAAACTAGAGACTTTTTCTGGAAAAGGGCATAATTGACCTTCGAAACTCTTGTTACAACTGTACTAACGTTTTCATTTCAGTTGATAGTACTTAGAATGTTCTTGTGTTTTTGGCAGAATTTGAGTCTAAAGATTTTTAGTCTAATCAGTTTTTAATCACTTATTTTTCTGATGAGACAGTTTTTATTGGGATATTCTAAAACTGTCTACTTTCTGAACACGCTGTTTTTTAAAATGCTGGTGCTGAGTGCTTATGAATGCTGTGCACAGGCACCCTTCACAAATTCTCAGCTGTGTGGCCCTCAGAGAAGTGGAAATGCATCGAGCCTGGTGCCCATGTAAGCAGACTTAGGATTTGGGCCAGTGTCAATTAAAATAGAAAGGGCAGTGTGGGAGGGAGTTTAAATATTACTGAGGTTACACAAACTGCCAAACTCCTGAAATTCGATACTGTGTTTCCTGCAATGTCCTGTGTTCTCACTATTGTAACCGAAGTGTAATTTAACCCCCTGAGCCAAGGAAAAAGTCCTGTCCTTAGTACTGTCCTGACTGGGTGTCTTCCTGGTCAGAGAAGATACATTCCTTTACCTCCAGTTTTTTAAAATGATTGAAAACTCAAGACTACAAGCTGCAGAATGTTGTGTGGAATGTTTGATTGAGCAGATTTTCTAGGCTGTTTGTGTTTCTGCTCTGGCTTGCCCTTGGAGGCAGATCTCAGGAGCAGCCCCTGGCCTGTTTGGGGCCACAGCTGGTGTCTGAGGGGAAGCACCCGCTGGCACCTGCAGGGTCAGTGAGAGCTGGGCCTGGCCTAGTGCTGTGCTGAGCACGGAAAGAAGCTGTATCGCAGTTGCTTATTAACTGTGTCACCCACCTGCCCTTAGGCTGAAAGACATTTTTATGCAGCTGCTCAGTGTAACTGGATCAGGAATAACCTGGCTGAAAGAGGTTAGCTTTTAACCTGGGCATATTGCCTGGTGCAGCACACAAATGCCTGTGCTAGTGCAAGGCAGGGAGAAGAGAAGGATGAGGGAGAGACTTAAATTGCTGTTACTTCTTTGCTGCTGTTGAATGTCTAGGGTGACATAAATGTGAAGAAGGTTCCAGCGTGTTCTCCTGGATGTTCTGCTGCAAGCTGTTTCCCTGGCAGTGTGTTTGAAGTGAATGCTTTTCTCTCTCATCTGTGCATATCATGGGCCACAGCCAAATAGCTGAAGTCTGTGGAGGCTTACTATTCTGTTTGTGATAGGAGCCTTCTAGAACTGCAAGTCTGAAATTAATTATTTCCTAAAATTTCATCCCTTATCTCTCATGAGGTACTTTGTTTGTTTATTTTTGTTTTGCAAGGGTTCTTTGAAAAAAAAGTCATGAAAACTGAGACACAAGGTGCCTTTGACCATGGTTATTGTGGTAGCTCAGTTGTTGCCCAGGAGTTGATGCAGGGAGGTAAAATATTTCAAGCACTTTTCAGTTAAAGACAGTGAAGCTTATCTTAGTCAAGAGATAAGCTATTAGTTACATTAGTTACATTCCTGCATTATTAATGTCTGAGAAAAATAGATGAGGTGCATTTTTGCCCAGTGGTATCAGCTGGACTTTTTGAGTCACTGTTATATTACCAGCATAGGAAAATAACAAAACAGTATAAGAAATTAAATAGTAGCCAGAAGTGAGAGAGTTACAGTTAAGGTTTGGAATGGGTAGCTGAATTAAGAACCTGAGGCAGTAATTTGGCATGTGTTTAAGATGTGTCTTCTGGGAGAGAGAAATGTACTCCACATGTCTGTCTTCTGTTTTCCACCTACTGTCTTCTGGGGGATGTCAGGGAGCTATCTTGCAAATTGCTCTTATTATTTCAGGCTCATTGATTCATTATCCAATCACTTTTCCTTCTGTGGTTCAGGGTTAAGAAGTTGTCTAAGGAGAAGGACTTTGGACAACAGAACAAGCTGAAATGTGTGTCAAACTACAGCCTGACTTTCATAGTCATCAACAAACACCATGAGATTAAATCCCAGTCTTTAATACATGTAATTAACTTTTTATTAGAAACAATCTGTGATTTTGAGTGTATTGCAAATAACAAAAAACCTCTCTCAAACAATCACTAAAATGAAGTTTAAAGTTGAAAATGGCATTTGTGGCAGCTTTAATCAACCTAAGTGGGACCTGCATAGTGCCTAACTTGCACAAGTGCTATTGAGTCAGAGGGAAACTCAATCCACCTGAAAGCAGTTGCTTTTCAGGGAGGGTGGAGAGGAGGAAGAGTTTTTTTAGCTGGATTGGCTTCCAGACTGGCTCACCCTCCAGGAGCCTGTCCTCTAGCACCAGGGATGGATTGGGTCTCTGTGGCTGGAGACAGAGAGGGAGAAGCAGGGCTGTGGCAGTTTAGATTGGTGTGAGGCCAAACCCTCTGGTACAGGAGAGGCCTCATGATCCTATGTAAAGATTGACAGAAGAACAAGGGCAGCCGGAAAGGTGTTACAGAACAATTGTGTGAAAGAGTGAATAGAAAAAGGACTCTGCTTGAATTAACAGATACAAGGCAGTCATTCTTGATGTGTACAGCTGTGGCGTGTCATAGATGGTGTTACTTGGTAGTGCCACGTTGTGCATCTGTTGGTGACTGTGTGTTCCTCTAGTCAATTGTTTCCTATGACTTTTGGTCTGTAATATTGCTTTTTCTCCATTTCTGTTTGCTTGTGTGGCTCCGGTGTTTACCTGTCCATCCCACAGTAGCTGAGCCAGTGGTGCTGTGTCCTGTGTCCGACAGCTTCCTTCCTCCTTGCCTACCTATTCCCATTCTACTCTTCATATCCCTTTTGAACAGAAAATTCAGTAGATTTTGACCTTTCCTTGCATTTTGTTGTCCAGCCTGTACCCACACCTTCAGCTCTTGGAGACTACTCATTCTTCATTGCTTACAGTAAATTTGAGACTTAAACAGTAATTTCTTTGCTGTTCTCAGAAGAAAAGTGATGTAGCTATGCCTGTATCTCCTGGCCAAACTTCCCTCATGTTCTTAGCAATAATCTTTTTGCTTGCATGTAGATCTTTAGATAAATTGAAATGTTTTAATGCTTTGATGCATACTCTGTACATACTTCAGTTCTGTTATAGTATTTCACTTTGGAAATTAAACTGTATATTAGCAAAACTGATAGCTGGCTCTGTTGTGTTGGGCTTTGTATTTCTTACAGAAAGAAATTCAAGCAATGAGTCAGTGCAATCACCCTAATGTGGTGACTTATTACACATCTTTTGTGGTGAAGGATGAACTTTGGCTGGTTATGAAGCTATTAAGTGGGGGTAAGTTACTGGTTTTACTTGTTTAGCTGCAAGGCAATTGTAGGATTTTTTTCCCTAATGTACTACCTTTGAGTTCATTGATCTAAACTAACTAATGAGAAGGGGTAGACACTGCATAGGATGAACCTTGAGACATAGGCATGTTTAGGAGCAATGTGCAAGCTTACAGAGTTTGTATATCTGTATTCATAGGACAGGCTAAGAATTACTGAAATACTGTAGTTACATAAACAGAATTTAATTTCATTCTGAATCAATTTATCAAAATTCTCTATTAGGGCTGTGTAGGGAAAACTGATTAGAATTAAGTCAATTCTGTCAGTGTGATCTTTTATGGAGTTTCTCTAGAATTCCTGTGTATTTTTATAAAAATGCATGCATTTCTAATTTCATGATGAGTATTACTCATTCCTTGTTCAAGCAAGATTCATCCTAGGCCAAGTATTACACATATTGCATCCTTTTTATTGCTTAAGCTAGCCAAACACTCATTGCTTTTTTTTATGATGATGGTTAATGGTGTAAAATTCTTATCTAGCTCTGGAAGAGGAAAAAGGGGGCTGAACTTAATGTGCTTGTAGTTTAGAAAAGAAAGGCCTCAGAATAAGATATGATGGTCCTGGTTGTTACACGATGTTGTTCAAGATTACTCTTGATGGCAGCAGACTACTTTACCATGATGCTGGAAAACAAGGGTAGGAAGTGCTCATAACACTTGTGTCACGTGTTGAATTGGTTAGTTCAAGCAAAAGCAAGCACAGAGCATGAGAGAAACCAGTGATTCATGACAGGAGTTTACTGTGAGCTGTTGAATAGTGCTTGGATAAAAAACAAAAAGTTTCCATTAAATGCCGTGAAGTGTATAATAACTGAGGTTCAGTGTCAAACCATGTGCCACTGGGAGTGTTACCATTTGTTTGCATTTGTCTCCTTCCAGTCTTGCAGCTGCATGTTTACATCGTGAACACATGAACCATAATCTAAACTGGATAATAAACCAAGACCTTTGCAGTATTTATCTGTTTAAATATGGGGTACTCGTGAATTTTTAATAAGTGGTTGCTTTGTGAGCTGTTAGCAGATCTTTCTAATGGATCATTTAGTGTTATGGTATTTGTGACAAAAAGCAATGCTCTGTATCTCATTTGAATGGGTTAGTGGTGTGCTTTATTCTAAGAGCTAGTTACATGAAGCATTTACACATACATGCAAAGATATAAATTGCAGTAGCATAGAAAGAATGAAGAAATACAGCTTTCTAAAGAATCTGATATGATAATGCTTTGTATATGCTTTTTTTCTCTCCTGGATCTGTAATACAGGTTCAATGCTTGATATAATAAAGTATATTGTCAACAGAGGAGAGCACAAAAATGGTGTGCTTGAAGAACCCATAATAGCAACAATTCTTAAAGAAGTTTTGGAGGGCTTAGACTATCTACACAGGAATGGGCAAATTCACAGGTAGGAGAATATACATAGTGAAAAGCATTTTCAAAACTGACTGTAACTATGGCTATTTTACAAAGTCAATTGCTTAATTGATATTTGTGAGCATATTGTGTACCGGTATTGCTATTGTCACGTCAAGACAGTATTTGATTCTGGTCAGCTGCAGTGGCTTGACTAAGTAAGTTCTATTGCCTCTTTCACTTCTGTAAATGTGATCAGTAATTGTCAAGTGACAGTGCCTGGGCAGATGCTGTAATCTTGGTTGCAGTTTGTCACTAATATTTAGTATTTTCCTAGGTCTTTATCCTGTCTCTCTCTCCTAGTTTGAATATGTTTGTTCTGTGATCAGCATGCCAGAACTATGCTCTGTAGTCCTGTGCCTGCTGATGCTCCAGCTACCTAATCTGATTCTAGTTTGTTGTATATATTTTGTGACTTGGTTCTTGTGTTGCACAGTGCACCTGTAATCGTGGGTGCCTGGCGTGGGTCCTGTAAAAATGTGAAATGATTTTTTTCCAGGTGATCAGTAAATATCTTTGAGATTTGATTTGTGAATTCCCCTTGTCTATTCGTAAAGTAGCTTAAGATAAAAAGATCTATATGATATATCTGAGATTTCTCCTTTTTTAAACTGCAGAAGCCCTGTTGAAGTTGAAACACTGTGCCTTCAATTCCCCATGTACATAATAGGTGAATGCTATAGTATAGTTCAGGGAATACTGTGTCAGGTGGCATTTGTTATTTGGAGATGTTTTCAAAATTATTTGGGGATCTTGTTCTATTGTTTCAATGCATTCTTTTTAATATGTTTATATATATATATATATATATATTTATGAGGAAGCAGGTTATGTTACCCTTCAACAGTAATGTAAATTCAATAAAGCTTGGAAAGATTAATTTTCTTAAGTCTTAATTGTTATGACATATTCTGTATGATAGAAAACTGTGCACTAAGAATGGAGTGCCTCTTTCTATTTAAAAAAAAGACAAACAAAACAAGCCAAAACAACCACTAAGTTTTCTTCTGAACATTACATGTGAATAGTGTGTTAAATGGATATTGTTAACTCTTAAGCACATGCTAGATTTTGAACATATTGAATGCCAAGTAACTTTTCACCCTTGTACCTATAGCAAAATATGCCTGCTATTCCTATTTAATAGCTTAATTGGTTAGAAATGTACAGTACATTTACCTTTTTTGAAGATAGGTCTCTTCTCTGAAGAGATCAAAGACGAGAATTTTTTTCAACTTTTTTTTTTCATTAGTGGTGCAGTTGGATGTGAAAAAGCATTAATTCTTGGTTTACAGCTCTGAAGGCTTTCAGTTTGTGAGAATATATTTATAAAAGGTGGTAAAACAGACTTTGGACCTAAATATCTATCTTAAAATCTGTCCCTGATTCTGCTCATTTTATGCTAAAGCTGAATTCTGGTCTTTTTATGTGTGAAAATTTGTAAGCATTTGAGTTCTGCGCTCTATTTTAATGTTATTCAGTTACATTTTGCACTTCAACTTTCTTTTTCTGGTTTAAATTTGAAAATTCTATCTTGTGAAACTATTCAGCATGCAATATTTATTTGTTTGCACAAAATGTGCAGTATGCGCTTTCATGCTAACCCCTGTTTGTACATTCTAGAGATTTGAAGGCTGGCAACATTCTTCTGGGTGAGGATGGCTCTGTACAGATAGCAGGTAATGGTGGTGGTAGAGTGATGGATGAATAAAAGAAAAGAGGTAATTGCAGCTGGATCAAGGGCAACTGATATCAAGGGGAAAAGTTTTTCTGTTGGCTTTTAACTATTCCTTTTGGGGTGCTGTAGCACAAGTTACCCAGTTTCAGATTTCAGGATTCTTGATTAATGATACTTGACTCAAGAATTATTTAATATTTCTCCATGTCCCGTCAAATATATAAGGAAACTTTCTAATGTCCTCTTAATGTTTCCATTTGATTCACCCATGCAATTTAAACAGCTTGCAAAGGATAGAAACTGATATTTCTGTTAATTTAATTTTTTCTGTGAGAAATTGTCGAAGTTCTTGGAGATTCAACAATCTGTGTGTACTGTCCTTGATAAGGACTTTGACTGTAAGTTTACCAGTCACTGAGATGCATGAGATATATCTCACTGAGAATTATTTTTGGCATACCTGCCATTTGTCTGGCAGTGGTATTTGTTGGATACAGTTTAGTGTCTTAAATGTCCTCTGAGTGCATTGATGTGCTTCTTGAGCTGTAGTCTGTAAGAATTAAATTATTTGGTCTCATAAGAGCAAGGCTCATTTCCCATCTCTCAGGCTGGTATCAGGTTATCTGGAAAATAGAGGGAGCAGGTGGTGATACCTGCCCCTTCCCCCAGCACACTGACAGGCCTTCCACAGTCTGTAGTGGGTGACCAAGCAGTGAAAGCCCTCAGTAATAAAAATGGCTATAGACAGAAGTTGTAATTTTTATATAAATGATGTTTTCAAAGTACCATGTAAACATGTATTTTAAGGGCTTTAATATGCCAGTGTCAAATAATAAAATGACATTTTTCTGTAATTACTGGAGGGTGTTTCTTCACACTTAAAATCAGGTAACAATAGGAAAGCAATAGAAAATAAATTGAAGTCTATTTCAGTATTACTGGGTTGTAAATAGTACAGTTGAAAATACTCTTCAAATAGCTCCATTCAAAATTGACAGTATTTCTGCATACATTGGGAACCTGCTCTTTCTTCCACTTACACACCTACCTCTCCCATATAGCTGTCACTATTGTAGTAATGGGTTAACAGAACACTGAGCCTTTTTTTTTTTCTTCTTCTATTTTAGAATTTGGAAAAAGCTATTCATGTTCTGGTCTACCATTAAGTACATATTAGTGATGGCTTTTCTGATTGTCTTTGGTTTGTCCAATTCCCATAAGAATTGAAATTACATGTAGTATTCCTTTTTGTTCAAATCACACTCATATTTACTTGCTATGCCAAAGAAGCTTTGAACAATTGCAGATGCAAATCTTGGCACAAAGTACATATTTGAAAACCTTAAGTGACAGATACACTGGAGTCCTTTGAAGCTTTATTCAGGAAGGCACATACTGGGAAGTTAAACTTGAGGATGTTTCAGTGTGTATTTCCCTGATAAAACCATACCTTCTATTCCATAGCATTTCATGAACGGTGTGTCATGGAGCAAAGGTCAGCTCTGGAATGGAGAATTTCTATAAGTTTGGGAACTGACTTTATTTCTAAAATGTAAAACTTTTGCTTTGTTGTTGGTAAGTTAACAGGCTGCAACTTTTCTCCTTTTTCCCAGATTTTGGTGTTAGTGCATTTTTAGCAACTGGAGGCGATGTTACTCGTAACAAAGTAAGGAAAACATTTGTTGGTACTCCCTGTTGGATGGCCCCTGAAGTAATGGAGCAGGTATTTCTTATGCTAATAAGAAATTTAAAACATTTTGTCTTTTAATTTTGGAACTTGAGACATTACCACCTTGGTTTTCCCTTCTGGTTTTGTTTCAGGTGCGAGGTTATGACTTCAAGGCTGATATGTGGAGTTTTGGGATAACAGCCATTGAGTTAGCAACAGGAGCAGCACCTTATCACAAATACCCTCCTATGAAAGTAACAATCACTTTGTATTACTTCATGCTGTTAGCTGTATTATTAACGCTGCTAGATAGTTAGCACTACTTCATTTTCAATAGCAACTCAGGGTATCTAAGCAGATGTATTCTGTGGAGTATTTTTTCTCTTTTACTTTTTACATTTCAAATTAGTTTTGCTTACAACACCTCATTTTTGGGTTTATTCTAGGTGCTAATGCTAACGCTTCAAAATGACCCTCCCACTTTAGAGACAGGTGTAGAGGACAAGGAGATGATGAAAAAGTATGGCAAATCCTTTAGAAAACTAATCTCATTATGCCTTCAAAAAGATCCTTCCAAAAGGTAGGTCACTACTGCAATGTAGTAAAAATCTATCTAAAAAACAGAATTATTTTTTAAAATATATAGACTACTTTAAGTTATAGTGACATAATCTTGAAATGTGTATGGTTTGATTTTGTAAATAGCAGCCTTCAGTCGCCTCCATCTGGGGAGAAGAAATTACCTCTTAACTGTTCCTCAAGTTCACTTCTTCTGATTGTTAACTAATATATTTATGCTTAAACACAGTATTGAATTAAACGCCGATCAAACAAAAGTCCTTGCTCTACATCTTAATTCCCCTTCCGAAGCAAGATATAAATCTTGATACTGTGCACAAGTCTAACAAGACTGCTCAGATTGAGCAGCAGAACTGTTGATAACCAAATATATCATTCTCTTAACCTTTAAAATAAATTAAAAATAAATAAGTTTATGTTGATTTTTCTCATTTTGTGACATAAACTTAGTGTTGCTTTTAACTGGGATATTTCCAGAGAAAATGACTCACTAAGATGTATTTTTTTTTTTTTTTTTTTTACTGTAAAGTGAGGGGCTCCAAGCTTGTTGAGTTTTCCTCATGTTTATTTAGGGAATTGTGTATCACAGTTGTTTGTTCTTTCTTGCTATGTTTTTTAAATAGCCAAGGTGATGAAAGTGTTAAACATCTAATCCAAAAACATTGTTGAGGTCCCAAGTTCCCTGAATGGCTAATTTATTTATTTATTGTTATGCAGACCCATTTTTGTAGGATTTTTTGATGAGGAATTATGGGAAGCACATTCTAATTAACATTATTTCCTAAGGTATTTAGTATATCACTGTTTTCTAGAGTTTCAGAGCTACTATTTCTGGGGAGAGATTGTTCTGAGAGAGCACTCCTGATTGTATGTGTCACTTATGGTGGGTACTTCCTGATGTAATGCTTTCCTAAGTCCAGGATATCGCAGGAATACTAGAGAAAAAGTATGATTAAGAAAAAAGATTGTGGCAACATCTTTACTCTTGAAGTAGTTGAAAAATTTTGTTTCACTCTACGATCATTTTGTACTGCTTTCAGATTCCCAAACCCCTTACCCTTGGTGGTCTTAGTAGTAGGTCCTGATGCTTTAAGCTTAGTGCTGCAGTTTGGCTGCTTACAGATAGAAACGAATAATAATAATAATAATAGATAATCAAACTTTTTTTAGTTTCCAGTGTCCAACAATTATCAGGGCAAGATTAAATTGGGGTGAAGTAATGAGAAGTAAATAAAATGAGTTTTCTTTGTCTTCTTGAATACATAATGCTGAGTTACCTGGCATGTAGTAAAGGTGTTGGTGTTGGAACATTGATGTTTAAGGTACTTATTTTGAATTTATTAAAACACATGCAATATCTTCATACTCAGGATTGCCTTGAATGGAACAATTAGACCAGCAGATAGATGTTTAGATCTGTGTACCAGTTACTCTATACTGATAGAAAGCAATGATTTTTATACGGGGGTGGGTCATCACTGTTTTTCACGTTTCTTAGAAGCCAGGATATGATTTTGCATGGAGATCCCTCCAGTAGCCATCATGTCACTTGTAGGAGAAGTCCTTGCTCTTTATGGCAAATTCTAGGACTGGCATTGCCCTGCTGTTGTCTCAGATGTTCTGATGACTATGATGTTTTTCTTTTGGGGATCTGTGTGGGTGTTTCTGTCTCTTCCCAGTGCCAAGGATGCTGCTCACAGTCCTCAGCTGCAATTCATTGCTGCAGCTTGTTTGAAAAAGCAGGGCCAGAAAGCATGTCCAGACCAGTTCAGAAGCGTCTGGCATAATTAATGGTAGAGGAATGGAGAACAATAGTTTGGATAAAACTGTACTAAAATGTAGCTTTTAAATGTGCTTAGCCCTGTTATGAGATGTGATGGTACTGTACTTTGAGTACCTTGAAACTTTGACACAAAAGAGTTTCTTTTTAATAGTTTCCTTTCCTTTTTGCTCATTCAAGATACATGTGTGAATTACTAGTGAGTCTGGTGGTCTCCACAGGACCACTAATCAGAACTCCTGTATTGTAGAGCTTGGTGCTTTGGAGGTGAAGAAAAATACATGCTCTATGGAACCTACTGTCTGTGTCTAAATTGAATTCTTTTTGTTAATGTCAAGAGTTGTTTCATTATTCTTTGCAGGTGTGAACTGGTATATACATACAGACAATTTACTACTCCTCTTTTGCTCACTTACTTTTCAGGTCTGTCCTTAAAGAAATAAACTTGGTCAGATTTTGAGGTTTTTTTCAGATTGAGATTTTTCCAAACAGAAGCTTTCTTACTGTTTTACCTCATTTGTTCTATATTCAATCTCTTGCTGGAATTCAAGTGGAAAACTAGAGCAGTTTATTATAAGTCTTGAAGACTTTGACTTCCCTAAATTTAGTTGTGTCAAAATTAGTCCTGGATGGTAGTATGGGCTCCTAATGGAAATGATGGAGGATTTTATCTCATTCCAAGAGATGCTTGGCTTTCTCTCCAGAGTCTGCTTCAGTACCTGAGTCTAGTTTTGGCTAGATGAGTAGCTTTTTGCATGCCTGAAGCTAGGGAGACAAAACCTCCTGTTGGAATCACTTGGGTAGCTGTGAGATTGTGGTTATCTCTTGGAAATGCTGAAACAGACTTAAGCAGAACTGCAAGTAAAAGTGAAGTGTGTCAGTTTTTACCTTACAGGTGTTGCTTTGATTTGTGTTTGTCTGTTGGACTGAAAGATGATCCTGATGAGTCTCTTTGGTTTATGCATTGTGTTAATAGTGTCAGTATAGTTTCTTGAGAATACCTGCTGACATCAATGAAGTAAAAGAATGCCAATAGGAGGTACTGATGCTGCTGTATGGAAAATGTAATTATGCTTTTATTGCTGTGGAGCAAAGTTTTAGTTGTATTCGTAGAGTCATTTGGGGAAAAAAGGAATACCTGCCTTTTTTTGTGGTGTTGTTTTTTTGGTTTTTTTTTTTGTTTTTTTTTTTTTTGTATTGTTTTTTTTTTTTGTTTTGTTTTGTTTGTTTGTTTGTTTTTCTTATTTGGTTTTTAAAGGTTAAATACATTTGTGCTGAACAAAAAAAGGGGGAAATTGGCAGCTTAGGAGACTGATTTTTTTTCTCTCTTTTTTGGTGTTTTTGCCATAGAGAGGCTTAATTTTTTTTCGTGTGTGGTAAGTGAGCTTGTGTGAATTAATTCAGTAGCTATTATCATTCATTCCCCATTCATACAGTACTAATTCAAAAGTATTAGAGACGTACCATTTAACTAACGTCTTGTACTGTATTCACTGAGAGGGGTCTTTGTTTTCTGTTCTAATTTATTATTGATCTTTCAGGCCCACAGCAGCAGAACTTTTAAAATGCAAATTTTTCCAGAAAGCCAAGGTAAAACGTTTAACCCTATGAGTAAATTTTGCTGTGCCTTAAAATCTATGTGAAATTTCTTCTTTCCTCATATTGATTTTTAACTTAAAAAATGTTGGTCTTTCAGAATAGAGAATACCTGATTGAAAAGCTTCTCACTAGAACACCTAATATAGCACAAAGAGCGAAAAAGGTGAGTGCATTCACGTATTTTTCTTGACTGGTGTGGAAGATAAAGCAGAGACTCACTCCTCAGTTGCCTTACATTTTTAGTTGGCTGACTGAGCCATTCTTTTAATATAGTCCCTCAAAGATAGTGAGTGTTGAATGAATGTTTTCTGCAGCCTTGCTTTTTCTAGGAAGCCCGGAGGCATTTTGACTTCCTTTCTGGCCTTGTCAAAATGATAGATGATGTTTGTCATACTTGATACAGTTTTTTCTCACTTCCTTTTAGAAAGCTACAGGTGAAGTAGTTGTGGGGAAAAAAGGTGACCTGCAAACACATTGGTTCATAAATTGCACAATTCATATCTTCATTGATCACCTAGAGAAAGGGTGATGGTACTATAAATGGTATTTAATGACAACTGCCTGGCTCTTTGGATTATTTCAAATGTTATTTCCAGAAAGCCAGGTCGAAACTCTGCAAGAGTGCAGCTGAGTTTTTCAGACCAGTGGAGCCTTATTCTACTGGTGACAGAGTTAAATCCACAGCTATGGCATGTGCTGGTATTTCTGTGGTGCCTTTGGCACTTGTATAAATGAGCTTACCAAGTCATGTGCAGCAGAATAAAAAAAATAGTAACTCCTAAGAGGGAAGTATTGTAAAACTTTTAAATATGAAGCGAACTGCTGTTCATAAGAGCTAAGAAACAGGAATGAATGTTTGTTGTGTGTGAAAGATTATGGAACTGCCTTTCCCCTTTCTGTCATGACTTAACTCACCATGTCTCTTCAGTGTGAGGCACCTGCTCAGAGACTGCTGAGCCTCTGCAGGTGACACAGTGGTGTGCTGAGTCCAGCCTTCTAAAAGCAGGCTTGCTGGGGGTATATTTCAGGAGGACATTTCAGAAAAGGAGCTCTTTTAGCCTTTGTTGTCACATCAGTTGGGCTGCAGCTACCTGGACTGACACTTGCACGATTTTCTGTTGTCTTTGGGAGCCTTGGTTTGGTGTAATTCTACAACACTGAAATGTTCTGACAGCTGGTGGCTCATACTTGGAAGAGACAGTCAGCAAGATCTGAGTGCTCCAAGTTCCTTCGAATCCTCTTCATATGGCAGTAATTTTGGGAGTTCGTTGGCGGTGGGCTCTGGGAGGCTGGATGGAGTAGGAAGGGCCGCTGAGAGGATTTGTGGCAGGGGCGTTGGGCTGAGCGCCTGCAAGCGGGGCAGGAGGAGTTCGGGGTTTGGCCGTGTGGTGGCAGCAATGCCCACATAAAACACGATCCAGCTGGGGAAAACCTGTCCTCTGCTTTTCAGTTCACACCTCGGGTGTGCAGGAGTGGTTTGGACATGTGCTGGGACCGGCCAGGTCCTGACAGAGCCTGTGCCTCCTGAGCTTTCATCTCCCACCTGTATCCTCGGGTCAGCCGCAGAGACTGCCTGGAACTCGTGCATGCTTGCACGGATACTTTATATTTCTTTAGATAACATAGCCCTTGGAATTGCGAAGGGAATGCAGGTTAGCCTCCCATACAACACCAGAAATAATTTTCTGAATTACTTTTTTGACAATCCTTTCTAATTTGGAAAGAGTGTGAATCTTTAGGAGTGAAAGCTATACTGTGGTGGATACAAAGTAATACATCTTTAGTTACATCATAAATGGAAAAATATTTGGGTTTTAGCTACTGAAAATGCTAAATTATTTATATTTTAGAAGGACACAATATTAAAATTCATTGGGGGATTTAAAGTTTAATTCACTTGTTAGAACTCTGGATGTAGCTGCTGTTTTAAGACACCATAAAATATAAATGTACTTTAATAATAAAACTCTGGGGTTTTCTTTAAAAAGCTTGTGTAAGTCGAGTTTGGTTGCTTAAACGTTAACATGTAAAATATCTAAGAGGTTGCTCTTGGAAGAAGTAACCCCTGTAATTGAAAAACTAATATCACTAGGGCGATGGATAGGAAGGAGCTGGTGTCATCACTGCTTAAATTATCTTCTGTGGCACTTGGTGTAAAATGCCTGTGACTAATGATCTGTAGCACCACTGCTAGTACAGATGTCAGATCTGCCCTGCGGTAATCTAATTTTTCTTCCATTTACCACATGTATAATTGCTTTGCCTGTTACCCAGAACTCCAGCCTCAGTTTAGTTTTAACTTTAAATTCTTCTCTCTTGACACAGTGTTCCCAGTGTTTTGCTTTTGCCTTTACAGCTTATACTTGGCAGCTGTTTTTTTCTAAATATGAGTTTGGATCTGTTTGTGAAATCCTGAAAGCAGGTACATAGGTCTTGTATGTGTGAGGAAAACATTTGGTACTATAAAGATGTGCCCTGCTTTAAACCCCGGTTTGATAATTGAGCAATGTCTTCACTGTGTGTTTAAAATACTGTTTAACATTAGAGTTGTAAGCTACATGTTTGTGCACATGTTCCCCCTGTTCCATTGTTTCAGTTGCTTTTAATTCTGCTAAATTTAAAATGATGTCCTTCTTCCTTGTCCTAGCCTAGTAATTAAGGATAGTGCTGAACCACTTACCCAGGAGGAGCATGTCTTGCCTCTCCCTGTGCAGGACCTGGTTAGAGATATATTGGTACTGACCCACAGGAATGAGTTTTACACCATGCAAATTCTCACTGGCAATTTTGGGTTTCTCTAATGGGACTGCTTGCATATGAGAGTACTGCTGGTATCAAGAGGAGCTGGAGAAAAGGCTGTGAGCAATGGTCCAAGCTCAGTGGTTTGGTAAGCAGGGACATGCTCTGAAGCCATGCTTTTGTCATTGATATAAATGGAGTCCTGACATGCCGTGCCTCTGCCTGGTTAGATGGTGTGATGGGAGATCAGCCTGCCCTGTCCTGCTTGGACGAGGGCTGTGTGCACTGCTGCCATCAAACAGCCCACCAAGAGTTTTGCATGTGCTATTTATTAACATGTGCTGGAGTAGTTTTAATTTGAACTGAACACAAAGTTGTTTCATTTGTGATTAGGATTGCTGTATTGGAATTGAGCAATTTGAAATTTGAAACAGCTTTTAGAGTTCCACAGTCAGTTTTCAAATCTTGTCACACTAAAAAATTAATTATAACTGTAAGTACTCTGTATGCCCAAAGGCCTTGGGTCAATTTTATGGTTTTATAATCCTATTTTTTAAATTTTTAAAATCTCCCGCATGACTGCCACTTCTACAAAGTGAACAGGGAAAAACATGTATCTGCATTTCATTTTATTGTTGTCTGAAGTGCTGCTAGTGAAAAAAAAATCTGAGCAATAATTGGACTTGAATTCTATTTCTGGAATGGTGGTATTGCATTGTGCTCTTAACAGGAGCCTTTTATAGAGCTGAGAGTTGTACGTTAGTGGGAAAAACCTGTGACAGCGAGAAGAGATGATTAGTGTGAGTGATACCAGTTTTTATTATACCTCACTAAAAATGCTCTTATGGATGGGTTGGAATTCTAGCTCCTCAGTTCAGCTATTTTAAGGTAATGGTCATGTTTCGTTATATAAGAAATCATCAATCCCCTGCATTTAATGGGGAAAATACCACTGTATCCCAGATTTCTTGGACTTATAGCAGCATGATTGCACCTCAGCAAGACATACATGTGTAGCACTTCCTTGATTCAGTAATAGATTTAATCTGATAGATATGTCTCACCAGTGATGTCTGTTAGTACAGCTGGACTCCAGCTGAGTTGTAAAGCAGAGAGAAACATGAGCTTGAGCTCAGATTGTTAATATAATTGTATATTAATCTTTCTTTACATTTTAAGAGCTTATTTAAATAATGTTGACATATAAAGTGAAGGGACACGTGCTATACTGGAATACTTCTTCTGGAAAGCAGCAGCTGAACTATAAATATGTGTTTGGCAAGGCTTTGTGTGAGGGAGGGCCCTCCATTGCAGAGGATTAATTGTTCAGATGATCCAGAATGCTGCTACAAATTAAAAAAAAAAAAAATAGTGGAACTGTGTTAATGTGGTTGAATGTTACAAAAAAAAAGAAAAAAAGAAGGAATTGCCGCTAACACCATGCCAGGTATTTTTAATTTATTTTTAAGAAGTTGTTGGAAGGGAAATTCAATAAAACCACTTTTTCCCAAAAATGTAAATTTGACAGAAATTCTCATAATGAGAAAGCAGTGCCTTGCACTAGTGGGTAGTAGAATTGGAAAGTATTTTAAGGGGCAGACATATGCAGTTGTACCAGCTTTGTTCTAAGATTTCATATAAAGGAAGAAGATTGCATAGTGGTTTTGCCACCATGTAGTTGTGCCATTAGATACAAGGAATTTCATGCTGTATATGGGTTTGTCTATTTTCTTTCATAGGGTGCTTTTACCATCTGTGTGGTTGTTTGTGAGGTTGGATTTTGCGCTTTCTCAAATGAATCTAATTGTTACAGAATAGGTGAGCTTTGAAACAAACCATGGCTTAGTTGACTGCCTTTGTACTTCAGATAGCCATATGCCTATCTAAAATTACTTGGATTACTTATTATGGCAGAGTTTAAAAGCTCATATGTGATTCACCTTAGTTGTTAAAAGTAGCCCTGTTCCCTATTGGAAGGTGTGTTCCAGTCTGTGGGCTGTCATGGTTCCACTTCAGAATTCATTTCTTCAGTGAGTTCCTGTCTCTGGTGTAAGTGCACTGATCTGCTCCTTAGCTAATGTTGTGTTCATGATCTGTTGATTTGTTAAAAATGCCTTGAACGTGGACTGACTCAGGGTTGGTGTGTAATGAAAACTTTTCTGGTTAGACCAGTTGCTCTAAGTATTTGACATTTATTGAAGCTGTTGAAACTTGCAGAACTGGAAGAGGGTTTTCTTCTAAGTGCTGTTGAAGGACCCATGTTTAAAGGATAAAGACAGGATAAAGGAAGTCTGGGTGTATATGATGCTGGTGACAGTCTTTGATCAGAAAGTAAGCCTTGTAAATAAGCAGAAGATAATCCTGTTTTATTGTCCTGTTTTGTAAGGATTTGGTTTTCTGTCACTGAAAATGTGCAGGAAGGTGCTGGTTTTACCTGTTTTGCCTTCTGAGAAATTAAACCTCAAACATTCACTCGCATCCAATACCAGATCACTTCTCTTGGATTTGGAATGGTTCCCTAAGTGAAAGTGTCTCCATGGAATTAGTTGTTATTTAATAACTTTCCCAGTTTATAGGTCAATATTGTGTCAATGTAGGCAGTAACAGCTGGCTAGCTTGGGTCACCTTAGTGTCATGGGGTTTCCTTTCTGGAAAAGAAAAGCTTTTTGCCTGTCTTTGTTCATAAAAGTTACAAGGAGTTTTGGGAGGATGTGGAAGTGTATATTACTTGTGGTTTTGTATATTTTTGGGAAGTCTGTCAGGAAGGTCATGCAGGCAGATAATTTCTAACTAGAGAATAGTCAGATAAATTACAAAGAGGATTCTCTAAAAGCCAGGTGGCTCAGAAGCAGCTTTACCACCTGTTACCATTTGCTTAAAGACTGATGGAATAGGTATGTGAGAATTTTTCTTTTATATGGAAGAATTCAATATTTAGACCCCACAGTTTAAATTAGAAAAGAAGGGGAAATTAAAAACAAAAAGAGTCCAGGCTCAAGAATATGAAGAAAGTGTAAAGTAAATGTTTTCCTGGTTAGACCTTGTAAAGCTTTTACAAGTATGGTACCAAAAAAATTGCCTGTCATTTGTTTTGACATTCCTTTTCCCCCTGCACTTGTGCTTGATACCGGTGATATTCTTGGAAGTTACTGGGGAGAGCTGCAAGGGAAGTACAGGTTAAACAGGACATCCTTGAGATGGTGTTACCCAGTGATAATATAGGGGACATAATTTAGCTGAAAGGTGCTCTTGGGTCAGGGAGTTAAAGTTATGGCTGGAGCTGAAAACATCAAGGTTTTAACCAGAACAAGTGGATTAAGGCCAGCAGAGCAGAAAGAAGGGCTGGAACAGTAATAGTTAGTTTCTGTTTAGCTCTGAAAAACAACTCCACAAGAAGGTTATTCAAAGAGTGGATGAGGAGCTGAAGGTAAGGTCAGAGAGGATGTGAAGGGAAAGGGAGTGTCAGGGATGCCCATCCCAGCAGGGCTGTGTGGGATTTGCTGGCAGCAGAGGGCAGCCACAGCCAGGTCCATGGATCCATCCTGCCTGAGCTGTGTCTGCAGTCACACGCTGCGAGTCTCACTCCAGCTCTAGGATTTTAAATGCTATGGGCTGGCTGAATGCATGCTGCTTTTCGATGTCTGACTGGAACAGAAACACTGGGGTTTTAGAAAATTGGTTTTATAAAAATTGCAGACTTCTGTTAATTATTTTCATGTTAATTTATAACTTTTTTTTGAGAACTACACTCAAGTTTTAATTTGATCACCTTAATATTTTTTAAGATTTCTTGAATAAATTCAGGTCTCTTTAAAATCTGCGTGGAATGCAGAATGTGTATTACAGTAATTTCTCGTATGTACATAAGCAATTGGAAACCTTGGAGAAAATTGGAAAAGTTAGAAATGAGATTTTCACCTTGAAATGGTACTTTCAAGCCTCTGAGTTTGAAAGTAAGTGAAAGTCACAGTAATTTCTTCTTTGAATTCTACAATAGTAGACTGTTTTCCTAAATAGTCTTTAATGTGTCTCTAATGCTGACAGAGAAACCTACCTTATAATGAGTTTTCTGCTACTAATAATGAAAGCTCTACATGAGGCTGTATTTATCTTCTTTCTTTTCACTTCTGGTTATTTTAAGAAAGTAAACAGCTTGGATGATAGAAAAGCATGGTGGAATTAGAAAATGATGATTATCAAGGTAGATCTAGTGATCCCTCTAGTGGAAAGTCTTCTAGTAGTGAATCACTACTAGAATAAATCACTACTACCATCACAATGTGCATTCATCTGAGCAGCCAGGAGAGAAAGATCTCTAAAGATCTGGATCTTTCTCTTTCTTCATCATCTTTCAGAGTACTAAGTTACTTCACCAATTTACTGTATCTTTGATTTTTGCCAGGTATCCTCTTGGCCTTGGCACCTTAAATTGATTGGAAGGGTGGAGGGAAGCAGGCAGGGAAGAGAAAGGATAGAAAGGAGCCTCGCTCTGTATGTGTGAATTAGCCATCAGGTCATTCCTGATAGCCATTTGGGATTCCTTGTGTTTGAGGCAAAGTGATGCTTTTGTGGAGCAATGTATCTCCTCTGCACAATTAATTGAAAACATCCTTCTCAGTGCAGGTACACGTTCATGCCTGAAAGGACTATTGTTAAAACGTGAGTGAAAGAATTATTTGCAGCTAAAAACATTCAGTAATGAAGTTTACATAGTGGAGCTAATAAATAGAGAAATAATGTCTGAAAACCAAAAGTTATACTGAGTTACTAAATTTGCACATTTCCCATGTGACTGGAATTTCAGCAAAACTGCAGTTTCTCAAAGCAAAATCAGATTCCAATTTTGGACTCAGGCTGAAAGCAGAGATAATAAGTATGTTGCAGTATTTAGGTAAAATCTTGTGTTTAAGGAAAGCAGAATTAGGAGTTCTGGGAATACCTGCACTTGTAAACAAGATGTTTTGGTAACAAAATAGTGTCTTACTTTGAGCCACTGTATTTTGCTGTCTCTAAGCAGCATTATCCCAGCAGTAGAAGAATTGGTGAAGAGTGGAAAGGGGGAGGGCATTGGACAGGGTATACCCTGAAGTGGGTGAGGACTTGGTACACAGATTCATTGGTAATTTTCTTGTCATTTCCTCTAGAGGTGCAGGAATGTGCTCCCTCATCCTCCCTCTCTTCAGCTAATAATGGCTTTGTTTTCCTCTCACTGATAGCTGCACTGTATTCCATTTCTAAATTGGGAGCGGAGGTAAGATTTCGTCGCAGTCTTTTCAATTGATGGCCGTGCCCTTGGCTGTCACACTTGTCATCATGTAAGCATGATACTGTTTGGCTTACAAAAACAAGCCACTACCATAAATATTTAAAGCACATATTTAAAACAGAGATCTGGCTTTTGTTGGCTTCTGCTGTGTTATCACTTAAAAAGGGTGCTCTTCCAGAACCAGTAGAAAGCTGAAGAAGTCCTGTTCAATGCAGAATTATCAGTCTCATGTATTCAGTATTCTTTCCTGAAGAAAGATATAATGATCATATATTTCTTGACTTTAAGCTGCCAGTGTAATTTATTCCTCTAGGGAGTATTCCAATAGTTTCTACATATGAGTATGAAACACTGCAAGTTCTAACTTTTTTTCCAAGTAACCTGTGAGGGGACCAGCATGGGGACCAGCCTTCTCCTGAGGTAGTGCTTCAACTCTTCAACAAAGGATGATGTGAACATGTGGGAATTCATGTGCTGACTTGGACCTCAGGGTTTGTTTTGTTGGTTTTTTTTGTTTTTTGTTTTTTGTTTTTTTGCAAAAATGTGATTACAGTGTAGGTGTTCTTATGCAAAAAGAACAGTACTCTTTTCCTTTAATATATATTGTAGAAAGTGACCTTGTGCCTTTAACCTCAGGTGCTAAGCTGTGATTAAAGATGTAACTGTTTTAAGCAAAATGCTTGTGCCATGATTGAATACACAAGGATAGGCTGATTTTCTTTGTTGCTGTTTCTTTGTTGGGTGGAGATTGAAATTTGCTTTTTTGTCTTAGGAAACATTCAGGAAAGGTTTGCAAGATGGTTAAAGGTAAAAATTACAAAATCTGTTTGGTCTATAAGCTTAAGCTGTGTGTGGAAGGAACTGGTCTAGGGATTTTTTTGAGAGAGAAATACACAGAGCAAAGTGTGGTGCAAAAACCCAAACTATTCAGTAATGTCGTGTTCCTCATAATTGTTCTTTCCATAAGATAACTAGCATGGAACTGGCATGGAAACTGGTTTTATAAATACCTCTCATGAAGTTGTATGAGAAGTGAAGCTCTTGAAACTTGTGATTAAAAAAAACAAAAATGGAGGGGTGCACTGGCTATGCAGTGCTCCCTCTCCTTATCAATTACCAAGTAAATATTCATACTTTAAAGAGTATATTTTTTTGTCTTCTGGGATCTGTGTAACAGTGGCAGTCCAGTCTCCTATAAGAACGAGTGAGAGGTGAAGGTATACAGCATCAGTTGACTGGTCTTTCTTTTTTTCTGCCTGAAAGTCAAATTTAGGCTTTTATGAGGACAGACTGCAGAAAATGAAAAAGGTGAGGTTTTTAAATAACCACCTTGTCATTACTGCTCTCTGGGGTATGTGGGATTGCGTGTGTCTTCACTACTGTACTAGCATATGTGGCTGAAGGGTGTCAGTTTTAAAATAGAAGACAATTTTATCTCTAGCTGCAGTATTTCTGGAAGGATATGTGTTTAAAACTTAAAAATAAAAACCTACAGATTGCCCTCTGTAGAGATACACAAATGCAAAAAAAGGACTACAGCACTGACTCTTCTCTAGTTAGAAACTAATAGGGAGCAGAGTCAGGGTTCCTCAAAGACTTTTGCAGGTGCACTTTAAATGAGTGGAATCTACACATTTGCTCCTCTCCAGGAATTCAGGAACAAATTAAATTTGGGCTCTCTGTTACCTGTATATGGAGGGTGGCAAGGCACCTTTCATGATACTCAATACTAATGCTTATTAGTGCCATCAATTTTGCTTTCACAAATGCATCTTCCTTCCCTTGCTTTCAGGTCATCATACTCTTTCTGTGGAACAAAGTTTAAAACTGCTGGTTTAAATCTATCCAGAACTCCATTGCAAATATTCTGTTGCCAGAGCTTCAATAGGAATACCTTAAATAATTCAGATAGTGGGAAAGCCAACATTCTGAGTTCAGTCATCTTCCTGCAGAAGGAGGAAAAATACGGTAGATGCATAATATTGCTCTTCCTGGCAGAATGTGTTTGTAATGTAGTCTAAGATCATATGCTGTACCATGTATGAAATGCAGTAATGCTTTATGTGTATGCATTGGTATCCCACAGTGTATGCTTTTTATTTATTTATTTATTAAATGTAGAATCTGAAATAAAATAATAAATCTGTAAGTGGGCCCAGTTCTTCGTTGTTTTGAGCAGTTGTGAATAAGGAAGTAGAAAATTCTTAGTGTTCAGAAAGCATTCATTCCCTTCCCTGTCACTTTAAAAAAAAATAAACTTGTAAAGAGATTGCAGTAGCTAAAGAATCAGTAATGAATAATAGATTCTTGTTTCCCCATTCTCTAGCAACTACATAGAGTGAGCACATCAGTGCCTAGAAGACAACAATTTATGTTTTGCTTCCCTACATTGTAGCCTTCTTTTCATCAAGCCTTGGGAAATGCGGCAGCTTCTGCATTCTGCTGATGGAGCTCTCTCTCTGTCAGGCTGATCCCACCTTCATTGGGTGGGATTTATAGTTGCCCTGTTCATCTGTAAACACACATTCTTCTGGAAAGCTAGTGCATGGTGTTATTGGCAGGGAATATTAGATTATCTGTATCCTACTTTAAAAGGGTGGGGACAAATAGTTCTGTCAGCAGCTTAATTTATACTTATATGTGACTGTATTGTATTCTGCAATAAACTTTAACCAAGAACAACATATACAACAATACTACTACTACTATAATATTTAATATTCTGTGGTGGTCATGTTTTTTTCACTCACACATTTGTCCAAGCATTCTCTGTTTTAACTGATGTTCATAATGTTTTTCTCCCACAGCTGTGGTAATGTTGACAGTGGCTTATTAAGCTTTTCTTCCTAGAAACAGCTTTTGGTTGTACATTACAATGTTATGAGCTGCTTTTGTGTTGGCTGTAGTTTAACTGCCAGTCATTCAAATTAATTTTTTATTATCTGTTGTCTTCTGATTTATGTGAAATATGTTTTCTAATATGTGTTAATTTGTCTTGTAAAACTGAACTTTCATTGTTTTCTTTATTAGCTAAAGTTATAGTTCAGTTTAGTTCCTATTTTGGAAAGATTATTTAGTTTTTTAATCAGTAAAATCCAAATTACAATTGACCATGTTTTAATTTGTTTTTCTTTCCCACTGAAATACTTCCTGAGAGATATACAATTCTAGCATAAGGAATTACTGATCTTGTGTGTTTTGACTGAAGCTGATGGGGAAATTATATTTGTATGGCTACTGCATGCAATGTAAAATGTAAACCAACTTGCTTCTTATTTCTGTAGATACACAAGAAAGTTGTTTAAGTTCCATGCTCTGTCCTGGGTTTGCTTTGTGCCCTTGTATAAATAGCTTCATTTGTCTGCTGCTTTATTTTTCTCTGTAAAATGGATGACCTCTAGCAGGGTATCAGGAGAAATATATAGAATATTCTCAATTTCCTTAATGCTGTAATTATTGGACTGAAACACAAGAATGCTGCCTGTGGTATCAGTCTGCTAGTGGTATCTCAAATGAAGAACAGAAATTTAATATGTTATATAAATTATATCTATTTCCATTCAATATCTGATACTAGAGTGAGATGTTTACAATGAACAAAGAGACAATTTTGCAGACGTGGTGCCACTCGTGCTCTTTCCTTTACCTAGGTAGGGTACATGCCCTTCATATGTGACTGATTCTTCATGGTTTTAACCAGAACTGAGTGAGCAAAGCCAGGCTTGTCAGTCAAAAAATTGTGCAAATTAGTTCACCAAGCGTTGCAAGTATTAAGCACACATACCAATTAAAAAAATGTTCTAGATAACAGCTTCACATTTTTGAAAGTTGAATAGGTCGGGTATTTTACTCTAGGTGAAATTATAATTTCTTTCCTGTGAATATGTGGTGGGAATCAGTCTGATTGAAAGAGAGTACCAGTAAACTTGTTTTTCTTCTTTCAGAAACCTCTCAAGAAAATAATTTAATTTAACACGGTATTTTGCTTTGTACTATGTTTCTTCTCCTTGAGCCATTTGTTTATTTTTTATTAAAAGGCAGTCTATTTAAAATCTTGAAATGCACTCCTCTGCAAATGATGCAAGCATCATTAAGCCCCATTAAAATCATTCTGTTTAGAATAAGTCTTCAAAACAACTGAAAACGGAAGCAGAAGAGATACTGATTAGTGCACGATGCAATGTTTGAATGTGTCTGTAAACCAATATATCCTGCTGTGCTGGAAAAGCATGGTTTTAGTTGTGGGTGATGTCCTCTCCTAGGTTTGTGTAGAGCCGTTTGGAAGATGCCTGTGCTGTTAAACAAAAGCCTACCTCAGTCTCCTTGAAGGATAATAAATTACATCCACAAGCAGCAGGCAAATTGCCTGCTAGATTACCTTGTGTCTGTGCTGATCCCTGATGATACAGACAGTAAGAGCCCACTGATTGTGCCTGGTCTGATTGCAGCTGAGTGGAGAATTGCTGTGCTCCTGCTTACTTTGATGTCTGCCTGGTCCTCCCTCCCAAACACACATGAGCTGCTTCTACCAAGCGTGGAGGCAGCTAGGCTAAAATTGGTCCAATAGGAGCTTGGTATGGGAAACAGGGAAAACAGTGCAGAATTTGTCCATCAATTTATGGTCAGATATTATTAGAATATGTTAGTGGCTCCTGCAGCAGATTAATGAGAGCACATAGAATAAAAATTGCAAATAATTGCTGATTAACCAGAACACTAGTAAAGACTAAAGATGTCTGTGTAATGGTAAACAATCTTTTGGTAGGTCAGACGAGTGCCAGGTTCCAGTGGTCACCTCCATAAAACAGAAGATGGGGACTGGGAATGGAGTGATGATGAAATGGATGAGAAGAGTGAGGAAGGCAAAGCTGCTATTTCTCAGGAAAAGGTACCTCCTATACAGTGCCAAGACGTTTATACTCTGCAAGACCTTCTGTGTTTATGTTAATTGTTAGTATTTCTGGATCTTTGTTGCATAAAGCTGCATAGCTCATAACTCACTGTGTTTGTTTTCCAGTCACGAAGACTGAAAGAGGAGGAGAACACAGAGGTAAAAATGTCTTTATCATTTTTTTTCTTCCAAGCATTTGAGTGAAGAGATTTCTTTTTCATGTCTGCTGTTAAAAATGTGAATTGAGGTGGGAGTGTTGTTCTGCAGCCTTGTATGGCAAGTGCTTATGAGGATAGAGCTGTATGCCATTGTGCCTGTAACAATGAACTTCAGCACACAGTGGGTAAGATGGATAGGAATTTAAAAGTCATGTTATGTTTGTGCCCAGGAGAATTCATGAAGATAGGTAATTTGGCTGTTTCTAATGAATCTTTGTAACTGGATCACGCTAATTGCTGTCTGTCAGGGTAATGAAAGCTGTGTTGGAGTAGCCAGAACATCTCCAAATAATTTTTTCTTCCTAGGATCTGTATCATGACATGTAGCTTATAGTAAAAATATTTCCTTCTATGCCCCGTAAAATAGTTTGGTACGAAAGCATGTTAGATTAATTCAGAAGAATAAAATACCTTATAGAATTTCATGGCCTTGTGCTAAGTGTGGGAAGCATTGCTATTATAAACAATTGTTTAATAGGATTATGGCTTACAGACTAAATGGTCCTTAAAAACATCAGATTCTCTGATTTTTGTTGGTGTAGGAGAAATCTTATAAAAGTCTAGCAGCTTCCTGCCAGATTTGGTCCTATTAGCTCCTGTGATGACCCTAGTCTCTTCATTGCAGACCTATTTTACACAACTCTTCAGCATCTGAGATACCTTATGGAAGCTGGGTACAAAAAAAGGACTTTCACCATGCAGTCTTTCTGTCTCAGGTGTTGAGAGTTCTACTGCCTGTGACTCAGTTTATTATATGGGTAACTCATTATAAAAAAGTTGCTTAGTTTATGAAGGAGGAAAAAAACCTCTGCTTGAAGTCTTCTGTTGATTTTTGTTTCCTGAAATGCTCTAGAAGATGACTTGAACTAAGACTTGTGCTGAGGCCTTTGGGGTGCACATTCCTATACACTGACATAACATGTCTGTTGAAGATGCAGAAATAATGGTAGTAGCTTGTATGAATGGAAGGAATTTAATTGAAGCGGAAAAAACCCTTCTCATTTTAGTGATTGTGAAAAATAATTTTCCAAATATTCAATAATGTTTGCTGAAAATACACAGATAACTAAATACGGATCTTGTGGAGCTTTGATACAGCAAAATGTTGAAAAAAAACCTGTCAAATGAAATTTTTGATGCAAGTCTTTATTTTGGGAGGGCTTTTGAACCCTTTGAAGATGCTGTTCTGTGAGTGGTGACAATATGCCATGTTAGGTATGAAATCATAGTAGGGTAGAGGAGCCTGGTGCATTCTGTATGCAGGATACACTTTTGCTTGAGGCTTCAGACAAATTTTAGTTGAGAGCTGGGGAGGATTTCACAGTGTGAGGGAGGAGAGATAATGTGAAAGATACCAGTGTTCCTGATTTTTCTCCGTGAAAGACATCCTCTGAGCTGTGATACCTGCTTTGATATGCTGCTACTTCCTTGCATATGGGTAGATGTAAGACTTCCTTAACAACCAAAACTGTTACACAAAAAAAATGTGAGTAGAAGTTTGGAATTCTCACTGTGTGCATATTATTCAATAGGTAATTGTTGCTTTGATGCAAGGTGGATTATAAGCTCCTACACTTAGTGCTTTAATGCTGCCTTATTTATTACTTGTTTTGCTGTAATTGAAATATGGGAGTTTTACTGGTATCAGCTGTACTATATACTGTGTATTGAAAGCATTGAAAGTTGAAAGGGTTTCTGAGAGTTAGAAAATGTGTTAAATATTCTGTCTAACTTCAAACTGTTAGCATGGAAAGTTTTTTGTGATTTTTTTTTTTTTCTTTGGCATCCTTTACAAGACTTTTTACTTTTTTCTCTAATAGTCTCAGCCTGCTGTTAGTGAGGAATACAGTGAAGTTCCATGTGCGGTGAATCTTGTCTTAAGATTAAGGTAAGAGATCCTTCTATTTTTTTAACTGTATTATCTTGATCTCCCTCATTGCTTTCATAATATTAACATAAAATCAGTGCTGAAGTGTATAATCTCCCAGTATGACCAGTATGAATAGTGTTTCTGTGACTAATTGCTGTCTTTTAATTGCTTACTGAAATAGTGTAAAATGAAAAGTAGAATATGAATGTGTCTTCAGGCTAAGTGTACCCTTCATTAAGTATTTTCTTTCTTTTTTTTCATTATAATACAGAATCACAGTGAGAAGTTTTTAATGAGTTTCTTTCACACTTCAGCAGTCAGCCTCTGACAGAAATAAACCATTGCTGTATTACAAGTTGCCTACTCAAAATGTTTTTCACTGGCAAGTTTGATCAGCCACTGTGGAGAAGTGATGGGTATTTTAGAAAATGGATACAAATATGTTGTCTGACTTAAATTTTTCCTTAGTTGAAATGAGTCAGAGTACCTTTAATTAAAATCAGTTTGTAACTAAGATTTGAATTGCTTAATTATGCAGTCTACTTCTTGGATAAAACCATTTTTTCATATGAAACTTTGACAGCTTTTTATGTGTATGATAGCTTTTTAATGTTTTTTCTTAAAAAGAACTTACTACCGCTCACTTTAAAACTTGCGTACATCTAGTTTGTGTTGACAGGATATCTATGTGATGTTGTAAATTCCTAATTATTGCAATGGAGAGAAGTTAAATGTTATGGCTTTTTATGCTAACAAAAAGATAAGAAGACAGAAATAATTAGAAAATCACAACAAGTATGTTAGAAACAAATAGTAGATTTATGCATAACAAATAGCTTTAAAACAGTAACATCAAAAATTGTTAGTGTCCTGGTTCCAGCTGTTTGTAATCAGAAAAAAACCAATTATACAGAATGAGTGCCAACTTTCAAAATCTATTTTCTTCCCTTTTCTTTGACTACTTTTCTAGTGACAGCTGCAAAAAAATGCATGACTGGCAAAGGTTGTGTATAAAAGAGAAGATTAATGAATTTTATTGTGGGAATAGGAAAGACTTTGAGATTATTTGGAATCATTTTAGTTGTCCAATTTACATAACTGCCCAGTTATGCTATCAATATTCTTTTTCATCTCTCTGCTAGCAGGTAGATGAAACCATTTACAAACAGACCAATTTGTACTGCTATGTGGATGTACCAATGAGGTGCTTTGGGTATTTAGAAATTATCATGAAACCCAGAGAGTGATTAACTTCTACCCTGTTATTTGCAGTGTTGGCATATTCAGAGGGCAAACATTTTAGACCTGCAAGTATAGTGAAGACATCAGGGATTATGCTTTCAGTTTTCTGCAGCTTTTAAGCCAGAAGTGAAGGAGGACTGATCCTGGGAGACTTGAGTTTCCAAGCTCTTATTTGCACAATGAATTTCTGTTCTTTTTTAAGGATCCTCTTTAATTCATGGCTGGAGAAAATTCTCTCTCCCTACCCTTCCCTAAAAGCAACGAGGTAGTAACGAGGTTAATTTCTTATATTTATGAACATTTAGGTGGTTATTGGTAGAGAGGGAAGAAACAAGAATTTCAGCTTTAGGAATCAGAAAATTTACCTTAAACAGAAAAAAGTAGGCTTGAAAAGCAGACACACTCTAGAGCCTGGGAACACTGTTTGCAGTGTCTTGGAAAAACCAAAAATTTGATGTGTAATTTTGCAGTTTTGTTAATTTAACTGTCCTGCTTTTGAAGGAAGAATGCTCTATGGTGCAAACCTCTGCCCCATGTGAGCTCTGGCTGTGCCCTGTCTGAGTGGTAGGACGTGGGTAGAGTTACAAATCTTTGTACAGGCTTTGCTTCTGCTGGAAGCCTGAGCATGTGAGTGGGGTCAGAGCTAGCACATGAGCAGACTGTGTGTGTGTGTCTGGGGGCATGTAAGGGTGCAGGCTGCACTAAGTAGCACACTTTTATTTTGGCTGGCACTTTGCGAAGGGCTGATTTGACCGTGAGGGCCACAAGCTGCCTGTATCTCTGTCCAGCAGTGTAGATTCAGAGATAGTATTTAGAACTTCTTTATATTTGCTAATTTAAAGGCAGGAGTTATTTTGCCTATGGAACATTCACCAAAGTTCAGGCAGCCACTGGCTGATTATATACATTGTCTTTAGCAAGATACCTTTGGTAGCACTTGAGTTGTGCTTCCTGTTCACCATTGACCCTCTTCACTGTTGAGACTTTGTCATGGAAATTGATGCAAACATTTAGAGCTTTTTGGGCAGAAACAACTTACTATTGGGCTCAGGGGTGTGGACCATGAGGTCTAAAGAGTAGTGCCTGGGGATTTGGGACAGGGAAAGGGTAGGGAGATGGGCAACCCTAAAAACGAGCAAGAAGTGCTGAGAGTGCGGGGGGTGGACAGAAAGAAAGTGCTCCTCTGCTTTGTTCTTTTTTCTTCTTCTACAGTGAGGCTACACTATGACAGCGCATCACATTTTAGATGATAGTTTGCATTTTTTTTCCCTAGCAGTACATTCCAGAACAAAGTTAATAGTACCCATAAAAATTAAAAATTACCTTCATGAAGGAGGAATTCTGGCAGAAGAATCAATGTATTTACGTAATTCTTTACCTGGATGGTCAGGTTCTGTTATTTTTCTCCCAGTCAGGGCAGGGTTGAACTCGTTCAGTATTTCAGTAGGGTGTGCTAAATTAACACCATTCTCTGTTTACTGCAAATGCCTTGTTATGTATCAGAAGCACATCTCGCAGCCTGAAATAATCTTTAAAGAATCCCATGGTACTCTTTATACAAGTGGTGGTATTTAACTGCCTTACTCAAGTTGAAAACCACCTAGACTAACTGATTTATCTGTCCTTAACTTGTATTTAATACCTTTCCGTTTTCACGGTTTTCTCAGTGCGAACTCACTTGTCAAAAAATTCTCTACTGTCAGGGTTGCTTCATCAGCTGGAGCAGCAGTTTCCAATTTGTATCTTTTGCACTATCGTGTCTTGGAGTACATTGCCCCAGAAGGGAAATTATCAAGTCTGTTTTAGTAATTCCATGCAAAGCTCTTGGAAGGCTCTAGTATTAAATGCTTAATACAGGCCATTAGTGTTTTAAAGCACAAGTGTAGTTAAGAGACTGTGCTTGAATTTTGCAGTGAACTGAAAATACTGGTTCTCACTGGCTGGATGTGTTGCCACAGTGTGTAACTCTGACCCAGCCTGAGTGATTGTTACGTTGAAATGCTGATGCTTTTGTGTCCTCACCCTCAAGAGGAAGTGGTATTTGAGAGTAGGGAGGAATGAAATCTGTAATCCAATTTTTTTCCAGTATGGCTGTGTACACCGCATGTCTTGGCAGCAGAGTCTGGCAGGAACTCCACAAAGAGGGGCTGAAGGCAATTGTCTGTGATTTAGTCCTCCAACAGGACTGTTCAGAGCACCAAGGAAGGAACTGGGGAGGAATTACCACCCTGGATTTGAAATTTCCAATCTAACCACCAAGCTGTTGCTGTTACAGCTTTAGGAAGGTCACTGTTAGAGGGTTTGATTACTTGAATTAATAACACAGATATTTCATGTTAAATTAGGAGACTTGTTAATGGTTAATAGTTAAGAATTGCAAATTATCTGAAGCAATCTAAGATGGTTAAATTAGCTCCTATGACAGGAAGGTAATTTATTGACAGTAATTTGGAATGTCCCAGGACCTAATTTAATACGGTTCCTGCACACTAGATGAATTAAGCCTCTGGAAGAATAAAAGGGGCAAATGGAAATGTTTTACTGCCAAATGGTATAATTCTGTTATTGCATATCTTATTTTAAATAAAGTGTAGAGAAAATGCTAAGGCAGAATTACCTGTAATGTCACTCTGTTATTTGCATATAAATGTTTGTGTGTATATTTAATAGAAAAACATTTCTTCTGTTAATGTAGCTGGAAACTGTGGCATTTGATGAGTTCTGAGAAATACACTTTCTGGGGATCTGGGCAGACACAAGTCCAAGGAGTAGCTGGTAGCAGGTGGTTGCCTATTTGGTACTGCAGCAGCAGAGTTGTTAGGGCTTGAGTTAAATGTGATTTCCTGTGAGTACGAGAACACAGATGATGAGGTATCACTCACTACTCTGAGCACGAGCTTGAGTGCTGATCTTCCTGCTTTTATGTTGTCCTGTTTCTTTGACCTCTTTCTTAAAAAAATTAATTACATATAAAGTCATAAGAAAAATGTACTTGGCTGGAGGTACCTAGGAGAGCTGCTCATGTATTGGCTAATACTTAAGTTTGAAGCTTAGATTTATAGGAATAAAACCCTCAAAACTATAAACAAGCAAACCCCAAAATCTGTTCTGGCTAGGGGCAGAATGAGTTTGATAATTGGCTTAGTACCATAAATCAAAGTTGTCAATTCTCATTCTATTTAAAATATTTCGATTTTCTCCTGCTAGTTTTGTTTTGGTATCTTAAGCAAAAATGTCATCATTTCAATCTCTTTTGTATGAAGTGGGGCTGGTGTATATATTTCACCAAGAACAGGTATTTCTCAACATTTTTGCTATTAGAGTGGCTTCTGTTATCATGTGTATTTAATGACAAAATCCACAAACACACCCCCAGCTCTGGAGTAGATTTACAGCTGTAAAGTAACAGAACTTCTCTGTGGTCTGGGAATTGATCCAGTGGCAAACATCAAAAACAAAACCATTTGTAGGATTCTTGAAAGAAATGTACCTGTGATTACAGTATTGAGCTTTATTTTGCCTCCACATCTAAGGGTTTGTCCTGGGAATCAGAGAGGTGTGGGGATGTGGTTACTGAACTGAATTTTATTTTCACAGCAGGGAGATTTCATTTAAATAGCTTGTATAACCATGATTAAATAATGACTGAAATCAGTAAGCAAGAACCTTTGATTAAACTATTGATTTTAATCCTGCTTTTTCTTTTTACATCTATTATTTTCTTCAAAGCTTGCTCTTTAAAAATGGTAAATTATGTATTTCTTATTTACTGCTTAAGGATGTTTTTATGCCTTGCTGTATTTTTATTGAAAGTAAATTAAAAATAAAATTTTTTTTTAATTAGGACCTAGACAATCCTGTATGCAATTGCTATACCATCACTTATTTAATAGAGAAATGGTATATTTTTTTTAATCAAAACAATTATTGTATGTAAAATTTATAACTATTGAGTCAAGGAATCAATATATTTTTTCTGCTTAATAAATTTAGGTTATCAAGAAGATTTGCATGTCTAAATATTTAGATGGAAAGGCATTAGGATTTTAACCTGCACAGCTGTGGTTGTATATTATGCAGGCAATCGCATTTGGGGATGTTGCTGATACTGAAATTTTAAAATCAGAGATTTTTTATTCCATTCTGACATTTTATTGTACTATTTACAAAAGAAAAAAAAGAGGAGAAACAAAAAATAACAATGAAACCTAAGTACTATCCCCAACCTTCTTTATAGGTTTTATTTTAAAGGAAATAATTTAAAGCTTGAATCGATCTCAGTGTTAAAAATAATTGTATTTGTATTATTAATGGCATGTACATTACTTGTCAACTGCAAGAGGTTTTGCATTTTGATATTTCAAAATTCAATTCTAATTAGATATTTTTCTAATACTTCTAAAAACATTCTGTTTACGTTGAGAGACCACACTCTTCCATCTTCATCCATCTGCCCTAGAGATGCCTGTGAATGTGGGGACGTAGTGCATTGGGCACGGCTGAAATAATTTGAAATAACTTTGTCTGTTCCCACTTAGTGGTGTGGTTCTCTGTCCTTCCACTGGTAGGGATGTTCTGGGACTGTATTGAGTCACCGTAAAGCAGCCAGGTTTTGGTTGGTTGGTTTGTGACTTCCAGTATTTTTGAGGGGAAGGCAAAATTTTAACTGAACTCATTTTGTTTATTTTGTTTTGCCCCACATTTGTCATTGCTCCTCTATAGGGCCAGTGAATGACCACAAGAAGTGCACTGGGACAGAGGTGGGACGGCAATTTAACATAAGAGCAGACATTGCTGGTGAAGTTGATTTACTGTAAAGAGAAAGTTTGGCAGGATAAACAGATGAAATCTTTTGAAAACAAAGCTTAGACTTTTTTCCATGCTTCCCACTCCTTTTGATAAGCTGACTTTTAGATGAATGATTTACAGATTGTTGTAATTTTTATGGTGGCTTAGGTGTCTTTCTGGTTTGCCTACAAGTCTCCTTTTGTTTGACAGTAATATACTGACAGGTCATCAAGACTGTAAAACTCTGAGCCAGTGATACTAAAAGGATGCACACTTGCAGGGAGTTTTTGATTCAACATGTTTAAAACTTCCTTTGATTTGGATAAAGTAAAAAGTTTCTCTGTGCTTTCCCCTCAAAGCCTGTTTTGTGCACTGGGGACTTAAAAGGTTCTATTTTAAAACTCCATAAACCTGTAGAACTTGTTGTAAGTCTTTTGTCTTGATTTCATAAATAAAATCACTTTTCTAGAGCTCTGTTCTGAAACACCCCCAGCCTCCTGGCAATGATTGGCCTTTTACGCTTTCTGATTTAAGGAACTGAAATTTTGCTTCAAGCATTGTGGCTATTTTTCAGCACTGTACTTGAAGAATTTGTCACTGGAATAATAGGTTATAATCCCTCTTCTTGTGCACCAGGCATGCAGAAGCACATAAAGCAAGGCTTTGCGTGCTTAATCTCTAAGTTGCTCTGGTATTTCTTATCAGTCAGGCAGATGGTGTATCACTTCAGCCATGCAGTTAATACAGGTTTGACTTCCTTAAGTTGTGCACTGATCAATAATACTTGGTATCAAGTATTAACTTGGATAAGTTAAATTATAGTCAAATCCAGAAAGACAACTCTAACCACAATGTACTGTAATGTTTAACAAAGTGATCAAATTATGTGCATACTGTTCTCTCTGTTACTGAAATGCTCTCTCTGAATACTTCCAGGTGATTGTTTTTTAACATTATTGATGTTATCTGGACTTAATTCCAGTTCTTTCTAGGAAATAGTCTGTTTTAGATCACTTCTGGTTTCTGTCAAGCATTAAGATTTTTCCATATTAATAAATTCTAAGTATAATTGTGTATGCCCTTCCTTGTATTTCAAGTGCTTGTTAAAAATGGATATTTTTCAGAAGTTAAATCTTTACCACTGCTCTTAAAAAAAACAACTTCTGTGCTACTTCAGAATAATTTCAGAGGAAAAAACTTAAGATCAATATTGCCATCTCTGCCACAAAAAACCTGATAGCTCTTTGACAAAGTTATTCCCACCTGCTGATGCATGAGAGCAGGTAGGAAGTGTGAACTTCAAAAAAGATGATGCAAGTGAATACTGCTTTTCACTGCCTGTGCATCGAAATGAGTCACTGCTAACTGAGGCAAAAAATATTGTTTCAGAATTTGCTGCTTGACTTAGCTGGAAATGAACATAGCAAGTCAAAAAATTGAAGGGCTTTTAATGTTATTCTGATTTAGCTTCTGGCATCACCAACTGCAGAAATAGAGAAGCAGCATATTTAGATAAAGATATATTTAAAATGTGTCTAGTTCTAGCACTTCTTTGTCATGATATGTAGACTCGGGGCTGTAAACCAGTGGATTGAGAGAAAGGACTTAATGTATATATGTCACTTCTAAAATGTTAAACATGGTTTTGCAGACTTGGTGTATCAGTTTTCTTGTGTTTCTTCTGTCACACATTTTCTTAGTTTCACTATCATATCCCATCCATTTCTACTGGACTGAAAGCACTCTAGTTTCTTTTGAATCTTAAGCAGTTTGGACCTATCAGCTATGGATAGAAGTGTTGTAAAGACCTCTGCTGGGGGAGGAGCTGTCAGCTGCCCTGGAGCCATGGACAGTGTTCCTAGCTGATTTGATTGAGACCATAACAATTCCCTTGGTGGATGATTTTTTAATGTGCATTTGCCTTTTCTGTATGGTGAGTGGCATACAGACAGTAAATCTTTCACAGGTAACTGCTATCTTATTCCAACATCTCAACAGCCAAATGACAGCGTTTCGTTTTGGCATTGGCTGTTTTCCACTCTTGAAAGCATCATTTGACTGTGCTTTGCTGTTAGTGTTGTTGATACCTCTTGATGTGTACTGATTAACAAGTGTTTGCATCATCTGAGGGATCTGCTCTTTACCCAAGATCAGTTGATGATTGAATAGTAGTGGCATTTTTTTGTGTGTTTAAGTGTTGAGTCCCATAACTTGATTGTGAAACATCATGTACTAAGCATATTTCCATCTTCCAGTAATATATAGAGAGGAAGCTAAGTTGTAAACTCATGGAGTTTTTCCAAAACCACTGAAGTAAATGGTAAGGTTTTAATGGACTTCAAATAACTGTTTATTTTGGGACCACATTTTATTAATACAGGGGGATTTTAGTCTCATTCTTCTTGGTGGCAATCTGGAAGCAGAAGAGAACTCAAACATCTCTTTTGCTCTTAACGAAAGTTAGCAGCAATGCCTTTTGGTTTAATTTAGAGTTGACCTGAAGTAATTAAAAGTAAGTTGAGGAGAACCATCTCCGCAGTGCTGAACAGGCATGATCTGCTATTGATAGTATGATAATTTTGTAATGGAGAAGCCTGGATATTGGTTAGTAAATGACAACTGAGCATGAAAGTGTTAGAACGAAAGGGGTTTACATAAGCATGTGGCAAATCTGCAGGAGGCTAATGCTTCTTCACAAATGCTCTGTTCTGTTGTGTTTTTATAATCCCACAGGAGCCTTTGAGTTCTGATTCACAAAATTACATTAATAAACAGACTTCCTCTTACTCTTGCTTTGGTTCATCTGTGTGCATAGTGCCATGGCTCAGAAATCAAGGAAAAAAAGGGGGGCAGGAGCAGGAAAGAAGTGAACTGTGATTTCTGTTGAGGTAGGAGAGGATTCTCACTTGCTCTGCCCTAGATTAATAGGTGAATTCCACAGCTGAAGCAAAAGAAAATTGTAAGGCAGGGAAGACAAATGTATAGAGGATTAATGGGATGGGATGAATGGATATGTTTACTTTCCAAGATTTTATTCCCTTATCCTCTTTATAATATTGCAAGTAAACTGCCAGTTTGTATTTCACTGTTGTATGTATATTAACTATGTTCTGTAAATAAAGTTGAAATAAAGTTTTAATTACTCAAAACTGAGATAAGAAACAGATACTACAGATCATCAGTTCAGGTATTTAATACTTAAAATTCTGCTGTTAATAAAAAATACAGCACCTGTGAAATAAGCTAATGCTATGAAAACAAGGCTACATAGGCTACTTGGAGAACTGTATTTATCTTGGGCTTTCTGCCTTAAACACATGAAAGAGAAAAATGGGTGACATGTTATTGAGAGACAGCAGATGACCTTTTGAATTTGAGTGACATTTGTGAGGCCAAATAACATTTGTCTCTCCAGCATTTTTCCAGCAAGAAAAAAAAATGTAAGCAAAATTTCTTCTAAACAAACCTGCAAACCCCACTCTTCTGTGCTTTTTTCTCCCCTCAATTATATTTCTTGCATTGTATGCACAAAGATCTTGCCTCAGAGATGTAGAATGAAAATTGGATGAGTACAGCTCTAGGGGATGTACAACCCACCTATCACTCTGTTTAGCCCACTTCATTTTGATGTGAATTCCTGCTTTCTCTTCAGTCTAAATGAGCAAGTCATTTGAATTCTTCTGTGGTTTTAATTACACCAACAAGTGCAGTGAGATAGTGCAAATGCCAGACTGCTTGGCCTTGCTTCTTAGGCTATGCTGTCTTGTTTTTTCCATTCTAACTTAGTGTGCTTCCATGCTAATTTCAATGCAGTTCAAATTTTAGATGGTAGGAACATCTGTGGGGCTGAAATTTTGTAGTGAGTGAAATAATTTTGATTTTTTTTAATTCTTTTTTTAGTATGTGTGTTTTGTTAAAGCACACTGACTTAGACTTGGCCAGTGTCATTAATCCCCTGCTGGTGGGGGAAATTCTATCTTGGTGGGAATCGGGTTATTAGGAGTATGAGGAGAAGAAAAGCTGACTGATGAAGGGTGCCATGTGGCACCATTGTTATGGTGCTTTTCATAATCTAGTTTTGGTTAACGATGAGCTTGTTTCTGGTTCTAGGAAAGAATACATAGTCTGCATTCAGCTGTTGTCTCTTCCAGTCATGAGTCAGCTGTGGTGGTTACCATTGTGTCAGTACCTGCATTCTTGGACTCTTAGCTCCCTACATCAGTCTTTGGAAACCACATGTGATGCTTGAGTGGCTGAAGTATGAAAATTAGGCAAGCAATGCAGAGACAAAAAGTAAATATTCTTACACACATTTACACACACTTCTTTTGGCTTACCTTGTCTGGGAAATTTTTTCTTACATGGGAAGGAAGTTACTTATAGTAACTTATAGTATAAGTAACTTATAGTTAACTTAGCTGTGATAGAATGCACCTCATCCAGGAATACAGACTCTCCCTGAGAGCTGTATGGAAGATGCTGAAGCTTGTGTGAAATAGAAACTGATGTTTTAGGTAACTTTGCATGAGAAATGATGGATAAATTTGTGAGGGTAAAAAAGGTAGCAAAAAAGAAAGAAAATCTACTGCTTGATACATAATCAAAATACTAGCCTGATTCAGTCCTAAAGTTTAATTCCAAGACATCTCATTTTCTTGAATTGCATTTACATGAAAGACATTCTGCTTTTAAGGACAAAAGAAATAATGACATTTAATGTCTCTAATTTACAGTTGCATCATTACACAATTTTCTATTTCAGTTCAACAACATGCATCTTTTGTCAATCATGTGGAACACAGATAATTGACTGTAGCAGGAATTATGCTATCATTAGGTAATTATTTAAAGGCTTTAAGTGTGAATGCCTGAAATCTCTTTCATGTCTTATGATTTTGTCAGTAAAACCATGTCAATCTGAACAGCTGCATAATTTGTTTATTTTTTAATCCTGATTTTGGTAAATATTAGCATTGTTTTGCAAATAATTTCCTTCAAAACAGGGTATCTTTCTCTTATATCCTAATGACAGGATTGCCAAAGTTTATAGGGGGGGGCTAAGCGGGTGGCCCTTGTGCTTTTTCTGCTTCCTTGAGGAAGCATTATTCCCTGGAAAATCAGGTCAAGCAGTCTTGGTGGTCCTTATGAAAACAAAATAATAATGAAGAGTTGCAGAACATGCTTTCACCAAGAGGGAAGTTTTAGATTCTGAAATTCCTCTGCCAGAAAGATGGCTGCCAAAATGTCTTAGCATGGTGTGCTTTGGTGTCAACCCTTACTCAAAACATTTGGAATGCTTCCTGTTGGAGGTGAGTGCATAATGAAAATCAACTTGCAGTGTAATGAAATGCACAAAAATACTTAAAATTTACTAGTTTTAAAAAGAGATGAGGGATGTGCTGGTTTTATTCATGATAATCAAGGTATATTAGTCCGTAATGGCACAGAGCTAGAAGCACATAAGAGGTATTATAAAAGATGGTGAAAAGGTCTGAGCTGGCATTTTGAAATAGAAATAACTTTCACAAATGCATTTGAGAAAATAGGAACCATTAAGAAATGATGAAGAAGATAAAATTATTAATCACAAAGATACTAAGTGCCTTTCTTCCAATCCTATTTCTATATAGCAGAAATAAAGTCTGTGTGCTGCTGCATGATAGGAGTGTAATGGATGTAAGGAAGAAAGGGAGCAAATAAAACGCTGCTTGGAAACTCTGCCTACAAATAGATCAACAAATCCAAACAGTTGTCACCAAGGGAACTAGCAAACTAATTTGCAGTTACAGTGACATTAAGTAGACCCAGAGAAGTGTCTAAAGGCTGGAAAAGAGCATGAGGAGCTTTTAAGGGAGAACTCAAGTGCATCTTCCATTTGGTGGATTATATAATGGAATACATAATTTATGGAAATCAATAAATGTCTGGAAGGTAATGGAACAATAAGCAAAAGCACTTACAGGCTTCTAGCAAATTAATCTTGCCAAACTTCCATTGTTTTGCTTTCTTGAATAGTTGTACGCCATTATAGAGAAAGCAGCAGTGTACTAAGTTCAAAATAGTTCACAGTGTAACAATTCTCAATAGCAAAGTTGGATTGCTGGATACATACCAACATTCTCTGAATTTTTACCTTGACTAAAATAAACTGATTTGACTTCTTAACTTTTTATTTGGGATGTTTTGGAATTTGGAGACAAGGTAACATACACCCCATGTGCATGCTGCTGGGAAGAAAGTCTGTATCAGGAGCAGCTCGTCTTTCACACAGCTATCAAAAACTGGTAATTTTCATAAGAGTTCATAATTACTTAGTGCCTTTTTATGTCGTAGATGTTCTACTTATGGGAGGTCTGTGGAAATATATAATTGGAGAACCTAATGTATTAGGTTTCTTGGTCATAGAATCAGAATGGTTTGGGTTTGAAGGGAGTTTAAAGATCATCTAATTCCTACCTCCTAGTTTACCTCTGCAAAGGTGTGGAAGTTTTTATTCACGTGATTTGTTTCTTCCGAAGTATGGGAGGGAAATGAATATTTGACTTATATCACACATTCAGTCAGAACATTTCTTATTTAAGAATAATACTAAATTTCTGTGCTATTTCCTTTTGTTTTTTTGGAAAGCAGTTTTTGTCTTAAGGGAACTTGGAGATGGGTCTTAAGTTAATGTTTTTTAAATTTTTGTTGTTGTTGTTCATTTTAACAGAAAGCCATCCACATTTTTCTAGGAGAGAGAGAGAAAGGGAGAAAACTTGAGGTTCATACTAATTCTCTGTTGAATAAAAATAGACAGTGCAATATTCCATATAATGGCAGCAGACTTCTACAGCAGAAGTAAATGAGCCTTGTGAATCTGTACCTGGCTAGCTTCATTATCTGCGGCTTTGTGTTAGTGATCCTAAACTCTTATAGTTCTTTATGTAGAGTAGAATTTTGGGAATCCGAAACTCCTTCAGCTTTGAAGCATTTAGTAGATTCAGTAAATGAGTACTTTTCATTTTAAGCACTGCATGTGGCATACTCATTTTTCAGGGCTTGCTATCTTGCTGTTGTGTGTGTTGCCAATCATTCTGGGTTTTGTGTTTCTGCATGTTGCTTCTTTTGGCTCTGTAATATTCTTAGAAGTATTTAGCAAGCAATAATAGCTCTAAGTCACAGCTGAATATGCCTGCCTGTTGGATTTAGTATTCCCACAGCAAGACTTCATGGCCTGATATGCTGAAATATGAGCTTGCAGACAGTTTCCTTGCTGAGGAGAAGAATAATGAACTGCAAAACACATTCTGTTGCTATTAGCATTCCAAGTGGATTGAGCTATTCATTAGAAAAAGAGCGGGCTACAGCAATTAGGTTCTTCCCTTTGCTCTGTTGATTTGCCATTTCCAAAAATGAGATGGACGTCTGTTTTGCAGAGGCTAATGTTTTGTTGATGGAAAAAATTATTAACTAAACCTGAAGCTGTAAACATGCATGGAATGGAGGTTTGGAGCACAGTATGAGGCTGTGAAGGAATTCTTTAACATTGGTATTAACTCCCTTATGACTGTGTCACACACTGGACTGGTTAAAACACTCTCTGTGGCAAGCAGGAAGACCAGAAACCTTGGAATTTAACATTTTACTGCTCATTTTGTGTGTAGGTGGAACCTCACTGCTGAGACAGGGATGGTCAGTGAAAGAATTTACTCATTTTGAAACTATTTTATAAAGACTGTGCATCACCGCTGGTTTTCAGCATGTAACATTTGCTGGATACTTTGTCTCTTGAACATCTTTCTATAAATGTGACCTCAAATGGGGAGCTTTAAGTCAAAGTGAATCTTCTGTTTCTCATGGAGGAAAAGGTATCTGACTCAAACTGTGTTGAACTAATAGAGTCCCTCTGGCAGAGTGTCTTTTGAAGATGAAAAGGAAAATATTTATCAGAGGACTTTATTTTATCCTTTATGTTACTGAATGCATTTTCAACTTGAGCATATTTTTCTGCTAGTTTTCCCAAAATACTGCCATGAAAATTCAATGGAGTCTTTCCAGTCTGGGTGCTTCGGGAGAGCAGTATTTCCAAGGAAGTACACATTACAAAAATGCGGTTGTCAATGCCAGAGGTATTCTTTGGGTGTAAGAACTGCAGAGTTGTTTAGTTCTTCATTACATTTTAATGTATGCACCGACTGTTTTTCAGGAACTCCAGGAAAGAACTTAATGACATACGGTTTGAGTTTACTCCAGGCAGAGGTAAGGTTCTTGCGACTGAATTATTCTCTTACTGCTTAAAAAGGTATTTCATAAATGGATTACTGCTTATGGTTAATGCAGACTGCTTCTCTGGAATGTTTCCTACTGTGCAGAGCTTTATATTGAACCTCAGCAGAGTAAGAATTGCAAATGTATGTAAATTTGAGTGGCAAGGTTGCATAATATACATATTAGGAGACATTATTCACAGTATACTTTTATCAATTTCATGTCTTATTGAAATGATCTATATGGTATATAAGATCTTGCCTAGCAATATTTCCATTTTCACATTTGGAAAACATTGTAGGAAACAGAATATAGTAGCCATAAAAATGTATGTAGTGATGGTGCTAATATTTAAATTTCTTTCCCTTTTATAATAAAAGGTCTATTAACGAATATAAAGTGCAGACCTTTTTTCAAATGCTGTCTTCAACTGAGTTGAGCTGTACCTCTAGCTTTGGTATCATCACCAGAAAGAAATTCTGCTATTGAAACTTTAAACTCTACTGCACACTTGTAGAACTGTAGGCTTTCCAGTGCTAAGAACTGTAAGAACTTGTACGGTTGCCTTTGTTTGAAGAAAATCAAGTATTACTGGGATGAAATGCACAGAAGGCTAATATTTTGAGTAAGAAGGTATCATCCTTGTTAAATTGCAACCCTTTGAACTGTGAACTTACTTCATATTCCTTAGAAGTCAGTATTCACTTTATTTAGAATAGCCTTCAAAGAACTTTCACCTAAAAATAAATCCAGTTTGGAAGCAGTGTCTCTTTCACAGTAAATCACAGTATCTTTCATGTGCAGTAGTTCTGTGCATGGATATATTCTGTGTTGTCTTCCTGCTTTTCTCATTGATTTTGGCAATGAGTAACAACAAAAGAGGCCTTTTACTTAATTGAGCATAGAACATCTTGGTTTGCCAAAATAATTACTTGGGAAGCAGTTACATAAGCCATTTAAGAATTCTTCCTTGGTCAAAAATAACAGGATTGTCCAGGACTGTTCCTACAGTCAGTCACTGAGGCAGCCAGGAGGCAGCTGTACTTCTCCTCTCCAGAAACTGCTGCTGGCTCAGCTGCCTTGCTTTTCACCTGTGTGTGTTTCTTGAGGAAGTGATAATACTTCGTGCACCTTGTTCACTGAAAGCATGAGCTTTGTTAGGGTGCTTGGTGTTGGGGCCACATTACAGTTGAGACTTAGCTGGAATTTAGGGCTCTTCCTGCTCTTCCTGCCTACTTACATCTAAGCCTTCTAAGGTCTTTATCCAGGGCAAGGGCAAGTCACAGGGACTTGGGAATTAACCCACTCAGGTACAGCAGTTAATAGAAAATCAATGCAAAGCTTTGAATTTGCTGAGTCATAATACTTAAAAGCTATTTAAGCCCTTGATCTCAAAATAATGACTGTTCATGTAAATTCTTCACCCCACTTGTAACAAAAAAGAAAGCCTATTCACCATGTCTCTGTCTAGATATGCAGAACAATGGAGAAAACCACACTAAAGCATTGTTTATTTTCTTGGTTGTGAAGATACTGAACTTGTAAAATGTGTATGAGGATGTAGTCTGATAACAGAGGAGAAGTGCTGGTGGCCAGGACATGTCTGTAGGGGGTTTGCAATGAATCAAGTCATTACCTTATGCGATTTGCTGTGCAGAAGCTGATAAGATAATTATCTTTTTTCCTCCTAATTAGAGATAATTTTGAATTCAATCTTGCCTCCATGGGTGTTTTTGAACTAAAATATATTTTTTTAAAATTGCATTGGATGACTGATACTTTTCGTTGTTTTTGTGGGCTTTTAACACTTATTCCTCTCACCTTTTGGACAGACACAGCAGATGGCGTTTCTCAGGAGCTGTTCTCTGCAGGCCTGGTTGATGGCCATGATGTAGTTATAGGTAAATTACATTTTTGTTTGCAATTATGCTCTTGTGACAAGTTTGTGCTAAATGGATGTGAAAAAATGTTTTCTCTGATACTGTTTTTCTGAAATCTTTTTTGTCCTAATTTTGCTTTCATGTATGCATAGTTCAATCAACAAGGCAATTTTGATACCAGTCCAAGAATTGCTTTTGGAAGTCAGGTCTCTTCAGTGATTTGAGAGGGGTGATATAATATTGTTCTCCTGAAGGATTATTGACAATTCTATGATTGAGCATTTTTGTGATAACTTCATTTTTTGTTTAACGATAAAATGATTTGTCAGTAGGATTTTGCAAGGTGTGCTTTGGCAGCTCTGAAGTTAGTAAGTCTTCTGTTTGGGTTCATAGAAGGAGGAGCAAGACAGTGTTCAGGACCTATGGAAATTGCACCTAGTGGTGTTATTTCTGTGGTAAAAAAAAAAAGGTAATTAGAAATGTTTTCTGGTGGCTGAAGGATTCTTCTTTATTTTTCTATTCCATGCTTAGTAATGTTTTAATTTTTTTTCTTTTACTTGAAATTCAGAGTCTCATAAAGATGCTCAATTTGGAAGTGCTTATTTCTCTGCACCTTCTTCCTTTCTTCTGGATGCTCAAGACCCGTAGATGTATAGTCACCAAAATCAGAGGGGGATAGTATGTGCTAAATGAGGGAGAACTGAATGGAGGAATACAAGCAAGTCAATTTTCATGTTGTGGTCAAAAAAACTCCTATCAGTAGTTTAAGATTTCCTTGCCAAACTCCTCAAGTAAGGAGAGTGTTTTACAACTCCAGAAGTTCATGACTTGCCTGGAAGATTATCTAAAATACACTCTCACTGCATTTGTAGTTAAACACCTTCTGAGAGAAGCCAGTACTTTTTGCTTTTGGATGATCAGAATACAGATTGATCCTAGTTGATCTAAGAACTGAAATTCCTATCTGATCATTTATCTTTATTTCTAAAGAAAAAGTATTTTAGAGAGGCTTGCAGATGGTACAAGCTGTAGGCACTCTTAAAGTCACTTCTACTGTATGCTTCTTTTAAGGGTTTGGGAAGAGGAGTTGCTTGGCCTTAATTTGTTGTCATTTAACCATCAGTATGAAAAATGTCATTACAATACTGCTGATAATATTTTTGGTAGAATTTTCATTTAGAAAAGCTTTTTTTCCCTGGCTAATAAAAGAATTGTTTTGTTGGCTATCCCACCTGCCTGGGCAATCAGGTGGCACTCTGAGTCACAGCTGCTGATGCTGCAGTGCAAGTCCTGCTGGGCCTCAGTGAGAAATCTTTTCTCTTCTTCGTTTTCCCTTTGCTGCAAAGTTCCCTTTCAATGCAAAGGGTCAGTACTTCTGTGAAAATGGCAGCATGAATGGGATTTGTTGTCATCTTACAGGGGGCATGATGGGGGAGAGGGACATGAAAATAAATGTCCCTCATGTGACAAGTTCCCATCCCATAGTGATAGCACTTTGGTCCTTGAAGAAGCACAAATATTTAAGCAAGATTTTCCCTGGCAGACTTGGTTAGAGAGACTGTCTAGTCAGTGATTAAGGTTTACTTCCTTGCTTAGTCCCTGTTTTGAATTGCATCAGACTTCGGTTTTTAGGATTATGATGGTTCCTTCTGTACTTTCATGTTTTATCTTTCATTGTGGTACTAAAAATGTAAGGAAATAAAATTTATCGTATATAATGAAATTACTTAACTTATATTTAATTTCACTAATTTATATTAATCTTTATCTCATTTGTGTGGTAGTTTTTTTATTATGTAACTTACCTCAAGCTCCACAGACACAAATTCTTGAGTGAATTTTTGTTATAATCTCAAGTCAGCCTCACCTGTGAAGTTTTCAAATATGTTTGGACATTGTTACCTTCCTGGAAAATTACTTCAGATTTCATATTTTACTGAAAGAAGAGTTCTACAAAATGAGATTTTGCTTTTAATTAAGTAAAAAATTAAATTTGCATTTTGTTAGAATATTTCACTGTAACATTGCAATCTTAAGAAGTATTTCAGTTTAAAGCCAAAGGTCATATAAGAGAGCAGATGGTGCTTAAAATGTAAAACTGCTTACAAAATTAATTTTCTGTGTAAAATTATGTTAACACCTTATTCACTCAAAATTAAAAGGTTTAAAATCTTCCTATATAGGAAGAAGGGAATACTATAGAAGAGCTTGGTTAACCCTCTTCACCAGAAGAATTGATTCCATTAGTTTCCAGGTTGAAAGCAGGTGATGAATTACCTTTCATTTTTCAGCTGAAGCAAGCAGAAGTTCAGCCTCTGTAACCTGAAGGAAAACAAAATTCTGAAATAGTCTCATGAAAGTTGCTCCTGTAGATTCTTTTCATGGGTGTTGAAACATGTAGAGACTCAGACAAAAGAGGAAGGTGAAAATACCTGTTTTTATGTTGAACTCAACAATTTGTTGGCATGATGGCTGATGTTCTGAAAGGACACATAAATAGGAGTCAGCAAAAGCTGTTGTGAAAAGTATGGCCATGGCACGTTTGAGCTGAAGTTGTTAGCGTATAGAATTTAACAGCTGACAAGTTCTACAGAATTCGCTGTTAAACATCAACACCCTTCACCTTTTGAGTCTTGCTGGATTTGCTTCACTTAACACAGGCTTCCCAGGAAGATCTCCTTTCTTCTGTACATTAAGTTCAGCTACCTGTTCTGCAGAGAAGCAAAAATCCCAGCTTGCATGTTCAGTTTTGGCTGGTTTCTTTTGCTTTAACATTGTTTCACAGAAGGTCCCTAGATCAAGGGAATCAGCACAGAGAATTTGTTTAAAAGCAGACTAGAGTTCCTGTTTGCAGAGGGGAATGGGCCTTGGAGCCAGTGGTATCTTGCTGGAAAGGTATTTTTATGCAGTACTGAAATATCTATGTTAGATCTGGAATATTTTCAAAATTCATTTTGAGATAATGTGTCTCTGTATGCAGTATATGTATATTAGCTGGTAAATGTTCATCAGGTAATGCTTCATTATCTTTTTGATACTATAAGGAAAACTTAAATCATATCAACAGTCAATTCTGTTGAAAATCATGCAGTTGCAGTCCTACTCCACTGGTACGTACAATGTGCATATAATTACAATGAAGCCTTAGACTACAGTTAATTTTCTGGTGTCCTTGCTTAAATTTCAGAACCTGAAGGCATATTTACAATTATTAAAGTGCAGTATATACATAACCACCACCCCCTTCCCTTCCTGAACAGTGCTTAAATAAAAGCCTTGATGTCCATGCCATCAAGAAATGTGCAGTTGCCCTCTACCATATTAATGTACCTTTTAAAAGATGTTTTTGACTAAGAAGTGTCTCTGAATACATTGAGCATCATGGGAGATAACACCTTCACTTTTAAATACGTGTGACATTGTCTACTGCTGAAAGTCTTTAATGTTGAAGGTCTCCACTTAATAACCAGAGGAAAAGCTTTTAGTCAGTTAAAGAAAAAAGCTTTCTCCTGAAAGGCCTAATGTGTTTAGAAGAACCAGCAGAAAACCCAACAGATTTTATCTTGTTGTGAGGTCGTATTTTGAAAGTGGCAAGCTTTTTCATCAATATCTTGAATATTTTCTTATAAGTGTGAATACAATAGATGGCATAATAGGTTGATACAATTACTTTGGTAAGTAAACAGAACTTAAATTGGCATCTAGAATTACAAAGAAAGCCCAGCATGGCTGTGGATGGGTTATTGGCCGTGAGTTCAGAGAACATGTGTCTGACCAAATCCAGAATAACATTATTTCAAGGGTTGTTAAACCGCAAGTAATATATATAACATAATATAGCAGTAGTATATAGTTACCAATTGATCACAGTATTACAGCATTTGAACTTGAAGCAGCTGTCTTACAGTATGATGTTGGCTGATGCCGAGCGTACTTTCATACTAAAATGAACAATGAAAAAACACCAGCCCAGTTTGTTAGTACACCTAGCTTATGGTGGCACTGATAATCCACATTCCTTGAAAAACCATGGACTTACACCGCAAATATCCTTTTGCTTTCCTAGGTTTTGCTCTGCCTTTGCTTATATCTGGTTTTACTTTGTCTTGTTAGTTTAGTCATCTTTGAAACTGAATGAAGTGGTGGCTTTTGTTCAGCTAATTCCAACTCATCTTACTGTAATTAGAAAATGGGATAGAGCGGCACGAGTGGAAAACACACTATATGTGCTCAAGAGCAGGATGGGTGGGTAACTGGAGTAGCACTACCATTTGAAGGCACCTTAGGTTTGTCATTTAATATCAGTAATGTTTTGAGGTGCACTGATGTTTGTAAGATTTAAGAAATTTTTAAGAAGTTCTGTTTTTTTTCTTGTGGTTCAAACTGAGTGAAATAACTGAATTTTTAGTTAAATGTATCACATTTTTATTTATTCCAAAGCTCAGTGTACCCATAAACTTTCTAATGAGAAAATGCCTTTGTAGATTCTTTCCAATTAACTTCAACTAAATTAGATAGACTAAATACTTTGTGTTTACTTTTAATATATTATCCAGAAAGAAAACATATAGATTTAATGAAAAGCTGACTGTATTTTAAGGCATTTTGTAGAATGTGCCTTCAACATGTGTACATAACTCAGTATCTCTTTAGCAAGATATGCAAATGCATTACAAGTGGAAGAATATCTCTAAAATCCCTAGGGGTTTAAATAAGGACTTAAATATTTCAACACATCTGGCTCATTTAGAGCTAATGCACTGAAGGGTGACTCAGAATGATGAAAGTGCCGGGAGTTCTGGAAGCTTGAGGTGCACCTGCAGCTAATGAAGTTTTATGTCTAATTGCACCTAAGTTTTTTAGTCTTTGGCTGTTGGATGTAAAAGGTGGAATTGTATTGTGTGAAGCTGGCAAGTTTCATGGAAGTTCCCACCATGATGAATTCTCAGTGTGAATTGAACTTAAAGGTTCAAGGTGAAAAAAAAATGTTTTAGGTGAAAAATCACTGTTGCTGTGGTTATGGCAGAACTATAAATATGTGATGTAAGAAATTCACTACGTGTACAAATTATTCTTCACACATACATTTATGTGTATTCATGTGGCATAGTAAATCTGCCTGTCTTACAGCCATGATGAAATAAGTAATAATTTTGAGTTACTTTAAAGGAAAAAAAAAAGGTAAAATTGGCAACTGCCTTCAAAGAAAGTTCCTTTTTTCAACCTGCAGTCCACTGGTTCCTACTTAAGTGTGAAAATGAGGAGTAAATCCATATTAGTAGGATTAGTTTGAGTTTTGCCTGATACAGTAAGTGATGAACTCTCTGGCTTGGAGTGTGTCCTCTGCCCCTCATAGATCTGAATCAAAGTTTCAAGGACTTTCTATTAAGAAGAAAACAAAAAAAAACAATTATGAATTTGAATCAGAAATTGCAAAAGCAGCAATGTCTGTAATGTTCCTGTTTTCAATTGTAATTTACTTGCTGTTCTTTATTTCCTTGGCATTCACTTCTCTGCCAGGGGTTAGTATGTCAAAATAAGGATTTATTGAGGTTCTTCAAACTAGGTGTATTCTATTTCAGAACCTAACTCCAGCACATCAGGGAGTCTTTTCTAAATATATTCTGCTTGTTTCAAGTTTCAGATACAAGGTATTGAAGTAGCCTGGCTGCTATTTCATCTTCTTAATAGTTTTGTCAGAACATTATCTATAATTCATAGCTGAACTTGGGACAGGAGGACTTGTGAAGATCTGATAGGAAAAGGAGATTGCAAAGTAATAATATGCATAGTGGAATATGACCTGCCTTATTTCTGCATAGACCTGTATTTCAGATTTAATCCAGCATGATGAAGATACTTGTTAGAGCTGTCTTCAGTATCTTGATGATTATCAAAGTGTTGTTGAAACCTGTGTCTGAAAACTGCCATTTGATTTCTACATTCAGTCACGGGCAAATGATTATTTTCAACTTAGTATTATCATTCTTTTGTATAGAGAATTTAAGAGCACAATTTACTGTAATATGTCAGGCTTGTTAAATAGCCTTACTAGCAATGTTGGGCAGGAGGTCTAAATTCTTATTTTAAATGTTCATTTGGGAATAGATTGAGGTTTATAATGCTCAGGATCATCAAAATGAAGGGGAAATTATGAAATATGTATACATTCATCCCTCATCTTCCTTAATAATCTACTCCATTAGGAAAAATCAAGGTCTGAAATAGATAAGTATTTAATTATCCAAATATATTCTGTTTATCCTTTTATAAAGGATAAGTAGGATATCCTTTTACTTTGTTTACTTACCCTTTTAGTTTGTTTTAAACATGCAGTGGTTTCCCTAAGTGGTTTCCCCTCTGGGGGAAGAAAAAATCAATTTGAAATATTAACCACCTTTTTTTTTCATAAGTTTCTGGGAAAAGGTATAGTTTCCCAGTTGTATTAATATTTTAATTTACCAATAAAACCAAGTGTCACTAGTTTCAGTCTTTTTCCTTTTTTTGTTTTCCCCTCTTCTCACAGACTGTAGAATGTAAAATGTTTCCTTGGGATCAGATATCCATACTAAGTAATTGAGAATTCAGGAGCTTAATAATGTGTTATTGGAATTGATGTAGGTAGATTTCTAGCACTAACTTATGTCACTTTCTGTTTGGATGCAGTACTCCTGTTTCATAAAATAAACTGCTTCTGTTGGGTATGAATTCTTTTCTTTTGGAACAAGATCATCCGGTGCCAAATGCTGGTTAATGTCCTTAATGTCTAAAATGACATGAACCTGCCTAAACCTAGGATGTCTATATAAAATAAGGAATTAATAGAGTATTGGGGCTCAGAACTCATATGAACCACAGAGTTCAAGTGGTGTTGATAATTGCTTTAAACTGTGGAAAGTGCAGGTGAAAATTGTTCATCAGGATCCCTGTTCACCAGGATGCTGTAAAGAGACCATTTTCAGTCTCTTGGTGTTCCCTTCATGGCAGAACTGCTTTGGCCTTCTGTTATCCTATGTCTGCCCACTTTAATCTGTGTTTTCTGATGGTGAGGCTGCAAATTAAGCTGTTGGAAATTATCTTAGTATCAAATGTTGAAATGGAGATAATTTCCACCTTTATTATCTGTATCTACCAACTCAGCAATACACTTCGAGAATTCAAATTAGTGAGCCTTAATCTCCCTTTGATAAATTCCTAATGACAGCCTCTTCATAAATAATACATTTCTAAATGTTTTTAATGCTTCTGCCATATCAGTTTCCAATAGTTTCCTCAGAAGAGAAGCCAGGTTTGCTGTTGATCTTTCTGTTTTCTTTCATTTCTTACAAGAATCATGTCTAGGTCCTTGCAGTCCTCTAGCAATAAACACTTGCTGGTCAGCTGCCACAGATCTTTGAATGCTTTAATGTTTCCCTTGCTACTGAGCAACATGAACAGAAGGGATTTTTTTACTAGCATCCTGAATGGTTGAACTAATGGAATCACATTCCACTTAAGTGACCTTTTTGATCTCTCTTTGAAGAGCCCTTTAATCTTTCAGGCAGACAGTTGGTGAGCTATTAGATAACAAGAAGACAGAGATCTGGAGGAATTGTTACCAGAAGCTCTAAACACTGATTGTTTTCATTGTTTGCATAATATACTATAATCCAGTACTAGCTAGGTTTTAAAACTTAGTTTTGACTTCATTCTGAACTTGCAAATGCATGAAAACCACTGTGTAGTATGAAATATAAATGAATGCATAGATTGCAATATGTGAAATGGCCTCAAGAGTGTGCATAATAAATTCAGGCCTTTGGAGAAAAACCCTCCCAGGAGCTGAATTTTCAGGAGTGATAATTCCACTGAAAAGTATTCCCTGCTACTCAGGCACCCTGCTTCCTAAGACCCATACAGGAGAACACAGCATTAATCCTCAAACCAGCAGGCTCCCAAGGCAGTTAATTATGGTGAACTCTGTGTATCAGATGAAAATGGTAAAATAACTGCCTACTGTTGGGGAAGAGGTAATATTTGAAACAATCAGCAGGAAAGCCAATAAATCTGTGGAGGTTTGAGCTTGTCTCCTCTAACAGCCGTACTGTTGATGAAGTAGGGAGCAGCTGAAGGTAGCTATTTTTTATAGACTGAGTTTTGGACTACATAAAAAATATTTCACTTTTAACTTATTAAAAATATTTTTCATTTTCTCCGAGGTTATAATTTTTCCCTTTTTTTTGGTGACAGTAATTTTGTGCCTGAATAATACTTCCCTTTCCTCATATCTGAATTTCAGGATTACAATATGCAATAGCTTTGCAAACTATTGAACCTAAGCATGAGTTCATGAGCTATTTCCGAGGTTGCCCATCCATTCTTTGCAAAATGGAAAAGCAGATGAATCATTATTCTTTTGAGAGCACCCCAGAAATATCATCTCAAGCTTTAGATTCTGCTTGTGTCTGTGTTTATGCCAGATGGCTCCGGCTTAGTTGGCTGGGTGGGCATTGTACTGGAAATAGTTTAACTGTACTTCATATAGCTTTATTTACTGTCTCATTAATTTTAACTTTTTCAGAAGTTTTCCCTCTTCAGATGCCATTAGGGTTAAGTTTCATGCCGTGTTAAGAATTTTAAGTAACCAGAGAGCTTTGTCACATCACAGGAGAAAAACAGCTTTTTGTTACTGCCTAAAGTATGGTTTATTCTCTTATATTTGTAAGATCTCAAAGGTGGCCTTGTTTTGTTCTGTTACCTCATATCGATCACTCATTTAAAAACTGTAATTTATGTGGTTGGCCAAAATTTTCATATAGCAAAGAGTAAGTAATTTGTATTATATACATGCCAAAGCCTCTAGTTATGTGGGGTTTTTTTATTCCATCTGCAATTAGCAGCCTGTGTTGTGTATATTTATATGCTGGGTTTGACCTTTTCTCCTATTGCATGTTCTGCAAGTGCAGACACTTATTTTGTCAGTGGCACAGCCATTTGTCACTGAGCAAAACCTGCAAAGAACCTGGAATGATTTGTGGTGTGTAGGTTGATTACATGTCCTTCAGAAGCCTTCTGAAGAAAGCGAACAGCACCTCATTTATTGTTGTAAACAACAAAAAGCCTCTTGTCCTAACTGCTGCTAATGTTTGAAGAGAGCTTTTGCTCCAAGGCATGATTTGAAGTATACTCTATTTACCTGAGGTTACTGCTGGCAAAGATTTTTCCGTCATCACTTTATTTTTTCTTGTTCATGTTTCTTCTTTTGACTTTTATAGGTGTATGGCCATAACATATTTAGAAAACACTCTGCAAAATAAAGTTGAGTACAGAATATCAAGGTCTCGGAGAAACAGTGAATTCCCAACCGAATTTTAATTATCTATTAGTGCTGCTTGCAGGCAAGCTAATCTATGAATTTCACAAGTACAACATCCAAGACATGGCTTCAAGTATTTCAAAGAAAAACGGCTTTGTCAATAGGAATTGCAGTATACTTTACTTAGAGATAAGGTGTAAAGAGATACCTTATCACCTTAAAGACATGCTCTTTGCTTTTCCAAATAATTTAAGCATCAGTGAAGAAAACAATTCCTGCATCTCTAGGATGTCCTGGTGTGAAACTTCTGTTCGCTTTTGGGAGAGTGTTACTGTATTAAATTGACTTTGTTCACCAACTTGCAGTACAAGAATTGTGACTGTGGGCTGGGGAAAGGTGGTGAGAATGGGATGGTTATTTTCCTCCCTATTGTTTGCAGATGTGATTGGGTTCATTTAGAAACTGAGCATTTAGAAACTTGAGTCTCATTTGTTGTATTTAAGCTAAATTAGAACTTTGCACGTGAACTGTACTAGGAGGGTTAGTGAGTCTCAGCTTAGTAAATAATTTTGCTGAATGAAAAGAGCCTAAATCCAATAGCTGGGGGAAATTTTCATCAATAAAGCCTGATAGTTCCAATTAAAAATAATTGGATTTTTTTACGTGCCTGAAGTGACCAGTAATTCTGAATAGGACTGAACAGTAGCAGCAACTGCTTGTAGTAAAAGCATTCTTTACTGTCATCAGTGTGTGCCTGGCATGAGTTTTTGGTGTCTTTGGGGGCACTTTGCATACCTAGTGGTCCAAACTGTGTAGGCTTAGTAATAGTCCTAAATTTTTAGAAATATATTTATAGGAATGGTAAGTCAGTTATATTTACTGCAAATGATAGCTTAGCTTAATTGCATTTAAAGTGGGATGGGTATTCAACTGTAGAGTATTGTATTCATAATTTTGAGGATGTCTTCACTGCATGGGATCCCCAAATCTTCTGGAGAAATAATTGGAAGGTACTGCAGGCTGGCATTCAGGAAGGACTTTCACCTGCTTGGACGGCTCCTACTGCCTGTGCTGCAGGCTCTGTTTCCAGTGGAAGTTACCTAAACTAGGGATGCCATGGACACGTGCAGTTTATGGGGTATGTTTTTCTTAGGTGACTGCATCAGGCTCCAAAGGATTCCAGTTACCACTTGAACCCAGATCTTAAACATTTTAGGTGCAGAGGGACACATCCAAAGCTATGTACTTACTGAGGTCCTAGAATGTTTGGCTTGCACTAAGGTGAAAAGAGTCATTATTGTCTCATCCCTGAAGCTAATGAACCATATTTTAGAGTTTCCTGAAATACTGACTTAGGTATGCAAATTCAGACAGTTGCTTCTAATTGTTGCCCTTGTGGTCTAAATAAGTGCAAGACCTAGCAATACAAAAGCAAGGAGTTAGAAAAATGAAAAAGATACCAAGAGGATGGTATGGTTTTGCTAGGTAATTATGTGCAAATACTTGGCTCTTTATGATAATTACATATGCTTTCAGATATTGCAGAAAGAGTAGACTTTTGAGATGATATGCATTCACGGTGGCTTGATTGACTGTGATTAATGACATTATTTTGGCAAAATTATTTCTATTGCCTTTCTATGAACGCCAGAAAATGTAAAACACAGTACCAAAGTCAGAGGTGAAATGCTAGTTGTACTTGAAAATGCTGAATATGTGTGATTAAAATGGAAAAGATCTCTCTGTAGGAAACTGGAGGTGTGACTATTCTTAATGTAAACTTGTATTCTAATGTTATGGATTCTTTATAGGTCTGCTTTGTCATTTTCAGGCATAGCCTGAAAATATCTGACACTTCTCCCTTAAATCCACCTAATCTTCTGTTTGACTATGTGTCCCACTCTAGTGAAAAACAAAAATAAAGCATATTTCAAATGTAAAAGTTTCTGACTTGAGTTCATATTAAATGTAAAGACAAGTGAATAAATAAAACTGTGTCCCTGTAGCCTTTTACTGAGCACTGTTCTCAGCTTTCTTGGATGACCATCTGAAATACCACTCATTTCTGCTGCAGTGTTTAAGTCACAACAACAACAACAACAAAGTAATTAACATTAACTGTTTACATATATCGAAAGTCTAATTTTGCATTTTTTTTCTTGAAAATTTTTAATCTCTTCCCTGGTAAAGAATCAATCAGCAGGAAGGGTTAGGGTTTTTCAAGACTTGGATACTACCTGTGCTGTCCTTGATGCCACTTAGCCCTCTGTGTGCTGGTTCATTAAAACTCCTGCTGACCGTGGGCTACTCTTTGCCCATGCAGTGACGATACCTGTGCCAGGAGCTGCATAAGGGCAGCTGAGAGGTTTTGCTCCCGGGGGAATAGCCCAGCAGCTGACTCAACTTAGTTGTTCCACAGCTGATCAACATGAAATGAAAGGCTGCCCCTCTTGAAGACATACATGCGCTTGAAGCTCGTATTTTTGTAACATTTTATTTAGGTGAAGGTAGAAATCATTGGATTTAGGACCCAGTGCCTATGGTTTTGTGGCACTGTCTTAATTTCTGTGAAGCCAGCTAACAGTAGCTAGAGAATTTTTTCTTTTTTTATAAAGATATATTTTACAGAGATTTGGATAAACCAGGGCTGCTCTTGAGTGCATGATGATGTTTGATAAATTTTTAAAACGTGAAAAATTGAAGCTGTTCTATCCTGGCTTTAGTAGCTATGAGGCTGAATGTTCCTAAGATCCTAAGTATTAATTGTAATGAAAAGCATTATATATATTTGCATGCATCTTATCAGGTAGGAGGTATTGCAATAAAATTGACTTTAAGATTGTGGAAGTGAGTTGTGTGATTAAAATAAAAACTGTTTGTAATGGCTAGAATAAAAAAAGTTTATGAATAATGAAGCTTTAAAAAATGGAAAGACTTTCTATTTAGTGCCTGTAGTTGAGAAGTCATTTAACTGTGAAGGTTAATTTTTTTTCTTTACAAAAAGTGTTCTCTACAAAATATACCTTATGCTTGCTTTAAAGTCCTGCTTTTAGTTTCAAACACACTTTCATCTCCAGTTAAATTTATTACAAGTGTATAAACATTCCTTGATGCCATTTTAATTGTATAAAGCAAATGAGACCCACAGAAAATTGGTTTGCATTTAACAGTGGTAGATTGGTCTAATTGTTTACTTCTCTAAATTCCCTTGCTGGATACTGTACTTCCCCTGTGAGGTGAATTTATGTTATTACACAGTGGATCATGCATGATCAGGCACAGTGGGAATGAAAATACTGTGACAACAATGTTAGAAGATGGAGGAAGCAGAAACCTAAGTTTGTAGCAGTAGGACATTGAACGTGCAAATGTTTGGTGTGTATCTTCCACTATATGAATTATATGGAGGGAGTTATTTATGGGCAGCAACTACTTTCCTGCTTCTCTGCTTTATGGTACTCACCTAGTCAGTGTACTAAGAAATGTCTGCTACTTAATACCTGTTCATTTCCTTTTTATAATCTTGTTTAAACATCTCTGCCAAGTGTGAAATATTTATCTCATGCTCATATGCTGTTGATGACATCTTGTGCTCATACATCAGTTGTGAACAAAGGCCCTCGGTGATTTGGTCTGAGCTAGTTCAGGATCTATGACTGTGCAAAGTTGGGGAGCCAGTTTAGTAAACATACAAAGCTGAAAGCTTTTTGGTCAAGATTAATGGTAGCAATATTGTTAAAACAGACCAATTAAAAATGTAACTTAGGTGTTTTGATAGAAAAAGTGTTTATTAGTTTCCTGCAATCTCCTCTGTTTTCAAAGAGTAAATTATTTCCTTCCTGCTATTTCTGTTACAGCGTAAAGCTTCCTTTTCTGGATGCTCAGGCTCTGTTCATCCAGTTAAAGTGTTTATTGCTGTCACTTGACAAATCTTGATCATGTTTGCTAAGAGAGTAGTTTGAAGATCAGCTCTTTTTGTATTACTGTCATATTTTAACTCTTTTTTTTTCTTTTTTTTTTCTGTTTTTCCTGCTGGTGAGCTGTAATATATCACCAAGAGTCTGTGTGGGTGGTAATGGCGGCCCAAAATAGGGACAGAAGCACATGCATAAAGCCAGTTTGAGGGGACAATGAGCTCAGCCTTCTGCTAGAAGCTGGTGCTGATAGTGACCCTGGCTATAGCAGAAACATGGCACAAATCATGTCAGCCATCAACTTATCCTCGGCTGTGTGATTCTCACATCTTCTTTGCGCTTTCATTTGTGTGATTGGTAATTGTTTATGGAATAGACTAAACTGAAAATTAGTAGGGTTTTTTTTTTTCTGTCATTTGGTTTTCAGGGAGATTTTCCCCCCTGAATCAGTTCACAGAGTCACAAAGTATCAGTGACTGCAAAAAAAAAGAAGGAGGATTTATGGCAGCCCAACTGCCCTCTGAAACAACAGCTAGAGAGTGGTTAAATTATTCAAGTGGTAATTTATTGACATGTATGTGTGCAGAATTAAGTAGAAGATTCAACAAAAGGCTTGATGTCAAGTTGAATGCAATTTTCTGTAAATCATATTTTTCTGTCTTTCTTTTACAGTTGCTGCTAACTTACAGAAGATAGTAGATGATCCAAAGGCCTTGAAAACATTGACTTTTAAGCTGGTAAGTAAAAGCATCAATGGAAGAAACAAATTATCACAATATTCACGTAGGGTCTGGTTTCTATCTCATTTAAAGCTATTTTGTTCAATAAATGTATTGACAGATAAGGTGACTGAAATTGCCATGTATTAGAGAGAAAGCTTAAACCATGTTTTGACAGGACATCTCCATAACTACTTGGGATAGGAGGCTCAGTCACATGAGTTCTGAGGCAGTCTGAGGTTTAGGTGAGAAACTGCAGTGAGAAGACCCCTGGGAAGAATTATAGAAACAAGTAAAGCAAAGAAAACTATAATTGCTAGGTTAACACTCCTTCACCCTCACCCCCTTAGCTCTACCCTGGCTGAAGTGTCCTCTGCTGATGGACATATTGTTCCAATCCCATTTTTTCAAACCCCTGTCCCCATTTTTCTTGAATGCAGGTCACCTTCTCTACTGCTTGCTTCTCCTTAGTTCTTCTTCTCAACCTTCTTTCAGCTGACCTGCAAGCTGGTCTTTCTCCCACTGTATTTCATTACTGTTTCTCCTTCTCCACCTTTTTCTATCTTCCATATGTGTGTCATCAGATGCTGGACTGGGGCTTGCGACTCCTTTCTGTGCTGCATTTTGTGCCCTGGACTATGGCTCCTTAATTTTGGACAATTTTGATCATAGCATGATCGATTTAATTTCATATTAATAAATTTACATTGCAAAAACTTGAGTCAGAATTTATGTGCTCAGTTTGTTTTTATTTCTTGTTAAAATTAAGTTGAAAATTTATATACCTGAAACTGTTGAATTATTAGTTATGTAAATACCAATTAGCTTTCAGCACCTTTTGCTGAGAGTGACTCAGTCACACATGAGAGACTAGACTGAAGTCTGTTAGATAAGCAGGTCTCCAGAATCACCGCTTTGTTTATAAAAGCAGCTGCTTTAGGGAGCCATTTTTGGACCTAGCTGATGATGATGTATTAATTCAGGACTCTTCTTCCCATGTCATTATTTATGATCTGAGGAGTTTTAGCTGACTCATTTGAACTAATTTTTCCTCTACAGTCCAGTAAAATCCCCAGAACTTCCACATTCCTTGTGAGAAGGGGTTGGGGCAGGGGAAGAAAGACATGTAGATCAAATTCTTTTGTTTCTCTGGCCTTTGCTATAAATATAGCTTAAAAGCTAATGCTTTTCTTTTTGCAGCTGATCTGTGCTCTTGCTGCCTAAACATCTGACTTGGCTTTATTGTGTAGTAAATGGCATCTCACCAAGAGCATTTAGAGAACAGATACTCCAGAGGCTCTGCAGAAATCTGGGTTTCTTGTTCCTGCACTTAAAATAGAGTATCCAGGTTATATATGTTGAAAACAAATCCACTTGAAAATTTAGGTTGGGATATTTTTTTCTATTTTTTTGGTGTTTCAGTTGGATTTATTGCTGGGGTTCAGTCAATGTCACAGGGTATTTCAGATCCCAGTGAGTGAATGCTGCTATCATCCTGCTCCTTACCATAAACAGAATTAATAGGCAATCCAAAATCAATGTCTTTGTCCCTGCTGTAGGTAAGTTCCACTGGATAGGTAGCAATTCTAGAGGTTAATTTTTAACCTTAGTTTCTTCCTCATACTTTTGATCTAGGTTTCCTGCACTAGTTCCTATTTTGACTGGGAAAGACCAAGAAGTAACAAGAAGTATCCTAATTTATTTTTCTCCTTGGATTAATTTAAGATATGTTCTACTTCTGCCTATTTCTGTATTGTATAGTGAAGTTGCTAAATGAATTGTTGCCTATGAGAACTCTCTCATATCTTTTTATGCACTTCTGGGTCTTTGTTACCTCTTAGCAAGATCTCACTGAATTTGAGATCACTTGTATACACCTGAATTAAAACACATTTTGTTGGTAAATGTTTAAGGGGGATTAAAGGTCTAAATGTAGCTAATCCTATATCCATTCAGAAAATTCAATTGAAAAGTGTTCCCTAGTCTAGGATTAGTTGCTAGTATTTCTGGACAAGGAGTCTGGTTAGTATCTCACTGCTTAAAGGTTGCTTTTGCTGGTATTTTGCTGATGCATAATGTTTCTATTCAAACAGCAGACATGTTCATCTTTGGGGTGAAAAAGGAACAGTTTATGTCTTAACTATTTTTGTATTTAATTATTACCAAAACAGTAAAGAAAATTTTTAAGGTGAGATGCCTGGATGGCAGGGGTTGGATTCCCCCTCTTGCGTGTTTTTTAAGCAATGTATCTTTACTCTTACAATTATGTCATTCTGTAGAACACATATAGTATTAAATATCCCCTACTTGTCTTGGCTGACACAGAATGAAAACTTCCCTGTGGGATCCAGCTGTCCACACTTTGGGAAGGAGGCTGCTTTAATGCACAAATAATCTTGTAAACACTCAAGAAAACACAAAATTATTGCACAGCATAATTTGCATTTTGTGTAAGGACTTCGCTTGTGAAAAAGGGTGGGAAAAAAACCATTAATGAAAGTGTGTGTTCAGTCTTTACTGAATACTGTTATGTTGCAGTTTGTGTATAGTATTTGTATTTATGCTAAGCACAAAATCTAAGTTAATAGATTCCCCGTGTATTAAATAGACATAAGATAATATTTATTGTTAAGGAAGGCATTTAAAAATCTAAATGCATCTAGATACGTTACTATGTTTGAGGAGATTGATAGCTAGCTGGAGTGTAGAACAATGTCAGTAATATTAGCACTTTTTAGCATTAAATTTTAAGTGCAAAATTGAAGCTCCATTTATTTGGTAAATTCCCAATCCAAGCACCATTCAGATCTCTGAATAGTAAACAAGAGTGATGATCTCAGACCTTTAACTTGCTGCTTCTGTGGAATAAGAGCTGTAAAATACTATCTGAAGAGAGAACTTCTGTTCTCTGTGTCTACTCAAAGTAAATTTGAAGGAGTAGCCTGATGTAATGCTTCCATGAGTGTCAACACAGTTTATTTCTGGTCATGAAAATTCAATGGGTTATATCACTTAGTGCACCTTGTATGCACAGTCTGAGTGCTCTTTACCTTATAGTGCATGTTTTTGAGCCAGTTCTATTAACAGGTTCAACTGCTACTAATGCTAAAAAGGATCAAAAGCATTTTTATAGGGTAAACCAGTTGTTATGTTGGGAATATTTTGTGATATGCAAAAGAATCTGAAGGCATCTGTCATAAGTAAGTTAGGGTTACACACTTTTAACCCAAGTCTATTAATATTTTGACTTATCTACCATACAGATAAAAAGATGTCACTTCTGTCTTACAGAAGCAAATTTTGTGTTCAAAAATCAAAACATAAAAATATTTTGCCTCCAGCATATTTTTTCTAAAACAGACCTAAAATAATAGTTTAGTCCTGAGCTAAGTGGTTTTATATTCTTTCTGTTATATATGAAAAATGAACCGATCATTTGTGCCAATTTGTTTTGTGACAGGCTTTACTGAGGAATCTAAACTGTACAGTTTCAAGTACAAGATTGTACTTGCAGGAGGGAGCTGTCCTCTTGCAAATATTAGTAGTTACTCTTTGTATACTGCTTCAATTTCTGGTTTAAAAATTCAGCTGGTTGGTATTCCAAACTAACTTGCTGGCTGGACTCATGAGACATTTGCTGTGTACAGCACAGTGATAAAAAGTGGATTCTATACATGTATGGTAGATGGTCTTCATGAGTGAAAACTGTTTATTCCCATGAAAAAGCAAATTTGGCTCCAGTCTGGAAAGTTTGGTTTAAAGAATTTGGGTATTTCAATGTCCATTTTCCAGTATTTTTTTTCCATAATTTTTAATACTGACTACAAGAGTTTGCTAAGATTAAGAATGCAATGGGTTGACGCTGACAGAGGCCACATGAAGCAGTCTGAAAGTTTCCTTCAATCAAGCTGTTTGCTGAGTGGGCAATATGGGGAAACTTTATATCCTGGCTGTCAAATGCTCCTTTGTAGCGTGATATACTAAACATTTCTGTTTGTACTTGCAGGCCTCTGGCTGTGATGGCACTGAGATTCCTGATGAAGTGAAACTGATTGGTTTTGCTCAGTTAAGTGTCAGCTGATGTCTGTCCCTTGACCCCAAGCTGAATTGTGAGATTGCGAAAAAGCCAGCTTAGATGCAAAGGAAAATTAATGCACCACACACTGAGTTCTGCTTCATTATCTAGCAATTCACAAAGTCAGAACAAGCAAAGCCCACAGCTACACTGCTGCTGTTAACGTTCAAAATGCTCCTAAATGTCTCTTAGCAGTTGATTTGGATTCCCCCTAAGTGAAAAGCCTGTGGAAATGCACTCAGGTGGCTGTATTTATTGGTTACAAAAGGAATTTTCTATCAAGTTTACTTCTTTCATAGACTTTGAGTGATACTATTTTACCTGTACTTGTGGTTGATAATACTGCCTCTGTTCTGTTACATTTAGAAATTAACATACATATAAAAGTCTAGAAATATTAGCCAAACTTGAATTCTAGTTTTAAAAATGACTGTGAATTTTATTTTTCATATATTTATGCATTACACATACTAGTAATAAGAAAATTATTTGACTTGATTATGTGCTATTTGCAGTTAATCTCCCACTATTTAAAAAAGTTTCAGGTATGTCTCTGAAGTATTTGGTAATTTCTAGGGGTTTTTTGAAATAATTTGATTCGGCATTAGCAAGCTTTTGTTGGTTGTGTGTCAAAAAGAGTCCACAAACTGATTGTCAGGGGAGTGGGAGGTGCCTTGCAGATATTAATGTTTTAAGAATGTGCCTGAGGCTGCTTATATAAATAATCTCCATTTTCTAGAAGTACCATATATATGGTACAATATATATAAATATATATAGGTATCTGAGCAAGGAGGGGATGTACAGTAGCAAAGGTGTTAGAGTATTTTGACTATGCTTTACTGGGGAGTCTGTGAGCTAGAGCTACTGTGAACTGTTATTAAGGTAGAACGCTTACTGTATCCATCTCTGATCTGACTTACCCTTAATGATAGAAACCGGTTTCATACAGGTGAATAAAAACTTGAAGAATGGAACTGAAGCTTTATTTGAAGTTCTGCAAAATACCAAGGTGGAGTGAAAATAATAGGGCTTTGTGCAATGATCAAGTAAAACTGTTACAAAGAAAACACTTCGACCCAAATAGTCCTCTGCTTAACCTGTGACTTAGATGTTATGGAGCTAGGGAACCTTAGAAAGACTTCCACATTTGGAGATGTGTTTCTCAGAGGTCACACTTTAAACTACTTCCTAGTTAATCCTAGATAAGTGGCAGCTCTTTAATGTACTGGAAATGGCAACTATATATTGTTAAGAGAAGTTATTTATAATGCCTTGTCATAATCGTTGAGGTGTTCTAGAACTATTTGCATACGACTCAATGTAATCCCATCCCATCCTACTGTTTACATGATGATTACTCCAAGATGACTGCAAAGGTTAAAAAAATAAAATTAAAATAAAGATGTATTGCACAAACTGATTTGTATTTTGAATTTCCATGCTCTGAGTGCATTTACAGAGTTATTACAAAAGGCTCCTGCCTTTACTTAGCTTGGGAGCAGCAGCTGGGGAGGAGGAGAGGAAATGCTGCTTAGGTCCTCGGGGTTGCATTTGGGCTGGTCAGACTTCTTGGGGTGATTCGCGCCCGCAGAGCTCTTGGGGGGTGACTCCCGGCCCTGGGCTGGTGAACAGCAAGGTAAGTGAGCCTTTCCCCTGGAGCCTGGGCACTGAGTTTCCGGCTCTGTGCTGGCCGTGGGCAGGGGCTGGGTCCGGCCCTTGGGCAGCCTTGGCTCTTCAGGTTCAGAATGCAGCGCTCCAACTGTGGGGCTGGCTGTGAGAGGCAGCAGGTTACTCACCTCTGTGTCAGAGTGAGTAAATAAAAAAGGTACCTTAAACGTGCACATTCCAGTGACCCAGGTGATAACCTGCTGCATTGATAACCTTCTGAGCAGGACTGGGAGGGGTTAAATTCTGAGTGTTGCTATAGGGTTATTTTTGTGTGTTTTAATGTACATTTCTCTAAGCATTGCACCGATATTGACTAATCCACCTGCAAGGTAGTTAGCTACTACAGTACTTTCTCACACAAAGAAGTGAATGTTTGGGAAAGCTTCTTGTTTCCACTATTTTAGAAAAAGAAGTGGAATATATATAGAATATATATTTGGATGAAAATCATGTTCCACTTGCTACACACCTCCCCAAAAGCTGGGAAAAAGTGTTGGGATATGAGTAGCAACTGTCAAAAGTGCTCATCTGCTGTGCTGGTTGGGGCTGCAGGATGTATCTAAATAAAGAATGCAACACTTTAATTGAGGCAGTCAGCAGTATTGTACCAAGATAAAGTCGTAACAGTTGCTGTTCACTTGTGGTCTGATGCAGAAACGTGGTGATGCTTCTGTGGTTCAGTGAGGCAGCAAATTAGTGTGGCACTGTTACTTACCACAGCTGTGTTGGGTTTTAAAACTTTTTTCTTGTTCTTACTGCTAAGATGTTGTGAACAAATATAATGTGAGCAAAATGCATTTTTGAAAAGGTAGAAAGAAAAGGTAATTAAAGCTTTGGTGCATTAAAATGAAGTTCGTAAGTAGTTTATGCTTTTAGTACATATAGGTAAAAAAAGGTGAAGTATACAGTGCATTGCAGTAGAAAGTAGTGAGCAAGCTAGGATAGAGTAGAAGTAAATGCCAAACGTAATAGCAGTTTGCTTCTTTAATATTATATACATATCCTCTTTTGAATAATAAGGGAGAAGAGAAAACTAGCAGCTATTAATTTGTTCGTGTTTACATGAAAAGTGTTTAGAAGCTAGATAAAGTTCTTATATGCGTGACATGACTTGCCCCAAAATAGTTGTGGTGTTGGTGTTGCTGGCTACAGCACCTGTCTTGTTTGAAAGAAAAGGTCTCTAATTAATGAGGTGAAGCTGGAACCGGGGAGCTACCACATAGCTGTCTCTAAGGCCAGGAAAATAGGGCTTAATTAGATGGTGCTAAAAATATAATCATCAGTATGATGATTATATGCCAGTGCCTGCAGCTGGGCACTTGCAGGCTCCGTGGGCTGATTAATGTCAGTGTCCATAGAGCCAGCCATGGCAGTGTGCTGTGCTTTAGCTTCCTTAAAGTACCTCTGTGGACTGAGATGAAAGTCAGTCAAAACACAGTTCTGCATTTATTAGTTTCGAAGTGTTAGGATGAATATAAACATAGAATTTAGCTCAGCACAAAACCAGGTCTGGAGACTAACTGCATGTGTAAAGGAGTGGGAGAGAAGGGACATTTCCAGGCTTTTATCTCGTGGGACTCCAGCGTGGGCTTTAGGCCAGAAAAGCTGTTTCCCATGCTGGCAACATATGTTTTTTGTGCCAAGAGAACAGGAGCACATGTCTTTTTCTTCTGACAAGTGCTGACCTCAAATCTTCCCACCAATGTGTGCAGAGTTGTACATTCAAACTGCAATTCAGCTAGCTAGTTGTGATAAGTATTCTTGTTTTCTAAAATATTATCCTATGTACTATCACAATTTCTTCTATTGCCCTAGAACACCCTTTGTGAATGGGAGTGGAAGGTGGAACAGGGAAATAAGTCAGGAAACATAACTGAATTTTCTCTCGTCCATGTTCTCTCCCGAGTTAAAGATGTGTGCATTTTCGCATAGCTTGGTCCAATGTCACAACTCCAATTTTGGGGCTTCCAGAGCAGTCCTATGAAATTTGATTGTGGCATCCCTTCAGAATATTTTTAAACACTGTTATTTCTCTGAGAGGGAATGCTGTGTGCAGCCTGTAAATGGTGTGCCTCCCCCTCATGCTTTTCTTTAATCAGAGATCTGTTTTCCTTTTCACCACTTACCTTTGCATAATGATGTTGAATGGTGAGATTGGCCTGTGCCTGAAATCAATTAGCTCTGATGAGGAATCTGACACAAACCTAAAACACTGCTAATTGAGTGCATTGAAAATGCTGATTTCTGTTTAGCAGAGCATAGAGGATGTTGCCGCCCGTTCCCACCTTACCCTCCCACATTTTATCAAAGCAGAAAAAAAAAACAAAACAAAACAAAAAAAAACCAAACCAAAGAAAGGAGAGACCTTGTTGATAACAAATAGCAGTTGGTCTGTTTTTTCTCTAAATCAATTGTGATAGAACTTTATTCAGTCAATTGTTGTGGGTTTTTCTGCTGCATCAAGTGGGCAGCCTTTCCACTCTCTTGCAAGGTACTCATGCATGTGTATGCACAAATAATGCTAATTATTTTAAAATAAGAAGTTGGAAAAGCATCAGGAGCCTACATCTTTGAGTTCCCTGTGCATGAACTCTATTAATGAAAAGCTAGGTTTACTCAAACCACAAGAACTCCAACAAAGTCTGGTTTCCTTACATTTTATTGCACAGTGGCCCAGCTGATGAATTAATCCGGGCATATTAGTTGAGCATTGTGACATTTTAGTTATTCATTTTCCCTCAATGACTAAGAGTAACATTGCAGTGCACATAAAAATGTGGTTTTATAGCTGCTTCATGATTGTTAGATTGATGCTTATGAGGCTGCTTTCATAGCTGTGTTCATGTGAGATGTTGAATCGAACACAGTAGTTGTGAAGTTGTGTGCTGCTAATAAACATTCACAATATGGGCAATGGTGGCTCAGTGAGCAATTACAGAGACATGGAAGAGCATGTGGTAAGGAGAAATACAATTTTCCCTGCTTAAACCAATAGGGAGGCAATCTTGTCCTTCTTGGGACATGCATATTTTGCCATCTAATTTTCAAGTGTGAATTTGAAAGTCTGTGCTTGTTTATTGTCTCAGTAGGGTGTAGAAAATCACTTATGCAAGTGGATGTGTTTATGTAGAGGAACAGCTATACAAAACAGAATTGGAATAGATGGGAAATACATGCCTTTACTCAATATTTTCCCCATAGGTACACTTTTAAAAATTAATAAAAACCAGCTATGTTTCAAATAGGGAGATTTTAAAATTTATTTATTGTTATAGAAAGAAATCAAATTGTTGCCTCATTCTTTTTCATCTGTGTAATAATTCAGACTCATTAAGGAAAGATGCTGCTCGTGAGTAGAAATGCTGGGGTGCTTTAGATTTATTTTGAGCAAAAAGGCTTTTTGAGTTGTCATGTTTACTCTGTAGATCCCATCGATCTAGCTTTCTTTCCTTTGAGGACAATTGAGTTATGACATCTCAAAATGTATAGGAATGTGTGGTTCTTTGGTAATACAACTGTCTTTTCACATAAAAAGCAGTGTGCGTAGCTGTCATCAACAGGCAATTACAAATAATGAAGCAGAAGAACCAGAGAGTGTCTAGAGGGTTTGAGTAGGTGGACTTTGTGCTACTCATGTCCTATAAAAATAAATCAATAGGCAAAAACATTTAACCTCACAGTAGTAAAACTAGTGTGTTCTGGAAGACAGACTGTGTGGTACTAAATTGCTGCTTTAAGGGAGAGGCCTGCATCTCTGTTTTTGAAAGATTGAAATTGGTTTTACAAAGCATTCTGGTATTAGAGGGGGAACCCACCAAACTTCTCCCCCCCCCTCCCCCAACCCACACCTGTACTGTACCTGTGATGTTTTATAATGTAGAGGGCAAGGAAAGCTTTTGAAGACTGGTACCTTAATCTTCTGGTATTTGTATTAAGGTTACTGAAAATTTGGTTGCTTCGTTCTGGCAAATGTATATCTTTTGCCAATGCTCTGCATTGTGCTACTACTCTATTATTGACCAAGAAAGAACAAAATATAAAATCACATGGTCAGCAAACACAAGTTTTTCAGAACAAGGGAGCCATGGGTGTCAATGCTTCCTCTTCTCCCAGGCTTCCCTGTGGTTCATCAGTCCTGCTGCCCCTGCTCCCCTCCTGCGCCATCTGGTGGGAGGAGGCTCTTGTGCCATGGTGCAGCAGCAAGTCCCAGCCTCGCCAAGTCTGCTCATTGCTCCCCCAGGGAGAATTGAGCTGAGGCCTTTGGCTCTGAATGTGCCTGAGCAAGAAGTTAGCAGTGCTCCATTCTAATTTAAAAAGTACCCTCCTAGAGGTAAATCTACTATGCCTTTTTTTGCAGGACTTTGTATTTAAACAAAGAAATTTTTCCAGGTTGCTTTTGTTGCAGAGATTTTGTAGCATGAGCTGAAAGCTGCAGCTTTCTGACAATCAAGATGGGCAATTAATGAAATTAAATAAAATTTCCTAACCATTTTTTCAGCTCTGTGGAAAGGTTTTTGTGAAGTAAGTGTTGACAGTGAGGAAAACTGGAATAGTTATCTGGTTCAGGTTGTTAAACCTGAAACTATTACCATCGTCTCATAGAATCCACCAAGAATCCTGTTTCAGTAAGGATCTTTTTCCCCTCTGACTCTCTTTCTTCTCCCTCCTTGTTAGATCACCTCTGATTAAAACAAAGCACTGGAGCATTTGCTCTACATTATGAGAAATAGGAGAAGGGTGGAGAAATCCGCTTTGAATTAGTACAGAGGATCCAGAGGGAAGGAGCATTATTGAAATCTCGGCCCCGTGAATTAATAATACCTCACAAAAGCTTCAATGGGACTAAAATTTCACTCCCAATCTGTGTTGATTATGAGCTCCTCAGTTTACTCCTGGGGCTATAAAATGGAAAAGGATCCAATCGTGATTAAAGAGTAGGTGTGATTTGAATGAAAGGTGATTACTAAAATATCTCTGAAGTCTTCTACTCTGCTTGTGCTGCAAGCTTTTCCTATTTATAATAGCATAGCAGAGCTATCCAAGCAGAAAATGACACCAGAGAGAGAGTTTTCTGATTATCTCTGATTAGGTTCAGTGCTAACCTTGTAAATTTGCCTGTCAGATGGGGCACTGCCAAATCACCCATAAACCTGATGTTTTACAGAAGGTGGAAAGGGTGAGGAAACTCCTGCACTTGTGTATTGCTCGATACTTTTTTTTTCCTCCAAAAGGATTTTTTTGCAAAGATGAATCCAGACTCTTGGATGAGAGCTACTGAGCTACAATTTATTGTAACATGAAAAGTTTAAAAGTGCTTTGTGTTCTTGCATTTCTGTGCATGGATTTATAAGGCCAACAAAAGTCTGTGAGGTCTGTCCTGTTTGAAGGTAGTGTAGCTTGGATGGACCTCTGGAAGTCAAAGCAGGGCTGCGTTTAAGCAAATGAGTGAGCATCACTCTTTCCCCTTTTTTATCATCTTTGTATTCTGTTGTCAGCTTAGTTGAGCTTTTTCATAGCCAAAGATTTTAATTTTTAAAAAAGTAATTGCACATGAAGTCTTACAGTAAGGCTATATGTATTTAAATCCAGATAGGGATTGTTGGGGGGCTGTTATATTTGCATATGCCCTGTAAAATGTTTAGGCAACATAAAGACTTCATGCTAAAAGTAACAGTACTGAAGTAAATTTAATATTCCTTCCCTTTTCTGGTATAAGCCGAAGGCCTAAAAATACCCTTTGGAAGAGTACTCTGGTGACTTTGTGACATACCAAATTGGTGTCAGTTTAAACTGAAGACAGCTGTTGGATTCAAACAATTACAGCAAAGTGAATAAAACATTCTGTTTCAGTTGAGGAGATTAAACAGGTTTGCTTTCCAGATTAGGGTGTGTCAGATGTGTGTCTAGTGTTACAGAAAAGCAACAGTGTTTTACTTATGATGAAATCGGCATTTCGAAAATGTTTGGTACTGTTTTGGTTTAGCAAGGGATATACCTTGAGATACTGAAACATGCAGATATGTTCTCAAATTGATATGAGGCACAGTGTGTTCTTTAGCCTAAATTTAAATTTTGCACAGTTAATAATTGTAAAAGGCCTTTTTTATTGTATATGTGAGGTATTGGTGCAGCTACCACTTACCAGGTATTACCTTCTTGCATATTTATTTATGTTAATTACTGCCAAGGCAATGCATGGAAGAAATTACTTATATCATAGTATTTTGTAACTGTAACTTCTATTTTGTATTTTTGTGGCTTGTGTGAGCCTTCTCCAGAGGTGCTCCAGTGAGGTCTGCTCTGCTTTCTGGAGGTGGTTGAGCTGTGGCACTGAAGGCAGTGCAGAGGCTGCCAGGCAGGGCTAATCTCTCGCTGTCGTTGGTTGCTGTGGATCGTGGAGCCTCGTGTGTGCAGGGTGCATCTGTGAGCGGTGTGGATGGACCTCCAGAACATTGCCTGGATGCAGTCCTGCTGCTCAGCCAGTGCTTATTATTTATTCAAAGAGCAGAGGAGAAAATTCTGTGACGCAAGGTAGCAAGTGCAGTGTTGCCAGTAGATACAGGGAATTTTGTTACCTTCTAGCTTATATTTAGACTGTGGGTGCCTGAGAACAAATACCTGGGCTCTGATTCTCTCACCCTGCACCAGCACTTTTCCCTTGTACATTCCTTTATTTTCACTCAGTGGTTTCAGCACTCACTTTGTAGGGAGGTACGTGACTAAGATCCTGATAAAGTATTTAATACATCCTCGAGGTGAATGCATCTTTTTGTGCTGCTCTTGCTTGTTTATATGCTGTCCTTGCTTCCTATCTAGAAAGCACATGGCAGCAATTTCCTAAACGAACAAAACTCTACTACTTCACGTGCCAATTGAATCAGTGGCATTTGATTTTTCCAAAAATTACATCAGTAATTGTTCAGCTCTCCACGGTATTTTCTTTATGTATTTTATAGATACATAAAACTGTTGTGAACCTTGCAATTCACAAAATACTTTGTTTTCTTTTTCCTCTGTTCTGAAATGTTATTTTCTTACAAGCGGATTTATCTTTTTGTCTGGTTTCGTGCATCACAGCACTTAACTTGACATGAGACAAACGTGAGCCATTGGGCCCCTTGTTTACTTTCCCTGGTCCTCCCTTGCCTTTGCTTTTCCATCGACAACTCTGTCTAATGAGGAAATCTCCAGGATGTTATGTTGTGGTTCATGCAGAGATGTATGGGCAGACTCTTTTCAGAACTTATAACTTCTGTTGCTTGGAAACTGCCCCTTCTAGAAAACTATTTCAGAGCTTGCTCACAGCTTTACATGATCTAGTTCTTGGTAGTCAGCTCTGGAGCCCAAGGTGCAGCTGCATTAACTGTTGAGCAATTCCTAAATGTTCTGTACAACAAACTCCCCCAGGTTTGACTTACTCCAGAAGTCATTTGTGGGTTTTAAAGCTGCTGCTGTAATGGTGAAAAAATCTAGCGGGGCTTTGGTATCTGAAGATTTATGTGGTGGAAAAACTCAAACCTGTTTTGTAGCTGGTTGGTTCTGGAATCTGACTGGTTCTCTCTTACAATATTGAGCTTTTGGCATGTCTGTGCTGTGTTTTTCTTTGATTGTCACCTCTGAACTTGCATTTTTCTTACCAGATCTGAGTTCTGTTTGTCTGTCAACATAAATTAAGCTAATGGAGCATTACTAATGCTTGACAAAATAAATCTCTGCAATTTACAATTTATTACTACTTTTAAAGGCATTTAAAAAAAGAAACCAAAACCATTTCAATCCCCTACATGCTCAGATCTCAGTGAGATCCTTTCAAAAGATTCTGTGGGAGACAAATATGCTTGCATGTTAACATTAGCTAAAATAAATAGGTAACAAACTGTGAAAATTCGGGCTTCTATTGCTTATCTAACGATGAGAATCCTTGTCTATTCACAAAAGAAATCTTGTAACTCTGAAAATAATTTTTAATACTTAAATGCAAACTTACTGCCTTCTAGAGAGGATTTCAGAGCTGATTTGTTCTTCTAGAACTGACTCATATTACTGTCTGAAGTTTTTGTAAGTTAACACTCACATTATTTGTATATAATGTGGAGATATTGGCATATCTAGGAACAAGGATATAAATGCACTTCACAAGATACAAAATAGTAGCTATATATATTTCATTGTAACAATCAGACAGGTGGGGATAAGTTACTGGTGTATGCCATTTACATTTCTATTACTTCTCTCTGTTGTGGATGTTTTTTAAGCTAGTGTGGAAAAAGTTTTTAAAAAAAAAAATGAAGTAAGCTTTACTAATTTTACCTATTGGTGGCATATTATCTTGAGGAAATGTAATGTGGTTTATGGTTTAATTAGGTCTGTGTTATAATTTAAATTTGATATATCAAACATTTAATTTTGGCCTAAATGCAGTGATCTGAATTTACTGGAAAGGATGTTAGAGTTGTGGAAAGAAGACAGAATGTGTACTACTCCTCTTGAAAATGCTGCTTTTCATCATGGTGTGGGTCCTGCTATGATTAAAACTGCAGTTTCAAAAATATGTACTTTCAGAACTGTTAAGATAAATCTGTTGCCAATTGTCTGGTGTGTTCCAGGCAGCTGAAAATCTCACAGATGATGTTGCCTCACCCACTGTGAATTATTGCTTAAGGCAAATACACGTCTTGGCATTACAGCAAACTGAGAATAAACATGCAAATTAGAAGCAGTGGTGTACATGGAATTTCAGAACATGGTTATTTTTCTGAAGCTTTGTTATCTCACATAGACTTCAAAGAAATTAGTATTTTTCTCATCTGTAGTGTATCACTTCCACTAAAATTCCTGCAATTCCCAAGTTTTTTGTCTAGTCCTTGTATGTAAGGCCCCTTTGTTCCTTCTGTCCAGAGCTTCTTCACCTGTGAGTGGTGATAGTGTGATGTTCTTTTTGCTTCTTATCGTAGAATGGTTTGGGTTGCAAGGGCCCTTTAAAAGGTCATCTGGTATAACCCTCTGCAAGGAGCAGTAACACAGAATCATAGACTAGTTTGGATTGGACGGGACCTTTCAAGGTCTTCTAGTCCAGCACTCAGTCTTTGATTAGATCAGGTTTTTTCGCTCTCAGACAATAGCACAACCAGTAAAAGTAATACCTGGGAAAGGGCAGTGCTGTTTGCCCTACTCTCTCCTCATGAGTTGTCACCCATCCTTACAGTACTTGCTGAGCAAAAAGCAAACGTTTTTCATTTTATTTCTGTATTTCATGTCCATGTTGCCAGCCAGCCATGTGCATGCAAGTATAATTTTCCAGATGCATTTTTTGCTGGTTTTTCTTTTAAAAGTTTGCATTATGTTAAGCCGTTTTTTTTTTCCCCCATTTAAACAAAATGCAGCTTTACGGAAATTGTGATGCATAAAAAAATAGTAAATTGTTATGTGCTATTGAAATGAAAGGCATAGAAAAGAAAATAATGAAATTATTGATGATCAGAGCTCAAAAGGGAAAATATGGCCAGGTGGTAGTATTAATACTGACAATTCATATGATTTTTAGTTTACTTACTGATATGTCTGTCCCAGCATTCAAATAAAACGTAATGTACTCCTTTGAAGTAGTTTATCTCTGGTGTTTATTGGAAGATAAAAGTGCACGCTTGTTTGCAATGACATTTCCAGCACAGCAATTTCAAAACCATGAAAAAAAATTCAAAAGCATTTCATTTTAAATGTTCAGGAAATAGATGATTTGTCACAAATGAGGTAACTTTATCTGCTAAAGGTTCACTCGGCTTAGTTCATAGAAATCCTAAAATGTAACATTTCATGCCACCATGATATTTTCTTCAAGGTAAAATGTGCTTTTCCCCAGTATATATACTTTGTGCCAAAGTGTAACCGAAGATCCTGCAAGGTTTTCCCTGCTTATGCTGGAAAGCTTTCCTAATATTGCTGCTACAGAGTTTGATGACCATTATTGCCCCACCGTTTTTTGGGGTTTTTTTTTGCAAGTCTAATATAGGTTTACTTTGCTGTGATACTTAACAGGCTAGATGTTTTCCTGCTTGTTGACTTTAGGGGATTTTGGGTATTCCTGGAGTTCAGGACTATCTGGAGCTTAAACCTGAAACTGACTAGAGTAGAGGCCTAGATATTTCAAAAGCTATTACATGTGCTTGTGGACCTTCTTCCCCATGTCTCATGTTTTGGTAAATGACTTTGTCCTAAAGAAGGACAATGGTAATCATTTCACTTTGGGAAAGTAAAGGTAACCCATTTACATTTACTTAGTCTGATCATTCTTCTAGGCATATGGCTGGATATATTGTCTCCAACATTCATCTCTCTCTGAGATACAATTACACATCAATATCTATTATGTTAGGCACAGTCTTGTGTGAATGGCGGCCTTTTTTGATCTTGTTTACGAATTGATTAAACAAACAGCCAGTAACTATTTTGTCAAATACTGACTTGCGAGGCTCAGTTTATTTTCCTATAGATACTACATGTTCAAAGTCCTTTTTAATGGAATCTGTGAACCATTGTGTAATTTATTGCACCAATTAACACAAGCCAATACCTTAGCAAGTAATTAAATCAGTTTAAAAATGTTTCACAACTCACCCATCTGTTTGAAGTAACAGCTAAATTGCAGTATAATACAATTTTAAAAGTATGCTTCCATAACCTCTGCTTCTGTGACAGCACCTGCACTGTGTGCATGTATGTTCCCCTATTAAAAAATGTAATTTTAATTACATGCTGTATATATTCTTTATTCTAGCCCATTAGTTTTATCCCCATGTGTAGAAATGCTGAATCCAAGAAACAGGGCAGTAAATAATACTGCCTTTTAATGACCAATTAAAGCAGCCTATCATCAACCTCGGCATCAGCTGCATTGCTAATTCAAAGTACAGCTATGCTTAGAATAAAACAGTGCTTGGGAAGTAGAGTCAGCCTCATCCTTACAGAATACCACTCTCCAGAGGCAGCAGTACTTCATTTCATAACCCAAACCTGCCAAAGTGATGGTAAACATTATACAAAGCCTCAGTGCACCTTGTGGAGTTTGTCCTGAATCATCTGGACCTTTCTGTGGCCTTTGTGAGGGGAAATGGTGTTCTGCATAAAATTCATTAACTGCATACTTTTAACGAGTGTGGGTATGAAGGCAGCTGTTGAGGAGCGCCCTGGCGCGGGTAGCTGGGGCTGAAGCTGCAGAATGAGCTCTGGGTGGAGGACAGGAGGCCGTGAGCTGCCCGCTCTGCGTGACAAAGGCAGGAGGGCGGAGGTGCCGCGGGGGAAGGGACACGGGGGCACAACGGGAGCCGAGACCTTCCGTGCTGGAGCTGTGAGGGGAGAGAGCCCGGGGGCGATGGACACAGGGACACGGCAGGAACAGAGGTGCTGGGGCCGTGAGGGGAGCAAAGCCCAGGGGCAATGGACACACGGATACAGCGGGAGCCGGGACCTTCCCGCGCTGGGGCTGTGAGGGGAGCAAAGCCCAGGGGCAATGGACACACGGATACAGCGGGAGCCGGGAAAGCCCAGGGGAGCAAAGCCCAGGGGCAATGGACACACGGATACAGCGGGAGCCGGGACCTTCCCGCGCTGGGGCTGTGAGGGGGGCAAAGCCCAGGGGTTCCTTTGTTGGGGCCGCTCCTCGGAGGCAGCGGCCCGAGCTGTTTCTGTGTCACTGCCGTCCCAGCTGTGCAGGTATGGCCTTGGGAGTGCGGCTGCCAGAGCCTCGGGAATGGGCAGACTGGGAAGTTTCCTTTTCAACACCCTGCCATGTCCATAGCTACTGTAGCCTTGTAGACTTACTGTCTATTCCAGATGCTAGCAGAAGTTCATTTTCTGCTTTAAATGTGATAATAGTATGATAAGCTGTCCCGTCTGGTGAAACAAATCCAATAATGCAGTTTTTGATACCTCAAAGACAGCGACAAAGTACTGCTGTGTTCAGCCTTCATGCAAATACTCTTGTAACAGATTCAATACCAGATGTCTGACTATTAGGAAGATATGAGGAGAGTGGAGGCAACACAGAGAGCAGAAGCAGATAAAAAGGTTAAAATGCTGAAATTGTGGAATAAAGTGTACTTGATTAAATGGGAATTAAAGTGAGACATGAAAAAATGCTATTTTGAATTCTGATGAACTGTCCAAGGTTATGTGAGGGAAGGTAAAAGGAATAAGGAAAAAAAGCTAGACAACCTTAGACGTGTGATAGTGATCTCTGCAGGCAGAGGCAAGATGAAAGATGATAGATCTTTTTTTTTTCAATATACCTAAACCAGGCCATATCAAAGAAAAGATTTTTGAAGGAACTTCATGTGCTACTTGTCCCATGAAACTTGCTGAAATCAGTTTGCCAGGTATTAGACAGCGAAGGACTGTAAACCTGTCAGGTAAGGGCCCTTTCTTCATAAAAACACTGTGTTCTTATTTTTGTGGCTGATTTGAATGGATACTTTTAGATGGGAGAATGCTGAGCTATAAAGAAAATGTTAAGAGAGATGGAAATAACAGGGAAATGTACCACACTGAAGCAGATTAAAAGTACAGAAGAACAGAGCAAGGCTAAGTGACCTTTGTAAATCAAGGAAAAAGCTTGCAATGATATTGTAGGGTGTTCTCTGCTTCCCCCTTGCTTTTACTGCTATGCTGAGGTACGTAGAGGTTCCCTTTCTCTCTGAAGAGGTCAAGTTAGAAAGTAGGCCAGGGAAAGAAAGAAAAAAGGGATGCTTGATAGATGCAGATATGGTAGATTTTAGCCAGCACACCTCAAGTTTGGGGTGTTTGCTTCACCCAAATAAAAGTTGTCTGCATTACAAAACCACTGCACTTAATTCTGTACAGCTTGTTGTGTAATGCTGCCTTTGCAGAATAAGTGCTCAAGGATAAATCGTGCATGACAAATAAATGCCTCTCGCTCTTGGCTCTTTCAGGTGAGGCAGAGATATAATATAGAATCAGCTAATATGCAGACCTAGCAGAAAAATGGATTTTTTTCCTGTGTTAGGCAAGTCATCAGAGGAGATACTTGACACAACTTAATTGCAGGTGCAGTTGAATAATAAGATACATTCTTTCTTTTTTTTCTCCCCAGATGACTCCTCTTTTTCCATTTCATAAACTCATATTTTTAACAAGAGAAAAGGAAGCAGATGCTATTCAATACAATGTTCCATGTCATGCAGATCTCATTTTTTGGTGTGTTGCTGCTTTAATAGGCCAGTGTCAGCACTTTTAAGAAGGTTATCTACGTACTATTTTCACTTAGGGCAGTGCAAATTTCTCTGCAAAATCTATGAGAATCAATTAAGTAAATGAGAAAATAGAATGCTTGTAATTAAGATAATCAAGCTACATTAAATCTACCCTACTAGTGCTAATATCTGTATATCTCCAAGCTGTCTATTAATTAAACACCATGTAAGTGTTGCAATTAGGCTCAGGCTGCTTTGGTGGAAACAAGAGAGATGAAAATGATTGGAAGGGTTTTACTGTATGGGAAACTCTTGGTTGGTTTAAAGCATCTCATTATGGTTTGTAAGGTTGCTTTGTTGCTGCAGACACTCCTGGGATGCCTGAGGACTCTGTTGCAGGCTTCAACTACTTCTGGAACAGGTGACCCAAGGAAAGACACTTTGGTTTGCATGAGCTACCTTTCTTCTCAGGGATGGGGTTATTTTCCCCTCCATTTCATGAATGAGTTTTGGATACTGAGCTCTAAAGGCAATGGAAAAGCCAGTTCTACATAGGAAACTGCAAAGGGGAGAGTGGGGAGAGATGAATTTTTCGGACGTTCTTACAAGAACAGGGACTTCTTCCTACTTTTATGTTGTTTTGTGCATTTATTTTGATATGAGGACCCTAAAGTTGCCCAGACCTCCCTGAGAGACAAAACGCTATCTTAAGGTATTTGTGTTGGTAGACAAAGGCTACGTGAGCCTTACTGGGTAATCTGGGTGTACTCAGACTGTGATTCTTCATTTATTTTCTGGTGCTTTGTGGGGTTGGGGGGGGGGAGGCAAAAGGCTCTGTCAGGGTCACTGACAGGGTCACTGTGTGTCAGTGAGAGACCAGGGAGCACCCTTCCCTCTCTATGGATGACCTGGGTGGTCACACAGCAACTTCAGACAAGTTTTTTGAGGTTTTATAAGATGTGGGGTTTGGGACATTTCTCCTTTTCTCCTGTGTGTAGCTTTTGATGGCTGCAAGCCCCCATGCAAGTAGCAGAAGAGCCATGCTGAGGGTGTCAAAAGCTTTGCCACCTTAGAATGGCCAAACCTGGGTCTCATTGGCTGGGGATGCCAAAGCAGCTGAATAGGGCAGAGCAGAGCATGAACCCATCTGCTCCTTTACCAGATATTGCCATGGCTGCATTAATATTACTTCTTTGAAGTTCAGAAGCTTCAGATCAAGTAGTACACCTGATCCGTGTGGACATCAACTTGATGAAGTTGTTGCACAAATAATGAATAAAAATAGTATTTTGTTTTGTTTATTTTTTTTCAATTATTTTTTTAAAATCTGCTTTTACAGAACAATATCCGTCCTCATGACAAATGAGCTGATTCACTGACACTGTGTTTTCAGGTAATACAATTACATTTCTAGAAAGAAGTGAAAAAGAAAACTTACAGGATGCCTTCAATTTTTCACTTGATTTTTTTTTTAATTATTATTTGACATTGATACAAAAAAATAGTATCTTGATTAGCAGCTTTGCTGGCAATCCCACAAAACTGTAAATAATACATTAATCTAAAAGAATGCACTCCTACAGACACTATAGATAAAACAATATATACAATTTAGACAAATAAATACATAAGTACAGCCAGTCATATATAATGATACACCTAAAGTTCGGTTACTGTTGACAAGCTTTTCTAGTTAATTACACTCTTCATTTACAAATTGCCATTGCCATCTACATTATAAAGACAAAAAAACTTCAAAGAATCAAAATTGGTACTTAACATTATTATTAGGAAATGTGGAAGATGAACCTTGAGGCTTCTCTTTAAATACTCTCATGCTTTTAGCAAAATAAAAAAGGAAAAATGCTTTTGTGAAAAAATTCCTCCTAAAGAGAGGCACTTCCCCCCCAGCTGCTTCGCTCAATGTGCTTTTTTCATATGCATTTTGGAATCAAAATGTGATTACAGTCACACTTTTGAAGTGACTAGAAGCCAGCATGTTTAACCAAGTTGTCATTTGTCCCATGCCCAATGAAACAAAATGACCTTTAAGTAATGTAAATATTTTTTTGATTAAAGGAAGTCTATTGAAAACATTTGCTTCTTAACAGTATCCCACATGGCACAAATACTACTGAGTGGAAGGGACAACTGTCCCTATGAGTAGATGTATTGCTACTTTTCTATATCCAGGTTCCAATAGTGAAATTTCTGAGCAAAGTGAAAACAATAAATCTAAGTGTAACAGGAAACCTAATATCAGAAAATTAACAGAAATAGAAAATTAGGCTTTTGTTGTGTTGTTTAAAATTCACTTGACAGCAAAAGAAAAAGTATCTTGTACATTCAAAAGTTAGGGCACACATGCTTAAGGCTCTTGAAACACTGGACAAATATAATGCCTCACTCAGCTCCATGCATAACAGAATGCTACATAGCAAGCAGACTTACACATATATACAGCTGAATACAGAAGAAAATGCCTTATAAATATGTACATCAGTTTCAAGATGAACATTTACATTTCTTTTGAAGGTCTATCTATTTATAAATGGCAGGAAATACACTTTTTCAGATACTATTTTCAAGGTGTACCTTGCAATTATTAATGCAGTCTACTTGTACTAGGAGAAATTCAAGGCTACCATGCTGCTTGAGCCCTGAGGTACCTGGATTGGGAGCCCTGCTGTCCTCCTGGTTACTAACCAAAGGCCACAGAAGCGTCAGCAGAAATAAGGCAACCAAATCCATTTGCTTGTGATTCAGAACCCCCAAATTACTGCACAGTGCAGAGGGATAGTAGAAGTGATTGCAGTCTGTGGATTCAAATTATTACAAAATATGTTCTGGTCAAGATGGCATCTGTGCTGACTGATTTACCCAAGGGCTGGGGATGAATTCCACCCTAATTTCCACTCATAAGCAAGAATACTGTGGGACTTGTGTAAGGAAATCTGAACTTCACCCAATCAGCATGTTATATATTCACTTATGCAATTAGTTGTACCTTGGGAGTTCTGGGTTTAATAGGGCATAGCAGCTTTAACAAGGACTAGATCAACTAGGGAAGGATAACACTTAATTATGCTGCAAGAGATTTAGCATTTTAATAAAAATTACCGGGGTTTTGGTTTGTGTTATTTTCACTTATGAAAGGTACACAAGCTCCTGTTAACAGTAACTCCTAGGCTGCCTGTTGTGTAGCTTCATCTTTAGGTCTGACATAGATTTGCTTGAGATGGCTCTTGGTAGTGACTTAAAAGCCAGGCACACTTTACCTTATTTACAAGTAGTTTCTTTTGAAATGATAGTGCTGCATCTGTGAACAAGACTAACAATTTGCCATGAAACTGCAAACCTTTTAGGGTAGCAGCTTCATTCCTCTGTTACTGTTGCAAAGTGCTGTGTACATCTATGGCAAAATCAGGTCAAAGTTTCCCTTTAAATTCTTCAACTTTATAGACATCCTGAATAACATACAGACTTAACAGTTTTGCATATGTTACACATAATGCCAGCTGCAATGAATGAGACCTTGTGTGTGCTGAGGACGGTGTGAGTAATCTACAGCTGATAATATATTTGGTGAGTTTTGTTTTTTTGTAACTTGTGTGCGAGTTTTTAATTCCAAGTTATTTGCTGAGCAATATCATATTTCACATCTTTGTTATAAGGTGGTACTGACTAGACATGGCCTGAATTTATCAAAGAGTTTTCATGACATTTCATAAACATTCATATTCAAAATACATATGAGCACATAATGAAGCTTGAATAAATCCTGTGTACTTGGTTTCTGTTGCACGTCCAGGGGCTCTCCTGAGTGGGACATCAGTGTGTGTTGACAGTGGTAACTAAACTGAGAACTTTAAAAGGTTTTTAAAAAGGCTAGAATTTGGGTGGTTTTAATAGGTTTTTCTTTAAAAGCCTTCTATTTTGCTGCGAAATTTGTATGTAACTGTTACGTACTCTATTGTCCAATCAACAGAAAATTGTTTGCATTCTTTTATTGGACTAAATTCTACACCATTAATAATCTGTTAGAATCTTGTTCCTATATGTACTGCAGCAAAAAGTAAAACTTCCCCTTAAAAAGCTGCTTTTGTATTACTTGTTTTTAGGTAAATAGTGCACTGATTGATGTTGAAGAAATGCGCTACTTATTGACACTGCTAGCATTCAATATAATTATATCTTGATTTTCAGGATCTTTAATGGAGAATCCATTTATAGTAATGAGAGACACTGCCTGGCTTTGAAATTACAAGTTAAGATATTCATGCTTTTCTCATATATTTTTAAGGTAGTTTTTCATACATCTCCTCTGTCTTATTTCACCTAGAGATTCTACTTAATTTTTAAATTGTGTTACATATTTTATGGGCTATTTTAGGAAGTGTAAAGAAATGGGTTATTCTGAAATAATTTAAAGAAATACCATTTGGTGGATGAAAATATATTTTAGTGTGTGGGTTTGTTTCTAAGGCCAGTGAAACTTTGATGTTCTTACCTGTCTAAATTCTGCTATTACACCACTAGTAAGCTATTTGGGAATTGCACACATAGTATAAAATACACATGTCAAAGTAGATATATAAGTTCAGTGCAAATGTATGCTGCTTAATTTATTAACAAGGCTCTAAATAGAGACGTTTGTAGGGTGTCAAAAGAAGAACAAAAGTATGTTTGTAACTCTTCATTTCTTAGAGCCTGAGTCTTATCTCAGAGGCTGGGGTGTGAATTGTTAAGCAGCTTGTATTAGTTTATTACGGTCCTTTTACACACAGGTGCAAGAATGTATAGATGATAGTGCAATAGATGATAATATACAAAATCTGAGATTTGACTCTAGATTCTTTCAGTTGGCATCATGTCCTTATGAAAAAGAGCCTGAAGTTTGTAAACCAGTAGTCAAAGCGAGAATGAAAAATCAGTCATTAAAAATCCTCTCACAGTTAATATCCCACAGTTTAACCTGTAAATCAGCAGATCACTTTGTCAAAAAATAACCAAACTCAAACAAAATTTAAAAAAAGGTATTTACATCTGTAAAAATCTTAACATCTAAGATGTTTCTTGCTGGACATGTCATTCCAAATTCTGTGCATTTCTTCTGGTGTTATCTGGTGGACTGTGATCACTCTGCGGTACCTGCACAAGCTGTAGGCCATTTTCCAGTGATTGAAGCCACTGTTTTGGAAGGGGTGAATGCCCAGCTTCCGAAGGCAGAGTCCAACGTACACATCTTCAAGATGAAGAAGTCTGGTATGAAGAGAGGTTTTGTAAATCAGTTCTGCTACATCAGCTGAAAAAATGTAGCCAGTGCCTGAACAGAAGGGTGGGTAATTGCTGTCAGGATACAAATCTCTGGGCATGTACCACTTACTGCGAACATCTCGTATTGGTCCTCCATTTATAACATAACCAGTGAAGTACCTTCTCCTTGGCTTGGTGTTAGGTTTGAGCAGCTTATAAATAAGATTGTCCATATTTACAAAAATATCACTGTCTGTCTTCATAACGTACTTTGCTTTTGAACAAAATGTTGCTACCCACCTCATCCCCATCAACGTTTTCAGAGTGAGGTTGTGGTAAGAGTCAATAAAATCCTCCACAATAATGTCATGAAAAATTTGGCTTTCTTGCTCTACCATTTGATTTAACACAGGATCTGCATTTTTTCCAAGAAGAAATAATGTGGCAATTTTAATTCCTTTAAAGTTGTTTTCATCTCCCCACGTTTCTCGAATGGCTTGCCTTGCATCAAACTCTTTGTGAGTCGTACTGATAAGAATGACCAAGAACGGGGCATTCTTCTCACATTTGTTGGGTTCATTGATAAGGAAGTCAAAGGAATGTGGATTTATAGGTCGAGTTCTTATGTTGCCAAAGGAAACATTTTTTCTGGCTATGGAAATGCTACTGACCTGTCTGTGGCCCGTGTAGGAAGAAGTAGGACGAGTTATACTTAAATACCAAAGAGCACTTGCCCAACAAACCACTGTCAAAATGTATAAACATGAGACCTTCGAAGCCATTGTTCCTCTAGCTCTTCTATTCCATGTGATGAACAAATAGCCTTTGTACCATGAGTGCACCTGTGTCCTGGAGAGGCAGCATATTATTAATGAAACTTGAAAGTTCGATATAGAAAAGTAACTCTGTAATCATTCATGGATCTCAAATAGGGGCTATTAACCCTGGTGATACTCAGCTTTTCTTCTTTTACTAGCAGCGGCTTCCATTTCTTGGAATTTTCTGTTGTTTCTGAAAAATATGAAGAAAAATTTTCTATTGCGAGATCATAAAAGCCTAGGGCACGAGAAATGACCTTATATATGGTTGACCATTAATAAGCTAAATGTCTTAATGCATTTCTCAGATATTCCTTTTTTTCTCATGAGGTACCAAAATGCAGGATAGTGTACTGGAATAGAGCAGTGTAACTGAAGTAATGCCTTTATGATTGTTAATTTCTCACAGATGGCTTTATATAAAAGAAGATAAGCATGCATAGCATGTTGACCGTTTAGATAATTTTGAAGGTATATGAAAATAATTTTATGGTTTCTAGCCTTTTCTTGCTTCTTAGCATTTCTCCTGGCCAATCTTTCACAATGTGCTGTGCAACATTGAAAAATTATTTAAAGAACGAAAAATAGTACTTTATTCTAGGATTGACAGCATCTGTGGCAGCTATGCACACAAATACTTACAAATATGATTTGGTCTTAATGTTAATGTGTGTCCTGCTAACAAGAACATGCTTTGGTGGAAATAAGACAGAATGGAACTGATTGGAAAAGGTACAGAAGAGAGAGAGAGAGATGTGTGCTGTCTTACCCATGTAAAGATCAGCGCTCGAGTAGACTCCATAGAAGTCTAAAAATAAATTAACACAGTTCAGTTATTCTTGTTGGCTTCTTTCTCCTCGCCCCCCATACCAGTCTTTCCACGAGCAAACATAATTTGTGGGCCTGTAAGATAAATCACTATGGCAGCCTGGTAACAGTGGTACTTCACTGGCTGGTGTGCAGAGAGTTGCCTGCCTGGACAGGGTTCTGGCACTGGCAGCCCCATCCTGGACTGTTCCAGTCTTGCCTCCAGCATCAGGGAGCTCTGAGACTTTCCTGGATCAAGGGCATGTGCCAGCCCTGAACCTTCCATTGCTCTTAGCCATTTTGCTGGGAACTGGTTCTGTTTATCATCATTTTGTGGAAATGAGACAAGCTGCCTCAAGCCTGCCAGCTCAGTGCTGACCCCTCCAAGGCACATCAGTAGCTGGAGAGTGCCTGTAGGCTACACCTTCCCGACTTTACTATTGCATTACTTCAGAGCTAAAGCATGGGAGAAGCATGCATCAGAGGAGCTTTTTGCAAGAGCCTCTGAAATATTTAACATTTACTTTGGATAGAGCTAAATATGTGTTCAGATAAAAAGATAGAAGCCCTGTCTAATGAAAAGACTGTTAGGTACTCTGTGTCATTATTTCACACTGAGGTTTAAGAACAGCAGAGAAACAACCTGAGCATTTGCTAAATCTATACAGACTGTAATCTCCTTATAAATTCTTATAGCTAGCACTGTCCTGCTACTCTTCATTACATGCACTTTTAATTATTCAATGACCAGAACTCACATACTGCTCTTCCCTTTCACAAAATAGGGTAATGTGAATTTTTTGCCTGTTTCAGAGCTTCATCGCTTTCTATTGGTTTTGCCCTATAGCTGGGGCAATTTAATGAGGTGGAGGTGGGCTGTGATCTCCTTCATTACTTGTCACAGGACTCAGGGTTTGCAATCTTTTCCCATCAAGCAGTACCAGCAAATGTTTGGGAGCAGTGCATTTAAGTGAGACCTTTAATTGCTCCACAGGGCTGCAGAACACAATGATCTTGGCAGGACAGGCACATGTACATCCTTGTAAATAAATATGGTTGTGATAACTTCATACACAGATGTTAGTGTAATGTCTGGAGAGGGGATGTATCCTGCTTTAACCACCCGCTATGGTACAGTTCTGAGAAAGGCAAAACCCATCCCTGGTCTGGTAGATTGGTTTTGTTTCTGCCTTCACTGTGAAGCTCTGCTAATGCTTCCACTGGAAATGCCAGTGAGAAGAACCACGAAGTGCAAAAAGCTACAATGTAATGAAGACACAAGAGTGTAAGGTCTAGAAAACTGTGTTACTAAAGAAAGAAGTACAGCAATTCTGGATTGGAGCTGTAGAGTGAGAGATGTGTAGGTCAGTGTGTTTAATGGACTCCAGCATAAGGTCTCACAAATAAGTGTAATATTCTGCATATGATGTATTATTTTAGGAAACCATATATTGCATTATCTAAGTGTATGATGTTCTACATCTTTTTGTTCATAAGGGTAGGTGCATTAGTTACCATGAGCACTGTGCAGATATCTGGGGGAAAAGAAAATTGTAACCAATGCCTCTTACAAACTGCAAAATTACATAAAATAGCTTTTCAGTCCAGCAATGTCATGGCTGTGATATCCAATCTTGTGTGCTCTGAAAGGATTAGAAGCAGCAAAAACCTTACTCCATTTTGAAGAAAGATTCTGAGCTTTTTCCGGGAATTTTTTTATCAGTTATGAAATCTATAGGTAACTGTGTGGGATGAATGCTTCTTACATTGGCCCTTGGATTACTGCCTCTTGAAACAAGTTTATCTCTTTCTGTTGTGTATTTGGTGGGGTTTTTTTTTTGTTTACTTTGCCTTTTAAAAAAGAAAAATAAGAGTTGAGATGGTGTGCTTAGGTTTGGAGTGTTTTACACCAATCCTGTAGTATTTTTGAGCAAAGTGCAGGTGAAGTGGTAAGAGTTAGCAGGCTGTAGTTTTCCTGATGAGTGAAATTTTAAATTTACTTATTTTTTAGGAAGATTGAAGGGAAAACCAAAACGAGAGCTCCCTCCTATTCCAGCTCTTGTGAGGTGAGGATGCAAAAATTAAAGTTCATATTCCTTTTTTACTTGAGCTTTGTGCTATATATGGGGAAGAGATTTGAAAGAAAATAGCATAAGCAAAATTGGCAAATAGTATAAATGCCATACCAAATTAGCTGAGAAGTTTTGGTCTGTAGTTTAGGTGAGATTATTTTTGCCTCCAGGACTGATCTCTCTTCCTCTTTGTAGTATCACAGAGGGGTTGGATAAGTAACTATGTCGTGTATTTTTTTGGCCACAGGGCAAATGCTCCTACAAATTATTTCTGGTAACATTGATCCTGCCCGGTAATTTCAGTAATGTTTAGCTTCCATGAGCAAGAAAATACATAGCTTGGTTAGGCAGGGAAATATGAACTAAGCAGTGAAGTACTTCCTTTGTGATGTTTCAGCAGTCAAGAATTTCAGAGGTTGCCAAATTCTATTATTAAAGATGATGCTAATTAATCAAGATCCTAAACAAGCACCTAACTCAGGCTTACCTGCAACACAGGAATACTTCTAGGAATTTTGCAAAATTATTCACAATATCAAAGTTTGTGACAGCAAACCTTTTTGCTGTCATGTATTGAGACCTGAAACAAATTTACAGCCTTGTGGGACTTGTACATCAAGGATATGAATTATAAGGAATGAAATCAAAGTGAAAAATTAATGTACTCAGATTACAGTGAATTAAAAATTTTGTGTTAATTACACATTTGGAAAAAAGGAGGAATAAAGCATGTGAATTAAGATCACCATGATCAGAATAATGACTGAAAACACTTCAGTGCCCACATTACTGTACTTCCTTTAGCAGTTTGCCCAGAAATTGTTCAGAATATTTTTAACCTCATCAATAGCAAATATTTCAAAAGCTGCCTTCAATATTTAAGTATGTAGTAAATTAATTTATATATTGTATTTTAATCCTGGTGATGGATTCAGTATATCATCAATATAAGGATGACTTATTTTTTTCAGTTATGCCATGATCATCTTTAATTTGGTGTTGAAATTCGAAGAGCTTCCAACCAGGAGGATATGGGACGTCATAGAGAGAGTGGAAAGCTTTTCTCAGCTTTGGATTTTGTCTGTTGGAATAGACTATATCACATGTGGGGACAATTTCACAGGCAAAGGAAGATGTCACCTCCTTTCTTCTTTGGAGCGAAAGAAAGCTTTCTGGCAGGGCAGTAGCAATGTTTAAGCTCTTGGATCCTTATTTTTAATTTTTTTTAAATTCAATCTGTCCCTTTTTCTAACCTGGTAGTCATACTGTAGGTAATAAAAGGCTCAAGCATTGAGGATAGGTGATTGCAAAAAGCAAATGTTTAGCATTGTGTTTCCGTACTGTGACACGAAGTTGTGCATTTAATTGCACAATTCACAGCTCATGCTGTGCAAGCCGGAGAAGCCACCCAGTCGGAGCACAGAAAGCTATACTGTGTAACTTCTGTAAGTAATTGTCTTGATGAGGACTGTATTTGCAGCAAACCTTTTATGAGCTGACTGCACTTCAAGAATAATCCTCCAGATAATGAGCACATTTGAGAATCTTGTCAACTGTTCATGGGCAATTTTCAGGCAGATGCCAAGTGAGTTCAATGTTACTCATCAATGGCAATATTTTGCCAATATTTTGGAATGCTGCTCTAAGAGGCATACCTCTGCTGAGAGGCTGTTGATCTTTCTTTCAAGAAAGCCTGTCCTATGTAAGTGAAGCTGCATTAATGTATCTAGATCACAGTGCATGCCCGTGATAGAAGCCACAGCTCTTGAAGCCTGGCTGGTTGTCATAGCTGTAATCCATGCCATGTCACTACTGCTGAGGGAGGTGCTGAGTGCAGGCAGTCAGGATGCTGAGTCCTGGGGATGACCCTGGGTGAGAAGCCAAGGGACATCACAGCTGCTCATCCGGACACCCAGGAGCCTGTTTGGCAGAGCACGACTGAGTCAAATTAACACTCTCTGCCAAAATGCACCTTTTCATTTCCCTGGAAAAAAGAGGGAATGCAGCTGCTAAATTATTTAGTAAATGTAGCAAACTCTTCTCATTTTCCCTGAAGAGACATTTTTGTAAGTTTTCTATGATCATGGCTTTCATCTGTATATAGACCAACATGCTGAAATGTCTTCACCATTTATGAAGACATTAAATTACCTGAGGAAAATTCTGTGATTATTACCAAATCTTGTTGAGAAGATAATTATACTGAACATTAAGAACACATCTACATGGAAATCTGGGGATCTGTTATGTTCTAGGCTGTATGATTTCATAGTAATTTCTAGAGGAAATTTTGGACAGATGGCACAGGTGATTTAGCAGAAGATTGCAACCTCCTTTCTGGGAACTTCATTTAAGGCTTCTTAAATATTCTAAATACTTTTTCTGTCTGGGTGTAATGGATCTGAAACCAAATTAGTGCTGCAAAGAAAGACCTGCTTCTCTATAACATTGTGGAAAGGGGCTGTAAGAGATGCAGAAGCCAGAGTCTTGGGCTGAAGGAAGGAAAGTACAAGTATTCAAGTTTTGCAGCTCAGAAAGTATTTTCTATGCTGAAATTTTTCCCTGCTTTCTTTGAGCTCACCGGAGTAAAAGAAAAAGTATGATTTTGTAAAATCTGATATTCACTTGACATTGAAATGGGGTTTATCCCATTTGGCACATCTCAACATTACGTTTTCAGTGGCCGTCTTACTGTTTTGGTCATATTTCAAAACAAAGTCTCTCTGTCACAAACATACAGTGACTATGACCACTTAGTCACCAGTGGTATCACACAGCTGAATCCATGTTGAAGGAGATGAAAGGACAGACCTGAGGACCGCCTGTACAATGGATTTGTGAAGTTTTAGCAAATCAGCTATGCTTGGTCAGGTACTAATCTAGAATGGTCATAAGATAGATTTTACTCAACCTGAAATAAAACTAGAACTTGAGATATGCCAGTCAGGTGTTCTGTCTTGCTGTAATGCTGATTGCAAATGATTTACCTGGAGCCAGTGCATGGGAGTTCTGCTGCTGTCTTTAGCAGAAGGCATTTTAAGTGTATATCCTTAGCACTAACTAAAAGGGAGAGAAAAGAAATTAGAAACAGAAAATGAAACAGCAGAATATTTTAAAGTAGAAATCTTACTGTTTTCTTCTTTTTCTTTTCTTTTAAATCATCCATGAGATGTCAATGGCCAGATCTGAGCATTTTTCCCCATGAATGCTTTTCAGAAACAAATTTAAAGGACATTTTGCGGCTTCATGTTGTGATAGGTGATTTGTGATTGCATCAATCATGTCCTGTTATGTTGGTAATGTGTAAATTGCATCTCAGTATGGTTATAAACTGATGCAAATAACATATTTCACTTTGGGTTACCATAGCCACTGTTATTTTTTTTAGTTATTGTGCTGTGTTCTAGTGTGAAATCTCACAGCAAGGTCCTTAGCTCATGTCACTACCAAATTGTTTACATCTAGTGAAAGTTTAGGAAAAGAAAAAAAGAAAAAAAGCTTTCCGTTTTTAAAATAATTTCAAGGGGGAAAACCTTTAGGACTGCTTTAATATAGAATTTTTATTACTCATGAAACAATTGTACATAATTTAACAGAGGCCATATCTTAAGTTACCTTTAAGTAATAGCATTTGAAATCAAGTGTACTGCTGTTTTTGTCTTAACCTTCTTAAATGTCACTATTATGTTTCCTTTGCATTCACAGTGATGCCTGTGAAACTGTGGTCTGGGTTATGACACCAAGAATAGAAGACAGTGGCCTTGATTATATAAATGCCTACCCTGGTTGCACTGCTATCCTCAATTAATCTTTGCCAAAAAAGGAGAAGTAACAATTACATGAAGACCAGAACACCTAAAAATCACAGTGTCTGTGGTGATGATGACACATCAAACTGGATAATGAATCTACTTGCCATAATTCACATGCTGTTGGGGGCATTGAAAGAAAAATACAAACAATTAAAGCTTTTGGATTTACTGGGAAAAGTCCAAAAATAGTTTTAAGCCTGCCCATTTAGGTATCAGTCATGATGCTTGAGAAACTTGGCTTTTAACTTCATCAAAATTGGGGATGCTTCAGGCTGGAAACAGCTATATATAAATACATCGTTATAACTTCTTAGTGATAGACAGTAACTGGAAGGATTCTGCAATATCTCAGGCATATCTGTACAATACCTATATTTGTTGTAATGGTTATGTATCTTTACATGGAGAGACATTTCTTTTTAAGGCTGAAAAGTAGCTAGAATTCACATTATTTTTCTATTTCTTCCACAGCAATAAGGCTAGAAAATTTTTAATTAGTGAATTTAGTTTATGATATAATAGCATAGATACAACTTTTCTGTTTAAGGAAAAGCTTAGGTATTATCAGATGCCCAAGGAAATTTCTGGATACTGTGACATTGTGTCTATGTGGGCTTTTTTCTTTCTTTTCCCTGGAAATACTCTTCATGCAGAGCCTTGACCTGTCAATGCACAAACAGATTGCTGTACAGTTTTTTTCATGTTTGCATTACAGTAATTAATGTCAAGCTATGTTGTGAAGCATTTGTCCCCATGAGCTGTTTATAAGTCAAGCTTCAGGTTTCTAATTCCCATTGTGAAGTTGAGATACATTTAACACAGGCTGTTGCTTTTAAAATTGCATATCTGTCATGGAACTTTAACTTTAAAAAGACCACAACCAAACAAATGCCTTTTATCTTCAGTTTGGAAGATACAGCACATACTTCAGCCAGATGACTTAATCTCAGATATGTGAAAAATATTTCTTAGGCATACACTTTTTTTTTTTTTTTTTTTTTTTTTTTTTTGGCAATTGGTTAGTCATGATTGAGATCTGCCAGGGCTTTCCAAAAGCACTGCCTTAAGTCTGGCAGAGACAGGCAGTTTCAGCTGTACCAGGCAGGCCGTGGCTGCAGCAGCTGGCTTAGCCCCTCCCCTCCAGATGGTCCATGTTCCTGGGGCTCCCTCCCACACTGCTCCAGCTGCCACACCAAGCACCTGCAGCTCCAACTGGGCTTCCCCAGCGAGTTACTGTGCAGAGAAGGATAGGCCTGCTGGGAAAGTGAGACTCGCTTGCTCTTTGATTGAAAAGAAGTGGAATTATTGCCTTGGATGTTTGCCTTAAATACCTGGAGTGGTGCTTTTCTGTGCAAGAGGTGGTGTGGCCACCAGCCAGTGTAGGTGCTCACAGGCCCACTGACCTCAGCGCAGCTCAGGGCCAGCACTTCTGGCTCTTAGCTGTATATAATTGCCTCAGAATGAAGAAGCAGGTTTCTTTTCACTTTGTCATAACTAAATGATAGATGAGGTATTTCTCAAACCTAAATCAAAACCTACTTTTATTGGGGATTGAACAAGAAAAATTCCTGCTGCAGAAGAGAGGGCATTGTTTTTGCAAAGCTATTAACATTTGAGAGCAAGCTAGCATCAGACTCTTTCAGCTAGCACATATGGACCATTTCACAGACATGACCCCAGACTATTTGTCAACATTTAGTTTTCTGAAGCTTCCAGCTGAATAGATGGTTGGGCAGTGTTACACTTAAACATTCCCTCAACACAGGAGACGATATTTCTTGTGGCATGATTTTAAAATGGACTCACAATAGCTGGAGTTCTTTTGATGAATCGAGTAAAGGAGTGTGTGCTGTAGTTATTTGGTAAATACATATCCTGGTGAATCCACAGGAGTAAAACTGTCCTCATACTTCTATGATATTTCAAAAGTGCAGCAAATTGTGTCCTCAGCTGAGACACAAGTTTGAAAAATACTGTTTGGGATGATAAATGGGTTGCTGCCTCCTTACCTAAAGTGAAAACCCATTCTGGGTTATCAGCTATGCCTACCTAGTCCACCCTCTTGCTTGAAAAACTGTTCCTTTATTTTTCCCCTCTATCTCCTTTACAAAAATTGTGAAAACTGTGTATTAAATCTCAGTGAAAGAAACTTGGGTGTCTCTGTAGAAAGTAACCAGTTAACAGCTTGTCCATTTGTGGTCAGATCAGAATTTAACCTGACTCCTATGAGAATTGTGAAAATCAAAAATTGAGGAAGTTTTCTTGCAAAGTGTTATCGATGAATATTTTGTAAGGATTTCTTTATTAATGACTCTTATCTCCCAGCTGGGCAGAATATGGCTGATAATCTTAGGTATCTGATAAAGCAGCAGGAATAATTGCATTTTGGTAAAGAGTAAATCTGAATTCCGGTTTCAACTTAGTTTTATCACTTATGTCATTAGAAATGTCCTTCATATGTACTTTAAAAGCTTTCACTAGGGAGCATGAATTTCACATCCCAGATATCTCTGTGAGTAGTCAGGAATACTAACTGATTTCTCATATCTTTTGTCTGTGAGCATTGTTAATTATGGGTATTTGCAGTGACTGGTAACTAGGAAAATAGCTACACAAACTTCTTCCTAATCTTTGTGCATATGTGTTTGTCTGTCACTAAATGTAACACAGGCCATTTCTGTGGACTTATTATGCTGATAGCACATTTTGCTTTCTCTTTGTCCTATTGTGATTAGGGAAGCATAACCAGAACTTCTCAGAATAATTGGAAACTCTGCAGCTGGCTTCTCCACCTGTAATTGCATTGTCTGTGGTGGGCTGATGTAGGTACAAATGTAGACTCATTTGTCCATATTGAAGGATTTCTCAAAACAAAGAATTGTTATATAAAAGATGATCTCAAGTATATTCAGAATTGAAAAGCAGGGAAACCAGTCTTGCTCCTCCATATTGACTCTTACTGAAACTCTGCTGTGGCACAGGTAAAGTGTGTGATTGCAGGACCACTCCAGAGAGGATTATGCAGCAACTTGTATGCAGTGTTGCTCAGTGTTTTGTGTTCCAGCTCCTGGCCCTGCATAGGACACCCCAAGAGTCACACCTTGTGCCTGACAGCATTGTTCAAATGTTTCTTCAACTTGGTCAGGCTTGGTGCTGTGAACACATCCCTGGGGAGTCTGTTCCAGTGCTCAACCATCCTCTGAGTTAAAAACCTTTTCTTGATATCTAAACCTCCCCTGACTCAGCTTCATGCCATTCCCTTGGGTCCTGTCACTGATCCTGAGAGTGAAGAGACTGGTGTTTGCCCCTCCAGTTCCCCTTGTGAGGGTGTTGAAGACCACAGTAAGGTTGCTCTGCTTTGGTGTATTGTGCCTGGATTCTGCCTTGATTCTGATGCAGCTGAACAGACAAAATTCTCTTTTTATCACCCACTTTTCTTTGGGATGTGCTGGCTCCTGCTTGGATAGGAATGTAGTGCACTACTGATAGAAATCAACTTTGTGAAGCAATAAACAGTAAATATGTTCTGTCACTATGCCCAAGGGAATCACATCAAACCTTAGTTATCCATGTGTTCGAGGCCAAGCCTTAAGGAAAAAGAGGGTACATGAATATACAGTGTAAAAATATAGATTGCTTCCCTTCACTCTCCATCTGTGGACCTTTAAAAGCTCTATAAACACAAGCTCACTGAGCAGCTGTATACCCCAAGGAGGCAGATTATACAGTAATAAAATATGCCAAGCAATTTAAGGGTCCAAATCTTGATACATACCTCAGGGTTGTAAGAATTAAATAGTTTTAACAGAGAGATGTTCTTCTGGGAGACTTTTTCTTATAGAAGCAGCATAAGATCAAATTCCCTTTTGATAATTTTCAAGACTTTGGGGGTGCTTAATCTTTGAGCAGAATCAGAAGAGACTGCTATATAAATAATGTGAACCTAGACCTCTGGAGGAAGATGTTTGGCTCATAAGGTGGCTGGAAACAGGGATTCTCCTAAGCTTGTTTTAACTCTGTGCAGGGCTCCCTCAACATCCTAAACCCTTTTCTCACTTTTCACAATCTCCTTTCAGCATTATTTTAATCTGAATGATCTCTTGAACAAAAGGGATTTTAAAGCAGTCTGCAGTCTTTGCTTCCTTTTATTTCCTGGCTACTCTGATATCAAAGGCAGCACAAAGCAAAAGTGAACAGAAATGCAGTAAAGCAGCTGTCGGGCCAACTGTTGTGGGATCACACAGGCCATGGAAGGAACCCTGCTTTGCTGTGTGACCGGATGCTTGACGTGGGACTGCGTTCCATGACACAGCCAGGGCCTGTCTCCACTGGCACTCTGTCCATCAAGGGAGAAGATGTGCTTGGATTCATTCTCCTCAGGTGGAAAAAGGCAGGAAACATGAAAACTGGTGCAAACATCAGTAATACTTCTTCCTGCTGCTTGGGAGAAAAGGATTGACTTTCTGGCACTCTCAGGAAAGTGGGGCAAGAGCTGCTGGAGAGGCGGGTGGTGTCTGGCTAAACCCTCCTGGGTACACAGAGGAAGACAAGCAATCCTGCCTGGATTGCACAGAGAAGCCTCCCATAGGGAATGGTTCAAGGTGAGAGGAAGACAAATGATCTAAGTACACAAAATTTCAGCTTATTCTTTAAAAACCTTTCTTGCTAGGTGCAATGAAGAATAATGCCACAAAACAAAGGGATGTAAATAATTTCTTGCTTCTCTCTTGTCTATGTGGTAACAATGTAACCAAAAGCTACTCCAATACTTTTAATGAGAATTTCACTACTTTGTTATTCTTTCTCACTCTTCCTTTGTCTTTTTCTTTGAAAAAAATAATTTCCTTGTCTGTATAGCTCAGAGTGTGTGTACTTTGCAAAGATGCTGCCATCTGCCATTTACTTTCCTTTCTGAGCTGTGATCTTAGACATATATTTCAGGGAAAAGGAAGTCAAGTGGTTGAGTTTATTTTCCTTTTGTGTGAACAACAATGCAAATAATTCCAGAGCCAGGCAGTAAGGCTGCCTGAAATGCCAACTGCAAATCACCTTTTCAGCGAGGCATTAATTCATTCTCCGAAAAATATGCTGGGTAAAAAATTCCATTTCAATTCCTCCTCCCATGCACTGGGTGGATCAATTAGTGCCATATAGCAAGTTTTTGAGATTAAGTCAAATAATTTTTTACTTTTTCTAACCCTTACTCCAGATCATTTTCCCCTCCCTTTCAGCCCCTTGCTACATATGCCTTTTGCAGCAGAGAGGGAAGCAGTGGAGGAGGCTGCTGGGCAAAGGCAGGGCCAAGGCTGCCTGTCCTTGGGTCACCCCAGGGCACCATGAGGCAGCCCCTCACCTACAGCCAGGAAATGGCCCTCCCAGGAGTCAGGAACCCCTGGAGATTAATGGTCCCCTCCTTAACAATGAGAGAAAGAGAGGACAAAGGGTCTCATCATCTTGCTCCTTCTCTACTGATGAGTGATTCAGGAGCTGAGAAAGATACTACATGAGATCAAGATGGAAAACATTTCTTTGCATCTGGGAAATTAGAGCCAGTGTGTCTGTAAGCTGGCACTGCCACAAAGATATCCATGTATTCAGTAATAGTTTATGATGATTTTTAGTCTGATCAGTTCCCTGGTCAGATGTGCCTCATGGTCATACTAAAGCCTGGATCAGCACAGCCAAGGGGCACCATCAGCTTAAAACAAGAGGATGAGGCAAAACAGGGCAGATCTGTTTTCATGACCACACTCCTGCCTAAAGTGAGTATTAGGGAGCTGAGGGCTTCCCTTATTCCCTTGGGAACTGTAGCAGTAGCCCCAAGATTTCCTTATACAAGAATAAAACCAAGCACAAAATTCCTTTCCTCCTCTTGCATCAATTGCAAACAAGTAAAAAAACCAAAAAGCACTTGCTTCCCTATTAAATATTTATGTTTAAATTTCAGCAATTACTGGAAAGTTTTGGAAAACAATTCAAAGACCTGTTGAGAATTAAGAAAAATACTGTCCCTTTAAAATTCTTTTTGTTTTCACTATACCGAATAATCCTTTAACTCTCCTGAGATCACTCTGAATTTAAACTGGAAATCTCATTGGATTTTAACAGGAAATCTGACCATGCATCTAGCAGCTTTCAGGGGCATGAATAGTATAGCATTTGAGAATGTGCTGCTATTTTGAAGATTGATGTGACTTTTTGATTTTGACAGAAAATGAAAACATAGTGAAAGGCTGTCACAAGCCTCTGAATCAGCTAGATTCTTCTTAGAAGCCAAAGACATCTTGGCTCAGGTAGGCAATTCTCCCACACATGCCTTTGCCAAAACAGAGTGTGTGCCGGGGCTTTTTTGCTGTTTTTTTTCCTCCAGATGGTGTAACGAGGGATAGACTGCTGGTTGCTTGCCAAGGGTTGTACAATATTGTGGCCAAATGCAATCCCAAACCTCAGTTTTGAAGGTAGCATATCAATCACTTACTCATCAAGTTCCTATACTTCTTGCATGTAGGGTCAAACCTTTGTCATCGGGCCAGGCCTATTAACAAGTTTCATCCAAATGTTTTGTGAGTGACAAAATTTGGTATGTTTTCTCTCCAAATGCTGATTAAAGTGTCCACTGCTAGGAAGGTAAGAGCCAATATGCAGCTAATCCTTTTTAAAAATCTGTACCTCAAACCTAAATTGCTAAATCCCTCAGGTCAGCTAAAAATAATAATGCTTTGGGTTTGCCTGTGTTTTTTTCTTTATATACATCTAAAGTAAAAGCAAGAAGTTATTTGGTGTCACAAATTACTTACTTTTATGGTTGCGGTTTGGAACAGACTGAGGTTTTTAAGTTTTAAAAAATTTCTTGCACTTAAATGAAGTTATAATAATACACAGAGCTAAGGATGAGGGCTTTTTATTGAAGTGTGTGTAGTTTTTTGCCAGATTTATACATACGTCTTCCTCCTGTTGACATGCATTTTCAAAATAAACCTGACATTAATTGCACCTTCACTAGGTAACACAATGGCAGAATGATCCACCTTCTGGCTGTCAGGTGATTGAGGAGGATTAAAAATATAAATAAATAGTAAACAAAGTTCCCCCCTGAGAGTAGCGCATATACACTATTTAGTCACTGCACTTGAGAAACCTTCCAATCTAGATAGAGTTAGTGACCAAAACAGCTGGGGAAGTCAATCCTTCCTGTCATCTTTCAGGTGTAACTTATTTTACGTAAACCATTGTTGTTCTAGGTGTTCAGTCCACCTTGCAGCAATTCAAGATATCCAAAGTGATGGTGACTTAAAATAAGTGCACTGACATTTAGGATAAAAGGAATTTTAATACGGCAATATGCTGCTATTTTAATAAACTAGTACAAGTAGTCTCTCTGTTGCAGCAGGAGAGGGCAGGGTTGGTGTTGAATAACATTTTTTAAAGACTTCAGAATGACAGCATGTGTGAAAAACACACGTAAGAAGATTGTTTTGCTATGAATTATGAAACATAGGAAAAAGTTCTCCAAAAACAAGATCAGTTTTTAAAAGTGACTTGACAAGCCAAGTACGAGTAAGCTTGCTCTCCGATTTAGGCTATTTGGAAGGAGCATGGATGATATTTTTAGTGTCTTAGTGATATGACAACACACAAAATCTACAATCACTCTTTAGGTACCCAGTACACTGTATCTGGACCACCAAAAGTATTTTCTTCCTCAAGCAATAGCAGATTATTATCCTGGCTGACAGGAAATAACCTGTAAATTATATCTATATCTAGCACATATGGAAGAAAAGCCATCAGATAGTATCATACATGAAAAATTGTTTGCACTGGTCTAGTAACAAAAAGTTTAGGCATAACATCTTTTAATTTGAGAAATGATGAAAGCAGCAGTGGCAAGAATAACATTGCTAGTTTCCAAAAGTAGATATGTTAGATTGAGAGGTAAGTCATTTCTCAGCCACTGCTGTAGATAAAATAAAATGGAAGACAAAAGCATTTGCTCAGTATCACAAAGCCAGAGACTGCAGCACCATATTGTGTCAGTATATAAGATTAGGTATTCTAAGGCATCTGCTTCTTTCTCTGTGTACCTCTAGAGACACTGAAGAAGATCTTAAATTTCAGCATGCTCCAGCATCTCAAGTTCTGGAGGGAGAGAGAGAGATTGCAGGGAATTGTCTTTATGCAGCTGACATCTGTATCTTTGAATGCCATTCATAAATTAGGCTCCTATCAAATAACAGTGCCCCTAGGCATCTGCTGCTTGAAAACTGCCCTTCAGAGGCACTGAACAATCTTCTGCAGGATGGATTAAGCATTTTATAGTGCTCATAAGAAACCAATCTGAAAAATAGGTATCAAACCAATTAAGTCACCTCTGTTGGTGGATCTCCTTTAAGTCTTTAAAAACCTGCTGTGTGAAGTTTCTTTTGCAGTATTTTTTAGAAATTGTTTAGCTATAGCTTTAAGTGATAGATGCAGAAAAGAAATGTGGTGAGCCATTTCAATTCTGCATTTCTTCTTTCTTTGGCAGTTGATCTTGAGTGCCCACAGAGCCCATTAAACTCATTTTGCTACAGCTTTACTATTTGACATTTGAGATTAAATGCCAGGGTATGAAAGAATTTTTTTAAGGACTATGATTTTTTTGTTTCAATACAGCATTGTCAGGACCACAAGACTGTAACAAGCCTGCTGTGATGTGTTATTTCAATCATTTCTTCTTACCTAGGGAAAATATTTCTGATTAGTGTAGTTACTGTCCCTTTGTTTCAAGGTTTATACAAAATTCTGCAGTGTTACTGCGATTGAACTTAATGGGAGCTGGTAATGCTTGGCCCTGGCTTTTTCCCGGTTGCAGTGCTCGCTTATCTCCTGTTGTCTGATGAGCTCCAAACCAGAATAACCCCTTTACTAAAGCAGTGGTGAATCTTGGTGCTACAATGATACAGTAAAAGATTTTTCAGTCCTAAAACAATGCTTTATACATGGTATTCTCAGCCACCTAGTTGTCATTCCGTCTGAAAGAGATGGAGGCTGGAGACTTGGGGTGCTTTAGAGGCTAGTCCAAGAGTGCCCACCTGGACTGCCCTCCCCACAACTGGCAGTGGGGTGGGTCCAAAAGGAGGTCCAGAGCCAGTGCTTCATGGTTTTACCTCTCATGTTGGGTCTGGGACAGTATCCCAGCACATCTCTTTTAAGGCCTGGGAATCTAGTTCTGTATTTTTCTACAAAATGCCCAGGAGAGTCCATGGATATGGACTTCTGCAAGTGTGGGACAAATATGTGTAAGCTAAACACATTTATCAGTGTGTTTTCATGCTCTGAAATGATCTGAAACTTTCAACTGCAACACGTGATAGAAGAGATCTCATAAGGTGTTTATTTGTAATTGTATGCAGCCTGATAATACACTTTCTGCTCTCCTGCTTGATGGAAGCTTTTCCTTGATGTCCACTGGATATTAGGCAATTTAATGACTTGATAAGTAAGAACAAGGTGATTGAAGGAGTAGTCTCAACCAGCTAAAAGTGAGCATGCATCTCTTTTTGCTGCTCTGCTTTCTGTTTAAATGGTGCATTTAATTACAGGCCTCTCATTTGGGAAGAGTTCTTTGGTTTGCAGCAGATACCTGACAATGTCATCTGGAGTTTTCTGTTATAGCAAAGACTTTGCCTGAGGGTTTGCCTGAACAATGTCATATTTTGTATCCCACCCAGTGCATGAGGAAAGTCCTTCAGGGAGCAAACCCAGCCCAGGTTCAGCACCTATTGCTGAAGTCACCTAGGGCTCGTAACTTGCATGCAGCTTGGAGTGCAATGCTTTCTTGGTGGCTTAAGAGAGGGGTGTTGACCAAGACTGTGGTTGTCTTTCCTTTTACTTTTGTGGGGTTATTGCAGTCTGCCTGGGCCTCCCAGCATTAATAGCATTTACACAAACCCTGTTGTCAGCAGTTACTTTAGGAGAGATTCTTCCCTTCTGCTGCTCACTCATCCTCTCTGCTCCAAGATTATGTGCACATACAGATACAACTTCCAGTTACAGTTTTGACTTCTAAATTTATAAATGAGTGTCAAACTTCTAGTACTACTGCTATTGCTGTCATCTCTCTCTGATCTCTAGTGGGATGGGTCTTGTGACATTTGCAAGCTTTTTGTTGCTTAGTCTCTTTTTTGAAGGGCACCCAAAATAGTATTAAATACTTCTGAAATGGCTCCACAGTGTGTTTCTAGTATGTTTTTAGGTCTGTGGTTTGGCTGACTTTTTTTTTTTAAAGTATTTTGAATAGAGCCTAGATTTGTTTGATGGATACAGTTGGAAGAAACAGAGTTCTTTACTGTGAACCCTGCCTTGCCCTGTGGCAGCCTAGTTAACTACTGATCAGCTACAGACTCCAAACATGAGAAACCCAGAATGTGTTCTGAGGAAAGGCTAATTTACCAAGGATCATTTCGAAGTCCTGCTGATGCCTGGTTTTCTGTCTCTCATATCTATAATTGGCCTGGGCAATGCATGGCTGTTTGCATCTCACACCATGCACTGTTTTATTTCCCTGTTAAAGGTTAACTGTTTAACTGATAAATTGTCCAGTGCCAACAGACTAGATTTAGCGGTGGCAGCTCTTGGATTTTGAGAAGTTGCTACATTGACTTTATAAATGTAGCCTCTGACTTTTTCTATTTTAGCATATGATAGCATTTAAAGAGCTGGTCAGGCTTCTAGAATTTTAAATACCAGATGGGAAATTTATATTCCCTGTATACTCTATTATGTCTAGTAAATACTGAAAGAAGTCTCAAAAAAAGGACCTGTGCTTTTGGACTCCCAAATGACTGTGCATTTATTTCTGTTGCTACTTTTAGAATTCTCATTATCACCTCTGTCCCTTCACCACCCAAAGCCTTGTCCACGTCCAGCATGTTTGTTTATCGCTTCTATAACACCTTTTCTAGGGGCAAGATGTGCTGCTTTCTTTTGTTGTCACAGGAGCTAAACTTAAGAGAAAATGGCAGATAGGAACTGGGCTGTGCCCAGATCAAGCTTCTAATGCTCTCAAGCATTTTAATATAAGCACAATTATTTTCAAATTTAAAAAAGCCTTTGGAATCTTTACTCTGCCTTAGAAAAACGAGAAGATAAAAACCAAGCAGATTACAAGGCAAGTAAAAATGTTTAAATGCTGGTGGACTTCTGATGTTTTCACATACAAGTCAACTGTTTTGTGTTCTTTGTTATGCTTTACAAGCAGCACGAAAATAAACTTTATGTAGTTAAGATAAAGTGAGTCTCAGATTCTCCTGCGAGAATCTAAGCTGCAGCAGGCACTGCACCTGCAGCTTCTGTATGTCAACTGCTAGATCTAGTCTGCAGTGGAAAGAAAAAGAATCTGTTTCTGATGAAATGGCTCTTTATGATTGGTGGTGTCAGAAGTGGAGATGCTGAGACATATGCAGAAATAAACAGTCCAATATAACAGCTCATTAGATAGTTGCAATAGTTGTTGATCAGTGCAACTGTAATATTTCCTTTAATTTTTTAGCTAAAGATCTACATCTTCCTTAATGAGGATATTGCTTAAAGTGAGAGAAAATTAATGATCAGAATTTTGATATAAATGGATCCCTCAATATTGTATTAATTTAGATTTGAATGTGTAGATGAGGAAAATGTTGATTTAATTTTAAAAAGTAATAAGTTTAAAGGCTCTGAAATAAATAAATATATCTTCTTTTTTCTTATCATAATTAGAAATGTAAGCACCACATAACTGGAGAAAGAGCTCCTCTTCACTTGAGATTTACAGCTCACTAGTGCATGCTCAGAAATAAGACACTCATCTGACCTTCAAACCTTTAAATATTTGGTTTTGTCTTCTGACGTTTAGGAATTCCTTCAAAAATATGAGATCATAGAAAGTGCATAATTAGCACTGAATTCCCTGTATAAAGAACAGTAATCTGTAACTGCCAGACTGTAATGCCTGTTCCTCATGATAAATCTGCTGCATAGCCATTAAGTTATTATAGCATTATGTAGTTAAGCAATTAAAATAAAAATGAAACTTGTGTTATCTGGGATTTTCAAATTGTGGTTTTGATGAACAACATGAAAACAGGAATAGTGAAAGAAAAAATTTATATTCATTACATTTCACTGACCCTCATCCTTACTTTTAGCTTTTCTGCTAAATATCAAAAGATCTGGCATAATAGAGAATGACAGGAAGCGCATCTGACAAAGCTCTCTCTTAAATCTTGTTGAATAAAAACATTTGGTGGAAATGGTTCTTGGCACCATCAGGTTAGCATTAGAAGTGTAATGACTTTCAAGTGAGCCTAAACTCCACTTGACAAATACCAGTTCCAACTTTTAACATTGAGATTACAGATGCTGCTGAAGATATCAAAAGAAGTGTGCCCAGCAGTTGCCTACTTCACTTGCTCATGACAATGCTATTTGTCTGTCAGGAGATCACCCACACCGCTCATCTAACGCTGGTGATGCTGCCAATTTCTACATTATGAAAAGTAGAAGCCTTGATCATTTTGTCAGTCACACAGCCAAGGCTCTTGCCTTTCTCTTTTATATAAAAAGTTCCCCTTTCAGATTTTTCTAGCGTAGTTGGAGGGACCAGTTTGTGTGAGTTTTGAATGAACAAATTGTTTCCATTTATTTGAAAAGTAAATCAGAAAAAAACAGCCTATAAAAGCTATTTTATTTTGCTTATTTGTTTTCAGTAATAACTATGCTAAATACTGTATAGATTTTGAAAGATATAATCCTGGACAGAATTCTCAAAACTACACTGGATTGGACCTAGATGAACTTAAGGTGCATTCTAACCCAAAAAACTCTATGTTTCTGTGTTGAAGATTAATATAAGGGAGTAAATTTGAAAAACTATGGACATGGTATGTGCTAAAGTTGACTTCTGCTATGAGCTAGTCAGTGTGTTTGCATGAGTTTACCAGCATTCTCCAGCCCCCCAAAGCCACACCACCAGGAAACATTGTGTCCTTCAACCTCTGCTGCTATCAGAAGAGCCTGTTCATTATGGGGAATTAAGAATGCAGAATTGTTTATCCATGTTTTTACGTGATACATTCAGTCATCTTGAATTACTATTAATATTTTTCCAAATTGAATTGAGAAATACAGGCTTTTTTATTGCTATATCCAGACAATTAAAATGAAAGACTCCTAATATGGTCTCCTTGGCACTGGTTATGCTCAGGAAGCATTCAAGGAGGATTAGAGTCACTGGAATGAGAATGAAGGTCTTGTCGTCACTTATTTTACATTTCTCTTGGAAAAATTCTCCTTCTGGGAATGACTTTTCTTCCACTTTTCAAAAAGGAATATCAGTAAAACTTGGAAATATGAATGTAGATTTCAAAGATTTAAATTTAAAATTGTAAAATCAAGTTAATCAGGCAATTCTGTCTTTTGTTTGGTTTCTTGATAACAGAGCTTGGAGATAAAATGGTCTCATTATCCTTATTAGACACAACTCTCATTGGAATCATCCTGAACTTTGTTTCTGTGACTACTATGGGTTTGAATGAGACACTGGCATTTTCAGGAGGCTCGTTGTTATACTTCTTCTGCTTTGCTGTATCTTCCATTCCATTCCTTTCTTGTGGCAGACCTATTGTTCAGTTTACTTTTGTTCCAAAAATCTATTTTTTTTTAAGAGAAAAAAATTGAGACGGGGAAAAAAATCTCTGTATCAAAGGAAATGAATATTTGTGTCTCAGGGAACACTAACTTTTAAAAGTTCCTTGAAAAACTTCAGTAAAACAAAACCTGAGATATACTCTTGGTGGACTGTGGTGTATAAATATCTGTATTTTGAACCAATATGTTTCAAGCAAGTCCATTAACAAGAACATAATGTATTCGACTTTTACATTGGTGTAAAAAAGCAATCAAATTAACTAGATGCTGAGTGTGTTTAAACTATGATTTCTACTTCCAGTAGCTCATATGATGAAATAATTTTCCAGAGATCCCCCTCCCTGCCTTTTAACAACCTTCTGGTTCTTGCTACTGTTGTGACCAGAAAGTTCTTACAGGAGCAAATGTGAGAATACAGTTTCATCTCTAACATCATCAGTTCATGTAAGAAGAGCTCAGGAAAGCAACTTCTCAGTACTCTTGGATACAAATAATGTATTCAATAGATACTTTTGTAATGATACTTAGCAGTTTTCTCTGTAAGACACCCTCAATGTAGGACACTAGTCAATGTTCCAAGGAAAATAATTAATTGGTTATCTGTCAAGCTTATCCCACAGGACCTCATCATCTCCATTTTTGCTAATACTACCTTCTCCAAAGGTGCTTTTTCTTTCAAATTTAATAAATGATTACTATAATTAATTTAAACATGGAGATTTGTTTCCAAGCTGCCCTGAGGCTGGAGAGTGTGGCTTATTTTTCAGGCCTTGCTGGTGTTGCATGCCTAAAATCATGTTCTTTTGTCTGCTATAGAATATCATCTCACAAACATTGCTACCTCTCCCTACAAACTTAGGCTTACTTAGAAAATACACTAATTAGTTTCCATTATCATTCTACTTTGCATATTTTCCTCTCTACTTATGGTTTTATGTAATTTGCTTTGCTGGGCTTTGATTTTTTTCATTACGCTGTGAGCTTTTAAGTTTGGGGATATAACTTAATAGGGTCTGATTTAATAAGATGCCAGCAGGTAGTACAGGACATAAACAGTTGAAATAATTGTTCGTAGATGCTTTTAAAGAAGTACTTACTGTGAAGCATTTTATTTCAAATTTTCTATTTTTATCTAAAAGTTCCCTTTGTATTAGACTCTTGCTCATCCAGCCTGTGAAGTTAAGCACTGAAAGTTCTGCTGCTGCCAGGGGGTCAAGGGGAGATGTCGCCAGCTAAAAGTCTGAGTGGTTTTAATTGCTGTGTGCTACTAATTTGCTGAACTGCCACATAGGACAGGTGTAATAGAATGTTTATTCAATGTTCCCTAGCCCTCAAGTGTCCTTGTCATGTCTAATCAGGGTGCTGACATTCCTGTTATCAAGTTTTGGGTTAGAATCTCAAACTTAAGGTAGTTTGAAACAAACAATTTTGTGAACTTTATGATGATGATTAAAGAGAAAAGAAGTTCTACCCTCTCCAGAACATTAATGACAGACCAGATAACATTTTGCATCCTAGAAATGAGGTTAAGCATTTTGAAAGCCAAGGCATAGTAACAGAAGTGAAGTTGAGCTTTTCAGAGCAGACTATCCAATCATCTCACATAGCAAGCAAATCACCCTGCTCAGTGATTTTATAACGTGGAATGTTTTTAGAGTGCTATTGGAAACTTCATATCATCCTGAAGCATAAGCCACCATAGGCCTGCTATAGAAATGACCCTATTAGGGACAGCTGAACAAGTGACAAATCTGCACACAGATTGCCAAATAGAGTAGTACAAATTTGATGAGAGGCTGTGCTATTTAAACCTTCCAGTTTTGTGAAATACACTTCTCTGGTGATGCTCATGTTGTTACTCCGATCATAGATTACATCTAATCACTTCAGGATTTTAAAGCTCATCTGGGAAAACATCAGAAAACTTATTTTATCATGCGTTTGCAGTCAGCTGTAGTGACTGAATTGACATGCATTTCCTCCACCTACAATTTTTTGGATCACATCTACAATTTGGTCATGAATTTGGGAAGAGCATTGCCAAGCCATTCTACAATCTTCCCACAATTGTGCTGGTGATGTTTGCTATCTTTGTCAAAGGGGGATATATAATATTTGCTTTCCCAAAACTGGAGACCTGTTTGTGCACCTCAAACCAATCAGTGCTATGCTAAAGCAAAATTCAGTCAGAAGTCCACACCAAATATTCTTCCCAGGCCACTAAGCCACTGGGTACTTAGCATTTTTAAACCTTCTGATAAAGAAATAATTACATGTCAGCATACAACTTCATTTAAATCCAGGCTTGAGATGTAACTTTCCATGTTTTTAAAGTTTTAATATTTTAAAAATCCTTATCTTCCTCTTCATGGCCAGGTAATTTTGCATAGTGGAGTGAAAGGAGGGTATGGCTATATAGTTACTGGTTTTTACTTTCTAACTTGCAGGCAAAAAAGTGTCATTGCTTTTCAGAATTTAAAACTGCGCTGCAAAATTGGAGACTTGTGGAAGTTGTGGCAGATGTTTAGTGTTTCTCAGGCAGATCTGGACTTCTGTTTCTATTTTGTGGCCAGCCACAACCATGTGGCTCCAGCACACATGATGGACAGGAAAGCTTAACGTTTGCCAGCAAACTACTCTTTTGCTTCAGCCAGTTGAGGTTGTGTCGGTGAGCTGACTTGTCCTTACTGTGACCTGATTTATTCCTCTCAATTCTGTCTGAGGAAAATGAGTCTAAATTCTGCATATATTATCTAAAGCACTTTGAATGTTTGTTTCACATTATCATTGGAGCCTGACTGGAGCTGTTTTTAATCCTTTGCAAACACGGTTTAATAGAAAGCATAGAGAAGAGAACAAAGTAATCCAATCTCCATGAGGATTTGCATCAGTGATGTAGGATAGGCAGAGGACACATCCCCCAAAGCTGTAGATCCCCAATTACAGGACCTGCCTTGTGCATGCTGGAGCAGCAGGAGCTGTCAAATCTGCCGCTGCTGTCTGCACCACTGCTGTTGGCTCACAGAGCAGAAGCTGTGTTTGCTTTGAGCCCCTCCTAAATTTTGATTCCCAAAAGGATCTTCACCCTGCAGTGCCTGAGACATGGTGGGTGAAGCAGCTACTTCCTTGCTTCTCCTCATTCTCACACTGCGCCCGTGTTGGAAAGCATCAGTAAATAGATGTGGGGAAGGCAGAGGGATGCTCCCTTTAAATGTCTTTCAGTTTTCCCATCACTGAAGCCTGACAGAGACTTCAGTCTTTATAATTACTGTAATTTTCTGTTGCTGAGCTATAATGCAAAATGCCTATGTGGATATTTTTATACATTTACACTATTGTCTGGCAGTTGGAGACTTGTAAAGATGTAACTTGTGAATTCTGGGTGATTTATGAAGCCATTGTATCATGAATGCTTTGATACATGTGACCCATGATAAGCTGTTAAGACAGAACAGGGCTGAGGGCTGGGTGAGGAGGAGGTGAAGTGGCTGCTCTTCAGAACAGGGGTGTGGGGATGTGAAAATTCAACCTCTAAATATTGCCTGAAGAGTTTGGAGCAGTTATGACCAGTCACTGGAATTGCAACAAGCCTAAATTTTGTACTCATTATTTTGTATTCCAGCGTTTTCCTTGAAACACTGTTTTATTGGTTAATTATATAGCATGCCTTTATGTGTTCTCTATACAGAAAATATTTTCAAAAAAGGTCCTAAGATTTCCTTTTCCATTCCCTGATTTAAATTAAACAGGAGAACCTTAATGTGCTACAGCCATCTTTTAACCTTGCAGCACAGCACTATAGTAATGTTAATATTTTTTGTGAACTTGATGGTTTTATTCAGTACTAAATTTAAATGCTACCAAATGAAAAACACCAAAGCAGAACTCAGTAACACATCATGTGTTGCTGCCGCTCCTTTGATGAAATTATCTTGTTGTTCTAATGTAGTAGGATCAGCTTTACCTCTCATTTCAAAATGTCATCACATTCTAAATAGCACATACAGTGTTCTGTATACATACTGTAATTGCACTTAGGCTTGACTCATTCTCATGCTCCTTGTTTCACTGAAGTCAATGAGGTTATGTGGTAAAGTGAGAGCAAAATTTCATTTAGCCTGAAATGGCAAATTACAGCTGTGAGTGCTTCTGAAAACACAGTGGAAGTCACAATAAAATTTAAATATAATTTATGCATTGATCTGAAATAGGAAACTTTGAGTGCTCAGGAATGTTACAGAAAATTGGAGTGACTAGTGTTGAATTTTGGTCCTATTTCTTTGTTGCATTTTCACCACCTCATTACAGAACTGAGATCTGGTATTGCTTCTTACAAAAAAAGGAAAGCAGTTTTTGTCTAGTGACAAAAATAAAAGTGTTGGACTCACTCTTTACCAGAAAGAATTTTTGACAAAAATAGTTGAAGGGAATAAAATTATTTTTGTAAGATTGTTTATTTTGGAACACAGATATGGGCTGAAATTAACCACATTTCATAAAATAAAATACCAGAACAATGACTTACTTTATCTTCATCATCATCATCAATTATCATTATTTTAAATCTGAATGAAGAGGGTTGTGATTTGCACAAGTCAGATGTGCATCAGATGTGCAACCAAGACTTGGCTTTTTTCTATCTCAGCTTTTTCTGTTCATACTATGTTTTTTTCTGTTGTGACACATTGAAAAAAACGGAAGATTTATCAGGCACTGCAAAGAAGAGGCTGGTTTCTTAAAAACACTACAACAACTTGTCTGTCCCAGGCCAGAGCTGGTTCTTGGACCACTGCTGAACTTTCAGTTTAGTGGGGGTAGATGCTGCATCCTCTGTGGGGACAGTGAAGTCGATGTCCTGATGATAAAGTGAGGAAGGCTTAGACAGCCTCTGAGAAAGCAGTGCTTGGTATGATGGGACAGGTAATGCTCTGGGGCATGTGTGAGGTACAGCAAGTGAGGGAAGTGGTGCAACAAGGATTTTGTGTAGATCTCAGAAACCTGTGGAGTTTGATTTGAGGTATAACTTACAGTAAACCAAACTGAGATATGAGGATGAATTGGTGGTGTGCCAAAAGTTTCAGGGATTAATGTTGATTCTCCATAGAAAGGCATGATTATCTCATTTTCTTTATCTGTTTAGCTTTATGTAGAAAAAAATCAGTGTACTATTTCTGCAATAGTGAATATTGTGCACAGAAAAAACTGGACAGATCAACTGCACTGACCTACCTCTTAACTGCTGTTAATACCACAGTCCAGGACCTCCCAGGGAGTGGGTGGGTGGGTGCATAGCATTGCCCGGGTTTTGCATGTGCAGAAGTGGAACATGACACCCTTTGGGGCCAGTTGCTTTCTCCTGCACTCTCAGAAGCTGTGTGGAGCTTTCTGAATGCATGCTAGGGAAGTATAGTTTTATATGGGCAACTTAGTTCCTTTAAAAAAGTCATACAGCAAATAAATGCCCCAAGCTATGGCTCTACTTTTCACCTCATAGAGACCAAATGTAGGCTGGTTAAATGAATGAAAGGAAAATGTAGCTTTTTCGTGTAGCTTGGCTACAAGACAAATAAGTTCTGTAATTGATTGGGTCAAGAGGACCTCAGGGACCTCTGCTTGGATGAAAACAGAATGTCATTTACAGCAGAGGTAGGAAATCTGATCTAACACAGCTAAAACAAACCAGAAGCCTCAGAGATTCAAGTTAAAACTAAACTCAGAGGTAAATGTGAATAGCTTAAGCTGTGGAGGCCATGTTGTATGCTCTGAGGCCATATTCATTCCCAAGCTGGTAGATAGGCCAAGCCATTGTAGTTATACTTCCCATGAAGAGCAGCTTTCTTAGGAAACTGTGCTCAATGACACCAGAATCTCTCACTGGCTTTTTTTAGCTGATCCCTCCACGTAGCTGCCAAACCTGTCAGGCAGATAGGTAAATCAGGGTCCTGAGCTGATTTGTTGGCAATTGTTAGTTGAAATGACCATGAATTCGTGAGAACAGGTGAAGCAACAGCAATAAAACCAGGCACATCTTCTTACACATTGGAAACTGAGGAAATCGTGGGTTAAAGTTGCAGTTTTCAGGGAATGCTCTTGCATTCTTTCAGCTGCATTTTGCAGAGGAAATGGAACAATTTATTCTTTATGCACTAAAAGCAACCTGGAGTACTGTTGATAATACAAGCAAAAAATCTAAAATCAGTTACTATGCCCATAATACCAAGTATTAAAGCCTTTTATGTCTCTCCTTGCCATACTAATGTTTATATTTTTCTCTACAAGTGTTCAGGTTCAAGCCCCCAGTAGAATTCTTCTGGCAGGCAGAAATTGATGCAGCTGCCTCTTGCAGATGCTCATAAACATCTTGTATTGGTCATGGGGCTCTGGCAGGTGAGTAGGGTGGTTATGGATGATGAGTTATAGTCTCCACTGATGACCTCGTGGGAGGACCACAGCCACCTGGAACAAATTAGTGCAACCAGCTTTGATGTGTTCAAGAGGTGGGGCAGAGAACAGGGCCCACCTGGTGGTGGTGTAGCTGCAGGGGAGCCTGGGCAGCCTCTGGCTCTAAGAGGTGAGTGCTTTGCACAGCAGCAGATTAGAAATGCAAGGGAGGGAAGAAGCAGCTACACTGACACCAGCTTGTGGGTGGCACAGCTATAAAAGATTAAAGGATTAGCTCATTCATATTAATATTCCATACATGTTTGTGAGGGACAATATAAGTTACTAAACCGATGGGTAATTACTTATATAACATACCTGTATGTCTATGTACCTATAGAGAGAGCTCTCTAGAAGTATATAAATACTGATGATTTGCTGTGGTTGAATGATGTGACCCTTTATTCTGAACTTTGAAATTGATTTTTTTTTTTCCTAACTAGGATTTTAATGAGCCCATAGGAAATGCTTGCTTTTCAGAAAGCCTGCGATTTTTACAACAGTTTTCTCTGAATTAATTGGCAGAAACTGATCTTGACCTCATTTTCCAGACATAGGAAAAAATGAAACTGAAGCAGTTGACAGCTACATATAAATGACAACTTTGCACAATATTTTATTAGTTAATTTTTCCTACTTGAAGATGACTGTCCTTGTACATGAGAGTTATTAGTATTTTTCTGTTACCTGCATTTTCCATTTAGTCATTATAAATGTCCTATTAGTGTTCTATACATTGCTCTAGTCACATAAAACTTGTTTTGTTTTTGTGAAGCTATTAATTATTTTTCTACACAAGTTTTTAGTGGGCCTGCAGGAAAGAATGGTTCTGGTTTTGATTTGTTTTGAAGTAAGATTCCTGAGGGCTGGATTCAATAATACAATCCATTTGTCTTAAGCACTGCAAAGGCTCACGGCAAAGCTCTAAAAATCAATTTTTTGAGAGACAGAGACAAGACGTGTAGCTGTGCAGCGGTTTTAGCAGTCCAGGACTGTGAGGTGTTTTCTTTTTTTAACCAGTGGTTAAATGGTTATAGATTTGTTTGTTTTAGTAGGATTATAGTCAAATATTTAAGTCTCAGAATATAGACCCTGTAGGTAGAAAAAAGTGGATATAGTTTATAAAAGCAAATAAGATATATTAATGAATTCAAAATAAAATCCCATCAAAGCACATTGATTAGACTGTAAGATCTCTCCTACAGAACTGGACATAAAGCCAGAACTAGAATATGGCATTAACTAGAAATCATTTAATGCTGTGGTTCCATTCTGACTAAATACAAAATATGAGTAGCCTGGCTGTCAAAAAGTGAACTTGGAAGCAAATTGAGGGATAATTTGAAAGAATGGTGGCACAGCACACATGCAAAGATGGGGAGAGGGGGAAGGAGATATTTTAGTCTTGATGGTGTCGCCTTAAATTCAGGTGTCTCCAAAGTGCAGAGCTGTTCCCAGCAAAAGCTCAGCTGATGGCTGGGACAGAGAACCCTCTGCATCCTCCTCAGGGTCTGTGACAGGTGAGGCCCTGCCTGCCCATCTGCTGGGAGCTTTGCTGTGCCTGCCACCCCTCTGGAGCTCCGTCAGGCCACTGCTAGGGAGGAGGAAGGTGCTGGCCCCTTCCTGGGGGCCCAGCCAAATGCTGGTGCGCAAGTGGTCTTGCTTGGCACAGCATGAGATCCATCTCAAGAGGGTTAAATCAAATTTTAGCGGTTTCTAAAGTAAGTCACCGTGTGAAATGGTTTCCAAAATAATGATGCAAGTTTGGGAATGAAAATAAGGTTCAGGGTCCTTTGAGTTATTCAGCCCTTTCTGCAGGGAGAGAAGTTGTGGTATGAGACAGGTCGATTTTAGATTTGAGTAAGGCCTGACTGTAAAAATCCTGAAAAACAAATGGTGGAAGTGTTATGGATAATGTTACACAGAACAGAATGAAGGAACTGAAGTGTGATTCTGACTTGCAATACAACAGGGAACATACCAAATGATTCTGTTTTGCTTTGCTACTATGGAACAAAGACTGGATGTGCAATGTGTGTGTTGGTTGTATTTTACGTAAATCCTTAAAATGTTAATATTGGAGTGGATTTGTTTGAACAGAATAGAGATATGTTCAGTTCATTGAAAGACCTCCAATATTCATTTATAACAAAGCTGAAAAATAATTTAAGTAGACTTTTTACTAAACACAAGAGACCTAATCCATGCTTCAAAAATGTATTTGCATGGTTTGAGGAAACTTCTGGAACCAAAAGATGGTGAAAAAGAGGCTTAAAAATAATGAATTATATGGTAGTGAGACTTTTAAAAGACACTGAATTTAATCCTATAAACTCTGTAGGAGTTACAAGACCAGACTTCAGCTGATAAAGTTTTTGTTGCCCCATTAAAGTAATTCTTGTGTATTTATGGAGGCAATCTGAAGGTTTATATTTTCAAATTGCATTCCTATATAAAAAACTAATCTCTGAATGGAAGTCTGTGATCAGGGATTCACCTAAATACAGGTTATATGACACTGCTCAGGATCAATTACCATAACCCTTAGAAACTGAACAGAGTACTGAATGCATTTTATGCATTGATTATAAATTTTCTGTTGAGTACAGGGGTGATTCTACTGCTCTTAGTCCCTCAACTGTTGATTTTTCTTCTTGGAGAAGGATTTTCATATATTCTTTTCCAATTATCTGATTTATCAGTTAGGTCTCTGAAAGATCCCTTATAGACTTGAACAGCTTTACAATACAATACCAATAATTTAGCAGTTGCTGAAGTAAAATGAGGTTGGGACTTTTGTTTGTTTTTATTTGGAAATCTTCAACTAAATTAGAGATGAAAATAATAAAGAAATTACTATTATAACCTATGCAATAGAAGTATCTGTTATTTCATATATATATATGGAAATATCTGTTATTTCAGATAAAAAGGTGTTTTTTGCAGAGGATCATCTTATGAGTGGATCTTGCATAGATGCTCAACAACAGCTTGATATGGGTTTGGATTTGCTGGTACAATTTGGAACTGTGCTGGCTCGTGGGTGCATCTCTAGGTATCTTTCCTTGTGGGATTCTACCCTGTTGTTTTTAAACCAATCAGTTTTATAAATTTCTGATTCTTGCACAAATATTTCATTAAATATTTATTTACTATGCAAAATCTTAAGGAAGTTAACTTTTCATTTTTCATTATCCACTCATGTGGATTTGATTATCATTATTACACCTGTCTCAGTTGGAGCTATGGGACACAATCACTGATGTCCTACTTCTTCTGGGAACATCATCCAAAGGACACGGTGAGGAGAAGGACACTTCACAGACAAAATACCTTTCATGTCCTCAGACCCCACTTCAAATAGGAAAATCTAAAGCATCAGGTGAGTCTGAATGAATGACTGTTACACTATCAGATATACATATATATCGCAATTTGGAAGCCAAGAACAAATGCAACTGTTTCCTGGGCAATGAGACATGAGACAAAAGGCTGATGTCCAAATGTAAGAATCCAATTAGCAAGTGACTTATGTCTGTAGTACAAAATCAAAATGCTCCTATGTCAGTTACCCCAGCACTGTGTGGGTTCCTCTGCTTGTAAACTACAGAAGATTTTTTTATGTGTAGTTAAATGTGTATCTGGAAAAACAATATGCAGTGTTCTAAAGAAATGGCATATGAAAAATAGTGTACAGGTGGTGCTTTCTTCCCCTTCATGTTTTCCACACTGAACACTGTACACCAGGGCCTTTAGTGGTGCAAGTTATTGTGGCTACTTACTGCAGTTCCACAGCTTCTGGTAAGTTTGGGGATAAGCCAACTCAGTAGTTACACACTGGGTAGGAGAAGCATGTTCTTGAGAGGATGCTTGTGGTATCAGACTGCTGCATTTTGCAGCAGTATCCAGTTCCCCACAGTCTAATGGTGCTTTGGACATTCCTGTGATATTTTTCCTAAACCTAAAGTAAATAGAGTGGAAATTGTACTGTTCTTTTGTGGCATGTTCCTTAAGGAGTGAACCTATGAAACTTAGAGATTGTTTTATGACAGGAATGTGGTCACATTAAAGACTTGAGAGATTTTGGTGGGGGGAAGACTTGAAGGTTATAGACTAATTTAGATAGAGGCTTATTTCACAGGTCATTTATTTGGATGATTGGGATTTTACAAAAGGAGCCTGGGGAAATACATTAATTTCTTTAAAGTGACTAAAGTGTATGGTTTTATGATCTCACTTTATTGGGTAATGCACCTTTCTGATTTCCTTTTAACAGCTCCCCAGAATGTATTTATAACTTATATGATCATGCCTAAGCTCAGTATCTAAACACACATGTTCACTGCCTGCATGTAATAATAAATGATAATGTAAGAAGAGAATTGAGCTGCTAGTTGTAGGGATTAGAAACCTCTTCTTTGATGACCAAGAATAAATACAGCTGATGAAAGATTACTAAATTCACACATGTTTATCTTCACAGAAACATTGGGCATAGATTGAGACACATATACATGTAGAAAGGGGAAAATTGAGGACGTATGCTGGCCTTTCAAACAATGTAGAGAATGTGCATTTAAATGTACTTACATGTAGATCTGTAAAGCTGACCTAAACACCAAATAAAAAAAATTCAACCAGATGTGACCCTGTATGCCTCGTAAACCCTACTGAATAACTGCTTTTATTGCTTTGCACACAGTGCCTTGCTAAATGTGATTATAGAGATCTTAAATCCACATTGGTTTAGGGTAATACGAAAAGAGCTCTGTTTAAAATCAGGAAGTAAATACATCCCATGTTAATAGAATCTACATCATGTAAGCATGGCCTTATGATTTTTATTATCATGGTTACCTCCATCCTAAATTGTATAATTAAAATGTTCCCAATTACTAGCTTATTAAAAGGGGCTCTGAATGAAGCAGTAGAGAAATTTGAATGAGAAAACAGAACAATTTCATGCTTTCATTGTTCTTTATTCTTAATGATACTTGCTTCATCCTCACAAGCTATGACCGTGTGTGGTGACTTTGCTTTGTTGTAAGGCTCTGTTCTCATCTTGTCATGACATCTGCTCACAGCCTGTGTTATGGATTTCACTAGTGTCATTTTTCCTGGTGCTGTCAAAGTCTCTTTTTAAAAAAATATGATTCAGAAGGGGACAAACATTAGAGTTAGTGATCATGATCTTTTGTGTGAGTTTTGCTTTGCTAGATTTTTTGGATTTTTATAATAAAACAAAACTTCATTAGAGAGCATGTAGTTCCTATGACCTCTCCTGACACTGCTGTTTTCCAGTATTGCTGCAAAAATTTACAGTGAATGAGAACCTCCTGAAAATATTCAGTGTCAGTATTAGTCACCACAGTACCATTGGCTCTATAAAGCTGCCAGAAACTAAGCTCCATTTTTCTTTTCGGTTTCTTTCCTGCTGCAATTGCATTTTCTGAAATTACGACCACAAAACTTTCAGGGAAAATGAAGATTTCATGCTAAATTTTACCTTACTTCCACTATTCCTGTTATGATTTAAGGATATATACTCAAGAGATTGGGAAAGTGATTCAGATAGGGTGTCAGATGGAAATGAAAACCAAAAATTTTGGCTCTGAACTCATGGACGAGATTGTCGACCCTTATAGATAGACCCTTTTCTATTGCTGGTACTGCTTGTACTGTTCACTATGGCTTATGAAAAAGCATAATACAGAGAATGACCTGATTCCTTTTTCAACCCTTTTTCCTTCTTTATAGCTGCTACTTCATGCTTTCAAACCCCTTCTGCTTAAACTTCAGTTTTTAAAATTCTCAGTAGATAGTTTTTTTTTCTGCTAATTAATGTAACAAAAGTAGATTGAGTTTGGATATAAACTGCATGAATCCTTGTCTATACAGAAAAATTCATAAACTTCTCTGTATAAGGAAGATGGATAAAAACAAAAGATGGGGGAAGAAGCACAAAGTCATAGGGAAGAGAGGACAAACTTCCTTGATTTAACCATCCAAAGTATGGAAGGTTTTGCAATATTCTTTGTGCAAGAGGTTCTGTTCATTGTTCCAAAATGCCTGGTGTTCTAATATCTATAGTGGAGTTAATTTTCTTAATTTCCTAAGATTTCTGCTGTTTCCTGAGATGCAGGGGGAAAAAAAAAATCACTGCATTTTAAAATTCATATTTCTCCATTTATTGAATAAATCATGCTGTCAGGAGAGGAAATAGCTATCTCCCTGCTGTGGATATAAAAGATACAATCATCTTTCTGCTGAACCTCTAGATCTCATGCATGTTATTGTAATAGACTTTGTTACTGCTGAGACATGGAATAAAGCTTTTACCAAAAGTTTATCTTGAATGCACTGATTTTTGAAGCCTAAAGGGACTGTTAAAGTAATGAAATGTTTTATATTCAGCTTTAACATTGGACAGTCATGGCAAAAAGGAAATATTGCTGCATTCGACCAGGTATTTTGTGATTCATATTACTTATGCTAGTCAGGGAGAATAAGATATGCAGAGATAGCATGGAGATGTCAACAGTTTTCCTAGAATATTGCTTTTTGGTGGTGTTTATAGAAATTAATGTGATTTTAAGATTTTTAAAATTATTTTTAATAGTGCAAACTATATTAAAATTGCAACTTGTCATTGTTCTGTTAAATATAAAATTTGAAGCTTTGATTCATTTCAGCTTTGTTGTAACTTAGGGCGAGATTCCAAACTCTGCATAAAGTGCACATCCTTCTGCTAAGCTGGACTGTATCAGCCTTGGAAAGTCCTAAACGTCACGGCAGCTTCTATAAATAGCAACAGTAGTAGTTTGAACAGATGGAAAATGTCTGCTATTCCCTGGTATTCACAGTAATTTCTTTCATTTACTGAGGTGTTTTACCACTTCTTTAGAGAGATATGCCTCTCTTCAGTCTGCTTGGCATCTAAAGGGTGTGACACTGGACAGTTGTAAATGAACCTTTGGTTTAATGGGAGACATTAGGCACACTGAGAAGTTAGTTCCATTGGACCATCTACTGCATAAAAACAGCTGAATTAAAGTAGAGTTGAGTAGCTGGACTGGTGAAAACATAACTTAATGAAAAACAAAATATAAACATTCCATTTTATAGGACTCTTACAACTGGAAGTGCAGAGAATACTGGGAAATGACAGTGCCTGGAGGGGCTGGTACCTCGTAAGGGTTGGAGATTCAATGCAGCCATCATTTGTACAACGTAGATTTTATTAAAATCAGCAGGCATTTTACCACTCATATTCACTACACTATCCCCTGTGCTATAAAAGCTCTCCGATAAGTACAGAACATTTGTCAAATCTCACCATAAATTGTACATTTCTGTGAGCTTGTTGCAGCACACGGTTTCTTCAGAATTTCAGCCATCCATAGCAAACCAAAGCATGTTATCAAACCTTTTGTCAAATGAGTATGCAGTGATGCACAAAGCATGTATTTTAGATTCCGGATTGTTAGGAGATTATGTAGGCTTACATGGACTAATATGAAAGTAAGCTCTTTCACATCTGTCCAGAAACTAATGTTATTTTTAAGTAACACTTTGGTATTCTTGTATTTTTTTTTTTTGCTGGCAAAGCCTTTCCTACTGTTGCAGATCTTTACAATGCAGTCTTTAGATGACTGCAGCCACTGGCTACTAAAGTGTGAAAAGAGTTCTGTAAATCAGGTCTAGCAGGAAAAACACAGGCTATAGTAATAGAAGGATTGTATTAAAGGAAGTAAAAGTTTAAAATTTGACATGCCATTGTTCCTGGAAATGTTTAATTTATGTAGACATAAATTTAAAAAAAAAAAAAATGAAAAAAGTCCATCAAAAAAGCCAAGGAATACAAGGGAGAAGAGAGTCCTAAATGTTTAGGTCCTGTGAGAGGCAAATGGATTTCTGTTACACAATCCTCAAAATAAATTTTAAGGTTTCTTGATAAATGGTCCTTTTCTATGAACCTTGGAGAATCTTCAGTCTCAGCTTTAGTTGCAGTTGACATGCAGGTAGATTCAGTAACGGGGTGTAGTTAGCTACAAAAAAAGCAAGCCTCAGTCTATTACTGGGCAGTGTGGCATCCCAAATTGCCATCATCAGGCTCATGCACTGAATTCAGTACTTTGCAGTGGTGGTCATGGTCTGTTTCAAAATGGTAAAGTAGGAGATTCTGTCTGCCAGCCCCATGTCAGGGCTCTGGGCTGAGCATCTGAAGTAGTGTCATGGCCTGCTGTTGTTAGGTATTGAAGATTTTGTCCTAGTGGCTGAACCAAAACCCTGCTCATTAACACACACCCAAGCCTGGCTTTCTCAGGGCAGACACAGCTTTATTTAAAAAGAATTCAGGTAGGTCCTGCTCAGGCTGATCTCACAAAAGGTCTTTATTAAACAGTAAGCTGAACCCTTGGTAACCAGAGTTGCCAGTGTTTGTCAGAAATAACAATCTGAAAAAGGGAGATAGCTGCTGCTTTAATAAATATTATCCTTCAGTGAAACGTTTCCTAGAAGCTAAAACAGGAATATATTTTAGGAGATATTAATTGTGCTGTAAGGTTTCCTGCTGATTTGGTTTATGGCCTCTGCTCTTCTCTATCTACAAAACTTAGGTGGTCTTATATCATTCAATGGTTCAGTGATGCTTATTTCATTAATAATTCTCAGATGCTCCTTGGGAAAGTTGCACAGGAGGATAAATTGTATATGTGTTACTGTACTGTTTGTCAATAGGGAATTCCAGGCTTTTTTAAAAAAAGTATTTCTCTATTAAAATGAGGATGTGTCAGGAACACTGATTTTATGATGATGGATGCTGAATGAAAAGCTTTAGAATAGCTAGAGATGTATGTACGTTATGTGTTGTTACCCATTTTCTCTTGAGTTTTTTCTCCTCATAATTTCTGGATGGATCTCTTTCTTTGGCAGGCTCCCAGAACAGCAAGTAACTATACTTGGCTGTTGGACATATGCTGTTAAAACTGATTGTCCGTGGCAGCGTTCAGACAATTTATATATTCCCTAAAACTTATTTTAAAAGGTCCTTTTGTTCACTCTCTATCTTGGAAGCCAGTTTCAACAAGCATTACTGAGATTTTGATTTACTGTTATGAATGATGCTTTAAATGTGCGGGTGCTTTCACAGGAAGATGAAAAATATACTCTTATGTTATTTTTTTCCTACCCTGCCTGCGATTTCAGGTACAAAAGGCAGATTGTGCTTTTGCTCTACAAAGGCTTCTCGAAAATTCCCAATGACATTTAGGTATGGATTAATATTTTGTTGATTATTTTTAGGCTAAGTGTTACTAAATACAAAGTCTGAACGTAACAGAGATTTTTTCATTCTTACTATCTGTAAAAGGATCTATCACTCCATAATTTCATTACAGTAAAATTATCAGTAGTTATATACCTGAATGGGATTATAAAATACTAAGAATCTATGAATGCTACAGCTTTGTTAGTAATAGGATTACTAAAATTCTGAGGGCTCTGTCCATCAATTGTTCTATAGAAAACAACAGAGGTGACAGATTTGGGGAATGCTGAATCAGTGCTGAAATATTTGAACTAGGAAAATGCCAGACTAAGTTGACAAATATTTTGTATTCAATAGGAACAAAGATATGTGGGTATATATTCAGATTTGGTATATAGAAAGATAATACTATTAACCAGTCATCAGACAATAGTGCCTCTTCATCCTTTTATTCAGACCTCTGAATTATGATCCATCCTATAATAGGGAGTTAGAAAGTCTTGAGCAGCTGCCCTGTAACCTTACCATGCCTCTGTCATGTTTGCTAAGTCAGCTGATAGTCTTTTTCAAATATCTTCTGTGTTCTTTGATATAGAAGCAAATGCCTTTGTGGTTCAGTGGAGCATATTTTTGGGTAATGAAATTTCTAATCTGTATGCATTTAGACAAACTTGATGACTGGTAGAAGTAGGAAATACACAAAAATTACAGCCCATTGAGTAGCCTAAACATCCAGTTACTTGTGTTGGTGCCTTTTACTTTACTGATTAATTCTTCCGTGTTCTGTGTTGCTCCTGAAATACACACAGGAAGTTGAAGTTCTGTGTGGTTTACATTTTAATAGAATAGATGTATAATGGCTGATTCTTAGCACCTCGACTGACATAATCCTCACATGCAGTGGGTAAAGTTTGATCCTTGGAACCACTGATTTGCATGACCTACTTATGCACTAGCATGTAGCCAGAGGTACAATAGATGTGCTACGGGATGACATTATAATGACAATATAAGGCTTCAGGTGGCTTCTTTAGTCAAACAGAGCTTTCAAATTAATACCTTGATGCTACATATGGAATGAAAAGGAAGACTTTTTCTCTAATAATGTGTACAAAACCTGATATTTTTTAACTGCATGCATGTGCAGTAAAATGAAACCTAATGTTGACATAGCTCTGAAGTAAATGCAAAGATGATTATATCATTGCAGGTATTGACGTTGCAGTGTGTGTTTAATGACTTGCAGATTACATTCCTTTGAATGTATTCTACAGCAATTCCAGTTGGTTAATGTTCCTTTAGATTTATGAAGAAATTCCCTTCATCTCTTTTCCTAGTCTGTTTGCAAAAGAGAAATATACCTAAATGTAAAAAAATATATCTCAGTGTAAAAAAATTAAACTTTTCCAGTAAACATGACCAAGCATCTTCCAGAAGCTACCCTGAGGTAGGGCATATATGCATTATGGTTAACCACAACGTTATAAAGTGTTTTTAATCAATATTTTTGTTCTGAGTCACTGTTCCATTAGTGACTTGTGTGATACCAACTCAACTTCTTGGGTCAAGGAGTCTGTGCAGACCTTAAAGTTTCCAACACCTTTCTGAACAATTAATAATCTATCTGTGCAAACAAAGAATTTTGGCTCTATGGAGACATGAAGTAGCATTGTAAGTCTGAAATTAGAAAATAGCAAACAAAAATTTTTATATCAAGGTAATCAGGCAAGTCAAGACAGATGAGAGATATTAAATGCTCCCTATTCTTAATCTCACTGGTCACAAGGTGTCTCAACACCACCTTCGGCACATTCAGTCACTGTAGTGGGAAATGTTCTTCCTTCTTGACTATCATGCCCTGATGCAATTTTAATTCTATAGTTACAGTCAGTCCCTTTAAAACTAGTATGTCAGATTCTTTTCCAGAAATAACAGACTTGGGATATGAGCTTAAGCCATTTCCATATAATGGCAAGAAGGGCTCATGAGGTCTGAAGTACTGTCTTGGTAGCTTCGGTGTTTTGAATAGTGATTGGAACAACATAACTCTCGCAGCAAACTGGGAATAAGCAATGTTTGTGCACTACATATTACTTAATTATTAATTCAAAGGAGCTTGAAACTGAGGGTATAATTGGTGAATGGTAATGCCCATTCTTGGCTGCTGTACAGTGTTTGCTGCCTGGGTGGGAGTTTGAAGCAGGGTTCTGTGTGGGCAACTCCATGAGTTTGCCATTGTTCTGCCCTTTGGTTATTTCATCCAGAGATGCTCTAGATACGCTGAGCATTCAGAACTATACCAGATTCACCAAGAATTAAAGTGGATTTGTCAAACTTTTTATTTTTCTTTTAAATGAGACACTTTAAAATTTCCTGGGGCATTTGTTGATACTCTAGGGTAGGATATATCTTTTGATGGTATTTCATCAAGATTGTTGTGTAATTGGGAAGGTATTAATCCAAATGCAATTTATTTTTGTTTTTCAAGATCATTGTTGTGCCCTGGCCAAAATAATTAGGTTTAGGCTTCAGCTTTGAGCTTACATAGTAGGAGACATTGAGAACACTGTGATTAAGGTTCATTTCATACCTGTCATGAATATTTGTAAGTTATGGTCTTGTGTCTTTGCAATGCACAGAAAATTATGGAATAAACTAGAAGATACAAGTTCTGTTAGACCATTTTTGTGCTAGCTTTACCAGAATAAAAAAAAAAAACCCATCTGCATAGAATTAGAAACATTCAGTTGCACTTTTATCCATAAAACTGAAAAGGTTGAACGTTGTACAGTTATTGCTACATCTTAATACATCAAAGACACATTACTACATGTATCTTTGAGTGTCAACGTTGACTTGGTTTGAATTATCTTTTGTTTTTTCTGGAATTTTTCTCTAAATAGGATTTCTATTATGTATGTAAGGAAACAGTTGGTTTGGATTTTGAAATATTTACTGCTGGTGGTAGAAATGCTCATTATTTGCTGAACATGAACAGCAGCAGTAGTCCTGTGCAATTAACTTCACCATATTATTTGATTCAAGATGAAGTAAAAAGTGAATTAGTCACGTGTTCTGTTTTTGCTTCCATGACTTTGCTTCAAATGCTTTATCATATATAGCTGGTACATATTCTCCTAAGTGAAAACAGTTAATAATTCAACATATCTTAGCCTCAAAATATTCATCTGGGTGTGATGGAGATGCAATACACCTGGAAGAAATGTCAGCTAGTTTATATCTGAACTGATGCACAGCTGACTTCTTTTTAACATAATCTTTCTTTAGTGTCACTTTACTTGGGCTAAAATCAATTTTGTATGGAAGCTGTTTTACAGCTTGTGTGGGATGAAGTTGTGCTTTTGATTTGTTTCCTAATAAGGTGGTCTAGCTTAGTAACTGTGAAAGGTGTCTTTACCTGGCACATTTTATGGTCCTTTTGTCAAGATTAAAGAGATAAGAAAGGCAAATCCTTAGGCAACTACTAAACATGCAGAGTTTATTAGATTACCAGTGAGAGATGAAGTGGATAAGTTTGATCCTCATGATGTAGTGTCTGTTCTGTAAACAAAGAAAATCTCTGATCCACAGATGTTTGCTTGGAATTTTCCCCAAAAGATGTTTTCATATATGAAAACCCCAAAAATTTGAATGTATTTTGTAGCTTGGCAACTAGAAGATTTGTAGGCACTGTCAGAGAAATGCTGATCCTACATTTCATTTTCCTGTCTTTAATGCAGAGGACACAGTTATGCTGTGTTGTATCTTTTATGGAGATATCGGGGTGCTTTTTACAACAAGGGAAGAAGAAATAGAAGATTCAGCAGGACAGGAACTTTTCTATGTTAGTAGCCAAAACAATAAAATCTGCCCTAGAATTACCACTTTTCAGCAGCAGTAATTCCAACAAAGACATAAAAGTACTGTTGAGTAGCTTATACATGAATAGATAGGGATATAGAATTGTTCCTTTTGAGGTGAAGGGTGGGGGAAAGGGATAATGCTTAGTGACTGCTGCTGGCTGGCAAAATGCTATATGTAAATGAATACAAAGGAGTAATCACCAGTTGATGTGTTGCCAGGGTTTGGGTTTTTTTTTTTTTTTATACTTATCCTATTATTCATTAAAAGGATTAATGAGTGCACCTCTCGTTTTAAGCTTTCAAAATGTACTCTCTAGGTCCTAACACTGCTCTGGCCACAAGTTCAAAATACAAACTGCTATGAATAAAACTAGCTCTGCTCCAGCCAAAACCTGTGCAGTGTCTAAAAGGAAGGGACAAAGTCAACATACAAAGAATTAATGCAAAAATAGAAATAGGTTGCCGTACTAGCCTAGACCAAAATAGATCAAAAGTTCCCATGTGAGCTACCAAGCAGTTTTATGTTACCTAGAAGTGCTTTGGCACAATAAGGAAAGTATCAGACTGGCCATTAGCACGGTGTATTTCAGTGTACCACCAGTGGTTATCATGGATGAATTTGCAACCCTGACATTACTGAGAGCTGGGCCTATCTTGAACAGGGAATTTTGCTTTCGTTAATGTAAGCTAATGTTGTTTCAGTTTGTTTCCTTCTTGCCACTCTCCCCCTCCAAAGTCTGGATGGTTTTGAAATCAACCCTCTGGAAGAACATGAAACACCACAGACAATCACTGTCTTAATAAAGTTATTTGTCAGTGAACTAAAATTCTGAAGTTTTAATTAATTAAATACTAGAAAAATACCAAAAACTGCAACAAGCCCTGCTATTTTGAGATAAAGGTTCATCTATTTGAATCTCATCTTTCAATATTATGCAGGCTTTCTGCATTAACAATAAAGTTTAAAATCCGAGAATGAATGAACAGCATGTTCTGATCAGTTAAACAAGGAAAGCTACAATCCTGTAGTTTAGCATCTGTTTACAAATCAAAAGTCATAGAATAAATTTTCAGGTTGCGGTCTCATAGCGTTGAGTAGTTGGAAGTTAAATAATTGCTGCTGTAGCTATTTAAATGCATTTTCTGTCATCGAATTTTAAAACTATAGCTTTAAATGATCATCTGCATTCGTCCTTTACCATGCCCAGTGCATCCACTTAGACTTAGTTACATAATTAATTTCACCCTTGCTTTAAGGTAGACCAACATGATAGTGCTGTTGCACTGAATCAGGAAGTTAGGACTAAGAATGAGTGATTTATTTGAAACTCAGGTCAATGCTATTAAGGTTAAAGTCCAGCCCGTGTGAAATCAGTCTCTGAAGGCACAGACTAGGACTGATCTGGGCTGAAAGTGCTGCCTCTTGCTGCCATTGAGGCTTCCCTATATTTGTGCAAATACTCTACACTTCAGTGTAGCAGTATATAGCAAACAGAGCATGTGCACTGGGTTGTATATTCCACCTAGGCTCTGCTTTTTTGCATGTTGTTACATATTCAGTTGCTTCAGTTTATTTTTGTCACAGAAATTGTGTATGCCAAAACTGAAGGGATTTAGAATAGTCCCTTTTAAGGTACAGGGTAGGGGAAAGGGATAATGCTTACTGCTGCTACTGACTGGCAAAATGTTGTATGTAAATTAATGTATTTTGCCTTTTTCTGTGGACAGATGGTAGTTTAAGGCAATCCTAAATGTATTTCTTCCCATTATGATTTTTGTAAAGCAGCACAGCAAATTGTCACTTTGTACACTGTTTTAATGGGAAGTGGGTTTTGACTGCTGGCTTGCTGTGCAGCACTAAAACTATGTGAATCATAGCTCAGTGCTGTATCCTGGTGAATCAATGTTTACAAGTGTCTGCAATCATACAGATCAGATTTCTGAGTGACCCTGCCTGTGAAGGATAATAATTTCAGGCATCTTAATCTCCCTTTAGCAGAGGTGTCTAAAAATAAAGGCCATGGTTCTGCTTAATTTTGTGAAATCCAGAATACAACTTTTAACTAGGCTGACTTCTGTAGATCCATCCAACTACCTCTTCCTCCCAGCTCCCAAAGAGAATAATTTTCCTCACTCAGGTGCATTGCAGTCCTAATGGTGCTTTCCAGCTCTGAGTAGCTGAAGGGCCTTGTATTTTATCCAGTGCCAGCATATAAAAAGTTGCTATTTGCTCTAAGACACACCTTGATAAGCACTTCTGCAGTGACTCTGGGAAGGCTACTGTCCAAATACGGCAGCTGAGGTACCCTTTGAAACTGAGAAGCCCTAACACCCACCTTGGCAGGATTGACTCAGCATATTTGAAATTTCAACCTCACTGCTGACCCCTATATTGTGTCAGTTTTGGGGTTTGAAATTTAGCCTTGGATCAGACTTTTTTCTGATGTTATAGCAGGAGAAGGAAGCAGGAGAATAAAGTTATATTAAAAGGAAACTTATATAAAATTCCTGGGAAGGAATGGATTAGGTTGCTAAGGACTCCCCAAGCCTCTGGTTTTTTAATTATAAATAAGAAAGCAATATGAGCAGCAGCTGACTTGCTGATCTGTCTTCACTTAAAAGTCAGAGCTCAGGCATTAATTTAGAGGACTGAATGCTTTTTTCACTAGAGCCTTTACAGTTCTACCATTCACAGTTAATATTGATACTCTGCAGGGCAGGAAATTTTACTAGAGAAAGAATGCATCAAGGCTCATTCTGCTTTTAATTGAATTAGTAGAAGTTTAACCATTGCTTGTAGAAGGAGGAAGATTAGACCAAAAAAGATCTATGTGTTAAATATGAATCTGTATGATACAGATTTACTAACACCAGTTTGAGTATATTTTAAAAAAGGTTGCCTTTTATTTTCTAGGGCATTGTCTTGGTTTCAATCTCTCCATAATTAGTTTCTATTTATGGAACAGATCAAGATAAGTAGCTTGCAGATGTCTAAAAGATGGATGTTTCTGTATGTAAGAGTTTTCTTGCTTTATCCTTATGCAAATGCTTAATTATTAATGCTTTTTAACAGACCATGGGAGGTACACAGAGTTAATTTTTTTCTGTATGATTGATACCAACACTTTGTTTTTTTTCTTTCATTTGTAAGTACTTTCAAATAGAAAGGAATATGTATTTAAATACACATAAAGATTAAAAGAATAGCAATTTTCATTTTTCAGTCACCTGCATCATGATAATGGATCTGTAATATGAAAGTTCTATTTTACAAAGTGCTATTGCCTGCATTTGTTTCTGTTTTTCATCTTGGAAAAACATTTTATTTCCAACCTAAATTCTTGCTACATATTTTTAAGTTTCCTTTTATTATAAGCACTTCTGTATCTCAAGAGGTTATGTAGTTTATAGCTTTTGACTCAATGAAATTCTTTCAGGCAGTTGTGCTATTGACTTTTTAGAAATGTGTGGAACTAAAAAAACAAATTATAAATAGTTACTATCACCCAGATCACAAAGTTGTGTGTTTAGATGTGTGTGTTTCTGTACACTGTATTCTGTATGCTAGTATTGAATATTCTATTCTATATAAATTCTGTATCAGTTAAGAGACTTTTGTAGTGCAAATAAAATGTAACTGTTCCCTTTTAATGTGATGCCAATAATGAAGTGGTAAATGCATAAACCAAAGTATTTAATGCATGTAGGTATTCAAGGTACCACATTAATGTAGAAAGACGCCATGAACACTGAGATACTTACATTCAAAGTGTGAGCCCTTTTATAGAGTGAGAGCTACTTCCCCTCTTGACCTTTGATTGACCTTTGATTTGTACAACACTGCCTTAAAGATGGGATAATAATGGAAATAGCCTTTGCTTATAGTTTCCTGTAGAGCAAATGGGTTTTAGTGATAGCTTTTCTATTTGTGCTATGCAAAATTTCCAATAAATTCATTTCAGCTTTTATATTTTTTTCTTCCATTTTGGATTGTAAGGAGGGAGTGCTTTCTTATGTTTTCATTTCCTGTTAAACACTTACATTTAGTGTAAAGAGTGAAATCCAAATCTTTAATCATTAACAGGCCAAAGAACTGTTGAAGAATAAAAAAGTCAGTAAACACAGTTTAATAAAAGCTAATTATCAAATGACATTATATATTAGTGTGCATTTATACTGTTATATTATCTATAAAATCTAATCAGTCTATAAATCATAGAATTATGTAGGTACTTACCATTTTAAAAGCAGCATCAAGTGGAATTGGTGAAAAATCCTCAGGGTGTATCTAGTAATTCTTTAAAATGATGAGCCTTTATGGTATTATTTTCAAGTGCACCATCTGAAATCAGAGGAAATTTACTGATAGTTGTATATTTTGTTGAAAAAAATGTTTGGACATACATTAACCACAAAATCCATGTCTGTTGCCTGCTACAGAGTACAAGAAGAGAGATTTATTTTGAAAATGTCTTTTAGCTGGGTAACTAGGTAACTTACACTGTGCCACATGAAAGAGTTTGGACTGCATTTTGTGAAGCTGAATTCCAGTGCAATGAGTGAAGGAAACAGATGGAGTAAGAGGAGGACAGATGGGTATCAAAAAACCTACAGCTGCCGTTTTCAGTACCTGTGCATTAACTGCCATAAATCAATTTATTTTCATTTACTGAAGCAGGAAAATGATAGATTATTAAGCCAAAGCATTACAGGTCCTAGAATCGCCGTATGTTGAAAGCATCTATTTGCAGTTGTTAATAAGGGTCCTAAATGAGCTACATCTGAGAATAAGTTTCTGTGGATAAGAACATCACCACCAGTCCAGTCATTTCATTCTGCCAGGGAGACTTAGGCACCTCTCATCCTGTGGGGGGAAGATTAGTTGGTTATTAGTTACTCTGTTGGAGAGCTTTAATGTTTTCCTTGTAGACAAGAGGTGGGCTACTGAAGGATGCTAAGGGACTGCTCTGCCACAAGGCTTCAAGCAGCCTGTGAAGGAGCTGAATCTACAGAGCCCAGAATCAAGGCTGAGAGTGCAGGAGGCCACTTGCTGTCTTCTGTAGCAGCTTTGAATTACAAGACATGAAACAGTGAGTGGTTGAGAAAAATCAAACCACTAGTACTATATATATCCATACACCAGCAGTCCTTACTTGCTGTGTGGCACAGCTGCTCTGTCACATCCTTGACCTTGACCTAATTTGATCATCCCTGTGGTTAAACAGGAAGTTCAGCTGAGAGCCAAGTATTTTCTCTCATCCCCTCACCCCACCAGTTACTGCTAGCTTGTCGCTGATACTGCTGAATTTTTATATGAACACCTGTCCATTAGAAATTGGATGGTGGCCATCCAGACAATTTACATTTATTTTATAACGTCTTGCAATTAGCAGACTTGGAAAATTGTAAAATGCAAATAGAAATTACCCTTGTATTAGAAATATGTGAGAAATGAAGAAATACAGGTCAGAATGTATAATTACTCTCTTGTTGAGCTTTTATCAGGGAGTTTTATGCCTAGGGGCACTGCATGAAATTGTCATATTTTGGTGCAACAAAGGCAGAAGTATGAAAAGGTCTCTAACTTAAGTATCATGGAATTGTTTTTTTGTGACATTTTTCTTACAGTTCCTTTTAAATTTTCCTGTGAATAGTTTGAATTAAAAATGCACATTTAAAAAAAAATTTACTGTTTTATTTTCTACTAAAAAAATATTAGGGATTAGAATCACTACTTTTTGTAACAAAATGTAACTGAAATATGGTGTTTTCTGGTCATGTGTAAAAAGATTGGTTAGGCTTTGGCCGTTAATCTATTTAATACAATTTAGAGCCTAATGTGGTTAAACCCTGAAGTTTTTACCTTTGTTAGCTGTTTGTAGATTACCGTCCCAATACTGCATCATTCAAAGTGCACATTGTAGTGCCAGCAGTTACCCGTGCTGAGGCTGGGTTAGAGTCTTCGGCCATCAAGAAATCCCATTCAAAATGCATCATCTTCTCCTACTGTTAAGCAAATCTCTGTTGGATCAGCATGTAGCCACAAATGGGGCAAATAATTCAGAAGGGGTGTGATGGGATAAATATGATGCAAGATGGTTTGCCTTGGTTTCATAACTGAAGTGGAAGAGAAATCATTATTTGGTTTACTTTAATTAGGAAATATTAGCAATTTCAATCCATTTTCAGAATGGCTCTACTTATGCAGATTCAAATATATTAGGTTTTTTTTTGTTTTTTTTTTTTTGAGTTGCGAATCATAAACACAGTTGTTACCTTTTTTCGGTGAGGCTCCTTACAAAATTCTGTCTCTCCATAGTAATCAAGCTGCTTCTGCTTCCCTACCAATCACTCCTTTTCCAGTCTGAGTTTCAAATAAGGCAAGTGTGTATCTCCTTTAAGCAGGTAGGAGATAAACTGTAAACCACACAGCTTTTTTAAGCTATTGATCCAAAAGAGACAGTTTAAAATCTTGACCAGGGTCAAAAGAGTGAGAAACTATTTCTGATTTTTGTAATTTAAAGATGCAAAGGAATTAAAACTTTTTCATTCGAAAATCATAGAATTGCTTTACGATTAAACTCAGACTTGTATTTACGATTTACTGCTATAATTCTTTTGAAAACAAATGTCGTCACAAAAAGTAGTGACTTACATCCCTATTAAACGTAATGGCCACTAATGAATCTGCCCTAATAGATAACCCTTCAGCCCATTGAAATCTGGCAGTGTAAAGTGTCAGGTGCATCTTGATACCAGTATGGAAGAGCAGTGTAATTATTTTGGTGTATATAAGTTAGACTAGAAGAACCCTGGGAAAGGGAAAAGGCCATGCTGCTGTCAATACTTCTCATCAGTAAGTTTAAGTGATGTGCAATTTCATTTATGTATTTGATTTGTATTCAGCCGAGGCTGAGATTGCCTTTTCTGAAACTGCCTGATCATTTTGAATTCCATGGAGGGAATGCTTTTAGAAAAAACAGCAATCTGGCACAATGCTCTTTCTGATGACGAAATTTGAGGCTTCTTGCCCTGATATAGACTATAAGAATGTGGATGTACTGCAGAGAAGAGGGCTCTTTGTTAAAGACCTCCTGGCAGACCTCAGCTATTGTGTGCTGAAGACTGTTACCCAAGGACTAAGGCTAATCTAAGTTGCACCAGAGGAAAACTCTCTTAAATGGTCAAAACTCAAGTGCTTGGTCTTGTTTCTACCCACTGTGAAAGGTGGGTGTGTAAAGGACCACCTGGGAATGAGAATTTTTTAAATATCCAGTTCTGAATATCTGACAATACTTTTCCTGCCTTTAGACAACTATATTAGCAGAATAAGAACTCATATTGTTTTTTCTTGGATACTTGAGAATTTATATATATAAAATTTCCTACAAGTACAAAATAGTGGCTACAGACACAAATAAGAACATGTTAAGCAAAAAAGCTTTATAAACAACCTCACTTTCTGATGATGAATGTTCTGCAGAATGGCTGTCATGATACATCCTCCTACTTTAGCACTAGGATGCAACTAAGTATCTCAAAATGATGAAGATCACATTTAAGGCACATTCATTTCCCCCAGCCCCTTTTCTTTTTCCCCCCAGACATCCAGCTTGCTAAAGAATTTATCACTGCAAAGGATGATGCCCAGTGTATGACTTACTTTGTGCTAATTGTCTTTCACAGGTATTTGTGCAACCTTATTCCCTTCATTCCATCCAAAAGGTAAAGTGGAAGATCATATGCCATTGTATGCCATTGATTGGAAAGCATGTGTTCCAATGCTTGGTTTTGGCCATGCATTTACTCAAGCCAGAGTAGTTCAGTAGTATTTAATAATATATTAAAAAACTCCAGCAGTAATATTTTTAAGCAAGCATAAACCAGTTATGACCACTATTGTAATTGCTGTTCTAAAAGCTAAGGATGGATGAACTGTTGATGAAGAACTAAAAACCAGTAAAGTTTTAGAATGAAATGTTTCGTTGTTTCTACTTTGTGTAGCTGTTTTTGTAATCCTAGAATTGAATCTAAAGTGTTGGTTTGTTCTGATAGTATTTCCATTTGGAAATGTCATGTATTTCAGGAGAAATTTTATTCCTAGATGATCTTGAATTGCAGCCTTTTTAAGCAAATATTTTCCTTGCAAAGCTGAATGGAATTCTAAATAAACCTCATTCTAAGCTTTGAACCTTTTTTTAAAAGCTTCTATTAAAATATGGGCTCAGAGTTAGGAAGAAACCTCAACATCTTAAATTAGTCTAAACTAATCTACTAGAGTAGTGTGTGTGTCTCTTTACATGACAATGTAAGTCTAATAAATCCAACTATAAATATCCATTTCTTTTGTAATGACTGTTACATATTGTAAGTAGGGCCTCTGTATGCTGCTTGAGATGAAGTGGTTGGCTCTTCATTGAGTAGAAGCAGAATTTTGACTGTGTTTAAAATAGGTGTTCATTGCAAAGTTCATGCCATCATCAGTGAACTGAAGCTCTTCTGTGTTTAGATGAAATAATGACCAAGGTCTAGTCCTGCAGCCTACGATTATTTGAGTTATTTTTGCTTTGTGCTGAAGTCAGCAAAAATTTATCGCAGGTCAGGGACTTAGAACTGGCTTTTTGTGTTTGAGCACTGTAATTCCATGCCACTTTGACTTACAATTATGTTCCTGACATCTTGCTAAGTTTCTATCTGTTTTATACACAGTGACAAAGGCCAAGAGTATTTTAAACAGAAACTTATCATAATATTTTACAGTCTCATTAGGACTTTTGGTCAGTCTGATCTACAGTTTCATCCTTTTTTAATGCATTTCCATTTTCTCTATATTGCCTACACATACTGAATTTAGAGGAGACTTCATGAAAGTCTTTTGTTACAGTCATTTTACACTTCTTTCATCATTATTGCATGAGATTTGTATTGAGTATATAATTTAGCTTGCTTCTTGCTCTGTGTTCAATCAAAACATGAATCTTCTGCCATAACACTTTCATAAATAGAAAAAAAAAGAAGGCACTTAAGCAGAATAAGGGTGTTTCAGCATGGTGTGCCAATGTGAAACGTCACACTTGTGTATACAGGTTTGAATCCCCTGCAGCTTGGCAATATCTTAAATTTCTTAAATGGCTGAGGAGTATTTGGTTGTGTATGTGAAGGGTTTCAGGACTTCTGCCTGCAGTTCATAATGCAAAAGCTTCTGGCACTGTTAAGACCCTTTTTGTGCTGGCTGGAAGTCCCAAGGCAGAACAGGCAGGGAGTCAAAATTGCTGCAACAGACATGAAATCCTGGCAATGCTGACTTCAGTGGGAGTTTTGCCATAGATGACAGTGGGCCAAAGCTTTAATCCAGAAGCAGTCCTCCCTTGTTGATAATCCCAGTGTATGCCCGAGGAAAGCTTTTGCTTCATTGCTGCCACCCAGATTGTGTTTGTTTGTGCAGAGAAGATGTAAGTCTCTTACAGTTTCACACTGTGCCTTTCACAATCAAAGCACTTCTGGGAATGAAATTGGGACAGAAGAGAAAGAAAACCCTAAGTGTGGACAGATGCTGTGTTATTGTTCATGTCCAGAGTCATTCCCAGGAACATGGATCAAGCACTCTGACCTGAGCAAGACTGAGACTGCAGAGGAGGGAGTCATCAATGACTGCAGCCAGTGCATCTCCCAGTGTCTGCTTCTGCATTTGCAGATCATCCCTTTAGTGATGCTTTTGGTATGTGAAGCAACAGTACATTCATTAATTCAGTCCTGCTTAGCCCATGCAGACTGAGTTATCCATGTAAATGGGATCCAGTGAGCTATTCTCAGAGAAGCTTCATACATTTTTATGTTAAATGACAGCAGCAAATGGGAAGTGTTTGATACTTTTTTAGTTACGTGAAAGGTGTGTGGTGCAGAGCATCAGAATTTAATCAATGCTGATTGAAAGAGGAAATGTTCTCAAGTTGTGCCAGGGGAGGTTTAGATTGGATAAGAGGAAAAATTTCTTCACTGAAAGGGTTATGAAGCACTGGAACAGGCTGTCCACTTAAGTGGTTGAGTCACCATCTGTGGAAATTAGAAATATTCTCAAGTTGTCTATTTTCCAAAAGTATTAACTCTCTTATGCATCCTGTCTAAAACATCATTGCTGCTTTGTGTAATAGACTTTAAAATTTAGAATAGTTTAGAGTTGTAAATAATGCTCATCCTATCAAGGAGAAAATAAGAAACCATTACTGCTTCACAGTGCTGGAAGTAAAAATTATCTCTGTTATGTGTTATTGTCTTAAGTCTTCATTTAAAAAAAATTAGAAAAGTAGTTAAAAACATTTTGGGGAGGTCTTGACAAGTTGGTGTTTGCTGCCTGTTTTTATATATCTCAAATGGATGAAAAGAAATTGCTGTTGCTGCTTCTGTGGTACCAGAAATTAAATTCAAAACTTGTTTACACCACTAACAGTTATTCATTTCATATTAAAGGTGGAAACTCAGTATTTTTAGCTGTAATGAACTGAGAAGGCTCGTTAACTTCAAAGCACTGCTACAGTGGTTTATCCCATATGAATGAGAATTTATAGGCGCAATACATGTATCCATGATGCTTATACAAGCCTCGTGATAATTTTACAAAAAAACCAAAATAAACAAGTAATTTTGCTATAATTAACTTCACAGAAAATTACCACATTCCTTCTCATCCTTCAGTCTTCACAGAACTTACTTCCTTTCTACTAATATCAATAGGTGGTGGCAACCCAAAGAGCACATGCATGTTGGGTAATCATAATTTTGGGGTCTGAATGTGAGATACTATGCTAGCTGAGCATTCTTTGACATTTGGATCTCAATCAGTCCCTTCAACTGCTCTTGAATCTTTGAATCCTTACAACATTCAATTCCTTTGTAGAATTCAAGAATTAATGAAGTAAATAAAATAGTTTTGCATAATCTAGAACAATTAAGTGTGTACAAACATGCAAGATGTATTCTGAGATAATGTTTCCAGGTTCTGATATCTTTAGGGTGTATTTTGGGAGCAGAAATTAACTGGTGCTTCTTCTGCACTTCACATGAAGTTCTGTTTGTGTTTTATCTTTTCTGTAGTTTATAGAAAAGGTTGGTCTTTGAGATGACATCCTTCCAGGAAATAATTTTTGCTTAAGGTATTAGACCACTCTCTTGGATATGTCAGTGTGTGGCTTTTGCTATTATGTATTTTCTAGTCTTGCGCTTTTTTTCCCTCAAGACTTATCTGCTTATCACTAATTCCTGTCTGAGCACCTTACATTGTATAATGACACTTTAAATCTCATTTAAAGACACTGGATATTTCTTCAGAATAATTCGTTGCATTTTTATTGTGATGATCAGAGGACAAAGCAGTTCCTATTCCACAATCATTTAACTCATTCTACTACTCTCTTCATGTCAATTCTGATATCACATGCCTACTTCTTGAGCTATCTGCATCAATTTAATTTTTGTATGACAAAGCACTGTACACTTGTGTGCAGATCTATAAATAAAAGGCAGTAAGCTGACATCTTTCACTGTATCAAATGTATTTCATACCCTTTTTCTGGTATACTTGCTATTAAACTTCTGTCTCTTTATATCTATTGCCTGTCTGTATCTCCCATGTCCCTCTGCCCCTTTTCTGTCAATTGACAGAATTTTCAGCTGCAGATGAAGTGTAATACCTCTTCTACCTCTGTGCTGATAGGTTCACACAGGCATTGCAGACAATTTTTCTGCTATGGTATATATAAAATAAACTGTCTACAGCAACATATTTGTTTTCACACATACACAGTACTGTGTCTTTCAAGCAATACGCCTATATGTAGGGAGAAAGTTGAGGATCTCAGTAAAATCTGTCTCTGAAATGAAGATGGCTAAAAACCCAGAAGCAGTGGTGGGCTGAGATCACTGTCAACTCAAAGCTCTCAATAACCTAATCAGGCCACTTACTGCATAGTAGTATCTAAGATACTTTAAGTGGTTGTGTTATACTCGTGTGTTGAAATTGTCCTTTGTTTATAAAATTCAGATGGACATTCATGTAGTCTTTTTTTAAATACTGAACTGCAGAGGTCGCCTGCATGTAACTGGTCTCCCAAGATTGAAGACTGGTGTTAGACTGACAGCTGCCTACCCATCAGACATGGGAGAAAATGGCACTCATTGCTCTGGGACACTCAGCAGGTTGCTTTTGTTTTACTCACACTGCATGTTTTTGTACCTTGTCCTCGTGCCTTGCTTATTATCCCTGATCTTTAGCCCCTGATTCCTGCTCTTACTCCTAGAACTCCCACTTGCAGTGCAATCCCACCCTGGGTTTTGCTCACTTATCTCCCTTACTGGCAATACTCCTATTTCTCATGCTCTAGCATTCCATGGTTTGTCCAGTTCTTGACTTAAGATCATCTTAAGTAGATCTCTCATCTATTAAACCAAACAGGAAGTTGAGCAGAGTAGTTGATGAAATTTCTTTATAAGTAATTTAACACTTTCTTTAGGTTATTGATGTAAACTGTTCTGTCAATCCCTTTTAAAGGTGTTTAATCATTAAGTTTTTTTATAACTTTAGGTATTTTGGCATTGAAAAAGTAATCTGTAAAGCTCTGTAACACCTAAAACTGCACTTTAAATTTACAACCAAAAGAGATTAAGACCTGCTTGTAAACATGTTTGACTGAAGAATTTGTAAACCTAAGACAAATACATTGTAAGTAGTGTGAGATTTTTAAGAATCACAAATTATGGTGACAATATAGCCTGTTGCACCAAAAAAAGTGATAGGATTTATAAATCCAAGTAAAGAGTTATGGAGAAGGGGAAGGAGTAGATACGTTGGGTATCAGCAGAAATAGTTGATGCATTTCAGTTTGAATTTTATTCTCATTTAGCAAGTTATATAAGTAAAGATGTGTCTCTGGGTTGTGTTAAAATGTAAATGTGTCAACATTAAAAATAGATTATATCAGATTAGAGGATGGAGAAAAAGACAACAAACAAATCTCATTGGTGAGAAAAATCAACATACCCTCAAGTCGGAACAATCAGATCTTTAGGGGTACTAGATCGCTTCTTGTGTATTTGTCCTTTTTTATTTCCTTTTTCAGATATTAGGCAAAATCCTATTAAGTTGGAGACAAGAATAGCTCAACTTCAGAATCATTTTTTAATTGCAAACATCACTGTGGCTGTTTTTGCTATCAATTTAACTCATGGCATTGTTCAGTATTACCAACGGAGGCAATAACACAGAGTATTGCAAAGCCTGGCAGCGTACAGTATATTGTACAGTAGCAATACAGATGCAGTGCTCAGGTTTATCCTCAGAAATATATATCTGAACCTTCTGATTCTTTAGACTTATTTGTGATACTAGAGTCTTGTGGGCACTACCACACAAGCTTCTAATCTGTAGAACTGCAATGTGAGATCACAACCTAAACAAAGAGAAAACACAAAACTTACCTTAGTTTAGGACCTTCTTTTGCTTTAACACTTTGGTACTCTGATGACAAAGGCTTGTGTGTGTGTGTGTGTTTGTGAGATCTAGCAGTTACTGTAGGCTTGGTTTGTGTAACAGCATGCTGTACCACTAATTGGTATTCTTAGAGGCTTTTTCACTTCCTATTTTTCGGAAGCTGTTTGAATGCCAAATAGTAGCAATCATCTGTCAGATAACAGATAGGAATCTGGGACTGTAATTAAATGTAGCTATAGTACATGCACTTAAATACTAATTAAACCACACTGACTCTGAGGTCATAATCTGAGTGATTGTACTAGACTCAAATCATGAACAGATCTTGTCAATATAAGCTTTTTTTTCATTCCTAATTTTTGTCTTGCATAGAAAATAACTAAGTAGCTCTCATTCAAAAGAGAATGTCTGTCTCAAAATTCTTACAACATAAACAAAGCCTTTTGAAAAATTTGATCTTCCACCACTGGAATGCTATTTGAAATTGTTCTTGTGATAGTTTGCAAAGTGTTTCATTAGTTTTATGAGGATTTTTGTAATAAGTGTATATTAGATCTAAGGCAGGAAACAGGGCTATATTTACAGTTCCCAGAACTTCTCATTGTAACAGTTTTCGTTCAGTTGCTAGGAGCTTAGCCAAACTTTTAAAGTATTTGGGCTGAAATGTGTTGTATTATGATACAGACTTTGATTATGTGAGAGCACACTATTCTTCTCCAACTCTTTCCCTGCCTGCCTCATTCAGGTCACAAGATGGATAATACTAATTTAACAGACAATTTGCAAATATGTCATTTAAAGATACACATAACTTGGTTTGTGTCCCCCTGGCTCGCTGCAACATTCAAATCTTTCTCTGACTATGACACTCTTGACTTCCTCATAAGACTGATGGGCTCCATCAAAACTACAAATGTTAGTGTCTACATTTTATAATACTCTTGTGGAATGAGCGTTTACTGTTATTTCTGTTTTACAGCGTGGTACAATGGCACAATATATCCTCAAAGCACGGACCAGTTTGAGTGACTAATGTGAAATACTCATTACCTTATTTCTCAAGGAATATGCTTTTTAATATTTGTCCAGAGCTGGAGTTTTTCATACTAGCCAGTCAATTCACTTAACTTGTACCTATGAATTCTTAAAACTTCTGCAAACCTAAGCCTTTGTGTGCCAGATTGTGTGCTCAGAATACACAGCAGTTTTGACTGCAGTGGCAGGCAGCAGTGGCAAAACTTCAAGAAATTCAGTTCTCTGCTCTACTTTCTTTAGCATAAGACCTAGACCTTCTTTCATTTCTGTAGCAAAGGAAAGTGAGATTACAAACATCAAGGTCATTCTCTACACAGCTGGCTTTCATCCTCTGAATCTCATCTTTTCTGTGTACTGCAGTGACAAGATTTTTCTTTTTAAATTATAAAGTGCTGACTCTTGATATTTCACAGAGAAGTGGGAGTCAGCAAGACATGTTTAATTTTCAGTCTTATGCCCACAGAAGAAGCCATTTTATTTAAGTAATATAGGAATCTTTCTCATAATCTTTGTTCTGGAGTTTAGCTTAAAAATCCCCACTGGCATTTTTACTCCAGTCACTTGCAAAATGCACATGCTTGGGATCCACATGAAAAGCAACCCATGCTACTTTTGTTTTAAAATTATGTCAATATTTCAGGTTGACATTGAGATACACTGGATTGACCTAATGACACATTTCAGAATTTTTATCTGGTGATATTTATCTTCGACACATCTTTACTAAAAAAGTGATTTGATTATAAAAGCTGGAAATTTCTGAGTAAATTTACCACTTTTTTCCCCCTTTCCTGTTCTCATGTAAGCAGACTACTTTTGAAAATTTTGAAATACAGAGCAAAGAGCTTCTCTTACAAGGTGGAAAAGTGGACAAGCCTGTGCTCTGGGCTAGAAGTCTGAATATGGGGGGCTCTACTGCTGAGACTGTTTAAGCAGCCATGACCATGTGGTCCTGCCCTAATAAGGATAGCTCTTCCAACTGTATTGTTAAAATCTATACTATGCTGACATAGGAATACTAACATGGGAAAACAGTTTTTTCTGGGGAGTTATTTTTAACTTGAACCAGTTCATGACATGGTTTATAGCAGAATTTCACAAGCATTTACTGTGCTTCAAAGGGAAAGTCAGGAACTTCTTAAAGCAGCTTTTCTTGGAAGTCCATTGAATGTGGAATTACGAGTTAAGCATTGCACTATGACACATAATTAACATCCTAAATCCTGTCTATTTGTGTGGTTAGTTGCAAATACTGTTAGTTCAGGTCAGGATTAACATTTTGTCTTATCCAAACCCCCTTAGATGGAATCTGTGTTTATGGCAGCAAAAATGAGCTATCTCGCTCAGCTTCTATGTATAAAATGGAAAAGGATGGATAGAGTAAATCCACAGGCAGAATGCTGCTGCTGTTGCTTGGTTTGTTTTTTGAACAGAACACTTGTAGGTGTACATTAAGGGACATAAAACTAGATACACAAGATAGTACATGAACCTAAATTAAGCTTCAGGGAAATGAGTATCAAGAAAAAAATGAAGAATTTTTTATCTGATCTATGAGATTAAAATGAGAAAATCAGTTTTGTGTGTGTTTTGGTTTTTGGAAATCTTCATAATATACATCAAATTCATCTTTTAAATTGTCCCACAAGACTCAGGAATAGGGCTGCACTCTACACTTCATCATGAACTGCAATGCAGGGAGGCATGACCATGGTCATGAACAGAATATTTAGTAATCTGTGAGTAAACTGAGCCCTATGTCCTTAGAACCTGGCATTCTGATATTAGTAGGTGGGCACAGTGGATGGGTAAAAAGACTTCAAAATGACTTTTTTTTTTTTTTTTTTTTTTTTGCTATGTGCAGTAATTACGCAAGGGCGTGGACTTTGCACAAGACAGAGAAGTGCAAAGACCTTTATTACGCAGTGAAAATTCCTTAAATACCACACACAAACAGGATATATCATCATATAAACAGGAAAGATGTTCACCACAGTGTTCCCCAATCACCTCGGGTATTTCACAGATTTTACCAATTATGGTAACAGGAAAACAATACCCTATAAGGTCACAAAATATAATCCTTGCTCTCAATAGGTCCAGAAGGCCACTAACCCATAATCCTCTCTCCCATGCCCATCCCTGGTGACCTGGATATGCTTCCATGGTCGCCTCTGGGTCCAGGACAGAGGCTCACTCCAGGCCCTCCAGGCCTGCTTTTCTATAACACACATAGTGTAAACCTACACCTAGGAAATAATCAATTCTTTTGGGAAATCTGAGTGGCTAATTTGATCTCATATGGCTTTTACTATCTTCTAAGCCTGATTAATGCATCCCTAGGTCACCAGGGAAAGGGACTACAGTAAATAAGGGCAAAGGTTGTTCTAAACATTAAGTATCAGTAGGAAGCAAAGATTGCCTGGTTGGGCACAAGGATCTCTGCTTTCCTGGGGTGCTGACAGGCAAATACTAAGAGTGGAGTAAATCTCCCCACACCAAGCATAAAGGAAACCTCCCCTTTTCATGGGACAAAGTGCTATAATTTGTACTTTATTACAGCTAAATAGAATGGTGATAGCAAAAATAAGTCAGCAAATTGCACTGAACTGCAGCCTGAAGCAACTGTTATACTAACATTGTCTTTTAAACTACCATACAGAATTTCTGCTGTTTTTCAATTTTATGTAACTACATACTTTTATAAAACATCATGATTTTGTTTTGTATTTATCTGTCATCAGTTTTTGTATTCATATAACCATACCCTTCATAAATCATAGAGTAGTTTGGGTTAAAAGGGACCTCTAGTTTTAACCCCCCTCTATACATAAAACCATTGAAAGTAAGCCTTCTTGCACATTTAGATAAACCCATTACTGAAGGTGAAAGAGAGGGAGAACCCTAATTACTCTTTCTCAGTAACAACTTTTATGAGACTGCCTGAAGACTCTAATCAAATGAAGAGATTTTGTCCCGCTGAGCAGCTGTCAGTAGTACAGTTCTAAACTAATATTAAATGTCTTTCAGCAAAATATTGTCTATATCTGAATAAGAATTTTTATTTTCTGTATGATAGTGTAATAAGAAGTATTTCTCTAGAAGTAATCCTTTATCAGCAGTGTTTGGAATTATTCAGTAGATTGCCAAAAGGAAAAAGAAATCATTTAGATAATGTAAAGTTGTAAGGTGACACACAATTATAGACCTGCAGCAGTGTCAGCCAGTTAGATATTATTAATTTGTGTTAACTTCATGGAGCTTTCTTTAATGCTCAGGAAAGATGACTGCAAAATTGAAAACATATAACTGGTTGCAAAACTATTTTTATAACCCAAGGAGAAATAACTCTGTCCTGGAAGATTAAAGTCCCAAATGTCTGAGATTCATAATAAATAAAATAGAATTCTTCTTTTTTCCAGTGAAGCATGCACATTAATTCTGTGTGTATTCTTCACCAGTAACTGGAAGTAAGCTTGGTAGAATTTTCTTTCTGTAATCAGTGTCACTTATCTACATCTCTCTGGCAGTACTAGTGCAGGCTTACTAAAAGGTTTTTGAAGAACTGCTGACAGATACAGATTGTCCTGATGAACCTATCCTGGCAACACGGAGAAAAATACACCTCAAGGAGTTTCAATTCACTGGACCACTAGAATTTATTTCAAAAGTAGCAGTTTTCCCAGCTAACTCCTATATTTCTAAAGGGAACCATAAATAGAAACAAAGGGAAGAATCACAGGACATGAATTTTGCTTTTAAGTACTTTATCTCCACTGCCTGATGACCTGAAGTGATCAGCAAATGCCCCTGAAGAAGTCTAAGCTAATAGGCCATCAGGTACCCATAGTGTATAATGTATTTGTAAAGGAGATGTAGGGTCTGAGATCTTGTGACCAAATAGCTATATTTGTACTAGAAATAATTGTGGTTATTTTCCTCTTAAAGAACAACCATATTAAACATATTAAACATTTTTTCTTGATCTTACACAGGCACTCACTAAAGCTTTTTTTTGCTTAAATAGTGAAAGTGATCTATCTCATCATAGCATCTTGGAAATTCATTGCAAGATTCACTGGCATTCATAGTGTCTTAAAAAATGTGGTATGAACATTTAATTCAATGACAGCACAATCTAAAGGGAAGTTGCTGTGGTGGTACCCTGCTATGGCTCAGGAGCTGACATCAAAATTGAGTTAAAGACACCTCTGTCAGACAAGAAGCTTCCTTAAGGAGGGTGTAAAGATTTTGAATTTTCAGCAATTGCAGCAAAGTGCATGGAATAGTTTATAATGCAGCTTTCACTAGCAGCATGTAGTGAAACTGTGACTAGCCCAAGGCCATGAAATGTATTACAGTTCCCTATGGGAATGCTGTGTGTGCTATTGGCTGTGCCTTCATCCACACCAAGGTAACACATAAGAAAGGGAAAATCTCAGCTCCTAACCTGGAAGGAAAAAGACCCAAAAATTGTCTACATGCAATACACCTCTGAAGAGATAATAAAAAATGAAACGAGTGCATAAATTTCCAGCTGGAAAAAAGCATTAACTGTTATGAGATGTGAGGAGTGATTATCCTAGAATAATTATTCATATTATTGGGGGAGAGATAATGGCTACAGAATAAGTAAAATGTGCAAAATTAATACAAAAATATCTCAAAATATATTTGACCAAAAAGAAAAAATTCCAACTTTTCCCTCCGGTTATTTTTTTTCTCAATAAAATGCATTCTCATTACGGTGTTTTTCCACTATTCTGAATCAGTATTATGCTTTAAATGCTTTTCCATTCTAAACCACTGCACCGTTCCCATTTTCTAAACAAGAATGGCACTAACACAAGGATCAAAGCACACTGGTAAGAGAACGTAACTAGCAATTCCATGAGAAAATGTGAGATCTTTCCTGGAAAGGAAAATATCCGCTAGTGGAAACGGAGCAACATTTTTAAAAACTTTTTTTCCTTTGTATATTTTTAAGAAGTTGTTTCCCAAAGAGAGACATTCAGAATGGTTTCTTTAAAATCCAGTGGAACTATTAATTCTAGGAATCATTGAATTTTGAATCAGATCATTGCTGGTATTAACAGTGAGTTCAGATGAAATTAACCATCAAGGGGTAAGTCAGTGTAAAATTCATCCCTCTGCAGAAAGGTTTTTGTGAGTTTGCATGTCATTTTGATATTATTTCAGTTCTAATTCTTAGTGCTACAGTCCTGAGCAGTAATTTGATGTGTGTTGCTGGGTGACCGTGTGCAGTCGGGCAAATATTTTACCTCTTTCAAATCTGTAAAGCTCTGCAACACTACTGCCTTTCAACAATGGCAGTTTTTCTGTATTCATTGCATATCTCTCAATACTTGATGTTTACCTTTAACTCCCAGCTGCTAAATGAGGGTTTTCAAAAAATTGTTGGGTCCTTCAAACTGCAAGAAGTCTGAAGATATGAGCAAATGTATGTCAAGTCTCAAAAGTCTGTTATAAAACCAGAAAAACAAGTGAAAAAGCTTTAAGTTTTTGGCATGTGATGGGAATCTGTACAAACACTTGGAGGTTGGTTATGTGAAAATTCTGGGGCTCTGGAAGAGGTGTGTGATGTGTAAACCGTACACTTTCATTTGGTATATTTCCCTTTTCCTCTTCTTCCCAGTAAAACCCTAGCAGTTTTAGAGTCTCCCTGCAATGTTGTAGTGATTAAATAAATGACTGCTACATTGCTTCAAGCAGTGCTTGGAATACCTGGAAAAACTGGGTACAAGAAACATGCATCTACTTTTGCTACTATGCTGTTCCTTATTTTGACTAGGAGAAGAATAGGATCTTGTTGTTTAGTCACTTTATCAGGTCAGTAATTGAGATTGTACTAACTTTTACTGTTAGGCCTTCTTGGTCCTGAAGACAAAATAACCCCCAATATTTACACAGATTTTAAAATTCAGTTGTTTCATGCTGTTTGCTTTGTATGAATGTTTTAGCAAAGGAACTTTACAAGAGTGTTCATAAGAGAATACAATTTAAGTTCATGCTGGAGAAGAGGGTATTTGGAGAACTCGTACTGGTTATAAGAATAATGTTCATGCAAACACTGAACAAAGTCTAATACATGGCTTAATTAGTTTCACAGACTAAATTTTGAATAATAAACATTCACAATGGGATTGAGATACAAAAGAGGAACTGTTTGCAGAAATTATTCAGCAAATAGTTGTAATGAATAATAAATATGAGAAAATGGTGATCCACTCATAGACATTTCATTAGTAAGTAAAAAATGGCAAAAAAATCTGAAGTAAATTATGAATAGCAAGTAAATTATTAATAATTTCCACAAATTTACTGTTGAGATCATGTGCTGACTTTGAAATCACTCAGAGTAGGTATGTGATTTCTTCTTACTGATTTTGTGTTCTTATAACATGACAGGTTCTCAGTTCAAAATGCAGATACTGCTCACAAGAGTAAAAAACCCTAGTAAATCATAAATCTTAAGCACCATATTGCTCTAAAATATCTAAAACAAATGAATGGGTGTGTTTGCCTTCAAGCATATAAAAGTGCTGGTTGACTGTGCCGGACTGTTTTTGTGTCCGAAGGGAAGCATATCCCCAGGTGAGTGCTGGATCCTGGGCCAGGTTGCACCCAGGTAACTGGGAGTCACAGCTGATGAATGAGAAGAGCACGGCTCCAGTTCTCATTTTTGAAGTACCACATAAAGTGAGGTACCAATTTCAGGTAGTAACAGCTGCATGTTTCACTGTGCTTCAACAAGAGGAGTTAACAGCTCCCATTTTCACAGAATCTCACAATAGCTGAAGTTGGAAGGAATCTCTGGAGGTCAACTGGTCCAACCTCAGAGCCACCTAGAGCTGTTTGCCCTGACCACATCCAGACTGGTTTTGGCTGTCTCCGAGGATGAAAGGTCTGCTTTCAGTGCAGTTGGACATTCATGTCAAAGGGGTAAATGCTGCTGCTGGATTACCATCCTTGGTGGATTCTTAACCATCCTAAGTGGTTATATCCTACTAACATGTCACAGAGTAATATGGTGATATTTATAGGCTGAAGATCACTGCAGGGAAATGAACTAAAATGGAACTTTAGTATTATAGGAAGTGTCTTTAGGCTTTCTTGACTTTTAATGAGTTACCTGTAAATGCAATGAGTAAACACCCATGGTGCAATGATTTATCATTATTTATAAAGTTTTTGTGAGAAATCATTCTGAAAATTAGGAATATATATTAATATTTATTACACTAAAACACACTTTTAAGCAGAACAGTAGAAGTCCATTACTTCAGTCGCACACTGCACAGAAATAAATAAAAATCACGGTTTTTTCCATGGTAACGTTTATCAGTAGAAATTATTTCTACAATGTCTTACTGGAATAAACTATCCAGGAATTGGAGTTCTGCAAAAATGAATAAATACTAAAATAACATTCTTTGAGAAATTCACAGAACTTATGGTCTGTGAATCCATAAATTCATCTCTGATTATCAATAGCTGGGAGATTTTTGTGCTTTTCTGACATTTTTATATGCAATGAAGTCAAAATGCAGTTTTGAGAGGATATTTCTTCCCACATGGTGCAATGAGATATGCTGGTTTTATATCTGACTGTATTACTTTCAGATCCCAGTTTGTATAGCATTGACAGTAAAATGTGTTATTAACCCTACATCTATATCGCACATTTAGATACAATGATATATGATAGTTTACCATATGTCCTTGAGAACTACTTTTTTCTCAACTTCCAGAAGCATTTATTCCATTCCAATCCCTGAAAAGCTTTTTTGAAAGGTTTCTTATACTTTTTATATATTCCTATTTTTAAGACAGTTTAGATTTCTAGATTAATGTGTTCCATGTCTAAGCTTTGGGTTTCATGTCTCTACAGTGTTTAAGAAGGAAATAGCAGTATTACTTGAGATCTTACTGTGCATTCTTACTGCTGTTATGCCTTTGAATGTTATGCTAGGGCTGGATGAATTTGGTGTTTAATAGGAAGGATGCATGGTGTTATTAGTGAAATAGAATTCTATCCCTGAAAAAACTGTTCCATTATTTTTCATCTCTCACAATGGACTGTGATTGAAATTTCTTTCTTCTAATGGAAAATCTTGTGCATGAAAAGCTAGTAAATGTAATGTTCATTACACAACCAGGTTCTGAAATAAACATATTGCATTCACAGAATGCATGAGCAGGCAACTGTAAACGCTCTGCTTTTAAACATGTATGATCAGAAAATAAAAAAAGAGCTTCAATTTAATGTGTTCCTGGACCCACTCCACTGTTAGTGAGCATGAGAAGCAATCACCTCTTTTGACTGCAACAAAGAATGTGATAAAAGCTTTTCAATTCTGGGTAACAGAAACTGATGTCTGAGTGCCTGGCAAGTTTTCTCTTCTTATCTGATGATTCCCAAATGCTGATCTTTTCACTGTTGAACTATAATGTTCTTACACAGAACAGAAAGAAGGTGGATGAACTTTACACCTTTTTTGTCTCAGTCCCCAGCTATATCTGTTGGTGGTTTTTCAGAAAATCTTAAGATAACATCTTATATTTCCGGCACTGATCTTGGCAGTTAGAGAACTGTTTCAATTTATGCTTTGAGACAGTCATCCTTGCTTCTCAATAAATGGAACAGTTTACCCAGCTTTGCAGATAATAGTAAGCATTACTTAAGAGTAATGCAGTTTCCCATACAGAAGACCAAAATGCCAAGTTATATTGAATTGTAGAGTTATAGAAAAACTGTATGATCTCTTAATTTTAGATCTTGGTAATTACCTATGTTTCTATTATTACGTCTCTGTACGTAAGACCCTAATAGAAGTTATTTGCCAGTTGAAATGGTGATGCTGCTCCCAATGTTAATTAGCCATTTTAGCCAATGAAACTGTAACAATGTATGAGGATTTTAAGTTCGGAAAAGGTCCAGTGGCCTAATTTAACTTAAATCTAGTTTGATGGATAATGTCAGAAATCAATAACAGAATTCTTTCATTTTGGAAATATTATACATTGGGCATTATTAACTGCAGTGTCATGACATTTAAGTTATTCAGTCTTATGCTTGATACACTGTGTGAAGAGATGGTAAACGGAACACCTGCATGTTTCAGACTGAGCTAATTTCTATATTTTAGCCTTCAGCAACTTGCTGGCTAAGTGGGTAAAAGTGTTACAGAAAACCAGGGAAACTCCTTTGTGAGAAGCTGGTACTTTAACTTCCACTGAAGATCTGCATTTGAATTCTGCTATAATTTTATTGAAATAATTCAGTTCTTTATATAAGGGTTTGATTTTAACAAATTAGCAAACTCTCATTAAAAACCCCCAACTTCTTGTGCTCTTTCTCTTTTCTCTCTTTGATACACTTTTAAGGAACAGCATGGGCTTGAGGTAGTGCTGCTTTCTAATACCTCTGCTGTAAGCAGGAGTAAATATTTAGGTAGTAGTTGTTTCACCTGACAAGACTTTTTATGTTTAAACAATTGTCAGAAACACATATTCTAAATATATACTGAAAAGTATAAAATTGCCAGCCAGACAAGGTGTCAATTTGATGAATAATATACAGGATATATTTGACATGTTTTCAAGGTTCCATTAAAAGGAGAAATGCTGGACTTCATAGCATATTATATTTAATGTTTTGGCTATGTCCTTATATTTGATCTGATAATTTAATAACATATCTAATGGAAGTTCTTGGGAACATTTTTCATCCTAACATAATCAATTTTCAGTGTAGCTCTTCATGTTCATGAATGACTGCATTAGATTCCTGCAGTTCAGACTATGAGAACAGCCAGAGACGGAATTGTCTCAATACTAGCCTTTAATTCTGAGACACATACACAGGATGAGGGTTTAGTTACCCTTTGCAAATGGTTTTGTATTGCAAATGCAGACCAGATCTCAAAAGGTTACTGTTATAAGTTTCTCACTCTTGCATCTCTCTGCTTTAATTTAAGGCATTTCCACTGGGATGCAGCAGTCAGATCTTCTCATTTGATATTTACTTTATTTCCTCTGTGATTTAAACCTGCCTACATGTCAATTTTCTCACCTCTTTAGAAAATTCAGTGATTGCTTTTTCCCTTCCACTAAAATGTCTTGTTTCTAGGATTTTTTTTTTCTCTACTATAAGTTGGCATGTTTCTAGTGAACTTCTTGGAAGTTTCCTTGCTTCTTCAGTCATTAAAAATCTTGTCAAAGTTTGAATGTAGGACTGATTGTCACAGTTCTTGTGTGTTGAGAGGTTAGTCAATGCTGAAGTGATATTCACTGTAAACTCCCAGATTTCTTTTCAGTGCTTATCTGGAGAATGTTAAATAAATAAGAGACATTAGAGTTGCAGTAAATAATACAGTAGCAGTAAAATAACTTAAAATGAAATATAGGCTTCTTTTGTGTAGGAAGGTTAGGCTACAGTATAATCCATTCATCTTGTAAGAGAAAGTAAGCTATTCTAAGATTCTTGTGAAAGAGTTAAAATAATAATATTGTTAATCAAAAGATATCTGAATACTCTGCTTTCTTAAATATAGCTACATACACTGGTTGTGGTTTAAAATGGGTTTTGTTGTTGCCTCCAGGGTTGGTGCATTGCAGTTGCTGAGAGTTACTCAATATCTAGCAGTTGGTTCATAAGACATTTTTTTGTCTTACTTTACTTAAGTTGTCTAATTTGCATTCTTTTTAAACTGGCATTTTTCTATTTTACAAAAATTTCCAGTTGATAAGGAAGTGCTGACAGAAGTGTAGGTGACAGAACTGCTGAGTTATGGATGCTTTTGCCTTTTGGCTTTTATATTTACCAGTGCATGAGTGACTTTTAACACCCAATGTTGATTACTCACTGGTTCTTACTGAGAAGTAGGTTAAAAGGTACTGCCATAGCCAGTGGAACTTAGTAATAAATACTAGTTTTGTTTTGATGCTGCTGTTATGCTCTTCTATTGGCTCAATATGAAAATTTCACATCTGATTTATATATTCCCTTTTGGCATCACAGTCTGTTTCCTCTCCCATTATGAATTTATTTCAACATGGGATTTAGGCAGATGTGCGTTCTGACTTTGTCAGCACTGGGCATTGTCTCTCTGAAATGGTTTTGCAAACTTAGATTCTCTACATTTAAGAGAGGAGGCCATGTAGAAAAGGTATTGTGAAGATGCACAAGTGCCCAAGGGATCACTTGGGCTGTGAAGTCACATTGCTGACCAAAATGTGCTGTCACCAGTGCTTCAACTAGTAGGCTGCTGATAAAGATCAACAGGTTAATTGTTGTCAGTGGAGGAGACAGGTTACTGGTAATCATTATCAATCTCCAAACTCTGAAGGATTGGGGGCATAGACTATTGTTTCATGACTGTTGATAACATTTTAGTGCTCATCAGCGCAAGTTCCATTTCATCGTGAACAGAATCAAGGTAAGAATTCCTTTTCCACCTTAGCTGTACAGGATTTAGTGGAATCCAGATCATTTCCCTCCTCTTACAGCTGAAGTGAAGTCTCCAAGACTGTGGAGATGAGTCTTTCTTCTCTGCTTGCTGAAGGATGAGCCATAACCACATCAGTTTTTTGGGGGGAAGGCTGGAAGGGTTTGGTTTTGTGTTTTTCCTTTTTTTTTTTTTTTTTTTTTTTTAAATTTTAGCACCTGTCTATCCATCAAAGCAGCTTTATGCTTTAAGATGGTTGTAAAAACATTTCACAGCAATTCTCTGTAGGCTTTTGCCCCTCTTGTAGATTTTACCTCCCCTACATATAGGTCCTTGCCTTATTTATTATTGGTTAAATAATGAAATATTGCTTTAATAATGAAAACTGCCTGTACCAAAATACTTCATTGTTGCAAACTGCTACATGTCATGGTGATGGATTGCCAAAAAAATGTTTTCCATCGTGTAGTAATAATTTTAAAAATTACAAATGGACATTAAATGAATAGCTAGCAAAGTTAAAAGATTGTACAGTCAAAGGTCAGAATAATTGTGGTGCTGTGAGTACTTTTCAAAAGGTTAACTCATCCATTTTAACTTCAGTGGCATTTTGGTGGCCTTTCAGAGAACCAAGTAGGTCTGTACCAGTGCAAGATTAAAATACGCTTGACTTGGATTTTAGAATATTTTGGAAGAAGATCATGAAGGAATTTGTATATTCAGATTTCCATGCAATTGAACAGCAGTGTCCCTACATATTTCTGAAATTCATTTAACTTTCTTGGCAAGCTTTTAGTGGAAAAGGGGGAAATTGTAATTTTCATAATTGCGACGTGAGATTTATTTTCCACTCAAGGTCAGGCCTTCTGTTCTTTAGGAAACAGGTTTTGGTCTGACAGACACCGAGTCATGTAATTATGATAAAAATCATGAACTGATTGCTCAGCTGATGCTCCCAATCCTTAAGGAAGCTATTGAGATTAATTTTTTAAAATAAAGCCACATGAATACGTAATCTCAAGCTGGCTCATTAAAAATGTTAGTAGGTGCTTATGTTTTGGTATCAATTAAATTATAAGCAAATTATATTAAACAATATACACATTCTAAGAGATCTTGAAAGTGTACATACATATCTGTTTATAAAGAACAAATGAAGAAACAGGACCAAGAAAAGTAAGCCCTTTAAAATATATAGGTTCTCCTTTCCAGAAGAACAAATAATTAGGCTTCTATGGACACATAAGTCCTGGTTTGGTCTGTAGGCAGGCACAAAGAATCTTTATTGATAAGATAGAAGTAATCATAGCAGTTGTGTTGACACTTTTCCTTACTAGGGATATCTTGTTAAAAGGAACAAGTACTGCACCCAGCTGCAGATTTCAATTAGGCCTGATGGAGAACAATGCAGTTTTCTGAGGTCACAGAATTTCTTGTAATCTTGCTGTTGTTTTGGATATTTAAGGACCTTTCTAAATTGTCTTTTTGAGCTGTCCTCATTATTTATGTAATTCTACTTGTAGTCTGCATTGATGTTGCTGATATTGCAAGGGTTGGAATGGATTAGCACTGATTGCACATTGAATTCAGTATGCATGTCACAATATTAGTGGCAAATAAATTTCAATGCTTGCTGAGACATTTTAATTAGAATTTTGTGTATCATTAAGAACATCTTTGCTTTTGCTCCTGTTTTTCCTAGCTGATATTATCTCTGCTTCATGTGTCACCCATAACTGGAATAGTTTTTCCTGGAAAAATTTTACACTTACATATTCTTGAGGCACTTCTTGAAAGACGGTTCTTATTCCTTGGATGAATGCTCTATCCACACTGCATGGCAGGAAAAGGCAGTGAGTGCAGCCTGTATGAGTCTCCTGTTGGGTGCTCTCTGATCTCATTTGGCTCTCTCCCTGGCCTGACAACGGACGAAGTTACAGACCATTGGGAAGCTGAGAACGATATGAGCTCTTCTCTGTGTCTGATGACTTCCCCCATAACTAGCTAGGATTTCAGGGATTTTAATTTGCCTGGGGTGTAAGCTTGAGTGCAGCATATGGAGACAGAAGCATCAGCAAACAGAAAAAGTATTCATGCTAAACCAATGAATAAGTGAAAATCCTACATAAGCACCATAGAACAGGAAAGGTGTGGGGAGCCTTTTGACTTGGGACACATTGGTCTTCTAAGAGATGGATGGGGTCTCTTTTATCTAAGTAGCTGTAGCTTACCAGGTTCATCTGCACAAGATGATGCTGGTGCTGTCCAATCAACAAATAGTGAGTCAAGCCTGTTTATCTTGGACAGGTACAAAGTGTAAGATAGATATTTGATTCTTGAATTTCATACGCTTGCAGTGTTAGCAAGCAAACTCTCATTTGAATGCTGTCTTTTCTGTATTGTGCTTCACATTCAGTTCGTGTGTCCCTGAATTTAACCCAGTATTATATTCAGACTATTCAATAAAATTTATGTCCAAATAATCATGGGTAACTATAGCATAATCCAGTGTTCTGTGAACTGCAGTTATGGCAGCAGAACAAGGGAAGGTTTATTGAAGGACACTGAGTGAGAAATGAGAATTCAGAGGTGGTGCTGTTAAAGGTGACTTGGATTAAAAGAAGAGTTGATTCTATAAATGGAAAGTCCTGATTGCATGGGCTGCAGGAAGTTCTATCTATGGTGTACAGTACAAAGCATCCACACAACCCTGGCGGGATATCGTGCCCAACTCAGCTTTAGGAAACACTGCGTTACCCACAGGAGACTGACATCTTAACCAGTTACAGTGTTGTAATGAAGAGCAATGACATCCAGCTTTCCAACACTTCTTCACTCATCCCTTACTCAGGTTCATTGCCCAGCTATTTTCCTTGCATTTCCTTTATCTCCTATCATCATCACAAACCCAGCACATTGCAAAACAGCCTTCCTCATGTTTCACCACCAGTTTTTATTTCTGCTGGCTGTCTTGTCCTTTTTTCTGACCTGTCATGACAGGACAGTTTCCATAATATTTTCTTCTCTCACCTGTTACTGAAGCTTTTTTTTCCGTGTTGTTTTCACTTGTGTCCTCCTGGACTTCTTGGAGACCAAGCTCTTTTCTAATTCTCTCCCTTCCCCATGTCATACCTGTCTACAACAGTTGTATTTCCCTTAGTTTTCCTCTTCTGCCTTATTCACTGCTTGCCAGTCCTCTCTCCTTCCTTCTTCTTTGATTTTTCTATTTTCTTCTAGTCTCTTTTAACAGACACTCCTGGGATTGTGGAGGGAATGGAACTGGTGGCAGCTCACCTGAAGGGCCTGTGCTCCAGCTGATGCAGCAAGGCACAGCCAGAGCAGAGCATTGTGTAAGCAAGGTCGACTTGCATCCAGCTCCCTTAGAGCACCGGCAGAATGAGCCTGGGCAGCCTTCTGTGTCTTGGGTCTGTGTGTTACCCACATTCAGTAATATGCTCAACTCATGACTATACCTTGCATCAGATGGGCCTAAGCAGGAAGGAGAAAAGGGAAAAAGAAGCTTCTTAATCAGTGTTTTGGAAGCATGGCCACACTGATATGACTGTAATGCTTCTGTTCTGCCAGGCAGCTACAATTGCTTTGCATCTTTCTGCAGCAGCACTGTGCTTTAGAAACACCCCAGCATCCCATACAGCAGTCATTTGGTGCACTATGTACCTACTAGCTTCAGGGAGAAACCAGCTGTGACACATCTGCCTAATGCTTGTTAGCGGTCATGGGTTATCACACTGGAACATAATTCACATCACGGTGAAGATTAGTTTGTGATAGAATAATCAGTGTCAGTGCCCTTCCTCAAACGCCAATTAGGAACACTTTCTATGTCATTGTAGCACAAGTCACTTTTTACATTAGCAATCTCAGCTACCTCGTAGAAGCATCCTTCTATTTGATCATTTTGCATTTTTTTTCAGGGGATAATGGAAAAAATGGTTCTGTGGCAATGTCATTCTTGACACCCTTTGGCGGGAGGAATGGAAATGGTAATGTTTACTGTAGGTGGAAATGTGTCTAAGTTTCAGTCTCTTGCTGCAAGACTAAGTCTCTTGTGTTTGTCATAGAATACTTGGATATAGCAATTAGATGATTTTTATTTTACAGTCCAGGCATGCACACAGAGTTAGAATGAAGTTTCTAATTTGTCTGAAACTTCTTTCTCAGCTTTACTGAGAATCACTGAGCAACATGTCAGTGTTTTTCATAGTTTGTTGGTATAGATCCTTTCAAAACTTTCCTCTTCACCTTGTGATTTTTTTGACATTCTTTTATCAAATAATCATATATACGCCATATTTTTTCTTTCTGAATGTAAAACTCTTTATCCATGTTAATAATGTATTTTAGCCTCAACTCCCTAGTTAAATCTGTTTCTTGAAAGGCTACTAGCATACTGTAAAAGTAGAGATTAGTGAAATTAGATGGTGTTATGAATGTGTTACATATTTTCAGAAATCCTTGTTAGCCTAACAGCATATGTTAATTATTATTAAGTATAGTCGTGGAACTACAGCTATCATGGAGGCAGTACTTAGTCTTGAAGGATCATCGGCTTTCAGGCACATAAAATCTTCCTGTCCGTAAATATCACTTTGAAATTTTAAATTTTCCATCTTTCATCTCAAAAGCAAAGTTCTTTATCGTTTTAGGGCCATTGAAATCTTCTTTACTAAATCTGTTTTCCTCAACACAGAAATAGCCAATATTCACTTCTCCTCATTCTGTTCCCTACATATACTTCCAGATATTTGGCTCTCAGATAAAAGAAAACAGATTTTACAGAAGAACAAGGGGTTCTTTTATGCATCTGAAGAAATGTAGTTTAGTATAAAAGCTGGAAGATTCAGCATAGCATTCTGAGAGGTAGGTTAGGCCAATTATTCAACAGATAGACAGTCTAAGTGACAGAATGGGTTTTCTGTGACCATGTGGCTCTGTTAAATTGAATGTTTGGAACAGAGCTTCAAATAAATGTGTACCTGCTGCAGGCTGATTTAGAATGACATATAAAAAGTTGTACATCTTAATGCAGAATTCCAGGCAATGACCAAATGGAGATGATCTATAGAGACAAATTATTTCTTCAGCTTTTAAGTCCTAACTGTCCAGATAGAAAAGCCAAGATAACACTACCATTGCATCCTAGTAAAGGTTTCTTCATGAGATATTCTGCAGGACCATCCTGTTTAATCTTTTCTCTGGAGGACCCTGAATGCAAAGGAATTCTAAAATAGCTACTTTCCTTCAGTACAAGGTCTGTCTGGGCTGCTGGAGGTTATAAGGAGGTCAAAATGTCATTGCTTACTGACTTATTTATGATCTACAATTAGCTTTTATACATTATTTGCTACATTTATGTAAATTCTTTTTTAGTTCTCACCAAATTCTATCAGGATCCTCCAGCTGACTGTGCTGTTAGATTTTTAGGAGTTGGATTTTTTTATTCTGTCTTTGTAGAGACAAAAGATAAATGCTATTCGAAGGTACAGAACTACTTCATGATCACCATTTTTGTATTGAAGTAGTTAGTTGGTATCTCTTGCCTCCCTTCTTCTCAGAGTTAATCAGTCCATACAAGTTACAGTTCACTGGTCCTTCAAATTCCTCTGTCCATGAAGCACAGAAACTCTTGTGAAGATGAACAGTTCTTGTGCTTCATTTGCACCAACCACCTGCAGCAATGTTAACTGGACAGTGTTGGCATTTAGGAGCTCAGCAGAGCTGGTCCCTCTTGGCTGAAGGATGTCCATGGCTGGTGAGAGACTTTGGAGAGATTCTCCCATCACAAGAAGGTTCAGCTGCTGGCAGGGATATGATTCACCCTCAGAAATGGTGGCAGTTTTTGAGGTTAATTGTGTTTAATTGGATCTGAGTCTGCATTTTCACATAAACCAAATAATATATTCCTTTGAATTTGCTGTCAAACTTCTAATTCTTGGTTTGAAAAAGCCAAAGAAATTGCATGAGACAAAGTCCTGCGTTGTAATTATTGCTGGCATTTGAGTAGAGTAAGGAAATTCAATTTCTATTTCACAGATAAGGTGGGTTTTTTTTAACAGGAACTTGGCCATAATGTATATATAAACTTAATTCATAGCAGAAATAGAAGAGCTTGAAGACATTTTTAGACATAAAAGAAAGCTTATGGGAAGCATGAAGACACGATATTAAAATATATCATAAGAAGATAAGAACAAGAAAATAGACAAAGGACAGAATTGTTGCCTTTTGTTTCAAATAGATTGACTTTGGAAAAAAGGAATGTATTGAGCTATAATATCTGTGTGTATAAGAATTCATGCAGTCATACATATGAATTACTTTTGCTGTCTCCAGTAAATACATTTTTATGAACTGCTACCATGGAAGTTAGGGGTAGAATTCTCATCAGCTTTAATGGCAGCGGAATCAGACCTTAGTTGTGCTTAATCATAAATATTTTCTAACTTCAGGCATTAGGATCAGGGATGTGTGTTTATAGTGAATTATTTCTGTATCATCATAGCCTCAGAACTCAGTTCAGCATTATCTTGAAGCATTTGAAAATTATTATTACTATTTGAAGCTTTAAGGCACATGTTTTAGAAGGATAAAGTCAGTGTGACTTCCAACACTTGTAGCTGCCTGCCAGTTCCACACAAGCAGACCCTCCTGCATTTGGTAACTGTTCTGCACAGCTGAAGGCTGTTGAAAAGGAGTCACTTGCACCTTCCTCTGTAGGTGAAAACACACGCATCAATGTTTATGGAAACAGTGAGCCCATTGCAAGTCCTACTGCTGTAGGAAGGGACACAGTAAACCTATGGGAAAGGGCAGTAGAAACTTGTACTGCAATACTTTCAAGAGGCTGTTGTACTCTAGGAATTAAAGGAAAATACCAACCAAAATTAAGGCTTGAAATGTGTACCCTTGCTGTATACAAGTCTAACCTTTTCCAGTCTGATTCCTTGTATTTTTCATGTCACATTCAAGCAGGGAAATCTCATATTATGTTCTTCATCTGGGATTAGAACAGTTGAATGGGGTGAAAGTGAGTTTGTTTTCTGCAAGCAGTCAACAGCATTTAGTGTTCCTTACGTCCAGGTTTTCTGCACGGTGGTAGAAAAAGGTAAAATTTTGCAGGGGGACTAGTACTTGCCAAAAATGCTTTTCTTGCACAATATTCTCTCTGAACTCTCCTGGTAAATGTATGATGCCTCAATACATGCAAAAACCAATATTTATGTGTGTTACCATGGCATCATCACTATTTGAAAATGTGTGTTGTGGTTATACTTTATCTGTGGCAAACCAGAAGGTGAAGTTTCAGGAAGAGAGGGTTTATTTTGTTAAAAGTAACTGATATGGCTGGCTAAAATAGATGTGCTTTTGGAAACATAATATATTCTATGTTTGTTGTTTTTTCTTTTTTCCCAGCTGTGTCAGCTGGTTCAATAAATCTCTCTGCCTTGAAACTTCGCCTCACATGTAACAGTTACATCATTCACAACGCAGTGTTTGGTAAGGAATTCCCAGTGGTGTATGTTAATTTATAGCTAAGGGTAGTGTTTTCACTCTCTGAGCATGCCCTGTGTCATGTTATTAGATTAATAATATTAGGGATATATTAAAAGGTGCTGTGCTAGATATCAAGAGAGAAGTTTCCTAGAGATAAGAATTTAAGTGAAAGCTGACAAGCTGCCACAGACTTTGTATGAAGCAAAACCAGACCCATAACATCCGTTAACATAATTCAGCAACGATGATGAGAAAACAGACTTATTTCAAGTTTTTTATCCATAATTAGATTTCAGTGAAGAGTATTGTGAGGCTTCTCAAAGTAATTAGAATTATTTTCTTACCCAGACCTGTAATATTGTTTTACACCGTCTTTAGGTTTTATGGCACCTACCTGAAAGGTACCATTCTTTTGCTACAGCAGAAATTACAGTAACTTTTACATTTGCATGTCAGTGTAAGGTAGAGATGGAATTCTTATATCCACAGGTAATCATCATCCCTTTAAAAAATGCGTTGTTGATTTGTACTCACCAAGGACATTTTATTGCCATCTCCCAGTCATGTGGATAGTTAAGGCAATTCATCAACACCGTGCTTATGCACTCTTTCAAATTAAACAATCTGTTACATTAATTTTCTTGCAAAACAGGAAAAATGACAGATTTTATTTTCAAACTTTGTAAATTATTCCAGGATCCTGGTGTAGAAAGTATTTATGATCACAGTGGAAGAATAAGTTTTGAAAAGAAAGCAGACTTTTAAAAAATGTTGCAGCTGGAGAGTTCTGTTACAGTTCTGGTATATAACTAAAGAACTGTTTTTGAACATGCAGGAGCCCAAACAGAAATCAGAATTATAATTGTAAAACACAAAATATTGTAGGGAAATTTCCCAGAGCCTTATATAGGGGTAGAGTGAAATCTTGAATTCTCATTTTAGTTCAATACTAGTTCAATGTGCATTCAAAAATCAAAATATTTTCTGACCCTTGTTCAAAAGCCATAGTAACAACTGCCCACCAACTGAAGCCCCCTGATGCGAGCATTTATATTTCTCTGAAAATGTTGCTGTTAGCTGGTAGAGATTCAAATATACAACGCCAAAATAGACTTTGGAATATTTCTCTTCCTTCTTCCCTGTCCCTAGAGTTATCACAATTAGTAGACAGACCTTAGTTGAAATCTTTTGGTGTTTCTCCTTAATTTTCATTATTTGTATCAATGTGTTTTCCTGGTTGTGATTTTATCTGTTCCTTCCACAGATGTAAAAAAGTGTTAATAGGTAGGATGCAATGCTTTAGTTCTCGTGACATTCACAGAGGTTTTACCTGCAGCAAATAGCCTCCCCTTCAATGCTTGGATATTTGGTTTGAAACGTTTGTCCTACTTAACTACTAGACCAGATATGCCATGTTACCATAAAATTCTGTTTCATAATGGAGTAAAATTAATTTCTGTAAGAACTCAGATTCTTTTTTTTGAAGGCCAAGCCATTTCAAGAAATGTGTGTCTCCATAATTAGAGGAAAATATGAAAATTATAGCCTTATACGTACCTGACTTAATATACTTGTTATTTTAGAGGCAGAAGGTAATTGAAATGGTTTGAGCATTGTTTTACACCACCATCAGTGGAACTTGCTGCAAAAATCAAGACAATCCTCAAATCAGCTGATGCATTCATATATTTTTGCTTGGTCCTGCATAGAGATTCCAGTTCAAACCCTGAAGCCAGTTGCTTTCCAACAAAGCTAATTATTTCAGACTAAGCTATACATCTTCCAGTTTTGGAGCCACATGACCAGCTTGCTGAGATTTCTTTGCCTATAGTCTGTGATAAGGAGTGTGTACGCTTGTTGTCCTGGAAATAATCTTCAGCTGGTCCTAAATCTTGTCACTCAGTTCTACCTTGAGGAAGACAACACTAGGTTTACTCCAGAGGCTTATTTAGTAGTGTCACTAAATTTTTGTTTAATGGCAAGTCCTTGAAAAAAAATGAAGATATTTAAACCTGTAAATTAATATTAAAAATGACTATAAAGAAATAAGAGATATGTACATGCAAATACTTTATTTTGTACCCTGGTTCTTTCTTATTTTGGTCCATTAACACTATTGCAGTTGCAAAAAAAGAATTTATGCCAGCTCTTTAACCCCTCTTTCTGTAGTCAAAGGCATCAGGTAAGTGTAAGATAACCAATTTTACATACTTTGCTACATCTTATTTAATTTACATGGGCAGTTAGACATACCAGCCTGTGAGAAGGCCACCCTCTTCTGGAACAGTTTCTTAGGAGGCGATGCTGTTGCATAAATTGTCTGCAGTTGAGGCAGCCATGGGTGAAATGGCCTTTCTTATTAAATATCACAAGATTTAATGTCACAGTATAATTGGGATGGAGGGATAACTGAGCGAGTCTCAACATGTCTTTTCCTGCTAACACATTATTAATCTGCAGGAGTGTAAAAATATGGCTTAAAAGGCCCCTATTCTATTGAAAATTGTTGGCTCATAGGAAAAAAGCCAATCTATTTTATTGCAGAGCTCATGAACAACAATTATGGACTTCCTTCACAGAGAATTTAATTTGTAAGTGAAGTATGCAAGCAGAATGGGGCACAATAAGGAGTTTATGAAACTCACAGCCTTAAAGATTTTTTTTTAAACCAACAAAAACCTACAGATATAGCACCCAAGCACTATAAAACAGGTAACAAATGAAAACTGATTTCCTTTTGAAGTCTCAGCATTTGACCCTCATTTGAGAATTTTCTTTCAGTCATTTGATTGATTGAATTTAACAAATAGTTTATTGATATAATGAATTCCTAGAGAGTTATTAGTAAAATAGAACCAACCAATTTGCAGATGAAGGCTTTTCTGTATGAATAAAAAACCAGTGTAGAACGTTATATTTATGTAATTTTTAGTAAGAAAACAATTCACATGAGAAAAGTGACTAGAAGTCTGAATTAGTTTCCAAATGTATCTATTTTTAAATTATACTTTTCATTCGTTGTTTTTTTTTTCCCCCAAATATTCTTAACTGTTTTTTCAGCTGGAAGATATAAGTGAAGGAGACTATAATACACACACACAAAATATACTGAAAGCGTTCAGCTCTACCTTGACATCCTCTGGGGAAGCACTGTCTTACATCATACAGCATTTGCCACTAAGAATAATTTTGAAAGAAAGTTGAAAAAAATCCAAAATTCCCATATCCCTTTATTACTGTTTCTCATTTGAAAAAAATACTGAGAAGCAGTTAAAGTACATTTATTTGATTTTCTCTCAGAAATCATTCTTGCCAAAGAACGACTTTGCAACACAAATTCTGCATTTCTACACTAAAAGTCAGAAATGTTTCTAACCAGAAATACTTTGCAATGAAATTATACTCTCTAAACAAAACATAACAACTGCTTTCACTGAAAATTTGAGTGCCACTTTGCTGTGATTCAAAGGGATACAAAGTCTGCATGTGCTGGGATTGTTTTCTTTCTTGGTGGGAATATATGAAGTTTTTTATAGCCAATAAAACTTGAAGTACTTAGGAAGCTAAATCTTTATAAATGTTTTAGAAAAGCAAGTCTTACATTTTAGGAGTAGAGACTCTTATTTTAAATGAAAAATAAAAGAAGGTTATCCAAGCAATTTATTCTCTGTCTTCTTCCCTTCAAAGAAACAAAATAAACAAAGGGTGCCTATACTGATTAATCAAAATCATAATAAATAGTAAAATATTTAGAATTTGATGCAAATTCACTCACTTTCCAGTTCTCTTTGCCTATTTAACCTTTTCCTCATCCATTATGTTCTGCATAATTTATCACATTACCTTAATCTATATTCACACTCTGAGTTTACAAAATGTCTTATACAGAATAGCTGAAACAAATTGCAGAGAACTTCAGAGTATTGCCTGTCCTAAAATAACTGTATTAGAAAATTATGAAAAAAATTGGTCGGTGTGATAGCATTTACAGGAGAGGTTTATAATGAGGAAACCCTTCTTACGAAGTAAATGTTTGTATTAAAGGACTTTCCTAATTCTTGCTTCCAAGAGGAAATAATTAGAGACCACCAGCCAGTTTGATAGCACTATGCTTTTTAAATACACTATCAATTCAAATGTATTCAAGCCTCCAAGGAAGTGGGATGCCACACAGAGCACGTAGGTAGGAGAATTCTAGAAGCTAATGTGTTATCCTGTTGAACTGTAGTGCTGCTTCCCCATCTGTCAGTTTTTTATAGGCCGAAAGAACTGAATACAGCCAACCTTAAATGACTAATTTCAAAGTGGTGCTTCTGAATAATGCACATTTAACAGATATTCTGTCTTTTTGTTGACCTGCCAGACAGTAGCCCAAAGTTTACACAGACCTTGCCTAGAATGTCTATTTCTGTAAAAAGTAACTGAGGGGAAATCTCCTCTGTAAGACATCTTCCACTGAGGTATTCACCCTGAAATACTGCATAGCTGAAACTCGTAACTCCCTACAGAAGAACCATATGGCAAACTCAGTTGTTTCCAGATATTCATAAATTACTGTGCAGTTTTCCTCCTGGAATTTGCAGTTTAGCATTAGAGGAGATGCACTTTGCTTCAAAGAAACAGAAAAATATTAAAAATCAGCTCTTTTATTCCAGCTGGCTAAAAAATTCCTTTAAAATTTTGCGCCAGCTTGTGTCCTTGTGAATTGAACTGGAAGAACCCTCACCAAAGGCAAATCCCAATGAATTATAGACAAGGTTCTAGTAGTTTTGTTTGGTTGGTTTTTTTGAGCTTTTTTTTTAGTTTTGCTTGGTTTGGGGTGTTTTTGGTTTTTTGTTTGTTTTGTTTGTTTTTTGTTTTGTTTTAATATTAGAACAATAAAAAAACTTAATACAAATTCTTTGTACTAAAAGAGAGAGGAGGAAGAGCTCAAGGTGCATTTTTCCTATAGGAAGGAAAAATATGGCAAAGTATCTCAGCAGTAGCTCTTCTATGAAATAAGGGAGACCAAGTGAGAGCTGTTCTCAGAGTTAAATTACTGCTAATTAAGCTCCCTATCTAGCATGAGAAAAAAAAGCTTTTAATTCCCCCGGATTCTTATCTCTACTGATAGTCATACAAATCATAAGATAAAATCTGCTCTTGTAGACACAATTTGTAACTGACACAGGCATACCAGGTAAACTTACCAAAGGTGACAAAAAGTTCTGACAAAAATTATTTCTTGAAAGTTGCACTAACTCTGTATCTGAAAAAGCATCTGTAACTTCTTTTGTTTGGGATGGGGTCTTTTGTTTGTATGATGACATAGTTGCAGTTGCCTGCAGTATTATAAAGGCTTGAAGTGGCCATCACCAGTTGCCTAAACTTAAAGTAACTCTTAGAGGTCCTTCTCAATATTATTTTGGGAACAGTATGCCTTAAAAAGCTTATTAAAAGAAGATTTCCATTTTGCATGCATTGATCCCAGTTTTTCTCAAAACATCATATTTACGCAGAACTAAAAAATCTGAAACATTTCTGGATCTCTTGGGGCAGCCTTGAGTACAGACAGTGAACCTGTCAATGTGATTTCCATTCAATGAAAATTCATAAAATCCAAAATGCTTTGGGAAAACACTCCTGGTTTAGGAAAACAGATCTTGAAAAAATCTGTTCACTGGAATATTTCCAAACAGTTCTGTTTATCATGGTTTCCAGGATATCTGGGCATAATGCTCATAGGTATCAGTGACATTTCTAGCAAAAATGGTGAAATTGCAATTGTTCTATTCATGTAAATATGAGCTATTGAATTAAGTCTGGGCAAAGGATGACAATGTAGTCCTTAACTTTCCAGGGTGAATGAATTCAAGTGTTACATTGCTAGCACTGACAGTGTTCCAAGACTGGTCAGTTGTCTCTCACCAAGACTGTCTGTTTCAGGTGAACGTAAGCAAAATTCAGATGAGTGATTGATTAATTACTGACTCAGTTATAGTGGTATGTACAGCCTCTTGTATGAGTGGGTAAATAGCTTTTCCATGAGAGGAAAGGGCATACTTGTCAGTGTTTGATGCAAAGAAATCGTTCTGGCCATTGATACAATCAGTGAACATCAAGTCAAGTGCCACCTGGAATAAAAGTCAGGTCTGCAACTCCCTCTCCCATGTGCCAAGGAAGTGCTTTGACCAGTTTGAATATATGTGTGTTTTGAGTATATGTTCTTCTAGGCTAAAGCCACAAAATTTAATTTCACTCTTTAAGAAACTGAACTGCAAGTGCATTAATTAATTTACTGTTAACAACTGATGTATGTTACAGTGCTGGAGAGGAAACTGCAGAGAGTATAGAACAATTACCTCCTGCTAGGAAAGCTCAGAGAAGCTTTTGTCTTCTCATTAAACATAAGTTATAGAAAGTAAGAAGGACGAATCAGAGACAGCATATGCGTGAAACTTGTGCACCTGATAAGCACAGCAATTATGTGAATACGGAAGCTGTGAAACAGACAGCTGTTGAAACTTCTTAGTATAATTGTGTGGTCTTTTCGGCTGTGAAATAATAGCAAATACTGATGAGCCTTCTACAAAAAACTGTAGCCAAACTCTTTTTGAGGTTTTTGGGAGGTTTTTCATGTGTAAGGCAGGAGTAGGAAAGATAATTTTTACACTGACAGTGTAGGCTAAAAGAATCTTGCTTCTTCTGAAGTTCAGGAATTAAGCTAAAAACTGTAAGCATAAACATAGAAGCAGTAAAATGTTAAGTTTTTAATTACTTCTATTAGATCAAATTTTCCAGTACTACACTCATTACTATACTTACCATTAGTAAAAAAAGCAGAAAACCCACAAATTCTAAAAATGCATAGGTTTTAGAGTAAAGGTTAAAGATGATCTTCATCTCTGATGTTATAGTCTTCCAGAGCACAGTACATGTGGGGGAATTTATTCCCTCTTCATAGTAATAGAATTAGTTTTCTGGACAGAGCCACTAGAATATACAATATCCTCTGAAAAGATGGAGTAGCTAATGGTTTAGTGAGAGCTCTTCTAGCAGATGTTTTGTATGAGTTTATAAAACATACTCAGACAACCTCAATTTCATTTGAGCAAAAGAGTATTTGTGTGGCCTATTCCTCTTTTCTGCTTCCAGCTTATGTTCTGCTTGGCTTTGCTGTGCTCAGTACCTACAGGTGCTATTCATAGTAAAAAAACCAAAAAACCCCCAATTCTTCAAAGCAGAAAATGTGAGTCTGAGATTCTAAATATTTGCATACATGTTCTGATGAGTTTTATGCTACTGAATATATGCATATTTGAATTATCTTACAGCCCAAGGCATACTAAACGTGTTGGGTACTTGAGAAGGAGCAAGGCACACAGAAGCCAGAATCTATGCCCTGGAGTTTACTTTAGGGAAATGTCTTGTTCCCTTATGTGTTTATAAAATACTGTATTTTGAAAACAGTAATTGAATTACTAATACGGATTATATGATGTTAACTGAAGTTCTAAAGTCATAAAATAAGGAAGGTCCACCTGATAAACTCAGTGTTGGATATGGGACACGTTATAGGGCTCTTATCAAATGTGAGAGTTACTGACCAGTGAAAATGATTTGTCTGAATAAGACATTAGAATTGGATCTACAGGCACTGCAATGCCTGAATTTGTGTTTTACAATAGAAAGATTAAAGTTTCATTAAATTGGATCAAAGAATAGAACAGAATTGCTTTTTTGAACTCCCTTGTCCTTTTCCATCCGATTACTGACATACGTGCTGTGCACTTCATTCTTCTTAGTCATGATGTTTTACGTCATAATTGTGAATTTAATTTAATGGCTTCTTTTTTTTCTTTTTGTAAATTTCATTTTCCAGATAACGTTGGGAATTGAAAAGAAATTATAAGAAAAACAATTGGTCTAAAAAGTCACCTAATCTACACTTAGCCAAAATTTAATTTGGGAATTGCAAGGCTGGTTAGTTTTTTATTTTAGTCCCAACTTATTCTGCACTTGGTTTCACCTGGTCTATACAGTTGCTGCCACAGTAAAACAAATGCTAATTAGAGCTGTGAAGTGCTAACATGCAACAAATAGCTAATAGCAGTATCACAAAAGCATAGGAAAAAATATTTCTGAACAGATGGTCTGAAGGCCACAAGTAAAGTAAGTCAGAGAGGTTTTACATTTATCTGTATACTCAACCGAACCTTCACATCATGATTTTTCCAATGAAACAAACGAGTACATCTTTGGAGGTTCCCCTACCACCAGCAGTAATTTTCTGCTCTTGCAAACCTGCACAAACGAATCAAACAATAATAAGAAAGGTCTTGATCCTGTTCTCATTGACTTCATTCAGAGTTTAGCATTGACTTGAAAATGATCACTACTGGATGAAGAATTATATAAAATAGAATATGTAACAGGTGGCAGTTTTGACTTAGAATTTTGCTAGAATTATCATAGTCATTTTTACTGTTGACTCCTTAACTTAGTTTGCTAAAATAATTCAGTGCTTTGTGATATAGTTTCTCATCTTATCTTGTATTACACTAAGAAAACTTCCTTGTTTGGAAGAAAATGACAATATTGAATTAGTAGAATATTCTTTATTTGGGAGATACGTTAGATAATTTGTCTATGAGTCAACTAGAAAAGTAAAATTATCAGTAGATTTTAAGAGCATGTTGAAATAAGAGACAAAGCAGAAGTAACATTTATTTATAGTATTCTCATACAAATGGTATTCTCTGCATCAGAAAACTGAAGTCAAGGAGAGTCCTAGGCAAAAGCACTTATGCAAGGGAAATAAGTATGTGCCTTCCTAATTAAGTTAACTTTATAAAGCTATTTCTCCGCTTTGTTCCTTTTTCCATTTTGTTAAACTTTATTGAATGATCTGTGACTCAGATCCTGACAGTATAGATGTCTCTGTTAGAAATGCACTGGCTTCCTGAGTGGCAGAATTTTTATTAGTATACTTACATTTATAAGATTTATCTTATGAGCATGTTAAGCTTCAGAACCTTCTGCTTCCTCAGTTAAGAAACTTTAAAAATTATTCTATTAAGTTTAATGTTGTCACATAAAAAAATTATACCCTTCCCCGTCTCTCACATCAACTCTATGCACCATTTTGTCCTGATGCAGGCAACATTTTCAGTCAACTTTATCTGTCTCTGTCATGGACTCCTCTCTGCCAGTCATGATTCCTTCTCCCTTCCTGTTGTGGTGGTGGTTTTTTTTTATCTCTTCAGACAGCAGGAAGTCTTTTTTACTGGAGAAAAGGCCAAAGGTAAGGATACTTCCCAAGTTTGGAGGTGATTCACCAAAAACCTGTATCTTTCCCTTTACTGACGATTTCCCCTCCTCTCTTCCTACCGTTCTTGGGGGATGATCAGATGAGACAGTGACTGCCTGTATGTACAGCCCAGCCAGCTGTGGCAGGACACCTGCAGCTGGGTGGCCGTGCCAGGTGTCCTTCCAGCTGGTGCCTGATACCAAGGAGCATGAGCTGCTTATGCATCCCTTAAACATTGCACCTTGCCATCAAATACTGGGACAAAACTGACGTAACTAACATTAAAAACCATCTTTGCTGATAAAGACCAAAGCACTCTGTACTTTTAAAGAAATACTAACACGTAATTGAGTAATTTTAATGACTACAGAAATTGTAATTCTCTTGGTATACATACATGTAATGAGAGCGATTACCATGCAACAATAAACCATCACTGCTATTATAAAACCATAAACTGTTATTCAATATACTATAAAATTCAAAATCTAATTGAATGTGCTAGTTTAGCATAATTCCCACAAGCCATCATTCTTTAATATTGTGAAATGAATGGGGGTGTTGTGGAGCTATTAATTGTTACTGACAAGCAATAACCACTGGAATGAAACTCCAATTATCAGCAACCATTAATCACATTTACTGTCATCTGCAATGTCAAAAAATAATATTCTAAACAGCTAAAAGGAATTTATATCTCTTATGTTTTAACTCACTTTATAGAAATCAGATGGTCTTTTGCTGGGATAAGCAAGGAATTACAAAGGGGTGTTTTCAGTCCTGCTCAGTCTTGTATTTTCCAGTTTAAAAAAACCTTCCCACTTTATTGAATTTTGATGGAGGCTTAGGTGCCATGCAGGTTTATTTCTATACAGTTATGTCCAATTTATAATATAATTGTTGCTTGCATGATGTTATTGCAGTCACTGGCTTTAAAAATAAGAAATTATAGAGATCATCTGAGCATGCAGTTCACTAGTCTGTTCCAGGAAAGCAATTAATTTTGCTTTTAGGATGCCGTTAGATCAGGTGTAGTGATCTTGGAGAGGAGGGCGTAAACAAGGGTGGCAGAGTCTTGCTCAGAAAACACTCTTCTATACTTTTCATCTTGCTCAATTTTCAGAGTCTGTTGTTTACCTCAAATAATAGTTTTCCTTTGAACTTACACAGTACATCAAAAGCACAGATGTACATCTCTGGGAATAAGGGGATAGGAAGCTGTTCAGTACTAGTGAGTGGATTGGCCAAATGTGCAATGTAGACACGGCAGTTAAAAGGCCTGGCTGGCAAAATGGGATCTGCTTACCGAGAATTTCCCCTAAAAAAACAAATCATATTGTTGGACTGTTGAGGGCATATTGTGGTCCTTACTCTCAAATGATACTGAGGTTTCTTCTGAACTACAGAAAATCATGCTGAGTGATCAGGATTTGAGACTTTGCCAGTTGTTTACCTTGAGAGTCTGTCAGCTTTTGCTGGCATAAAAAGACATAGATTTAGAATGAGGAAGCATTTTGGAAGCAGAAAAAGGAAGAAGAATAAGGAAGAATTTGGAAGCACCAGCCCACAATATGCTGTGAATTCTAAACTTCCATTTAGAAAAAGCACTGAAATGCTAAATATTTTGTTTACTATACTGTTTTCACTCATGGTTTCAACACTTTATAATGAAGATTCAAGTACTCTAACACAAATCAGCAGAGCAGGTATAACATCTGTTCATAATGTACTGCAAATATCCAGCAGAGTATCTTTTTAGAAGAAACATATGAGAATTGACAACTGAGCTATATATCAAAAAAAGCCCTAAAATATACACAACTTGTATTTAGCTGGGTCTGAGGCACTTCTAAAGCACAGAGCAGTTGCTTATTTTTCAACTTTTTGAGTAGAGGTGTATGTATAAAATTGGATATAGTAGTGCCTCTGGAAGTGAAAGTCAGAGGTTGACTGTACTAACAATTTTATTATTCCAGTTATTATTTATATAACCAATTTATTATTTACATAACCAGTTTTCCAAATTTTCAAATACCACATTTTCACTAAGACCAATGTGTATGTAATTGACAGGATGGTTTCCTAGTGTTCAGTGTACTCTTGAATAAGTCACATCTTTAAGATTCTGTCTTCTTTGAAATCCTCTTAAGATACTGTCACTAATCAACTTTGCTTACTTAAAAACTGTGGTTGGATAAAAATACTTTATTTCTGATTTTCCTGTTGAATGTAATGGAATGTTCTTCCTCTGAAACCCAGCAAATTCTTGCCTATCAGCATTTTCCTGAACTAACTGAAGACATTGAAAGTGAACACATCTAAGATAATCCATACTATACTATAGTACTGTCATGATTGATTAATCAAAAAAAATTAAGTGTCTAAATGAATTTAAATAGCACAAAAAACTTAATGAGAAAACTTTGGAACATGATTCTTTCCTTGACTTCAGCTCCTAAACTCTCCCATTTATCATTTCATTGAAGTTTGTCTGAGTTGTTCAATGTGAAACTTGAATAGTTTGTAAATTTAGTAAAAAATAGTAGTAGAAATAATAACCATGCTATGATAAGATTATAGTCTGAAGAATTCATAGTGACATTCCATTTCCTGTATTTAATTAAACATTTCTATCTTTCCAGAAAAAATTACTAAGTATTTAAAAAAGTTATTTTACATTCCCAATTTAAAACTGCTGCACTGAAAATTTATCATAACTAATACATTCATTTATGCTTGTTGTCAAGGTGACAGAGTTTATCAGAATAGCAGAAATCAAAGTATTTAAAATGTAGTTTTAAATTCTCAATGTAGTAGGGTAAGGTAAACACTAATTCTGTCAAACACTAATAATCTTTGATTAGTATGGAATTGTATTCATTCTTAGAGGAAAAAATATACAAATATTACTCTGTCTTGTAATAATAAACAGATTGCCTTTAAAGAAGATAATAAAAGACAAATGCTTGGTAATTTAGCAAGTGTATTTACAAGACTGTGTCTTTAAACAGTCTTTGAGCTGTCAGTTAACTCATATTCAGAATTCCTTCTTGCTTAAAAAGGAAGAACACCCTTGAGTATAGTAGTGAGAACTGTTTTTTCCCCTCCTTTTCTCCCTCCCTTTCTTTCTTTATCTTTTACTGAATAATAACCCTCATTTAGTGACATCAGTCATTTTTGCCATCAGCCTTTTTTATGGCTGGAATAAAAGCATGAATGGCACACACACTGAAATGTGTGAAAACTTCATAGGTTTTGATAAGACACGGGGGAATGTGTCATGAGTTGGTGTTATCATTAGCTGAGAAATGAAAATGGATGCAGTAATTTGCACAGCAATTGCAGCTTGGCCTCTCCTACCATCACTGGGCTGCAAGTATTTACAGATGTAAACCAGTGCAGTGGGAAACCCTGAGACTGGGAAACTGCACCCAGTGGGTTTTGGTGGTGAGTTCAATCTAGCAAGGGCCATGATCCTCTGTTCACTTTTCTGTGAGCTTCTGTTATTCTTCAAATGACATTGAGACAATTAATGACTTACCAAAAAAAAAATTCTTCCTAATAGCTGGTAAAAACTAACAGGAGAGCACAGTGTATAACCCATAATAGGAGATATTTGGATTTATTGGAATTCATCTGATTTAATCCTGCTAGAGGTCTGGCTAAAGGACCAATCTACTTTTTGGTTGCTCAAACTGAACACTTGAATAGATGGCAGATTTAAAGATGTCATCTGAAGTATTGCACAATTATCATGAATAATTTAAAAATATTCTGTTCTTGTAACAGATCTTAAAATGTCTCATCCAATAGACTATGGCATTTAGAGCCAAACTACTCCTAAAACCAGTAGGTCTGTATGTTTCTGGTATTTGGTATCACAATATTTCTCATTTAAAATTTCAGTGGTGACTGAATAATAGTTCCCATAGAATGGTCTAACTTTGGCTGGATTTTGCTTCAGTCAGACAATTCTGCTTGTAAATTCTGATATATTGTAAAGAGAAAACCTTTTTAAATTTGGAGCTGTTGTTTGTTTTGAAATTTCTTAGGCCCCTAGGGACAGCTCACTTTACCTGATATCAAATGGACACAATTAATTATTATTGTTTTACTTTAACTGTTTTCAGCAAATACCTTCCCTCTTTATTGTTTTAATAATTCATTCATTTGTTTTATTATAGCTGTGCCTATGGAATCTCATTTAGAGATTACTGATTAAATGTTTTCTCCAGCCTACCCCAAGTAAAATTATCTTTGATGTAAAACCATATTTTGGGAATATGTGTAGCATTGCACATAGCATTTGCTGACTTTTGAGTCAAACCTGCTTTAATGTTGTCTGCAGGCTTCTACATATTGTAGCTGGCAATTTCTTCCTGTTTGAATATTCCTGATAGAGTTTGTTACTTTTCAGTAGCTGGAAAGTAGAGTACGGCACTTTCAACTCTTTATTTAGTTTCATCTCCATTTCAGTTACAGACCTTACTGATATAATTAAGAACTATGCAATTTGCCCTAATTTTTCTATATGCCTTGAGTGTGTTCTATTCTTTCACTTTTAGTGCCCTCCCCAAGGTAATACAAAATAATAACATAGCATATGGCAAATGGAATCAGCTGTAACACCATGCAGTGTCTTTTATCATGTAGTTTTTACAGTGTGACATTCCCAGGTTTGTAGCTGATGAATATTGCATGTCCTAGAGAAACTCTAGCTGTATGATGCTGCTTCTGCCATTAGAGGCATCCTTGCTGATACTCTGCAAGCATGCAGCAGCAATCAACCAGCAACACACCAGGAACTGACAGAATGTCTCAATGTGTGGCAGTCCCACCGAACTACAGAAAGTTATCATGAGCACAGTATTGTGTTATGAATTGTGCAAGATATAATTCATATATTAATGGTAATAATGAGTTTTGTATAGTTTGTGAGGCTGGGCTAAGGATTTTCGTTTATTTTAATGTCTTTAGAGCTCTTGGGAATTTATAGAATGTGTTTTTTCAGTAGTGGATTTCCATAGGTTTGGAATTAGCCTTCTGAAACCTGCTGGTGGAAGCATTAGATATTGTTCTATGAAAATTAAATACTAGCATAAATAAGGATTTTGTAGCTGAGTTAAAGTATTTCTAAGGGGCCAAACTCTAAAGGAATTTCTGTTTTGTGGATGTACTAGATGGGTGTGATAAGCTGATGGTGTTACTTAGGAATGCAAAAACCTGTAAGTAACCATTTCTTAGTACTTCATGTGTGTTGCTATACCAGCATTTTAGGTTAGCTTTCATTTTGTGAGTGGAAGGGAGAGGGATCGATTAAGTAGATAGATCTGTAATGTTTACCTATGATTTTCTTTCCATCTTCTGTTTATGGCAAAAATGTAATTTCAGTCTATTCTAAAAGTAAGTATCTCTAAAAAGTTAATAGGATGTTTCTGTCGTGAACAGTTCCATCAGGTAACAGCAGCTAGCCTGGTGTCCAGCTTGTTTTAGGGAATAGAGATCATGCAGTCTCCACTACATTTATGCTCCCACTCTGACACTACAAGTGGTACAGCAACTTTTCTCCAAAGCAGGAGAGCAGAAGAGGAAAGGATGAATTATTCTTCCCTATTCCTCCAGATTTGTTTTTTGGTAAATATATTTCTACTCCTCTCTGGTCATGCTTAGGAAATGTAAATATGCCCAAGCTCTAAACAAACTTTTCACTGGTCACCTGTAGGAAGGGAACGGTGGGTGATAAGAGATGGTGCTTTTCAGCAGTGTGCTTATAATGTCCCAAGAGATCAGTTCAAGGACAGGACACTGTAAGGTTAGAGAAAAAAGGGCTGTTGAGAAGGAACAGGAGCACACACAGCACAACTCATTTTCACTCCTCTGTCAAACCACTACTCAACTGGCTTCCTGCAGCAACTAGTACAATGGTTTATTTAAAGGAAATAAAACTAAATACAGGAAATGGATTTTATTAAAAGAAATGTAGGATACCAGTATAATAAATATTTGCACTGAGGGTAACAGCAATTTTGCTCAAAAAGTAAATTCACTGTGTGAGGGTTAGTAGGGTGTTTGTATTATGTGTGTACATATGTCCTAGACACATATAGAAGAAATTCTCAGAAATACCAGGAAAGGCAAGGTAAACTATTTGGCACAATTCTTTGTACATTTTACACTTAATACAGAATCACCTGAATTCCTTACCTGATTTTTCAGAAACAGCTCCGTCTTTTTGTCTTTAATTTTTCTTTCTTGCTTATCTGTGTCGTATCTACTGCAGTTCTCCACTGTTTGCTTGTCTCCTCATCACATATGAAACAAGTGTGGACTCTATATTGAAAAACCTGCATTAACAAAAATCCCTGAGTTACATTGGGTAAATGACAGACTTCTTGTTTCATTACTTTTTTTTCTGTCTTCCATGAAAACTGAGATAGAACAAATAGAGACTTGGGGTCAAGTATTGAATAAGTTTGCAGGTGTGAATACTGACAGAATTTTATATTGCTATCCACTTAAATCCATGTACAGACCTATTTATATACATTACATATATATATATATATATATAAAATCATGCCTTTAGGTGAGAATTTGTAAATGAAAATTCTACTGTCCTGTGTTATGACCTTAACTATTGCCAACATTCTTATTTCTAAACCTCTGACTTCCTAAGTCCAAGATAAACTCCTGTATGTGGAATCTGATGATGATTATTTGAAGAAACACATTTTTGTCATGTAACTAGACATAAAAAATAATTAAAATTTGGGAATGTACAATAGTGCCAAAGAATTTCAATAGTATTAAACTGTTGACTATTGGGATACTATTTCTAGAATTAAAAACATATTTTGAAATAATTGTTACATTCATGGGGAATTTATTTGCTTGAGAAGGACAGCAGCTGCATTTTTTTTGACCCTTTTCTGGTAGGATTTGTGTCAGAATGAAGACAAAAAGCATAGAAATACTTAAAATGGCTTCCTTTAAATGGTTCTACCTTTAATGCAAGGAGTCCTTGAGTGTCCAGTCTCAAGGACTGCACAAACCTCTGCACAGGCATGCCTGACACCTGAGCCTGGACTGGAAGCTTTCTGTGACTCTGAGAGACTCAAATATTGTACAGAGGACAGAAGAAAAGATGTAATTAGCTTAAAAAGAGTAGAATTAGGATTCATGTTTCCCTTTGTCCCGTTGCTGAAAAGCTTTACATATGACAAACACAGTCATCAAAACTCACTTATGACAAGTAGGAGTTGACTTGTGCATCATTGATCAGAGTTCTGCCACTAGTCTGTTCTTCATACACTGCAACATGTAAGATGTGTTGCCTTAGAGCATGCCACATTTTATTAAGTATCCAGCTTTTCACGGGGATGATATTAAATGAAAAGCATTCTTATTTGCCTGGAAATTTATGCCATACACCAAATAACATTTTATCTGTGATTACTTAGCAGGAACCATCTGTTACGTCCCCACCCGCACAGTGCTGAGGAAGGCAGAGACTGAAGGTGAGAAGTGTATTTACTTCTGACAACAAAAGCAGCTGCTGCTGGTACTTTTAGCTGTAAGGCAAACGTGCTGGAAAAGGTGACTATCTGTTGTGGTTCGAGTGTACTGGGACCAAACATGTCTGTTGAGGACAGCAAAACTCTTAAAATTTGGAAGGAAATTGCTTTATGGATTGTGTCAGGAGGGCATGTACAAACACAGCTCCAGCTGAGAGATAGAACCAAGAAGAAGGAACTTTGGGCTGGAAAAGTATCAGGACAAATTCAAGAATCTCCCACTTTTCCTGCCTCCCTTTTGGTAGAAAATTATATTGCAAAAGAGATTATTTTTCTCTAATGATAACACGAGATTCTGAAATTAAGCACAGCAGGTAGAAACACGCAGCGCAGATTTAAAAAAAAAAAAATTGCATATTCATATGCTGAAATTTTTTCCAGTGCTGACAGCTAACTATTCCAAGTGGAAAAGGTACAAGCTCTGCTGTTCATTCTGCCAATTTCCCTTCTTAAAACTCTGGCACTGTGCTTTGGGGGCTATGTACTCTAATCTCTGTTATTCTTACCATCATCCATCAGGCTAAGAAAGATATTTAGAGACAAATTTTTTTTAATAGGATTACAGAAAATAAGTAAATTAAATTTATGGGAAAGGGAAAAGGGTTATTTCTTCAGTAAAACCACTTAATTCCTGTTACCTTCTTTCAAGTGTACAAGGGGAGCACTGTGCTTGGATGTAAATGTACCTACAGCTTATTTCAAGAACAAAATATAAATATTGGTGAGAAAGGGCACTTTATGCAAATGTGTTTTCTGAGTGATGGCTCTCCCTCCCTGATGGTTCTAGTAAGACAGAATAATTTGTGAAAATAAGTGGAGTGCCCTGCCCTTTAGCCCTTTTCTTTTTTCATGTACATCCCCTTGCAAATATGAATATGACAAAATAAAAGGTTCATTTAAGTGGGAGCTTCTTCCAAAATATTTTCAATATATCACCATAGAAAATGTAGAGATAAAGCAGAGCTATAAATGACAACACTTACAGGAAGAGGAAACAGATCAACATGCCTTACTCTGTATTGCACTCATTTTCCTTTTACAGCCCACCTGTCAGTCCTGTTATCATTGTCTAGAAAAGAATTTACAATAAGTATTTGCTTCAATCAGTTTCCATGGTAACTTGGTTCTGTTTTAAAACCTTTACATAAAAATGGCTTGGTTAAAATGATAATGAGCTGCAGTGCTCGTGGATACCTGAACTACCTTTCCCATTGCTCAGAAATAATCAGATAGGGGTGTCACTCCATCTGCTCTAGTTCCTTTGGTATCTAAAGCACTGTTTCAGTAACCAAGTCAGATCAGCTTGCCATCTGGAAATGTCAGTTCTCAGAGATGTAGGGGGTTCAGGCTGCTGGCTGGTGTTTGTACATGACATGTCGTGAAGCAGAGAAAATCATGTTGGGGTGTGGAGCCTTGAGTTCACTGAGGAAGGATCCCTGTGCAGGTACAGTCCCTACACTGCGGCTGAAAGTTCCAAGGACCATGGCATCTTTTAACGGATGAATCAGAAAAGGCAGACTGTCTCCCTTGCAGAAAGCACTTTTCTCAAAGGTATGAAAAAGAAATTCCCTTCAGACCAGATCAAGGGAAAGAAAAGTTCAGGAAAAAAAAAACAAATGAAAGTTTTAATTGATTCTAAGAATATTGTGATAATACCCCATCACTGTGGATATGTATGTTTTATCCAGCTTTTAGTTATCCTGTATCCTAGTTTCAAGCTTATATCTTGAACTCGTAATTTCTGATTCTCTGGCCCAATTTGACTTTGTCTTTGACATTCTTGTTTTTAATTCTGATTACTTTATACCAATTCTCATCTAGGAGAGAAATCAGCATTTTTAAAATGTAACTTAATAACACAAGTTTAAATTACAGGGAAGTCTTAAAAGAATTTTTAATGTGTATCTGATAGAGCTCTTCAGCAATTACTCTGAAAACTTGCTGCATTTCATAGAAGATGACACCTTCCCTGTGCTATCAGAATTTCTTAAGATTCTGTACTAGATCTGGTCTCGTTGTATTGGATTGCTTAATATTTATTTAAGAAGTTTTTTGTTCCATTAGAAGTGCTGATAGAATTTATGAAAAAAAATTTACACATCTGTATCTTTCAGGCAGGGATTTAAAAAGCTGCTGAATGTAGGTATACACCAGTTAATTTATACTTCAGTTTTTCCAAAAACTTGGTAAAGATCTCATGTTTCAGCATAGGACAGCACATTATTTTTCTATGGGAAGTGGTTGTCCAGCTGGTCCATATTAAACATCTTAAATAACAGAGTCAACTTGGTCATCTCCTCATTCCTTTAGGTAATGTAATCTCCCTGTAATTTAGCTGCCCTTTAAAAGGAATCAGAATCCTTGTCCCAAACCAAATAATATGGGTGTACTAGAAGTTTGATTTAGACCTACATAATTCCTCCCCAAAACATTGGAAAAAAAGCGCTTTCAAATGTATTTATTCCAGCTCTTATTTTTAACTAACAGTTTCATTTACTCCTGATGTCCTAGCACTGTCCTGTAGTCATTAATTTCCGAGGGAAGGGCATTGTCGAATCAGGGTATCATAAATCTACTGAATTCCTTTCATCAGTCATGGCAGGAATGTCTTCACAGTACTCCAGTGTGTCAGTAAAGCGTGACCTTCTCTGACTGATCTGTGCAGGCTATGCTTAATTGAACTGTGCTTTTCCAGTGAACATTTTAACTTTCACACAATGATTTTTTCAACAGCTGACATCCAAACAACTGGTCTCCGTTTGCCGGGTGAAAGAATAAATAACATCTGATGCTTTGTCAGTGGAAGAAAAAGTAGCTCTTATTTTTAGTACTTTTAATATCTTTTATCTCAAAGGAACGATTAAATCTGGTTAAAATTTCCATGTTTTTAAATTCCTTTTATAATCCTTTGTATAAAAAAGAGGGCTGATTCTGTGCCTCTTCATTTTTGTGGCATTATGGATTCCATCCTGATGAAAAATCAGTGCTCCAGAAATACTGTACCCTGGTATGAAAACTGATCATACCAGTTAGCAGCCTGAGATGGGAAATTCCTTGTTATACATGGGCTTAAATACAGTTCTTATTTCATTTAATTAATCTGCTCATTACAGTGTAATGCAACAGTCTATACTTTCTTTTGCCCTGGAATTTTTTCATATATACAGCAGATCAATTGCTAACTGCAAAACCATCTCAGTTATATTATGATATTTCAGCTTCTGACTAAAAATGGCTGTTAAATTTAGAGGATCTTATTCCTTAATTTTTAGCTCATTATGTTGACTTACTTTTTTAGAAAAGACTTTCCTTGATACATTTTTATTTTGCAATGTCTTTTATTATCTTATATTAGTTATTACCAAGTATTTAAGACTACCAGTATCTATTATTAATTTAATCTGCTGGTAGGAATTCTAACTAGTTAATCTCTGCGCTTTAAATAATTAAATTATTTTCCCCCCTTTTTTTCCTACCCTCATGTGTTGCTCTATACAGCTCTTTTTTTTAAATTTTGCATACAATTAATACAATTTTATTTGATACCTATTTTCCCCCTCAGTGCTTTCTAAAGACATGTATTTTGAAATCTAGTTATGTTGTGATTAAAGTAGAACAAACCTGTTTGGATAAAATAATTACAGCTCAAATATTCATGAATCCATGAAATTTCACATTACAAATCTCAGACAGCTCTGCTGCTGAAGGCTGAATGGGCTATGTATAAACAAGTATGAACAATATGAAACAGTATGAAAATTAGTAGGGTAGGAAGTTTACTGTATTTCCAGTTGCTGCTGGTAGAGGCTTTTGAGCTGAGTGATCTTTGCAATGGTAATGTGAGCTTCAGTCTCCCTCTTTCCTGTTCCTTTGGTCCTCTTATGTCCTACTGAATTACCAAAATATGAGTATCAATCTAGCATCGATGCCCAACTCAAAGACTCTCTAACAGAGTTGTTAGAAAGTGTACGCTTATTTCAGCGCCGGGCAGCTGCGTGGGATAGCTCCCTAATACGAAGCACAAAGCAATACAGGATCTTTATATTTACAAAAGTCTTGAATATTCATAATATAAGGATACATTCATCATATTGGTACTTCCCATTTCCCCGCTTCGTATGGTAATTAGTTGAATACCAATTAAGCATGTGTAGTTTGTCTTTTAATTTGGGTTGGTGGTTGAATAATTTGAGGGGAGGCCTAGAATGATGAAGTAAAACTCCTCTCCCTCTGTTCAAACTTTCTTGCCTTCTGGTTTTTGACAATACAAATTGCTTCTAAGGGAACTTTCGATCCTTTCTTGCATTTCTCTTCAGTAGGAAAATTAGTAACTGTCTACATTCTTTTAGATCTATGAAGCAATGTTTTCTATTTCCCTATTGCAAGCACAGCTGAATAAGCATCTAAATGACAGATAATTGTTCAGTTACATTCCAAACTTGTTTCAACTTAGTTCTCTAGTTAATCATTGATTTCAGCTGGGTCTACTTACTAACTCTATTTTCTATAAATAACTGAGTCTATTTTAACTGATTTCTACTAACTTTTTGTCTATGATTCTAATTTTAAAAACTCTATGTTTCACTACATGATGCAGCCTCCAAACTTCCCCATTATGGCCTAAACTTACTTCCAAGATACCTCTCTCTCTGATTTCATTCTCCTTTTGCAAAGTATCCCCTCTCCCTGGTGACATGTGAGAAATCATGTTTTGAAGTGTTTTACACAGGAGGAGATTAGCAGAGGAATACCATCGTGAATGTTACCGGAGAGGAGCTGGAGGTACAGAGAGAGTTTGGAGAGTGTGAAATCAGGGAAAAGCAGTGCTTTGTTCCTTCTGTCTGCTTGCTCCTTCCGTGAGTAGCACAGCCAAGACAGGAGTTTGAAAGCAAGTTTATAAGGATCACAAAGTTGTTTGCTGCCGAATTATCAAAGTACAAGGGCCCACAGAACTGAATCAGACACTTTCCCTTTGGCATATGAGGTTTGTTTGAGTCAGAACTGCAGCACATGAATAGTCTCACACTCTTGTACTGTTCTCTTGCCTCCAGTCCTCCTTCTGACAGAGGCACTGGCCTAAATGCTACTGGTCTTTATTGTTGTGAGTAGTAAACTATTTTATAATGGTGCAGGATAGGACAAAGCAAATAGTTACAATGGACAGAAGAGTTACAAGCTCACACCAAACCTTCAGGCAGAGTTCAGAGACCACCAAACCCTGTTCTGGGGTCTTTGGTGTTTGGAAGACAAAAAAATATTGTCAAGAAGTTTAATTTAATTTAGTTTAGTTTAATTTAACTTAATTCAAAGATTCTTGTCTCTAGAAGCTCTTTGTGCCATCTATTAACACATGGGACTAATCGGATCAACTCTCTGTCTTTTAGCAAAAATGCTTTAAAAAACACACCCATTCAGGTCACACTAAAATTTAAAAAGTTCCACCTTATTTGGAAAATAACTGATTATCACAAACATAATGTTTTCACGTCCCCTAACAGCACTGAAGAACTAGATGTGTATAGTTTCAAACTGAGTTTACTGTCTCAAGGTTACAAAGACATAGTTAACCATTAGGTCTGGAATATAAGAGAGTTAGGCTAGTGAGTAGGACTCAGGGAAATTCAGATTCCTTTCACGGCTTCTGGGCCTTTCTCCTTCTGTAAAATGGAGATCATGTGACTTCCAAAATGTGTGCAATGGTAAGAAATACATTCCAGACACTGTGATTCCCTGCTCTTATGAAGAAGAATGAGAGTGCTGCGGTGTATGCAAGTACCTAAACAGTCAAAAGGAAATAAATAGTTCCTAGTTTCTGGCCAACTATTGTAATTTTGTCTTGATTTACTTCATGATTGGAATTTCCAACTTGAAGATTTTCAATAACATTACATAAATAAATCAAGTGTAATGAATCATTCTTCCAAAATTTCTATTAGGTCCCAGATGATTCAATTTCTAAAAAGAAATGCATGCTTCCCATATTACTTTTAGAAGTACTGTATGAGCAATTAATTTTCATCTGTGTACTGAGAATCTGGGGTTTGCAGGTTTATTCATAAAATTCAAATAACTTGTTTGATTTTTCCTCTTTCTTTTCTTCTTTAAAAAAGTGTAATTTGAAGGAAGCATGAAATCAGATTGAAGAGGTCATTTTGGACTCTTAAGATTATATGGCAATTATATTTCCTCTTACAAAGGGAAAAGAATCTTTTCTAAATTAGAGAGTCAACTATGGAGGTAAATATCTTAAGGTACAACAAAAAAAGCAGCGTCAATCAACAGAAGAACACAGTCTGGGTCTGGCATTGTTCTAGAAAGTGGGGCAAATATCAGTCTAATACACAGAATATAATGAATTCCAAGGTTACACCTGCCATAGCTATGTGTCTGATTCACCAACTTTGAAGTCCAATGTGCCTTATAGATGACTGAGCTTTTAAACTGGAAGTAAAGCTCAAAGGGAAATGGTTCTAATAATTTTTGTGAAGATGTCTGTTTAGTCACTCAGAGAATAGCCTAGAAAAATAGTATTAGGATGAAACAGGAAGATTTTTGCAAATCTGTCAATGTGTACAAGTGTAAGATTCTCTAGTCACCTGTATTTCTCCCCATCATCTCCAAAACCACAAGTATATCAAGACTTATTAAGACAATGTAGCCTGTAACATTTAAAGAAGCTGTGCTTTAAAAGGGAGAAAAAAAATCAAATAAATTCCTGTGAAAAAATGAGTGTAAGACTCTCCAGAAAAGCAGAATTCAAAACATGTGCTGAGGAGCTGAATGCTGATCTGAGTCTAGTAAAAACATTAAAAAAAAAATCTGTGAAGCAAGTAACTGTCACTTGTATAAGTGATGTTCTGATCTTTATGCTGTTCTGGTGTTTTCCTGTCAGAATTGTCTTACCTTACTTTCCCTCTATCCTTCTAAAAGGACGATAAATCTCTAACACTGCCTTTAATACATACACAATTACCTACCTACCATCTCTTTTATACTGTTAAAATGCCCAGTCCTTTATGGTCCATATTCAGAAATTTCAATAGCTAAGTGAATTGTTTATGCATGACTTGCATTAGGAAGACACTGTAGTTACTGCTTAGATCAAAAGCCCTCTGAATCACTAAACTTAATTGTTTTGATGGAGGAACTTAATAGGCAAACTTTTTTTCTAGCAATTTTCTTTCAATTGTAGTGTATTAGTGGGACTTCTTCAATTGTTATTAGGGTGGGGTTTTTTGGTAATTTTTTGTGTGATTTTGAGAAAGAGAAGTTACAAGGCAATTTTTTTGACTCAAGAACCTTAGTCACTCATGAGAATTTGTTACCTTTACTGCTATAAAATTTACAAACCCAGTCATTATCAAAGCCATGAAAACTAAGTAAAATCAACCATACCAGGCTTACAAATACCTAAAATATTAAAAAAAAAATACATAGGCTCTTTTTCATTTCTAAATGATGGCTGTAATGTTCTCAGCAATGCAAAATTTAGATTTTTAAATTTAGGGAGTGGGAGTTGAGAGAGAACAATGACACATCCTACAAATACAATGCAAGAGCTCAGTATTTTTAAGGTCACTTCTCCTTGTTATGAATATTCCTGATGGCTGCCTAAAATCAATTAGATTTAATACAGTCTCACTAAATTTCTGCTCCTTGGTACTACTGTAACACATTTTATTAACAGCATGAAAGGCAGTTTTGGAGTTTTAAAATCTAGAATTAAAAAAAAAGATAATGGAAACAAATGCTGCTTTTCTATAGACACTGTCATGAATTGAATTATGGGGTTTTTCCTCTTAAGTTTGCTTTTCATTTCTACGAATATTACATTGGGAAATCATCTTTTAGCTATTTTTTGTGTGTGAGTCAGATGCCCAGGTGGTGTAAGTTAGCTCCACTGACTTCACTGATGGAGTACGGATTTGTGTCCCCATGGAATGCAGAGCACAGACGTGTAACATTGCAGAGCATAAAACCTCTCTCATCTAGAAGAGATTATCTAGCTTCATGAGAATTTCCAAGTACTTAATATCTTGGACTAAGGACTGAAAAATTTGGTGGGAGCTTTGCCATTGTCTTCTCTGGAGCTATTGGGAAATACTCACATTGCTCAGTTTTAAGCTACTAGCTCAGATCAGATGATTACACAGAAATTTAGAAAAGGTAAAGTTGATTTTTTTATGGTCCAAATCCCTATTTAACAAAAAAAGAAAGAACTATATTCTGTTAAGCTCTTTTTTGAAATTCAAATTATGTTGATACCTTAGGGAAACGTCTGACTAGAGGCTAACAGGGTTTGAATGAGTTCTAGATGATTAACCTACTTTATATTGCTCTCACTACCCTGCACTGGTTAATCATTATCTTTAGCAGTCTTCAACAATTAGATAAAACATCATTTATTTCTTTTCTATATTTAGAAACCTTAAACTAATCTTATTTTTCCTTTATTTTTCATCATGCTTGGCATATGATGGAACATGTATAGTAGAATTAATGTAAGACAAATCCCCCAGTCTCTATCCTTGGCTGGATTCAGATGAGTTAATTCTTTACTGTCCCTCCAGGTCCAGTATCCATTACTGAATCAGATACTATGACTTTCTAACTGGCAATGAACAAATTTTACAATTCAGTCAGGCATTTTCTCTCTCAGAATCTGGTTTATCAGCTGTTTTGTTTTCTTTCCTGCAGCATTAGACAACTAATTGGGAATTCCGGTAAAAAGAAGCCAGTCTGTTGTTATGGTAGTTTCGTGATGCACTTCTGTGTATGTGTGATGATCAGATTGTGTGTTTCCCCTCAGAAAACAATTACACTGAAGTAGGAGGGCTATTGGGCTGCCAGTTATTATAGATGGGCTTTCTAATGGTGACTATATCATGGAAGCAAAACAGAGTTTTTCAGGTTCATTTCCAGACCTATCAGCTACAACCCTGCAGCCACAACACAACTAGAAATATGTAATCTATCTACTCTGCCTTTCCTCTGTTTCAGGGATATAAATTCAGCTTTTCAAGATGGTGTTTCAGAATGTGGTCAATTACTGGTGTTACAGTGATTTTTTCAAATTACATGAGATTTTGCAATGGCCAGTTCTGCTCTACGTAAAATATATATTTGCAATTCACAGAGGAATCTGACAAAGGGACTTTTACTGGATAACTAGAAAACTTTCTTTTTGTATCCTCACATTCTCCTACAAAATTTAAGTATTTTTGTAAGAAAAATACACTAGCTGGTTCTTACAACACTCTGCATGTTTGAACCATAATGTCAGAAGTGATATTTTTAACTTTTCTTAAGATGTTAAATTAATGAGAATTCAAAAGTATATTCTTTAACACATTTGCAAAAAGACCATATGCAAGAAAGGAACGTACAGCTGTGCTTATCAGTGTGCCTCATCATCCTTTTTTTTTTTCTCGTAGAATTCTAAGCTTATTAAGTAGAAATACATTTAGACATTGCTGAGGAAATCTCTTGGAAGAAAATAAATATAAGCAATTCATAAAATTGTTATATATAAACCAGACATTTGAAAGAAGTTTTATCTTTTCCCACAAGCAATGCCATCATAATAGCAGAAGATGTAATTTCTTTTGAGAGAAGGTACTTATCTGTGCCCAGTATCAGGGCAGAGTCAGCCTTTACAGCCTCAAATTAAAGAACCAATTATGATGAAGAAAATTAAATAGCTAGGAAAAACCGTAGGTTTCGACATATGTACATTTCTAGATTGCATAGTGGATCTGATTTTCATTTAACTATGTGCTGAATTCCACAAGAATGCCTAATTCTCGTAATTCATGGGACCATCAGGCTAAAGAAAATAATTTTCTCTGGACTTCAGAAAATTACCTAATGGCATTGTCAAGAATAATGCCCAGGAAAAGTCAGTCTTTTTTCTTTTTCGTTTTCCTGTACACCATCAAACAGAAATATGTCTCACTAAAGATAATTATTCCAAAACTTTTATACTTACTGAAAACACACAAATCCTCAAAAACTTTTATGTGGCATTGGAAAAGTGCAAAAGACATTGTGTGACATCAGTGTGTCCTACAGAAAGAACAGAAGGAATGCTAGCTGGTGAAAGTGCTCAACTGACTGAGAAAGAGACTTTTATCTCATGCTGCAGAAGGATGCAAATGAAAATCAAGAGCCTGTCTGGTTCTCTGTAAACAACTTCTTCACCTGACTCTGATGATTGATTAACCTTGAGCACGTACCCACAAGGCTCTCCTTGCAGCCCTAAGGTGCCTCTTAGCCCCTCCAAGCATTGCTGCCCCGGGCTCAGCTACTGTCCCCTGCAGCAGGATGTGACTCTGAGCCATGCACAGGAGCCTGTCACACCTACCTGTGTAGGTATCTGTGCTCAGATATCTGCTTTATTTACACTGCCTCTACATGGCCAGTGCTAGAAGTACAAATGTCACCTGAATAACTAAGACAAGGGTATCTTTGTGATGGCAAAGACTGGCTAATTTTGGAAACTTTTTATTTATGAGAATTCCACCACAGTTAAGAAAAGAACTACACATTGGGGGCATTTATTAAAAAAGAAAATAATTTGATATGCAAAATTGATGCATAATATTCTCTTTAAATACAGCTTCTTCAAGGAATTCAGTGCCACATTTTTAACATTTCCCAAGCCCATATGTTTCAGAAGCTACGTATTTAAATATCTCTTTCCCAGAACTGTAATAATAGAGGATTTCATTAACAACGTTTAGGAGTTTAAATTATTGCCACAGAAACTGATATATTATAGTGCACAAAGGAAAACAGAGAATAGTTTCCACCCCAGCATATTCCCAGTGTATATTATATGGTTTATAGGGAGAATAATCACATAAATGAACTATGTTTTTCTGTTTGAAAAGATATAAAGCTAGATTTATATCCAAATTAATAAAGGGTTATCAAAGTAAAATAAAAAAATTTTCACCAGCAAAAACCCTACATGAATACTAAGCACATACTGTATATTCTGCATGTAAGCAATTTGTATTTGAAAAGGTTCAAAGCTAGGGGGCTTCAGAAAGAAACTGTGAGGAGCTGCTGTAAATTCTTGAACAAAAATGGTTTTCTAATATGTCATAATAAATACCTTAGGATCCTTTGAGTTTTTTTACTATTTCTACACAGACTGTGTACTAACATAAATTTCCTTTTTCATCCATCCATCCATCCATCCATCCATCCATCCATCCATCCATCCATCTTCATTTTACTTAAATTAGATTGCCTAAGTCTCATTCATTTAGTACAGACTCAAGTCTTCCACTTCCCACTCAGTTCCTTGGCCATGTTCCTTGCTGGTAGTGTGTCATGTACTTGCTGGGCAGATCCTCTCCTGATCCTGGACTACACATGCTGGAGGCAGTGGATCTACATGGGACAAGTAGTTTTGCCTGTATTGTCCTGGAACAGAACAGAGGCACCAGCATTGCATTTAATGGGAATTTTTTGCTGGCTGTTTGTGTCACCACCCTTTCAATCACGAATTCTCTCCATGCAGAGAGGTATTATTTCCCTAGTGTTACTAACTCCTCTGGTCACATTTGCAAAACAAAGGAGATCACTGCACTGGAATTGAGTATAGCCTTTTAAGCCATGCCAATATTGTTTTAAAATTACATGCTTACTATTTAACAATTAAAATAATGTAAGGCTATCTGTGCACAAGCTATTTAATTCTACCCTGCCCATGACCTCTCACGTCCATCTGTGTACTTTGAATTGCAGCTAAAGCAACTTCATTTTTGACAACTTAAACACTGATGGTGTACCTGCTGCAGAAAAGAACTTTATGTGGGATAAGAATCTCTGTGGGAGCCCATAATGCAGGTGGTCAGCTCACAATGAACTTGCCTGAACTACTGCCTTTGCCTTGGTAAATTGATGTAAGCTGCAGCCTAATTTTAACTAGTATACCTTTCACAACAAAACTCAAAATTTGAAAATCTACATGGTCATATTTCTTTTGTGCTTCAGATCCTACCATTACCCAGGCATAGAAAGTACCTTCACTGGTAATTTTCAGCTCTAAAATGCTGTAGTAAGTCCTGTTGGAAGAATGAACATAATTCTGTGTATTTTTTTGTGTTTACAGTGTGTGATGCAGCTCTCTCAGTAGTTTTGATATGTTTATCACAGGTGATTAACTACTAGAAAATTTTCCAGCTCAATTCTCAGGTGGAAGAGACAATCCAAACAAGCATACTCTAAAACTGGAAGTGGTCTTAGTACAAATCTGTATTGGCAAAATGAGGTACTTTTAGCTGGCTAAGATGGTGTACCACCGTTGCAACTATGTTATTTTAGTCCTCCTTGTGGAGAAGCAAAGAGTCAGAAATTCCCCCTTCTGCTGAGCAGAATTTAATTTCTATATCCCACTGCCAGAGTCTCTTGATCAGATCCAGGGGAAAGTACTTTTTTGACATTTCATTCCTTTCTATGAAACAAAGTTTCCATTACAACCATTAGAAACTGAAACTTCAGCAGTGAACCCAGAGTGTGCTTTAGGGGTTTTGTAGGTATGAAATGTGAAAAAACAAAGGTTAGTAAACGCTAGTTGTACTTCAGCTGTTGGTATGCTGTGTGACCCAATGCTCTAGGTGTGGTCTGTTGAGACTAAGTTGTCCTTCAAGCCAAAGAAGTAAAAAAAAAGTTAGCAGGACATTTTAGACAGCTCTGAAGACCTAACTGTTGGCTTGGCCGTGCCCTGATGCTCTAATCATAAAGTAGTTTTGTACTGTTTCAAGCCAAAATACAAGTTTTATAGGGTATTTTCAATCTCCTAATATTTTTCTTTTGAATTTTATGACAATATAGTATCAACATGGTGAAATGAACTATGACGTTTTCTGGAATGCCCTGACTGTATTAAACCTTGCCCTCTCTGAACATGTGTCTGTACTGAGAATAAGACACAACTTATTTATTGCCAGAATCTGAGAACTGCATATGCCTCTGCCCAATACCGTTTAATCTCTTGTAAGTATTTGAGCATCATCATGTTACAACACAGAATTTAAGCTTACATGATCTAGGAAAGCTGCTGGGTACTCTTTTCCCCTTAATTTCCCTGGCACAGATCTCAGCTGATGCATATCTTTATGTTCTTCCAGGTACAGGTTTATAGGTGAATTTTTAAGATTTCACATCCTGTCCATAAAATTATTGCAGCAGCAAGGTAACAACAGAGTATACAGATTATTGACTTTTTGTTACTACAAATATTTAATTGGCTTGATAGCAAAATATTTATAGACAGCTAGAAAAAGCAAAACAGGAATTTGATTTAATACATAATTCAAATGACCTTGCTATTGGATCGTTTCTGACAAAGGTTAGAATTGAGAAAGAAATTTAAACATATGTATTTGCTATATAGTACTAAATATTAAAACAGAAAATATAGCATCATTCTTAATGTACTGCATAATGAGTGGAAGGGGTAATTGGCACTGGCTGTGATTTCAGTTCATTGCCAGCCACAGCCATTACTGTCCAAAGTTGCATTTTAGGCTGAATGCTGACTATTCTGTCTGTGGAGAAACTTTCTGTTCCCTCTAATTAAACTGGATAATGCAATTCATGAACTGTTTCTGGATCAGTGCTCTCCTCACTTTAATGGAAATCAATGAAAAATAAGCAGGCTTCTGCGGTAGGAAATAAAAGTACAAATTCAATCTCAGAAAAACAACCCATGAAGATTTGTCAAAAGTAGAGCACATTGGTGACCTACAGCCTTTCCTGGGCTTAATGCGCTGTGCTTGTCTTGGAAATGCTAAGGGCCAGATGGAACTATTACATGCTGCTTCGAAATGAGTTATCAAATCCTGCTGCTAGTACGTAGCCAAATAAGCCAGAGTTTTGAAGTAAGTTATCAAATCCTGGCATCAATGCACCACCAACCAGTGGTTTTGCAATAGACTGCTGTGGAATGACCAAAACAAATCTCAGCAGAAGGGAAGCCAGAACACTTCTGTGACTGCAATTACAATAAAAAAGGCTGCAGCCTGCCCAATGCAGCAAACCCTCTACCTCTAGAAACCTCTTCTTCAGCAGGTTTTGCCACTTCAGCTTCTCTTGAAAACTGCAAGATATAACAGTCCCTACTAAGAACAGAAATGCAGCACCAAATTAGATTCTCCTAGCCCTTCTCCAGTTCCTTTCCCTTTGCGTGTGCATAGGGAGCTTTAAATGATTTGTGTTTATTCTGTGGCTTAAAGCATTCTTCTTTTAACAGAGAGAATAGCTCCCTGTATTAATCTGGGGAGATATCACTTGGGTAATAGTGCATGATGTGTTGCTCCTAGAGGAAACCAAGTAGGATTTTGGACAGTAAAGAAGAAATTGGGTTGCTTTTCTACTTTTAATGATGTACCTGTTCAGATAGAAGTCTCTTTCTTATTTGTTGGCAGAGGGTGTGTAGGTATTTTTTAAATATTGTCACAAAATGCAATAAAGGTGGTTTCCATTTTCCAACAAGTGATGTAATTTGCAGGAAAATATTAATAGGTCTTGGTGTGAACCAACATTTCCATAACCTTGTAGTTGCTATGACAAGACAACTTTGTTGTCTAGGAAGCTAGAAAAGCCCAAACTTTGTGAAAGTGTTCCAGATCTGTAATGAAAAAAATTTGTCAAAATTCTAGTTTTAAAATTCTCCAAGAATCTTTCATATGCAGATTACCTCAGAAATCTGAGAATTTATACCTCATTTAACGCATGTACTTTATAATCATCATAAAGGATGCTTCATGATAGGTTTCTGTGGAGATTTAAGCATATTGTAGACCAGCAGCAAAAGCCCTTCAGTCCTGCAGGGGCAGCAAGGTGGATGACAACAGGCAGGTGTCAGCTGCAGGGGAATGATGCACATCATTGCAAGGGGTTGGCAGGGAAAATAGCCAGGCCTCTGTCTTCAAGTACAAAGCCCAAGCAGAGGGCATCTTCAAATAGCTGCTCATCATCATCATGTCTCAGATTCTCTATTTCATCTCTATATCCATTGCTGGTTTTGTTTGTTGCAATTGTTTTCCCCAAACTATTTCTCCTCTGTGTACTTCTTCCTGCCTCCTAAGCCTCAATGAAATGAAAATGTTTAAAACCATTAATTGCAAAGGCATCATTTGTTTTCCATGATGTGAAATGAATTCTTCCAAACACAGACTGTCTAGATGAAAAAAAAGAAGTCAAGATTATCTGTTAAAATGTTAAAAACAGTAAAAATGTCTTAACATTGTACATGATAACACATTATTCCTCAGTATTTTTGAAATTTTAATTTCTTAATAACTGGGATTTCATCCACTTGAGTTAGCTCCTACCTCCTCTGTGTGGCAGTAGTATTTGTTGCCATCTACTAAATCCCTTTAAAGAGGCAGGAATTACTGTTTGGTGTTGAATTGTAGAAAATTTTAAAATTCCCATGAAAATTTTTTTTTCATTATGATGACAGGATGCAGGTGAAATAATGAGAAAAAGACTTGCCTTCCATAAAGAACTGCACTGGAGTATGCCTAAAATGGATGTCTGTGAGTCTGTATCTGCTAGAGGACACCAGCAGTTCCTGGTAAGAGAAGTAAGAGGCTTCCTGATGCTTCTCTTAGCATGGATTTAACAGTTTAGTCAGAGTCTAGGCTCAACAGTCATTATCTACCTTAATTTTGTCACCTTCATATGATCCTTTAAATATTTATACATAAAACATTTAAACATGACAAATGCAAGCAAAATACTGGGAAATGAAAAAAAGACATTAGAGCTAGACTACAGATTCCTTAACAGTGTGTAGCTGATTTTCCCAAGTGAGGGTACTTAGTATACCTTAATATCAGACTCAAAATAGTTTCCTGAAGTTACTCATTTTTGAGTGAAAAAAACCCCCCAAAAACCCAAACTGAAAGCCATGCAGAACATAAATCTCTGAACCCTTACTCATCTCTGCCCTTGTATTTGTCATCCTCCTACCAGAAATAATTAGAGCCATCTCAAATTCTGCATCTTAATCTGACTAAATAATTTCCATGTAGATTTACCTTCCAGGGGTCTGTTTATGATCTTCAAAGCTCTTTCATCTTAAGAAGCCCTGTATCTTTGATCATTTGTTTCAAAATGTGTCCTATCATTCCAGTAAAAGGAAATTAACATTTAGAGGACACCTTCAGGTAATTCAGAATCCTAAAACAATATAGTCATAATTACTTGGCGAAATACAAATACAAATACTTGGAGAACAAAACAGGGATCTAGTCCTCTTCTTTCTTATTAAGGGAAGATTTTACAAAGAGAAGAGCCCTTTCTGAGATTTCACATGTATCAATAAACTATGTGGTGTCATCTTTCTCTGCCAGCACACAGAGATTGTAAAGTTTGGAGAATCAGGAAAAAAGCAAGGACATTCTTGTCTTTTGTCCTGCATAATTGCACTTCTTTTTCTTGTTCTGCCTGTAAGTCTGAACAAGATTTCTGAGGCTCAGGAAAAAACCAGTACCAGCAAGGGGAACATGCTGTCTGCCATCCCCATTCTGCCCCCTGCCTGTGTCTGCTCCCTGAGTCCAGTGTTGTGACCTACAAGGAAATTTTCTTCTATGACAATGGTTTTATATCAAGACAGTGAACAGTTGTGGTGTCAGCTTGCTTTACTCTAACAGCCAGGTATTTCCTTCTTTTACAAAGCACAAATCTGTTGAGTCTATTTGAGAACACAGAGTGAAGGACTGAATTGTGGGATTCAGTGTGGCCACATCAGCGCAGTAACAAGGTAACCAAAACATGGATACCTCCATTGCAGATAATAAAATCTGACTGCTGCTTCCAAATCTAGGAGCAAACAGAACCAGAGTAGATGCCTAATTGCTGCTTTGCCCCTCTATTTTTTATAAGAATGTTATTGTCCTGCCCACTGAAACTCATTAAGGTACAAATTACTCACAAGCTGTGAAGGAAAGTCATGTTATTTAAGATTCTTCATTGACCATCCTTGCTATGTTGTTGACAGTAGTTTTATTTATGATGTTTCACTGCTTTTTCAATCTACCATATATCAGACAATTTATCAGAAAGTTGTAATGAACTCGTGATTTGATGACATTAACAGCTGCACAAACAACACAAGCTGTAGATCTTCAGATCCGAAAATTCAATTTTATGTTCAAGTCACAGATTATCTAGAGTTTAGACTTTAAGACATCCTGCCAAAGGCTATTTCTTTGTGTAGTATCTCTGGCTGATTCCTAGGGTATTTCTAAAATTAAAAATGTGAGACTTCTGAAATATTTTTAAACTTGATGCCTCAGTGATTTATACAATTATTCTGATATGAGGAAGTACTAAAAAAAGGCTTTGAGGACACTATGAAGTTCCAGCTCTCTCTAAACTCAGTTAACCAAAATGGTACTATCTATATACACATCCAAATAGGAATGGGAGCAATACCTGTTCTGTTCTCTCCTTTACTGCTGGACAGTACTAAAACCTATTCTATATTCATGCTAGCAAAGGCAAATAGACTTGAAGTACTCTTCTGTAAATCATATTTATTCTCTCTACCTTAACATTTGAAACAGTGTCTTTTTATCAAAACCATTCATTTTGTTTCTATGATACACTGAAAACAAAGACAATTTTAACCAATAATGAAATTTTTGTGTGAACTAAAAGCAAATGCTACAACTATTTTGACAAAGGATTGGAAAGGACATCATTTCAAAATGTAGAAAGTAGCAGTGGAAAGGATTTCAGATAAGATCGTAAATTAAAATGACCCCAATACAATAACTATTCATAGATAAATAATAACTGTCCCCATAGCGCCTTACAGAATTTTAAAAATATTTTATGCTTTCCAATGAGTAAACAATAATTCTGTGTAAACAATGTGATGGTATTACTTTTTGTTCTGAACAGTCAGCCTTTTTTATGCACACTCTTGAATAAGGAGTTCAAAGGATAACACTTTTTGAAATACTATCTGTACATGCCAAAGAATCCATTTGAAAGCACTGCTCTTGGTGATTTTACACTGCCAGTAAGACATAGCAATTCAAACTCGCTCTGTCAAATACACCATTTGTCTCACAGATTACACAGCACAACCTTTCTTTTTAAGCTTGTTAGTACTAAGTATCCTTCAACACACTGGGGATGATATTTAACACTTTGCCTCTTGAAACCATGAATCCACTCTCTGAAAAGGGAATTGCTTTGTCACAGATAATTCATAATAGATCCACATACTTTAATTTTAAAATACTGTAATTTACAGCACAGAATTACCAGTACCATCAAATATTTCCTGTAAGGATAACTACGATGTTTGAATTAAGAGTGCCTATTTGCTAAAAAATCAAAAAACTTATATTTGAAAGCAAAGTAAGATTAATTATAAGAAGCTATCCTGGTATCATGGTTCAATGAGAGGAATACGAAATCTCCTTTAATGCAAATGAAAACCAAATGTGAGTGTAACTGTGAAGGGCCGTAATATTTGCTGTCCCTATAGCAAAGAAGGGCAAACTGAGAACTGACAGTTTCTACTGAGAGGTTGTCATGAGACTGGCCACGGATTTGAGTCCATGTTAGTCTTTGCAGATGCCTCAGTCACCTCACTGTGGCTTTGTTCATTCCTGTCGTAGTATAGTTTAACATCTTTTCATAGCCCTACTTCACTATTCTCTCTTGAGAGTCCACAGTACAGAATGCAGCTAATCTGATAAGGGTGCTGCTGCAGGAGTCTGCAAAGCCACAAAACTAATAAGCAATATAGCAAGGAAGATAGTTAACTTTTCCCCCCAACACATGTAGTAGCCTAAATTCCACAGAACACACATAGACAATGTTCTTATTCCCCATCTCATGTTGATAAATGCAGGAAAAAATTAGGAGCTTGATCCAGTATCAAATTAATCTCGTCTTGTCCTTTGCAGTCTTTTTCTTTAGCTCTCTATTCCCAAATAGAAAAAATGCTTGCAACTAGAAATCAAATTTGAGCTCTGAAATGTAACTTTGTACTGAATAATATTAAAAATTTGAAGGTTATGAACAGGTCATTGTAATTTTGTTAACCAGGTACTTAATTCCTTACTCTTTAGTCCTAAGTATTTGGTGTAGCTCTCTTGCCTGCTTTTTTCACACAGTTTTCCCTTTTGTCTGTTTGACTGCAATAGTGAGAGAATAACCATTATATTCTGTTGAGAATGTGTTTTTGGTGAGGTAATTCTGTTTTCCAAGATTTTTTGCATCTCAATGTGTTTTTTGCTAGACAACTAGATTCCAAATAAAAACATTTTATCTAAGAGGCCTTTTATTATTCTGAGTATTCTATTTTTCTTGGACAGCAAGAATAACTAGTGAATTGCATCTTTCTCTTTTGACTTTTAATTCCTATTGTTTTTGAAAATTGTGGGCAACTTAAATAGGAGAGAGGAGGAGAAATATTGCAGGAAAAACTGTGAAAGGTTGTAGGGGAAAAGAAACTGAAAAAACTAAAAAGGAGAGAAAGAATAAAGAAAATCTTCAGGAAAATGGAGATTATGCTCTTTTCCTGAGACTTTTATATGAAGTCTCATAGACTGAGCATGATCCTCTCCCCTTTCATTCCCATATCACACCTTCTGCAGAGAGGTACCAAGACAATACATTTGTAGCAGAGCTCCATCCTGCACTGGGATCGATCCCATGCGCCTTCTGTCTCATAGGATTGAATGCCTGCATCCAGCATGGGGTGAAAGCTAACAGATTCCCACTCTGTTGTGAGAGCCAGTGCTGAAGTTCAGTGCACTGAAGGAAGTTGAGAATTCAAACCTTTTGTAAGGTCACAAAATTCCCAAATAGGGATTATGCCTCACTGCACATTTGGGGCAGAATATCACTATTGGCTGAACGCCATTTCCATATGGAGTCAGCCTCTTCCTGCTTTCATTTGCAGCAGCAAGTATCTGATATTGAATATTTTGGAAAGCTCACCTGAAAAAATTCTTCATGCTCGTTCTGAAGTGAAATGCAGGCAGCATTGCATACTTCTAAAGATGACTGTGCTGGCTGAACTGCAGAGCATTTCACGTCCTGATTATTAGACTCTGAGTGCATTGAGAAGAAAACTAGGCAGCTAACAGGTGTGGGGTTTTTTGACTCTGGCTTATCTCTGCCACATTCCTAGCTGGACATATGGCAACCACGTTGTCAGTCTCAGCAGATTCAACAAGTACTTCTCTTGCAGGAAAACCCTACCCTCATTTGCATTAGAATTAATTCCTCCAGCTCCAGATTTTAGGCATGATGGTAGAGTGTGCCGAATTCTTCAATGTATAAATACCACGCTGCTCTCAGATGAGTGCCTTCTAAAGAGCACAAAATTCACTAGGGAGAAAAAGAAAGCATTGAGTTTGGGTTTCCACAGACACACAGCTGATAATTCCCATAGATTCGGGGGATTTTTAAAATTACAAAATACAGTAATTTCCATGTTCTGCAAATGGCTGTGGGAGACATTATAGAGTGCTGGAAACTTTACCCAGTATGAACAAAGGCTGAGGTTTTTCTTCTGTAGTGAACTCAAAGCTGTTGGTACATTTTGTATCTTTCTACAGATTCTATGCAAAATTTATCTTCTGCCATTACACTGGTGTGGCTCTTTGTTTCCTTTATTTCTTTAGTTGTACATGTAGCTCTCAGTGTTACTGCCTCTCTTTTCTTTTGTCTTTCTTATTTATTTTCTCTCTTATGATTCATGTTAGACATTATTCTGGTAGAGATAGGAATTTCTATTTGTTCTGTCATGTGAAGCCTGACTGTACGATATTTCTTTGTTCAGTCCTCCTACTGATTCATTCCCAAATTGCAGAAACAGTGGGTTTCACATGTATTCAGCTATCTTCTTGTCTAAAGTATCAATACAAATGCATTACATTTAGTTGTTAAAGCCAGTAATTAGTTCTAGTTTAAACTGCAACTCAACTACATTTAACACTACACTAAATTTTAAATGAAGCATTTTTGAGATCCAATACGGAAAACAAAGTGAAATTTGTTATGGAATGAAGCCTTATCCCTTCCAAAATCAGTTGGGTTTAATCCAAGCATTTTCTATCAATAAATTCAAAAGGACTTTGACCCTTTAAATGACATATTTTATTTATAAATTTGTTTCAAAACAAAGAATGCACAACATTTTGTTTGGCCTTTTTTTAAATGTCAAATTAGGGCTGAAGTAGTTAAATCATAAACTCTAATTTCAAGAGGCATCAGTTTGTTTTTATAAACCATATTTTACAAGTATTTATTGTTTTACAAATTATGATGAGCACATATTGTCTTCCTGAAAAAACATTTTGACAGAAAGCTTTAATGAGCTCTGTGTAGAACCCAAATGATTCAGATATTGCTTATCACACCCCTAAGCTGGACCAGCACTGACAGGCTCATTCCTGTCCTTATCAAGAGGATGGGAAACATCCTACTGAGACAAGGACAATTTCTCTAGCACTCACTTTTATTTTTCTCTGGCATTCAGGCTCTGCAAGTAACTGTGCCAAAAAGCAATATCAGAAGTATTTTTTGGAGTTACACTGTCAAAGAGATGACAGGCTGTGTCCCAACCTTGTAACCAGGTCATCTTTATGGCTGCTCACACAAGGCTGCCTGCTGGTAGAAGCTGTTTTTCTTATGTTGCCTTCAGGAAACAACAAATCAGAACAAGATTTTTTTTTTCCCTAATTAATTTTTTTTAAATGGAGGCTGCTGAATTATAGGCAAATATATATAGTTTTTAATATATTATATAAATAGTTATCTATGATATATTTCTATTTATAAAATGTAATATATATTTATAAAATATAATATATATTTATATTATTTTTTCAGTATTATACTTTAAATAACAAGACTTTACTTTACCATGATTGAATAAATTAAAGTTGGGTACTTTTGAAACAAGTATCCTGTAAGGGTTGTGTGTACTTTTGATGCTTATTTCAAGTACTGAATTGGCAGAAGGGTTGTGTTTCACCACTGGGCTTGTACTTTCTAGGAAGCTTTACTATACCAAGGCAATGAAAAATTGAGCTGTAGTCTCAGGTACCTCTTCAAAAATGTGACTTTTCCTTCAACACAACTTATTTTGGCTGAGGAGAAAAACAACTCATCCATAGTGTATAAGGAAGCCTCTACGCAATGATGCCAGCAGAGAGATACTTGCATCTGCCTAGACATTTTCTCTCTTTATAGTCATAGTTTAAATCTAGCTTGAATCAAATAATTACAGCACATTGCTGTGATTAGTCCCTTGAAACTATTTTGATATGAAGACAAAATAAGCCACCTATTAGAATTTACTCTTCCCTTAAAAAATGTGTAGTATTTTCATGTTGGACTAATTGGCAAATGAGTACCCATGTTCCCATCAATGGCTGCACCCTCTACAGCCTGCCATCACAGAATCATAAAAAAATGATAATAATTGTGTTCCAAGTGTGAGCTCATGGTATTTTAAACACTGCACAGCATGTTTTCAAGTTTTCTCTTTCATCCAGACCTCCATGTTTTGATATATTATTTATTGAGAAAATTCTTATTTCAGTAATATTGGAATTCAGAGTGTATTTTCTACCCTCTCCTTGCCGCCGCAGCATCATAATAAAAGATGGACTCAAGCTTTTAAGGAAGTTGAACTGAAATAGTAGTGTTATTTGACATAAGCTCTGCACAAGGAGCAAACAGTCTCCTGTAAATAGCAGGATTCTGCTACTGCTTCCGATTATGTCTCTCATCTCTGAGTGTTCAGGCTATGGGAAAAATGGAAGTTTGTGTATCACAGCCAAGATTTGCAGCTTTTCTAAATATTAATAGCATTACCCTCCTCTTTTTTTGTGTGTAATTAGGTCATTCTCCATTTGTTGAGGAGTTAAATAACATCACCCTAGTATTTATCTGTCACATGGGGAAGGGCCAATAGCAGGAATTCTGCACAGGCATATTGGAGCACAGTTTGAAAAAGAGCACCAACTCCAGGTTAGGAATTGGCTAAGAAAGGAACAAACCCTAGGGACTTATTCATGTCTCACTTTTGCTTTTCTTCACTGGAGTACTCCATCAAGTTACTTGGCTGTGCTCACAAATGCCTGTACCTTAAAAAAGATAAATATTACCAAAAGAATGACAAATGCTCAGCACTTCTGCAAATTGTGTTGGATATATGCTGTACATATGAAATCAATATTAATTACATTAAAACACCTGTATTACAAACCAGTAACATTCATTGAATCATAGAATGAGTTGGAAGGGATCCATCAGGATGATTAAAGTCCAACTCCTGACCCTGCACAGAACCAACCCCAAGAGTCACACCATGTGCCTGAGAACATTGTCCAAATGCTTCTTGAACTCTATCAGGCTTGGTGCTGTGACCACTTCCATGGGGAACCTGACCACCCTTTAGGTGAAGAACCTTTTCCTGATGTCCAGCCTAAACCTCCCCTGACACAACTTCAGGCTGTTCCCTCGGGTCCTGAAGAAGGTCACCAGAGAGAAGAGATCAGTGCTGCTCCTGCTCTTCCTCTCATGAGGAAGTTGTGACTGCCCCCAATCTTCTCCAGGCTGAAAAACCAAGTGACCTCAGCTGCTCTTCGTACAGCTCTCCTTCAAGGCCCCTCCCCATCTTTGTTGTCTTCCTTTGGATGCTCTCCAATAGCTTAATGTCCTTTTTATACAGTAGTACCTAAAACTGTGTGTAATATTCAAGGTGAGGCTACATCAGTGCAGAACAGAGCAGGAAAATCACCTCCTTTGGCTGGCTGGTGATATATTATTTACTCCAAAATGAAAATAATTTTTACTTTGAAAAGAAAAATAAAAAATATTATTTACTTAAAAAATGTAATTTACTCTAGCATTTTTAAAATGTTCTGAATATTTATAAGGCCTTTTGAGTCATTACTAGGTAACAGAAATAGATGAAACCATCCTCTGGTGGATTTAAAATATATATGCTTGCAGAATGTAGTAAATCACTTCTTTTGTTTTTTTTTAAATTGTTGACAAACATTAATATCTGTGTCCCAATGGCTGCAAAAGTAGTATTTTTAATGTGCTGCATTTTTTCTTTAGCTTTTAGTATTGACATTATACTCTATAACTTACATTAATAATTCAAAATGGAGATTAACCTACAACATACATAGTATGGATTTACTTTGGGACTATTCTCCTTACGATTCTTCTGTCCATGCCTGATTGTATTCTTTTTTCTCATTTTGTTGCTCTTTTTAACCATCCCTTCAGATTTCTGTATTCATTTTTGATGCTTTTTTGTCCACTTAAAAAGTGTATAGAGATGCAGATTATAAGAACTCCATCACCTGCAGTTTACTAGAAACCCTGACCTGAAATATTGAGTATCTGTTAACTGAGTGCTTGTTCTGCCTAGAGGATATGGTAGGAGCTCTGCGTGAGTAAAGATGTTTTCATATGATCCATATACTGCATGCTCATTTGGAAGTTATTTATAGATGTGCTGTGCTGTTTCCATTTTCTATCCCTTTATCTCTCTCTCAGGATTAGTATTGCTTTCTGCCTCCCTCTGAATGTGAGCATTTCTGTCATTGTGATTCTGCTACTCTGATCCATTATTTTCTACCTCCTTTATTTAAAACAAGTCATTAATTGAACTTCATACGTTTGGGTAAAAGGAAGGAACATGATACAAATGGATTCAGCTGCTGTCACATCAGAAGCAGGACAGATTGTGTGTTACAGTTTTACCCAGGCCAGTAAAAAACTGAATTCATAGTGCACTCCCAAGTGTTTGGGGAAAATATAGGATTAACTTTGTGGTGAGTTAACTGCAGATCATTTCATTCTCCCTTCTCCCTTTTCTCTGTCAAGGCATGAAGCTGTAATTCAGCTGTAGCTGAACAGTCACCTTGGCCTGTTTTGAGTGCAGACCCTCACTGGAGGTGTGATTCCCATGGCTCCCTTTATTCATGGCCAACCCTACATCATTCCCACTACCATTTGTACAGCCAGATGATGAACTGGATCATGGACTGATGTGGCTAAAAAACCCAAACTATCAAAAGAAAAGCAAAAATCGGTTGGCTCAGCCAGACTCACTGCATTGCCATGCAAACCTGGGAAAAGAAAGTGCAATCACAGTGATCGGCAGTTGCCCATAAGTATCTTGCAGTAAAGCAGCCATGGAATTGTGTCAGTCAGGCAGTAGTCCTGGGGGATGGGAGGGAAAAACCCTATTCACTATTTGAGCTAGAGATCAGGGCTTCCTTTTTCACAAGTTTAGGTGTCTCAAAGTTAAATCAGGAAGGTGTCAAGAAACACTGGACTTGCATGAAAAAGGTTTTTGCATTACAGTAATCAAAAAACCAAGTATTCAAGACAATACTGTGAAGATCCCTTTTTATTTTTTTCACTTAAAAGAGTATTCAGCAGCCCTTACTAAGGTGGACAGAGAAATGCTAGCATAATATAAAAGAAAATCTGTCCCAAAAGATTTAATATGTGGGAGAAGGGAAAGTGACATAGTACTAAGTTCATCTTAGTTTACAGTAACAAATTCTTTCAGCAAAACTACATGGAGGAAGGAATTTGGCTGAGTTCTTGAAACAGTGGGAGGGGAAATGAGCTGCTGGAGATTGAAACGAATTGGTTTCTGGGGCTCTTGGGATGTTCTGCCAGCCCTGTGAGCAGTACACTGTGCACTGCTTTTGATATTAGATAGTCTGTTTGTAAAGAGAATAAAATACCCAATGACTGTATCTACTCATTTTCTTCCAAACAAGAAATAATCCTTGCTAGAGCCCAAATTGTCCATAGGACTTGAAAGTGATGACAGTATGGAGTGCATTAGTATAACCAAATAATCATAAATAAAGCATTTTATGATTTTCAGCTGAATGCTTTCAAAAAATGCTTTCAAAAAAGGCGGACACAACGTTTTCAACAGTCTGCTTTCAGAAATAAAAAGAAACCCATTTGAACTTGGCCAGTTCAAAACGTACTCTTGGCAATGGAAACTTTGAAAGATGCAGCATATTTGGCATCATTTGTATCTGTTGGCTTATGTTACTTCTAATACAAGCATTTCAAACAAAGATAGGATGTTTTCTTAGCTCTCTTGGAATGTTGACATTAAATCATCCATACCACAGGGATACTTGTCTAAGGACTGCACAGGCCATTATGCACTTCCTTGGAAGAAAGAACAAAGATAACACTAAATCTGGTGGTTAAATAGTGTAACTTAGACACAGCAGCAAAAGACTAATTCTGCTTTTTGGAACCAAAAAGCAACTGGTAGTCAGACAAAAATATTAATATCTAGATAACTAGAAGTGTAAAAGGACCAGGGAAAATGAGGAATATTAAGGAATAGTAATGCAATGTTATTTTTGGGGAAAGAATTTCAGAATGGGATCCTATAGAATATTTCTGGATATCTTAGCCTTGTGTAATATTTGAGCATTTTAGTTAGTTAGTTACATTTTATAGTATTATTTTCTAGTTATATATATAAGTCAAGCCTATATAATGAATCTTAACAGCATTAAATACTTCTATTAATACTTTTAAAGTCTTGTGTGCATTGAAATGCTTCATTGCATTGATATTAACTGAAGCACAAGTGGCAGATTCTGCTCCCAATCATGCTGGAATCATGCAGTTCACTGGACAGAGATACCCCAGTTGCAATAGGATCACTGAAAGTAAAACTGCATCATGCTTTCTTGCCAGAGTCAGTTAAAAATTAACTCAAATATTACATAGGCAGTATGAATTCTTTTTCACCATAACAAAGATTAAGGTTCCATACAAGTGCTCAGGTTCCAGGGGAGAAAAATATTCAAAATTGTGTAGATTTTTTGCTGAGGACAAAATTAAAGAAGGATTCCCAACCATAAATAACTTTTTTCTCCCACTATTGATACATTATTCATCAATAACTTATTCTTGCTGGAACTTCCACAATTAAGGATATGCCGGGATTTGCTCATACATCTTTTGAACATAATATTGTATTAACAAAATATAATAGTTGATGATACAATATTAAAAATGAAATACAATAAAATATATCAAAATATAATATATATTTAATAAAAGAAATATAATAAACCCGATCATAATCACAACCCTCCCCCTCATCCCCCCCCTTATTACAGAATGCAGTGTCATTTAAAAACACTGAAGGATTTGTGCACAAAAGGATAGAGAGATTTGAGAGAAAGTCTCAGCTTTGTTCTTGGTGTTATTTACATAGATTGAAATGTCAGGTTAAAATTTCACAGAAGAGAAAAAGCCCAGCTGCTCTGGAAGCAGGGAGAGGCAGGGCCTGCTTCATACCTCGACCTGGCAGCCTTCTTCTTAACATAAATGGGGGGAAAGCAAATGAAAGCCAACACTTCCTCAGGAACATCTAACAGTTTGTGCTTTATTTGCTTTTGTACAGGTTTTCATTGTCAGAAATGAAAATTTCTCTTCAGAATATGTATTCAAGTACCTTTAAACATATTGGTACTTCGATGCACATACAGTTTCCATTATTGAAACAATTTAATATGATTTGGTTTTCAGATTTCTAGCATGTAGCATTATATATTTCCTAACAATCAGACTAGAAAAATAGGGAAATGTAGAGAGCTCTTCTCAGTGACAGAAAAGGGATACATTTCTTCAGTTAATTTACAAGACTCCCTTGTTTGCCAAGATATTTATACATATATTTATATTTTCAAAATTAATACTGTATTTAATTTTGACATAATAAATAATCTTTTCTCTAAACATATTGCTTAGGATAAAACAATGCATCCAAATAATTTCTTTTTCAGTGCTTTGTTAACATGTCTAGAATTGTTCTCACTCTTTTCCTAAAAATATTGCATTCTGGTCCTTTTAGTAACTACTTAAGAGGAGCTTTCAATGAAAACCTCCAAGAAAGAATGTTTTGAGAGTAGGAAATATTCTTGCTATCTGTGTGAAGAGCTTTGGGATTCCTTGTCTTGTAATTCATCTTGCAAACCAAACATATTAGTTTTCGTGGGCTAAGACTTCTTGTTTCCTCAGCTTTGTTAGTAATATCTTGTGGAAAAAACCCCTGATTTTAGCTCTGTCCCATTCATCAAATAAAAAACTATTCCCTGCCTTTATACAATGGCAGAATGATTACAGCCATTTCCAGCAGCTTACATGGTAACAAGATTATCTATAAATGGCACAAACCCACATTTCTGTAATAACTGGAAAAATGGAGAAGGGTGGAATTTATACCTAAGTTTATTTCCTCCAGTACTTCTGTGTTTGCTCTGTAAAGCTGATTTACTGATCTCTTTTCTGCTGCTGATGCTAATGTTTTGAGGTGTCTACCAAAAGAAGGAAAAAGAGTAAAGAAAACTTTGAAAGACAGAGAAACTAGAACCAAACCTCAATAAATCCATTACCTAACCATAAATATAAGGGGGTTTACACATCCAACCTATCCTACCTAGGAAAGCTGAATTGTGTTACAGTACCTTAATTTGTTCTTGTAAGTCCTCCTGTGTTCTGTCTGTGCACTTGCATTTAAATTCAAGAACCTTTGCATAACATGCTGCAATAATCTGCTGCCGATTTTAAAAAGTCCTATCTATAAATGTTTTCCAAGTAATGATATCCTTCCCAGCCATAAAAAACTGGGTGCAAGCTTCTTTAGAAAGAAAGTGGTCATAAAATGAAAGATTAACAATCATCTTAAAGACAATATTGGAATGTCTGTTCACTTAAGAGGTGCCCCTGTGAGTTCATAATCTTCTTTTCCTTTTTCTTCTTTCCTTTTAAATCTCGTTATTGATGCTGGAAGTAGTGCATTGATCATCTTGAAAGATCAGAGGCACTACTGAGTTTTCAAAAAAGTATTTTTTCATATACCTCATACCTGTAAGCTTTCCTTTGCACAGACAGACATAATCTGGGTTTACTGTTGTCCACAAGGCATCCTTGTGGGTTTTCATTTTAGCTCTGCAAGGAGTGCCCTTGGCCACAGCATTGATCAGACTTAATATATATTTTGCTTCATAGTAACACTCTGCCTTTTACAGTCACAAATACTGTAACTGTAGTTTTAGTGTCCTTTCACCGGAATTTTATTTTAAAAGAGAAAATATAAACAATGAAATGTACAACTGAGCTAGTGGTTTCCTCAGGAAAACTTAACATTGTCAATGTTTTCTGAGTTGTACCTTAAATATTCATAGAGATCTATAAGCAAACAAATGTTTTAGCAATAAATATGGGCTTAGATACATCTAGCATACTAAACTATTTTTTTCAAAGTGGGCTTATTATTATTCTTATTTTACTATCAAACTTATGCAAATATCATTGCACCACCCTTCAGAGGTTATTTTCTGCAACAAATCTTTGCTATTCAAAATGACTCTGGCAAAGCACCTAAAACCTGAAACCCACCCACTGTGTTTCTCTATACTTGGGTTCCTTCAGTAATAACAGATCAAACACAAAATGAAGTTTGTAGGTGCATTTCCTTTGCCTCCGCCTAGTGGTAGATAGATAGATAGATGCTGTGTTTGCCTTGGCTATTGAAGATGCTATTTAGTAGCCTGTTTCCCTCTTGAAAGTATGTTGCCTCACGCTCCATTTTTTAATCAACATTTACATTATAAAAGTTACAGGGGTTGAACGTCTTGCTGTGATTGCAATGTGATTTCTACTCTGTCCCTCATCTGAGCAAGCTTGGAGATCCCAGAGCAGCAGCTTAGGCACATGAAAGCATCTTGTGCCAGTTTCTGCTTCTATGAAAAGATATAAAAGTCTGGAAAGCCAAAACCTTCCAAGTTTCCCTTACCATCTACATCCTAGTGAACTGGGCAGCAGATTCTGGCATCCATTCTAAACGTAACATCTCAAAGAACAATTACTGTTGGAATAAGTATCTTTATCTCCTCTTTTACCATGTGCTATTGAATCCCCTTGTAAGCAACTGATTAGCAGAGCTGATGTTCCCTTCAGAGACTGTGTATCCATCAAACTGTGATGCTAGGAGTTCTCTCCAAAATGGACTTCGGAGCCCAAGGCACCTTTGAATACAAAAACTGTTCTCCTTCTGGATTCTTCACATATTCTGAGCAAACCTGCTGCTTTTACTGAGTCTTGCAGTCATGAAGGAGAAAGAGTACACAAAGTCACCCCAAAGCTTACGATGCCTCTTTGACAGCACATGCTCTGGCTGTCACACCTGCTAGACAGCAGATATTGAAATAACTGCAGTGTTACTGCAGAGTCTTAAGGGAGTAACTGTCTTCTTAAAGTTGCTAATAGTTTTATATTCATTGTATTTTTTTACTTCTTTTGTAATGTCTGATGCTTGACACACATAACAGACCTCCAGTGCTAATATCAGTTACCAAGCAGCTTCTTCCTTTAGAGGTTCTTTTGTAAAGCAGGACCCAAAAGTTTTTCTCTGGAGACGTGCTGTTAGATCCTTATCTGGAGTAATGTTTGAGACGTCTCTATATTATTTCAAGCTGTTTTTCTTAGTATTGATCTTCAGGATCAAACTTTTCAGTGTTAGGGTTGGTGCAACGTTGCTGCTGCCTTTTCTATCATCTTCTCACTCTTGGATCCTGGCTGTGTGTGTTTGTCTGAGAAACCTTTGCTTAAATATCAACACACTGAGCAATGGCACAGCACAATTTGAGACAACTATTTCTGTACATATGATTGTGAGAAAAGAAAATTGAGCATATATATTAAATAAGTCTGTTCTCTGATCTGAATAAATAACAGAAATAACTTTTTTGATAGGCATGGATCACACTCGAACGGTCAGCAATATTGCAGCAGTCAGAGCAAGCCAACTGCTTTATCATATTTCACTTTGTTTAGTGCAGAGCATTTTATAAATAGTAGTATTACTGGTCAAGTAGTCAGCAAGATTAGACAAGCATTCAGTGGAGTTGTGGGTTACATATTACTGGGTTCAGTCAAATTGTGTTTGGTAGCAATGATTTACTTAAAATATTGTGACCTTGTATTCATGAAAACCACTAACATCTTCATCTCCAGACTCATGCGTGACCTTGGGACTAATTTTGTTTGGTATTAGATATTTGCCCTGACAGTCCCAAAAATGTGTATGTACAAATAGCTCTTTTATTCCCAGCATTTGCAATTGTTAAATCCTGCTCCGATTCTAGCCAGTCAACAAGGCTGATCTCTCATTTTACTCTCAATTAGCACCTCAGATAAAATGGCACATAGGAAAAATATGCTTCTGGAGGTCATGCATTCTTGGCATGTTATAGGAGTGGTTTATATTCAATTTCTCCATCCTAGAAAGGATTCCTTCACCCTGACAACCCAAAAACAGAATGTATGTCCCCTATGTCTGTCATACTTGATTCTCAATTTTGAGCTGCAACGATCTGATAAATCAGTTTTTTGCAACTGATGTTTTCATATTTTTTACTGGCATGCTTCAAGTATATACTTTGAATCTGATATACATCAGCTGTAAACCTTTTCATTTTTTATCTTGTTATTTTAGCACTAGTAATTTTAAGATTTAGGAATAATCTCTGCCAAAGTTATGCCATATTTGGCACAGCTCAAAACTGCAATTTATGTAAGTTTTGCAGATTTCTTCCCCACACTCAAAACTATCCTATTAAGCAGGCAGAAAACTAGTAAGGATTAAGGTGAAGAATTATACAGAAGACTGTAAATTTTTACCCAGCAACCTTCCTTTAATTCCCATCCTCTGTTGCTCTGTCAGGGTGCTGACATTACAGATAAGCTCTGTGCAACATGGCCTTCTTCCCAGTTCCTCAATGAGTCACAGCATTGCAGTGGGAGCTTGAATGTCCCTTGGCAGGAGCAGCAAATGGAAATGGATGGAGTAGCTTAAGACTCTTCCCAACAAAACCCTTGTACCTATGGGCCCTCCTTTGTGAGGATATAGGAAACCACACATGTGTACCCATTAGCTTGGGTAACAAAACCATTTGTTTGCCACCCTGATATCCAGCAGCTGATAAGGAACAAACTGTGTAGGAGCATGTAAACTTAAATACATACTATTACTAGTGACTACTGGGCTCGTTTTGTTTGACAGCTTTCTTCATCAATTTACCAGGAATTTTGAAGAAGACTATGCTCCATTATATTACTGTGCCAATGTACTTAAATTTTCATTAATAATCTGAAGCTAATGGTATGCTGGGCCAGCAACTTAATTTTACAAGATCAAGACTTGACTATTCCAAAGCACTGAAGTTATTCACTGGGTATGGAACGAGTCCAATTCTCTCAGATGAGAATTTACATGATATTAAATATATTCTGATAGCACAGTGATAAAGAAGATTACAAGAAAATAGTGTGCAGAGCTGTACTGGCTGCATCCATCATCATATTACTGTGGGGAAGATTCTTTCCCACTTCAACTTTGAGTTTAAAGAACCTCCCACAAAATGCAAGTAAAAGGAGAGGTGTTCAAATCTAACAACTCATGTTTGTTACTATTAACAAGCCTCCGATGTCAACAGTCATAACAAGTGGTTTGGATCTATTATGAATCATCAGAAAATAATTCAGGCACATTATATCAAAAAACCAGGCATTCAATTAGTAGCTAGAATGTTAATTAATACACATGGATCAAAATTTTTTTTGTACAGTAGGTCTCCACACAGCATAATCCTGACTTATTAATATTAATGAAGTACACCGATCCCCAAAATGTACAGCAAGTTTAGGCAAGTGCCCTTACAAACAGCAAAGATGTCAGACACCAGTGTGAAATAGCATTGCCAAATTCCTGGGTATCTCCTATCTTTGTCTGGTTTTTGACTATGGGCTATTATTGCACAGGCCAAGGACGGATAGTTGTGATTTGTGATTTGTGCTTCTCCACAGCTACCCACAGCTATCTGAACTGGAAAATTGCTGACTGGACAGCATCCAGCAGCTGCCCAGGGCTGTGCTAGAATGGCCAGAAACTTGGGAAGGTGATCATTAATCTGTGCCCGTGCTGCTTGGGCAGCTATCAGGCTCACTCATGACCTGCCTAGGGCATTGCAGGATTTCTGACAGAGGCTCAGTGTTGCTCTCTCACAGATCTGAATGAGCTGGCAGGGCTTATGCCAAGCACTTAGCCATCAGTAAAGGGCAGAGTAAAGAATCCTAAATAGAAGTGAATATATGAACAAAAGAAAAGAGTTGGCAGAAGTTATTGTTTAGGCCTGATAGTTTTGTTTCTTTGCCTCACCTTCCTACAGACAACATTTTTTTTAATCTCTGTTATGTTTTTGAATGCTTTTACTGAGCATGTTGTCAGTGTTATAAAGGTTTCTTTTATGTATTGCTGTCCCTTTTGTTCATGTTCCAGCCTACTATAGGGAACACCAAGTTTTCTTTCTAGTCCTTGGTCTAGGAGACAGCTGCAGATGCCTCAAATGCAGTGTCCTCAGCCCTCTTACTAAGTACTCTGTTGTGCTTCTCTGTAGCATCCCAGCACTTCAAGGGATTTAGGCCAAGTGAAAAGACATAGAGAGCTGAAACCAAATTTCTTCTGAGGTTGGACCACTGTCACCTCGTGAAGCTTATATTGTATCATTAAACATGTACTAGCCTGCAATATCAGCAGGCTTGTATCTCAGCAATTGGTTAAAAGGATTCCACAGAGAAAATCTGGAGATTCAGGCACTTTGGACTTGAAGCAGTTGTATGTGTAAAGCAGGAGTTGTAATTCCTTCTCTCAGGCATAAGATTTGAAAATAACTTTTCACAAAATGAAGCACACAAAGGAGGACATAGGATTTTTTTTCTTGCATGTATTAAATTTCTCTTTTTAAGCAGTTGTCTCAATAAAGGATCACTGGAGACATTCACTGTCTCTAAATCTCTTGTTTTAGGAAGTTGTTCATCTGATCTTATAAAACATTAAGCATTACTTGTGATCTTTGATCACTGTATTTTAATAAAACACCATAACCCTTCTTTCTTCTATCCTCCGCTTCCCTGCTCCTGGAGTTGTTCTTCTAGTTCACCTTTTCTTCTAGTATTACATTATTTATTTAAATAATTTCCATTGTCCAGGTTCATGGAGCTTTCCTTCCAGTTTGACCTCAAAGGAAATTACATTCCGTATTAAATAAGGCCTAAATTCAGTTTGTTCAACACTCTCCACAAGGTAGAATATGTAAAAGTGCAGCCAAGCCATGAAGTCTCCCTGATCTTCTCTCTCCAGGTTACGCTGCATCTCACAACCAAGTTGGGTGTTGGGGTCTCTGCACACGTTGTTGCCTGCACAGAGACCCTCACAGCAAGGACTGAGCTCTCCCTAGAAAACCTGGGCTGATGTAATACCCAAATGTGTTTGCTCATGAAATAAATGTGAGCTCAAACTTAAGTAACGTCTCCACACAATCCTCTTACAAATCGGGTTAGATTTAAATCAAATTTGATTAGATTAATTTTGAACTGTAATTTCTGATTCCTGTTCCTGCCTTGTGGAAAGGTATATATGAACGAATCTGGTAGATTTTTTTCTGTTCCGTCCATTCAGAAATGAGGTTTTACTTTCATGATTTATACATCAAGCATTACTGGCAATAGGACACATTTCCTTAGCATACTTAAAAAGTATTCCTTACTGCACAAAATTTGCTTTTTAAAAAAAGTTATTTTAGCTTTCCTAGTGTAATGCATTATGAGTAAATTTGTGTTTAAAAATATAATTTGACCTGATACTATTATATCCATACCTTGTAAAAGCAGTATTTAGAAAGTTATATGATATAAAATCCAGTATAATATACATAAGCCCTGGAGGGCAGAGTATTCTGTTGGAGTACTCACAAATGCGAGTTCAACATGCATGAAAAGATGAACACTTATATTTTTAAAAATTATCTTACTGTTTCAGAACAAATACCACATTACATCACAGCTGAGATGTTTTGAGGTAAAGTCCATGAAAAATAATCTGCTTAAAACCAAACACAGTCCAAAACTTCCAGGCATCAGTAAATCTATGTAAGAAAATGTACTTATACACACAATTCTGACAATGGCTTGGGGTATTTTCAGACTTCTTAACACATGAAAGCCAGTAATTGGAAAATTTAATCATATAATTACATATATTTAATCACTTTATGTAACAGAATGACAGAACTTTACTGAAATGTTATTAGAGCCTTTAATTTTAAATTGCTTATTGAATAGACTAATTTTGACCTTTAGCCAAAGATAAAATTAGCCATAAAAGCAAAAGAATAAGATCTTCAGGTACTGCAATTTGTGATAGCTACTACAAGGTCAGCAGAGCTTTGAAAGTTTATCACTCCTGTCTGCTCAATTAATTCAAGGCATCTGTTTGGATTCTAGATGTGCCAAGAGACCTAGTGTAAATGAAGTAATAACTTTACAGAGATAATATTTTTATTTTTTTCTAAACTGTCCTGAGTTTTGTATTATAAACACATTATCTGTTGTTCCTTAATTGTCTATACAGTATACCAATTATAAGCTAAATTTTTAATGCATTATATTTTGCATATCTCACTTCACTAAAAAGAACACTCAGAAAATAATTTTTACTTTATAATTTTAAAGCATCCTACTGGAATGGTCAATAGACAATTATTTTCCGTGTGGTTTTCTGTTTGTTACAGAAAAGCTCTCTCAAGACTTGCTTTTGTGAGGGTTCAACATCATTCAGTAAATGCAGTCAGTAAAGGTTATAGTGCTATGGAACTATAAATACTATTAGCCATAAGAAGTCATTATGTTGGTGATCCAGTCTGTTCAACATGCACATTAATCCTTTGGGATTTACAGCTCAGTACAGAAGCACACCAGTCCCTCATTGATCAGCAAATTCAAGAGCATGTAACACACAAACATGAGAAATGCGCTCTGTATCTTCTCAGTGGAGGTGCATCCAATTTGATTTAGTCTTGCTGCCCAGAGAATGACAGAACAAAACATGTTCTCTTTGTGCATAATTTTGTAGTGACTTTCAGTCTTTGTGATGATACAGGCCCCTCTAAAGACTATTCTTCCTCATTTATTCACACTGTAGGCGTCAAATAGCCACAGTTCAGTTTTCACTAAAATATCTAAATTCCATGCCTAATGTATAGTATTAAAACCTGTTCCATTCCCTGTAATTTCCAAACTCTGCAGTTTAGACGATAACTCCCAACGATGACCCCAGCTTTTGCAAACCCAGATGATTTTCCTGAAGGACACTCCAGCCAAAGATTACACATTCCCGCCTTTCAAAGTTTACAAGAAAAAATTTATTAGATAAAGCCATAGGTGCCATTTTGTTTATAATTTTTCATAAACTGAAGACGTCTGCATATTCTATTTGTCCATTTGCTCTTCAAGATTATAGTTCTTTAACCATATCTGTGTTTCTAGTGAGGCATGTTTCATTAAAAAGACTAAAAACCATGTTCAATCTACGCAATTAGAGAATTAATTTAATTTTTACATTTTCTACTTGATTGTTATTTTATGTATGGAAAATTTGACAAAATGGCTACCTGCAAATTCTTAGTTAGGGAGATAATACCTGCTTATCCGGTGTTCTTGCCCACAGTATCTCTAATTTAGTCCTATGAAGCTTTTTGTCAATACTAACCAGTATTAATCACTTTAAAAATGAATAGCTATGTCACACTGGAGACCATAATGAATTTCACAGCTAAGTACCATTTCTGTATTTCAAAGAAAGGTCAAAACTACATATTGTATTCTCAACTAGACTGCAATCTCATTTATATATAATGAGTCTCAAAAGGTTATGACTTTACATTCATTATGCTGCCATTACAATCTATATATTCTTCCTCTAGGTCCCAAGACCTACACATTTTCCTAACAGAGACAGTATACATTTATTAGTTAGAAAATAACTTAAATTCCTATGGTGTTTGACAAGTAGTATAAGCTGCAGGAGTTAACAACTCCCTGTCTTTTTCCTCTTGGTTACATTTGTCTGTAGTGTACAGGCAGTATGCTCAGGCCTGCTGTTCACATTAGAGGAAAGCATTTCCAGATTTAGAAACCATCAATAGGAAATGCTGAGATGAGGGTGTTCCTTCGTGCTGCTATTCATTCATCACCTTTGTTACCTAGATAACATTCAAAGGCAAATTCAGATATATTTCTAGTTCTAAACAGAACTTCTGTCATAGTTCAGACACAAGCTGCACTTGTAATGTCTTTGCCTTTCAAATTTCCTGCTCACAGAAAATTTACACTTTGTGGTCCAGCTGAAATTCATCATTTGTGAGGCACCCTGCCCTTGCTGTAGTGTTGTGCCATCAGAGATTTCTTGTTGCAACCCTGAGAGCCAAGATGGGCTGTGCTGTCCAGCCTAAGGACCTCAGCTACATCTTCCATGTTACCTGCCCTCACAAGAGACACACCGTGCAGGCTGCTCCAGGGCGTGTTCCCTGTGTCTGAGGGAATCCTGCATTACCACACTCTGTACAATTAGGATAGCTCTTTTCACACTATTTTTAACCCTGCTAATTCAAATACCTGCATGCCGGCCAGTCAGGCCTTAAGTAGATGTTCACTAAAATAAATGCTAGTTTCCAATTCTTAATATTTTCTGCTCTGTTAATATTATGAAGTCACAGAACACGTCCCTATCTTGAACCACTGATTAGTTTTCAGATTACTTTTCCTAAACCTCTTTTTTACTTTAGCTTTTCATCATCAAACATAGTAATATAAAACAGATAAATAAATGTTGATATACTTTAGTTGCATCTTATACTGCATGGTATAGCTGTATCTTAGTAGAAAAAAAGGAAGAAAAACTATATTTTGAGGACATTACTATATTCACAGACTATTGTGAGGAAAGGAATTAAAAGCTATTAAATTATTCACCTCTGTGAAGTATTTGCACAACCCTATTAAGTGTCTACAAGAAATATTTCTTGTTTTGTTCTTAGCAATTTCACATAGTGGATATTAGAGTTGATGGACAGACAAGAAGAAAATTTGGCAAGCAAAATATCTTTTGAAAAATACAGGGAAATGAAATGTAGTCTTCTTTTGGCATTACTAGAACACAGATTAAGTTTCAGGGAGCATATATTTATTTTTTCCCTTATCCCTAGTGGAAATCACAGTGCTGAAATAGGTATGCAGTTTTTTCTGTGATATCCACAGGGATTGCAAGATGCTTAGAAATGACTGCTACAGTAACTAGTCTGCACATAGCCTCTTGCATTTCCAGGAGAGTAATGGAGACCTAAGTCCACCCTATCCTAGGCACACAGATACTTAATTCTAGGCTGAAGAAAAGTGCCTGTTTCCACCTAGGATTAAGAAAGCTGAGTATTCACCCCTGAGCTGGGTCTAATACGGATATTGAACTCTCTGAAAAGACAGCTGAGAAGCTTTCTATCAATTAATCCAATGATCACACCTGTTAAGAAGTTAGAATAGGTCCAAATTTAGGATTTAGCTGCCTGCCTAATCTTGAGGAGACTTTAAATTTATATTTTGTATCTGCCAGCGTATCAGATTCTTACCAGTGCCTGATAGTGTCAGTATTCTGAAATGGACCTCTGGAAGATGGTGGACTTTGCATTAACAACAAAATTTCAGCTGAAGCCAGAAGTAGAGATTGGCTGAGTCCCCCAAGCTTTAGGGTATTTAATATTCACAGCTTCCTTCAAACTGCCTCGGTGATGCATATTCAAGCGATGCACAACTGGGGATCACTCTGGTACTTGAGCAATCCTGACGTGCAGTTTGCATGCACTGACCCTGTCAGGAAATTGTAGCCTGATCTGGTACCATTTTTGGTGTCTCCTGTGAAGAATCTCTGAACATGAAAATCCACTGAACTTTGATATTTTAAAGGAACATAAACAGCTGGCTTTGGAATTGAGACTGGTGCAATTGTTAAAGCAAGACTCAGGGTTTAAAGACAGAGCTTAACAGGTAAATGTTTTTTGATTTTGATCTTGTTTTACAGCTAGCACCATGGAGTTATTCCATATGGGAAATACATTACAGTCTATTTTTTGGATAAAAGATGTGGAAAGTAGACTGGTAGTAAAGCTGCCAATATTATTTCTGCCAGGTGAATCTTGAGACTGCAGGCTTTCTACAGTGATGTTTATTTGTTTTTCAGTCCACAGACAAAGCAAGGCTGTGCTAAATAAAATAAGGCATAATTACATGAAAAATTATGATGTATCAGGACACTCTGACATACACATACTACAAAATATGGATATTATCAGAAAATTACCACTAAAAAACCTCTATGAATTCTGAGCATGAGTTCTTATTTTACTGGCAAAGATTTTTTTTAGCATTCTTACTACTTTTAAACCTCATGTTTATTGCAGAACATGTAGTGGCTGGGTTAATATAAGGGATTACAGTAATCAGTTATATTTAAATGGCATGTTAGTTTTCTAAGTAGCAGTTTATCATGAATTACTTCTAGAAAATGTAATTTAAATGAGTAATCTCTTTCTCTTACGTCAAAAAGAAATTCAGACTAAATCCATTGTTGCCTTTTAGATTTTCTACAGTTATTTTCATGAAGAAAACCTCAGAACCCTACAACCCAATATAAAAAGACAGCATTTATCCATTAGATCTCCATGTACATTATCTAATACTTGACTGCCAGCAAAATGTAAAAAAAATAGTAGAGTTTTATGTCCTGTTTCTCTCCCAAGATTAATGACATGGACAAATATTTCAGACTTTAGACTGATCAGTATGAAGTTACTTGGAACTATTCTTAACTTTTCTGCTTGAGGTTATCCTTCCCTCTGTGGCCTCACTGAACTGTTCTTTTCCAAAACACTCCAGCTTATTTCTTAATAATACTGTGTTGTATTTAAGTGAAATCCTGACTTATGGCAGTAACTTTTTTTTCAGATAAACCAAGTTAAAATCAGACATCTGGGCAGCTACCAAGATTTTTGTTTCATTGATTATCTTGAAGTCTGTGTAACTGAATTCTCAAACCAGTTTTCATTTTTCAAGCAACTAAATTCACACCACGCTACATAAATTATCACCTGGTTTCCTTGCTGCAGAACAAGCAATTTTTCAGTTTTTTGTACCCTGCTAGCATATACAGTCCTGTATTATGTCTGGATAGCCAATGCTGTCTCAGTTAATAAACAGGAAAAAAGTCTTCAGAGCTACTACATCCATCATGTTTATTTATTGATTTCAAATTATTCTCTTTTAATTAAGTAAATTTGGATCCTGATATGAATATGGATTGTTATCTCATGTTCACTGCATCTCTCTACTTTTTCTAAAGCATTTGACAAAATCACTGCTATGTGAATCATAGGGTTGCAGTTCCTCAAGCCAATCTGCCGGCCAATTCCGACTTTCCACTGTCATCCTCAATAGCTTTATGTGCTAGTGTAAAGGAAATGAAGGAAATGCTGTTATCTTCAGTGTCTGGAGAAGTCCCTACATGGTTAGGAACTTAGGTTTTCAGGCTCTCTTTTAGAGCAAATGACTGACTCAAGGGCAGACCCTAAAACAATCCTCAGGAAGGTCTCTGAAGAGAGAGAGAGAGAGAGTTTGGGTCATGTACAGCATTGGACAAGGCAGAGGGCATGGATACTTGGACTCCAAAAATCACTCTCACATGAAAACAACATAATTACAGGGCCAAATTTCTTAAAAGCCCAAACTCAGCTACTAGTCTGAAAGTCTAGAGTAGATGCAAAGAATACTAAGGTATTTTTGGAATATTATGAGTATTAACAGTAGACATAGCCATTGCATGATGCTGAAAACTTCCAACTGTAAACAGAGAAACCTAGAGTTACATTTCCTTCTGGCAAAGGCTGGTGAATGTCAGTTTGAGGCTTCTGATATTCTGTCTAATGCTATTTCCTTTCTAAAAGTAACTTTTCCTAAAAATAATTTATTTTAGACTGTCACATCTAAGTAGGAAGAAACTATACTTGTTTTACCTCTTCCAGTATTACCCAACTGTAGCATTTGCCTTATGTTAAAAGAAAATTGTGAAACTTGAATCAATACCTTTTCTTTAGTATTTTTCTTGCTTACTGTGAGACACAAGAGGAGTATGAAAATTAAATCTTGCTTTTAATGAAGTGCTATTTGATGTTAAATGCTGTCATATTGTTGCAGTATCACTCATAGTAATATTTTAATATTTGATTAACTAAACTAGGTAAATGAAGAATGTAATTAAAATGCTGTTCTTAACATGTAAAATAATTTAGAAGAACAGTTAAGCAATGGATCAGTTCACATACTTTACAGGAAACATGAACAAAACCAGCATTACTGTCTCCCATGTGAATAGTAAGTCAGCTGACTTCAACATGAAACCCTCCAGAATTGTTTGAAGTATAATACTGCTTTCTTTTGGAAGCATTGTAGGTTAATAGTGTATTTAAACCAAGTTAAAATAAGACAATGTTTCAATCAATTCAAATGACATAGAACTGAAATTCTCAACTTTGTGTCTACTGAGACCTCCTTTTTCAGCTTGAGAGTTCTTATCTCTCCAGTCAAGCAAAGAAATCCACTCTCCTTGGAAATATGGAGTCTGTAATCATCCAAATGCCCTGATGCTTGCTTGTCACTCCATTGAGCATTATGACTCTTTGGACTTCTATCTTTTGAGACATTATGGGAGTTTCTTTTTTTTGTTTCCAATTAGCCAATTAGACTCTAGTGTAGATTAAAACGGTTGAGTGCACATCCAACAACTTTGAGCGAGATCAGGTCTTTGGAAGACCTCTCCTCTCAGCCTGACTTAAGAGATATTCAAGAACTCAGTTTTGCTGATCATTAGGTAGAGTCATAAAATCCATGGTAAACAGAACTGTTAGACTTAGTGCCAAACAAGGACAGAGTGTAAAAGGTTTTTTTTCAGTTGCCTGTCAGTTTACCTGAAGAAATAATTCTGATGACCAGGAACTGGCTTACACCCAGCAGGCACTCTCAAGAGATACATACTATCTTGGAAATTAATGTAGAAAAGTGATTTGCCCACCATAGGGGTCTACTCTTTGTTGTAAAATAAAACAATAGACTAGTTGTTTTGAACTGATGTCATTTTCTTAGCTTGCAGAAATCATGGTCTCTTCCAAGCTTGTAAAAAACCCTAAAGCTGCCAGCCTACTTACACGGAAGTTGCTACCTCTAGACATTGTCTTTAATAGAAGACTTTTCTACTTCCCCAGGAGGCAAGAATTTCTCAATCCTACTGAGTACAGGAAGGGTAGACCAGCCTAGGAGGTGACCTATATGAACAGATTATCTACATTTCATTGAGAACTGGGAACGTCATCATTACCAGCTTGTTGCATCCCCATTTTTTTTCTTGACTCTTCCTATTTTCCATGCTTTACTTGAAAATTGTCTATTGCATCCCCTCATTTTCCTTCCCACTTTTTTCGCCTCTTTGAACTTGTCTGCCTTCTCTTTGACTTCAGTTTACCTTAAAAGATTCAAAACAGTAGCAGTGAACTTTCAACCACTGTCATTCAAATAGGATAAGAATGATGTCAGAGGAGCTCACACCTCCCTACCAGTGTATGTTTATAGAAAATGACTTGACTTCTGGCTTCTCAAAATGTAAATGCTCATTATAGAGGGAGAATATGTCACAAAAATAAGATACTAAAGAAAGCAAGAGGTTTTACACTCCTCTTCTTACTTCTCATGCAGTTCACAAAAGATGCCACACTTCATTTCACTCTAAAACCTGTTCAGGTTTTCATCTGAAAAGATCTGGAGTATTAAATCTGTGTCCTGTCCTGTGATCTGAGATTTCCACATGTTACCTGTGAAATAACTAAGGAATACTGAGCACTGTATATTAAGTCAATATTAGTGTCAAAATAAGAAACTAAACAAAAGGAGAAAGGACCTTGAAAAACAAACCATGAAAACTGTGTACCTATGTAATCCTTACATTCATTCACACATTGCATTAAGGGATGAAAGAGAAAATCCACATTTTTTCTGTTCAAAATGATGATTAAGTTATCCATGTAAGGAGGTTTCTAAAGAGGCACAGGATGTACATAATGTTGCTTCTTTCTTACTTTAGTAATCAAATCATTCCAAGGGACCTGAGCGTCTCATTTACTACTCTAAACTGCTGGTGTGTTGATTGAAGATAGCATCATTGTCACCATATTTTGAATTCATTAACAACCTCATTTTTAAGCAACTGTGTAATTTTTAAAGAAATGTCAACAAAAAGATGAAAATCTTTCCTTCTTATCAGGATGTGGGAAACTATTCAAATAAGGAATATTTTATTTCTGTTGTGGACCTGAAAAGATCTAAAGCATTTTCTGGTAAGATCTTGAAGGATGAAAACAAAGAAAAAGAAGACTAAAATAAAATGGAGAAGCCAAAAGAGCAAATGTTCTTGCCTACTGATATGAATTTCACACTTTCACTGGACTCTGAGGATATGATAACTAGTAAAGAATAATTAGTACAAATATAATGAATAACTAACACAGATGACTGAGGAACAAAGGTATGAAGAACTTCCCAACAAAGCACTCAAGGTAACTTTCTTGTAAATCACATTTTCAAAGTTCCAAATAGCACTTTCTGCCTTTGCCTACGTATGAGACACTTGTGGAAATAACACTGTTTAATTCAGCACAGAAAAGAATCATTGATTTGTTCATTTGACGCTCCTGACAAAAGACAGTTAACTGATCACATATGCCATCTTGCCTCGAGTCTCCTAGTTGGAAACTACAAGAGAAGTAACAGTCTCTTTGTCATACACTGTTTTGTGTGTGTGTATGAATCATAGCACAAATCTGAGTAATACCACCAGCTGGTGTAAACGTATGGACAATGGCAGGGAGCACTACATTGTTCAGGTTTAGGATTTAGAAGAAAGACTGATGCTGCCTTCATTATGTCTTTGTCCCCATTTTTCAGGTACTTCAGAGAATAATGTTCATGCTTTTACAAAACTAATTCCAAGATGTTCAGGAACTCTGTTAATGATTTATTTTAGCATTTTAAAATGAACACAAATGTTGATGAACATTGAATATTAAATTTCCTCAAGCATTTCCTTATCTATAGTATTTAAATAGCTTTTTTACAAGTTCTGTGTTGTATTCCAATCCTCCTATCTCTTGAGAGCGTATTTACCTAAACAAGTTTATTCAGCTTGCCAACTATTTTAAAATTGACTAATTTCATCAACTGTTCATTAATCCGTGTAACTATTTTCTCCTTGTATTTCTATCCCCCCTGCAATCCATTTATAAGCGCTTTTATCCCTATACTGCCAACTGGGAAAACCTTTAATCAGTTGAAAGCTGTAGTAAGAGATTTCCTGTTTTGTATTAATGCCTTCTGGAATGTTAGTTTGATGAGTACAAGGACAGACCTAAAGAACATCAACCTGAATATGTGGCACTAAACTTTCAGGGTTTACAGTTGAATTTTACCAAATTCAGTACCACTTATTAGGCTTGAATGATGTTGCAGCTTTCACTCTGAGAAATTTGGAGCTGATACAGAGGATTTTAAACAACAAAGATCGGACATATATTCTCCAAATATTCTTAAGTAGGACACTGTAACTCAGTAATCTTCAAGAGTTACCACTGGGTTTCCTAGTGGCCTCTAGTCTAGACTAGCCCAGTACTGCAGCACCAGAAAATCAAATTGAAAAGAGTTTATTTGAGAGGAACTACCTGCATAGGGGAATTCAGCATTTTTTCTTAGTAAGTCTAGTGATTTGCTCTGCACGACCTTTGCCTCTTGTTACTGATTTTCTCTTTCACATGCCTTTCTCCATCACCAAGATTTTTGCATCCTGAAATAACAGTCTACATGAATCTTAGAGTCAAAAAATTATATGAAAAAACAATTAGCTAAGGAGGGCATTTCTCTTTGCTTTTTAAATTATGGGAAATAACTTTCTTGCAGCAGAATAATCTTGATTTTCTAGTAGTCTTTACCTCTCCATGGAGGAATTTGTTAGCTCAGAGTCAAACTCCAGCAGTCAAAACCATCTCTGCTCTGATGGCACCAGTTTTATATCTGAACTCTTACCAGACATCCTAAGAGCCATCCTGCAATTATCTTATAGAGAACAAACTATTAATACTAATGAAACACTGATCAAAATCACTTCTGTTACACTTGAAGACAGGGGAAACACTCCTGTGGATGGCAATGAAAATGCCAGCAGGTCAATGAAATTTTGTAATCCCTATTTTAAATATTATCTTACCAGAGAAAAATCAATCTAACACCAGTTACTTATTACAAATGAAGGCTGGGGGGTTTTTATGCATAATTTTTGTCTTTAAGATGAAAAGTTATTATGATAACAAACCTGCAATATACAGCTCATTTGAACTGAAATCTTCATAGCAGAATGGACAAATAATGATGAACTTTCATTTCTTCTTTTATGAAAAAATAAGTTTGTTGAACAATTTTTGCAAGATATGTGCAATAGTAAAAACTTATTACTAGATACACCATATAAATTCCTCAGGACTCTAAATGAAAATTAAAACTGTGATAAGAAAATAACATTTTGAAAGTGGAGCATTGACTCTTTTTGGAGCATTGACTATCCAAAAGCAGAAAAAGGCCATTTTCAGTAATTAAACTAAAATATATATTGTGTCTAATATGGCCTGTTCTTTGCACTAAAAAATTAATATGAAGAAGGACCATAAATGTCCTTATTGATTATTTTATATTTCTTTAATAGCTCTATAAAATGCATAGTGAAATTTTTTCTTTAAATCCTATTCAGCGTAGTTTGGTCATAGAATTCCCTCTTTGTTTTATCTGAGACATATGGTCAGTATTTCACCTATACTTCAGTAGTTATAAATAGAGGCAAACAGAGATGCCTAGAGATTTACCCTCAGTGCTATTAGAATACATCCTTATTAGTGAATGGTAGCAGTTATGTTCTTTCTAGAGATATGTGCCTGCACGTTTTATGCCTGACCTACTTTAGTAGTAGTCCATGAAATTAATCTTAGAAAGAAGAAACCATTTTTGTAATTTTGCTGTTCATGTTAGAAATCTCAAGAGTTCTCATTAACAGAAAATTACATTCATGTGATCAAGAAAGCTTTTGTCATCCTGCAGATGAAATAAGCCTGTGTGGAGTCATGAACTAAATTGAAACCATTTGAAAAAGCAGCTAAAACAAAAGGAGGCTTTCTTCTGATGATCTTACTAAAAGTAGTATCACTAAGAAAACTGATTATTCATGTGAATGGAGTTCTATGAAAAAAACGCAGCTAACAAGGAACTCCAGACTTGGCACTGAATGTGTCCACAGGTGCCTGAAGCAGAATTGGTCCCCTTGCTGCATGGTCTTTGTTTGACACACAGGCAAGTAGCTCTTACAGCAGTCACTTGAACACTTCCAGATTCAGCAAAGACATCTTAATTTGTACACAAATGGAAGTCTACATTTTTTTCTATTATTAAAATAGGGTTGGCATATTATGAGGTGCTGTAGAGTTCAGGAGGCTTCCTGAAATGCTTAGGAGTTAACTACTATTAGTAATATATAAGATACAAATGTATATAATTGTATATATTTTTATTTATGTATATGTTTGAAAACGTGATTTTTTAATGTATAAACATTGTGAGATGTAACAGATTCTGCAAAAGGACAGCTCATTCTCCATATTTATGGTTGGCATATAAAGCTGTAACTGTGCCCTGCCAGAACGTGGCTTCTGGACAAGCCAAACAAGACAAAACTTGTGTGGTAGTGAGCTGAACTGAAGCCAGTTTTGGCTTGCCTGCCATGCCCTGCTGTCACACTTCTGGTTCCACAGTGTCTCTCTGGGTCAGGCAGACCCAGCTGCAGCACCTGAACTGGCTCCACGTGTTTGCACAGTGTGCACATTGAGCAGTCCTGGCAGAGACAGACACAGGTGGCACACCAAGCTTCGGAAGTGAAGTTAAATTCTTCCTCAGTTTGGGAAAGAGAGCTGCTGCCAGTCTGTTTTTGTTACAGATAATGGAGTCTTGACTTTAATGCTTCAGGATTTTTTACTCACCCTTACCAGAAAACCGATAAATATTATTCTATTGTACAATGTTGAGCAAACTTGAAAGTGCAAACCCTGCCAGTTCCAAAATGAGATCATTAGTGCACAATAAATATGAAGAACTTTTCCAAAAAAGTTTCCATAAAAGTAAATTCAATAACACAGAGATTTGTGACATTCTTCAAAAAACAGATTTATCTTCTAAAATGATACTGTACTACTTATTGTCTCTGTGCCACTGAGAAGCACTTTAGACAAATGTTCTCTACTATTCTTTCTTTAGACTGACACAGGCTTTACATTTTACATTTATTTTACCAGACTGATATAAAACTCTGAAATGCCTTATGATTTGCTTATACTGCATTTAAGTTCCTAGTGAATACTCATGTTTTAGCTTTTTAAAAAATTTTTTTTCTTCACCGGCATTAGGAAGATTTGGCATTTGTTTTATGTATGAAAAATACTTGGCTACATCACCTTTACATCTGTGTTTCTTAAAGACAGGCTTACAGTCTCTATGTTTTGGTTTGTTTATTTTCAGAGACAAGATATTTGATCTTTAAATGGGGGTTGACTGCAAGTTACTGAAAGCTCTGTATGGACACCATGGAAAAAATATGTCCCACATGCTTTAAAAAATTTATCACATTCCATATGCCTAGTGTAGATTCATATTCAGTTCTTCATCTTTTCACTCTCATTTATTCTTTCTGTATTAAAGATCTCATGGTTTCATTCCTTATTCTTCCAACTTGTTTTTTAGAATAATCTGATAACTTTAGCATCAATTGAAAACATGCATTTGTCTTGTGCACCAATTGGAATTTACCTTTTCATGTATTTATTCATGTTTTCCTCTTCAGAAAATGCCATAAAGTACAAAAAAATTTTAAATTATATCAATTACACATGTTCTATTTTTAGAAATCTGTATGTATTAATTAACGGTAATAATTAACATGTAGCTATTCTAGCCTGTAAAACTTTTTCATACTATTACATGTCCAGGTGCTACAGAAAACAATGCGGAAACTCACATTAATGAGCTGGGATTTCACTGTTAACTTGTCATAACAGAAAAATGCCAGGCTCCTGTACAGTGCAGTGTCCAAAGATCAACATGCTAAGCCACTGGAAGAAAAACTCTTTGCCATTTTATATGGAGCGAGACAATGGGTTTCATAGAACAAATCAGATTTTGCACAGGTTCTCTCAAAAGTGAGCTAAGTGTTTATGAAGACTGAATTTTACTGGCTCAAAATGCCTGCAGGCTGTCCTGACAAGCCTTGTCAAGTCCAGACTTACAGGTTTCATTGGTCTCTTTAGGTCAGAGACATTATGTAAAGCTGAGAAGGAAATGAAACTAGACAGGAACCCTGTCACAAATTACCTTGGGACATCTGCAGAAATTGCTAATAGGCTGCTAAGCCATTGTGTCAGCACAGATGCTTTACCTTCTTCCTCAACCATGGCTCCCCCCCTAGATCTTCACTGGACCACCACAATAAATGGCAATGGTCCTGTGCACCACCAACTTGAAATGTGATTGGACAGAATTAGCATGGAATTAAGAAAAATAAATCTAGCTCTTAAAGGTTTCTCCAAAATACTTTCTCCCTCAAGGATCAGTACTGCATAGCCATGTAGAGAGTATCTCCATAAATTGTGAGCGCTAATTTATAATCTTAAAATATAAAAATATGCTTTTGTATTATTCTGATTTTACATAAGTGAGCACAGCCTGTTCTGGCAGAAAAGAACAGCTGTCTGAAGTAACTTCTTGTTACATCTCCAACAGCACATATTTTTCTATCTAGTTACAGATAATTATATGCAATTACAACATTTTAGTAATCTTTGTGAAACAGCTAATTTAGTTGTCTTTTTTTTGTCTTTTTTTTTGTCTTTTAATTCTCTCCCTTCACATTCTGAAGAGTAATCTGAAATACAGAATGGATAAGAGAAGGATTTCACAATAATTTTTAATAATCTTAAATGTGGGCCATCTACAAATCCCATCTTTATTGCTACAAATTTTTTCCAGGCATTAGAACACTGTGATGAGTACAGCTCTCCTGCACCTTGTAGAGTTTTCAAACTTTTCTGTTAGAAAAAAAATCCAACCAAATGGAGTCAGTGCATGGTCCAGCTAAACTGACTGTTATTTTAACACTCCAAAGATCCAAAGGTCCCCTCCAACTCTTCTCAGGACTTTCCCTTCTGGACTGGCAGTGGAGCAAGTCCTTGCCCCCAAGTTGCTGCATGTGCTGTACTGCACTAAAGAGAGGCCAGTGCCAAAATTGCAAGGTGACTGCAGATTTTCTGCTTGTCATGCACTTCAGCCTGTGCTCAGGTACTAAAATCCTTCTACACTGCAAGTGTGTGTGGTCTTTTAACAAGCAGGCATAACAGAGTATAAAAAGATTGCTTCATACAAAAAAAAAAGAGAGTAATTTATTTGTAAATTTTTGTAACACCTTAATTAGACTAGCTAATTAATGCTTCTGGAGCATGAAATTCTGCTGTTCTCAAGCAGGGGAAATGAGAGAACTGTAGATCTCTTTGAAAATCTTGGCCATTATTCAAATTACTTTAATTCCTATGAGATTTCTTCTTGAAACACAGAATTTTTTCCCCAAAAACCTGCAGTAAGTCACATAAGATAGGTACACAGAATCACAGAAAAACAAACTAGCTTTGATTTTTCAGTGCACAGCAATCTTTAATCAAGGTTAAATGGAGATGCAAATACTGTATGGTTCTTAGTATCAAGTTATTTCACTAAAGCCAACCAGTTTTGTAATATTACATAACATTCTTGCACTTCCAAATAATGGGGTGTGTATCACCTTTGAGTATTTGATGTTGGTAAAGGTTTGCTAATCTATGGACAAACACATGCAGGTTAGTTTTCACTAGAGTTGGTAAAACAAAACTTCTGGACACAGGCTATGGAACTGACAAAAACACAGTTCTGGGATTTCTGCAAGTGTGTGTTTATTTAGTGAGCAAGAAAGGAAATAGTAAATAAGGAAGCTTGTTTCAGGTAGGGGCTGTATGAACAATTTTGTGCATTTCCAGCATTTTAAAGGCACTCTAGAGATAAGAATAAATGTAGGGCTGCAGAAGGACATTACCTGTTTCATCTGCTGACTGCCATTTGAAAAATGCAGATTTGTACTGTTGTTTCAGTACCTGGGAGAGTGTTTTCTTGCTAACAGTAGACTTCTAAGTTTCAGTGCCAAAAAACATTAGTAGATTGTCAACCTTTGCTACAAACAGTATTCAAGCAAAATGACTTTCCATTTGTAATTTAAATTACTCAGCAAACACAATGGAAAACCAATACAACCTAGTCTTGTAACACACCCAAAAGACTCCTTAGGTAGGCTTCATACACTTTTTACAGGCATGATGAATGAATGACTATCCATGTATAACCAAGCATTTATAAGAAAACTTTCTGAAAGAAATCGTTCAGTAAAAAATGAAAATATTGTACAAGTCAGCTGTGAAGAATTCAAAAGGGTTTCTGTGTATGCAAGTATAATGCCTTCTTTTTTAGATTGTCATATGCCATAAATTTAAGTGCTCAATATTGGACCAGCCAAGTATCAAAAATGAGTAGAGAACCCACCAGAAGAGATATTTTCCATGTCTTAACCATGATCCTGGTCCATGACAGAACTGTTTGGCTTTTTCACATATACTGATACTACTAGCACAGATAAAATATTATCTCTCTTTAAATAACAACTGTTAGACCAAATCTGTTCACTTCAAGTGAGTTCAGTAGGATAAATAATTTGATTTCTAAAATGATAAATGAAATCATCTAAACACTTAGCACTATTAAGTTATTTTTTGAGAATACTAGAATGAACTTCTGACAAGGGGTTTGCTTTATAATTTAAGCCTAATGTAAGCACAGTGCACAGTAGGTTCTTCTCTTTTCTCAGTGGTACTTGACCTTTACATCACTTCATGGGTATCTTAATCTATTAGGTAGTGTGTGCTGTTTCCTGTGGGAATTTGAGTTCTCAGTCAGACTTGATTGTTTTCCATTTTAGTTTAAGGTGTTAAGAGACTCAACAAAACTGTTCCACTGCCAGAACACTGATCTAAAAAGAACTCATGAGTGACTGGTCACTCTTTAGAAGTCTGCTGTATGATGTAGCATTTCCTAGGATCTGTGAATTATGTGATCAATTTGCATCACAAATTTGAATCACATTCCAGTTATTTTTTTTCTGTTGTGTTTCTCCCCGCTGGCCAGCCTGTGCTGATCCCAGCGTGAGACTCCCATAAAAAGGTCAGCATTGCCAGGTGAGTGATCTGCCATTATGCAGAGAAAAACTTAATTGATCAATCATCCAGGTCAAAGGGAGTCCTTTTCATGATTTTAATAGACCTCAGTAAGGTTTGTAATTGAGAATAGGTTGCCACAAGACTTTTCTCAGGAGTGAACTTGTTAAAACCTTTGAAGGATGAACTTCTCCAATCTCCTTTGACATGTATCCAGTTTTTTAACTAATTCATTTAGAATGTGTCTGCATTATTTGGTCATGTCTTGGCACTGAGTTGTTGTGATATTCCTCCTCCTCTGCTTTATAACTAAAATAATAACATAAAAAATCTGTATCACTGATCCAAAGTCATCCATCTCTGTGTCTTTTGTAGCCATACAATAAGTAGGCAATTTTGCTGCTTTCATTGCAAAAAGCCACATTGTGATCAGGAAGCCTTTGGAAATTCTTCTGAACTCCAAGTTCAGAAAATGTGTTTTAAACCCTGCACGTTGCATTTTAATCAAAGGTAACTCAGTGAATAATAGAGAAAAACATTACTACCAGGATACTCAAGTTTGCCATGGTTGTGGTTCCTTCTATCATGACCTCAGTGCTCACTTAAGGTACCAGTTGTAGGTTAATATGAAAGAAGCATTATGCTGACTGTAACAAAATTAAGATTACAAGTCACAAGAGCATTTTTCTATATATCTTGACAGATATTTTAAAACAACAGCTGAGGACTACCACTGATTTGTCTGGATAAAAAGATTTCTATCACTCTTATAACATTTTCTCATCTTCCATTATGATGCTTTCCACAGTGAGCTGGCAAGATAAAGGTATAATTATGCAAACATGAGAAACTGTACAGTTCTCTTTAAACAGTAAGTTATCTTCATAACAAAAAGGATTCAAAATCTGTTTCCAAAAGCATATCACTCCTGGGGAAGGTTATATTTCCCTAATTACTCTCAACAGCTCCATCTCAGGATTCTCAGCACATAAAATAGTTTTTATTTGAAGAATACCTATGAAAAGCCACCTGCAACTCTACAAATGCGGCATATTATCAGATTAAATAAATTTAACTCTTAAAGACTTGTGGCCTAGAGAAATAAACAGGTTCTATGTCCTCAAAATTTCACATGAAGATTTAGTGAAACAGTAATTTGTTTTAATACACTGTTGTGAGGTCTTTATGTTCTGTACATGTTGGAGATTTCTTATGGGTTTCATACAGTACTGATGCAAATAGTCCAGCCCTGGGATGGGAAGGGAAATGCACAAATGCACCAGCACAGAGCCTTCTCATGTCTGGCAGTAATACAGCAGTGGGAGTATGAGATAGACAGGACTGGTGATGACTCAGAGGTCCATGGTGCACAGGGGGGATGCTTTGGGGCCCCACTGCTCCCTCCAGCAGTGCACAACTACAATGTCCTACCTCAGCCTGTGCTCAGCTTTTGATTTATTGATTTGCAGTTATTTATTCTGCCCAACAAAATAATAAATTGTGTTTTTATGTTGTGCTGCAAATAAAGCCACTGAAAGAGCTGAGTGGCCATTTAAAATTATTTCTCTGACAAATGTGCTACAGGCTCCATCCTTAGCAGATATTACTATATTCTTGTTAAAGAAACAAAATATAAGAGGGACAGCATAGGCTGTCAATGTTTGCATCCCTTCTAACTAACAAAGCCACTATCCAGAAGTGTACATCTACCATGAGTAGTGTTAGGACCATAAAGAGTGATTAATAAGAGTATGCAAGCATAAAACATGTATTGTGAAAGTCAACCATATTGCTTACATGCCTGCAGGGCTCACTTTGGTTCAGCTGAAATGCTGATTGTGAAACAGACATTTAAAAGTTCAAGTTATTGATTATACTGATACAACAGGAATGTTAAAAGCTTAATGTCGCATTTCTGGGATCTTTAGGAGTGTATATTTAAATAAGTGACAATGCTGACTCAGCTTGCAAATCCTGACTTTTGTCTTTTTCAGAACTAACTGGTTTTACAGGCTACTGCCTACTTGGTTTCCTCCTTGGTCTCACTCCCATCTTCTTGTAACAGTTGCACAGCTCTGGCCTGCGGAGTATCAACATCTGCTTAGGAAACAGCATTTCCAAGTTTCATTCTACACCTCCTTGCTGATATTAATTCTATTCTCTAGACACTTGTTTCTCTCCAGTCTTTTAATGATCTCTTGCCACCCTCTCCTGTTTCTCTCTCTCCTCCCTTCAGAGTAGGTGCACATACACACACACATTTCCTGGAGCTGTCACCCTCCTGTGCACTCCTATCCTCCATCCCTCTGGTGTCAGTTTCATGTACCAGGATCCTCATTCAATCTCAAGCTCATTTTTATTGCTTTCTGTTTATACTTATGAAGGGGAGATGCTCTGGTTCCCTACGATGAATGGAATACTTATTAAAGAGAAGTTGGAAAGAATTTAATTTTCCTTTTTTACTTTTATTTCCATGTGTTTTGATTTGCATTGTGCAGAATTCAATTGATAATAGGACATAACTCAGAATGAACTAATTTCCAGCTATGTCAGTTTATATTTGATAATTTTCCATTCTTTCTAGTAATCTATTCCCTATTTCAAAAGATTAGAAGGCTGAATGAACATTGGCTTTTTCACCAAAACTCATCAGAGGCTCACAAAAGTCAGTAACAATAAACAAGTAGAAGGAGAGAGAGCACAGCAAACAATGAAAACTGAAAATTAATTTATTTGAATTCGCTATTATAGAAAGTGACACAGATGAAGATCCCATAGATGAGGGATGATTGCCAAGTGAGTACACTGGAAAATCACTTTTTTTGTTTCACAGTGCAGTATGTTATACACTTGTTACAATATGATGTGCAATTTTTTTTGTATGGCTTTATTTCTTCCTTAGTGTGTTCTACTTTTTACTCAGGCATTTTATTCAAATTCTGCTTGACAAAGGCACAACAGGGATGCTTTGACAAAATCCTAGATTAGTGCAAAAACTGAATATGTACTAAAAATGTGTGGTTGGATTAGTGCCCATAAAATGAATGGATATGGAGTTATTTCTAAAAGTACATATTAAATACATTCTTTTCTTACTCCTATCTCTAAAAACCCTGCTTTCATTGTTATCATTTGAGGCATAGAGTGAGAGCACCTGGAACCAATCAGTCCATTGAAGCTCATTCTTTCACATGTATTATTAATAAGAAAAGGATTCTTACAGTAGATTAAAGGTACAGTAAGAACTTTCACTATCTCCCTGCATTCTCTGCATGCTCATTGATGCTTTCAGGAAGAAAAAAAGGTAGACTGAATTGAAGTTCTTCCATGCTTCACTCTTCAGAGTATAACGAATTAAGAGGTATAGAAATGTTTCCTTTACATGAATCAGGTGGTAGGTTTGGTAAGAGTAGAGTAAGAAGAGTGCCATTTTTATGTAATTAATACAGAGAGTTGGGCTGTTACACACCCAAAGAGGTTATGGCATCCCTGCAGATCTGGAGTGGATCATCTCAACTGATACTAGAGAGGTTCAAACAGTCCCATGCTGCTTTAGCCAGACAATTCAAAGCTGAAAAGATGAGTCAAAACTTCATGTATGTTTTTAGAAATTAATGCAAAGAAATCCATGAGCTTCTTCCATGCCTCCTCTGAGAAGAATATCCTTGGGGTCTGCATAACACAAGCAGTTTTCTGCCCTACTCAGTGTAACACAGCCTGACTTTCACCTGGGATCAGTGACCTGTAGTAAATTCGTGATGGATGGGATGATTCTGGAAGAGCATTAAAGTAAACCAAGAATAAATTCTGGAGAGTGATATATTTATGTAAGTCTTCCAGATTTTAATGTAGAACCTTCCTTGGCAAAATGTCTGTGAATACAGTCAAGAATAAGATATTTACTTACCAGAATACCTTATGAGCAAACTAAGGAACTGGCTGCTTTGTTTAGCTAAATGTTGGTTTAGATAATGGAAGCCCGTATTTCCCCCTTTTACCTTCTTTGCCCAGGATACACAGGTGTATAGTTAGCATAGAGGCTTCAAGAATAAAAAAGTCGGGTTTGTATCAGGAAAAAATGGTAAAGATAGTTGTGAATGACAGGAGCAATTGCCCAGGGGGGAAGAAGTAACTTTTTTTGGTAGCTGATGATGACTTGGATAGGAAACATCCTCTGTCTGACCTTATCTGCTAACTGCAAGTCATTCCCACTGCAAACAAGGATTTGCCCTGTCACATTGTCAATACCATCTATCTCATATTTATTATAAATTACCCCTTTTTTCACTGTGCTGGCTTCGGTAAGGACTTTCTCACCTCAGTGTAAGAATGTAGCTGAATGCTGTCCTCTGTGTCTCTGACACCAAACCTCAGCACGCCTGGGGTAGGGGCTGACGAGGAAAACGACATAATAGATGTTGACTGCCTCCCTTCCCTACATAAATAACGTCAGGAAGGTTGTTGTGGCAGTGCTTTTGGCATTAAATTATCTAATGGTAGACAGGTCCTGATTTTTTTGCTTATTGTTAATGTGCAAGTAATTCCTTTTACATGGAAATTAGAATAAAGCAAATGTAGTAGCAGGAGAGAGCATGTGTAATACAGCTTTCCTCATTTCTGTGCACCAATATTACCATTTGGGTAAGAATAAAGTGATTATTTTTCTTAAAGGCATGACATGATTTATTTCTTCATCCAGATGACAAGGCAAAACAAACTAGTTTCATTTTTCCCATAGGCTTTCAAACCAGAAAACTGTCTGTTTTCCTGGTAGCTTTTCTGTTTTCTAATGTAGGCAAATAATTTTTTAGAAAGCTAAAGAACCAAGGAATCCTTACTCTCAGAAGCTACCTAGAACCAGACAAGAGCCTCAGCTTGCTGTCCTGAATTTATCAAAACACACCACAGTGTTACATGACGTTGTTTCCAGAGGTGCTGGAATATCAATTGTTCCCAACAGTGAGTTCATTTGTCCCAACAATTAGCTACCTCAACTAAAATTCAATGGCTTTCAGTGACAAACATGGCTTTGAAATGCAAGTGTATTTGCTGGTGTGTTTAGCAGACAGGCTGGTGGTTGGCAGGTGTGTGAGGACATGGCAGGGCCAGTCACTCAGCCAAAGGCTGCAGGATTCTGCTGCACCCCGAGAGCAAGGCAGAACCACACAACTTCTGCCTGAGTGGAAAAAGGATCACTGCTGGATCATCTCAGCCACTGAGATGGCTTTCTGAGTGGGATCAAATGATGCACTTTATTCCGAGGGACTGTAAAACCTTACTCAGGACAGAAAAATAAATCCTACTGCCAGTCAAGCAAAAACAACTGGAAAAATGGTTGTCTTGACTTTCAGGTTCTTTCTTGTATTTTTGTATTTTCCCTTACTGAAAAACCCCAAATAGACTTTTCCGCACACTGGGCAGAATTTTTAGCAATTATCTTCTTGTAAATGCTTCTTAGAAATGTAGGCTTCAATATATTTCTAGTTATTGAATAAGATGCTACCAAATTTATCAGTATATAATGTCATTCTTGATGTTCTGCTGTAAACCAGGAAAATGTAACTGTCAGAAACAACTTGACTATAATTCCAATCCTTTTAATTTAGTGAATTGGCTCAAATTTAACACATAGATCTGAGATTGCTTCTGGGTCTTATTTGATGATGGTTTCTTTGAATTTCATATTCACTTGGAGATATTTTATTTCTCATTTTTGATCAAGTACATTTGTCCATATGACTTATCTTCAAGACAGGGAGATGGTAATTCTTTCCCATTGTAAACATGCCCCATAACTTTTTAAAGCTGTAGGAGTACTAGCATTATTCCCATGTAGAAATCCATGAGCATGCAAGCAGCTCAGTTTAACAAAACCAAACAACCACCCCCCCAAATTCAAGCATGTTTTTAATTAGCATAATCATGAACAAAATACACTTTTTCCTTCCTATATTACATAACCTTTTTTTGAGTTGAAACATTTGTTAGTGAACATGAGCTGTCCAATGAGTCAATTTGTTCAAATTCCATATGGATATTTTTCTATTTTTGTAAGACTTTGATTACATTCCATCCAGATTCATCTTAAAAGCGTGGTGATGGATTACAGAGGTGGGTCTGAATAGGTATTTCCCCAGAGATGTGCACAGACTTCTCTGAAGAGGAGCATGGGATTAGGAAGTAACACAGTTCACTGTACACTGAATACGGAGCAAATGGACAACTGACCATATTGTGTCAATCAATGAACGTCCCAGAATCTTTTTAAGGATATTTATATGATAAAGTTCTTAGACTCCATTGATTCCATGAAGGGCTGAATGCTTCAGTTCGCACCAAGAGCAAGCTGTAGCAACCTCTTTGAGGTAAGAATCTCTAGAGGCCACTGGGAAAGATCAAAAAGAAGAGGAATGCATCAAATTGTTGATATACTAAAAGTTAACAGCAGCCTATTTTGAGGCCAAAACTGTAGCACACTAGACTCCAGACGTCACTGGTAGAAATAGAAGGTGACAGAAAGAATTCCAGGAGGTTTAATTTTATACAACCACAACACTAGGAAGGTTTAAATACAGCTTTGATATACAAAGGAAGGTGGAAAAGGCATTTGCACAACCTGGAAGCTTATGCAGACTTCAAATGCAAAGCACAGACACCTGTGCCTCCATGACTGGACTGCTCACACTTCTCTGCCACCTCCTGAATGAGAGGGCACCAAAATATTCAAAGGGAAACATGTAAATGCTAATCAAGATTGAGTTGGATTTTATTAGTTCTTCACAGTTCGAAATTTGAAACTAAACCACACCTGGGTACTGACTGACAAGGACAATATTATTTAAGTGTATTATTGATATATATGAATGCAATAAAATCCTGTACGACAGAGTAGCCAGTCTTGTGAAGTTTAACTTGGGAACAGGAGCTTCAGAGAGTGAGAGTGAGGTTATAGTAGAAGTATCCAAAATTCCCGACATTATTTTAGTTTTCAAGGACTCAAATTATAAAACTTTGCATCCTTACTAATTTTATATAACTTTATTTATTAACCCTAATAAAAAAGGTTCAGTGTTTATGATAATTAAAAAGAGATTTGTTTCTATTACCACAGTTTTCATAGCTTTTAATACTAATTTGGTTTTAGTTTTTAATCTTTATTTTCAAGAAAGGTGACAAAAAATGCTGTATTTAAAAAATGAATGCTCATAAGAAATGCTTCAGCTGGAGGAGAAGCTTTATTGATTTTAAGGGGTGTGATTTGGGAATTGAATTTTTCTGGAGCATAACATTTTATTTACTGGTGGTTGATAAACTGCAGTGTCACCTGCCAGCTGGCTTCAGTTAAAGAAAGCTGATTGAAAGCCCAGGACATACATATGAAGAACAAAATTATAAAAATGGTAGAAACTTCTTTCCCCCTCTACAATAGTCAGGCTAAGTATTCCTTTGGCTTGAACAGGATCATTCTTATTATTTATTGTCTGCATTATTCTAACTCTTACAGGTACCAATTGCCATTAAAGTTTCTGTCTACTAGGCTCTTAACATTGTGTGCAAAAAATTGGTTTGGACACACTATACAGTCCCTGAATGCCTATCATCATGCAGCATAATTTAGACATTTATCTAGGTGTCACCTGCTATTTCTTGCCCTTTGTATGAAGATGCCTGTGTTAGACAAAGTACTCCAGTGTTCAGGAGTAAATAAAAAAAAATTACATTAAAATAATTGACATGTTAAATGCAGAGGTAGAGAGCAATAGCTTTTCCCAGTGGATTTTTTGTTTAGTTGGAGGATTTTTTTGTTTGGTTTGTTTTTGTTCGTTGTTGTTTTTTTTTTGTTTGTGGGTTTGGGGTTTATTTGAGATTTCCAAAATACCCTAATGACAAATTCCTTCAGTTTTCTATACACGAGAGTTAGTTTTAGGTGTGGTCACTAGTAAACAAAGCAACAGCCACATACACATTGCTGTTTCTTCATTTCGCTGCCTTACTGTTTGTCTGAACCTTGCCTTAACCTTTTTTTGTGCTGGCTGTGGTCTGCACACAACTGCTTTTCACACCTATTAATCCTGTTTCTTGACTTGTGGTTTGAAACAGTTTCTTCTGTCAAAGGGACATGCCCTTCTCAAAGGGTCAGAAACCCAACTCCACCTGCCAAGTTTTCTACTTGAGTTAATAAAGCACTGGCAGCAAGGCCAAGGAGGCCTTTACTATCACACCAGTATTTCATACCCATCTTATCTGTCATCAGATGTATAACAAAGAATGCAAGTGGCAGACAGTAATCTTAATTTTAATTGGTATTAACAGTGATTTAGAATTTAAATTATATGTAATTTTCTGGACCACCATTTCTGGTGAAAAACAATGCTAAATTAAACTGCTGTTATCAGATAGGTCTATCTTTATCAGATATACTTTTTTTTTTTCATAATTTCAGGGGGCTATGAATCAAAACAGATTCATGAAGACTACAAAATATATATGTAGTACAATTGTTCTGTTTTGTTTTGAACATCTCGAACCTACCAGATTAGACTACAGAAAATCCTTGTAATGTTTGGGGAAAATGGGCCAGACACATGGGCACAAACCATACATTACTGACAAATGCTTATGAGAAATTTGTGACTTTAGATGCCTCTCTTTTGACTACAAGCTCTCACTATTCCATACCAATTTTCTGTTCTAGGAAAGGGAAACAATGATTTGTCATTTACCTTTAGGATTTTCTAATGCAGGTATAGAAGAGATCCCAATACAGCACTATTGAAAGATCCTTGTACAGCCTCACAGTCTATTAAGAAAAAATGTGAACAAGACCCCCCTTTCCTATTCATCAAAGTCTCACTCATCAAAGAATGAACAATTCTGGCATTCCATCCTGACCCTGTATCTTATGATACCAAACACAGCAGCTGGAGAGTAGGAAAGTGCAAATGAGTCTGCTGTTTTGTGGATGCTATCAATCTGAGTGGTCCCATACTTCAGAAAAGCAGACAAGGAGCTCTTAGATGTTTACTTCCTTCATTTATCATCAAGAAAGTGCTGATCACAAGTTTCCTCAAGATTAGCTGGCAGTTAAAAAACCCCCAACAACAAACAACAGAACCAAGTTTGCACTAAGCAAGCATAACCCACATGGAGCTTGTGATGCCTGTTCAGCATCTCCAAAATCTGCAATAACCAATGATGTAGTTCCTTGGTGGGTCTTCTTACTTGTCTTTTTAAAGCAACTGCTAAATTAAGAAGACAGTGTTACTGATTTAGGTACCTTCATCAGTTAAAAAAAAAGCCAACAAGCAATCAGAGATCTCAGCTTCATTCCCAGAGGAATACAGAATCACAGAATCACTGAGGCTGGAAGGTCCATCTAGTCAAAGCCCCCTGCCACACCAGGATCACTTAGAGCAGGTTGCACAGGATCACATCCAGGGAGGTTTTGAGTATCTCCAGAGAAGGAGACTCCCTGACATCTACCAAAGGGCACTATCATAACAAAGCTCACCTGCAGTGCAACTCCTGCAACTTTATTTACATTTAAAAGCTGCATTAAGGAGATCTTGGCAGCAGAACTTAATTCATGCCTGATTCACAATTCTTAGAGCCAGAAAGTGGGTTCAACCACGGTTTAAAACTTGATGCCACAATGCAGCAAGCTGCAGGAAATTGCTTATTGGGCAGTCTCTGCTTAGTATTATTGTCATTGAGAGACTTCCTTACATAGGTCTGTGGCTCTAGAAAGAGTAGCTGGGCTGTGCATAGGGAGGAACAGGCCGTAACTGCCTGGGCAGACTGACACTAATCAGCTTTAACACAATTCACCTTAAATTCTTCTTCACTGACTGAAATGCAGCTACCTGCTTTGTCTAACCTTACCTCCATCTTCAGACAGCTGGAGACAACCTGGTCTCTTTTGCACAATCCAACCATTGGTAGGATTCTCTAACCTATATGAATGACACTGTAGCAGCATCTTTTCTCTCAGAAAATAGAGCTATGGGTGGGACTAAGGGAATTTAGTGAGTCAAAACTACTGTTTGAAATCTAATATTTGCTTGCTGAGCAGCAGTAGTGGAATCTTTATTAGGAGGAACAGGATTGTTAGACCTTGGCTATGATTCACTGTATTCTATTTTGTCTCGCTGCTCTAGATCCTTTTGTTTTTCTTACAACTTGAATAACCAATTTACAGCCATCCCAGAGCTGGGTGGAAATGCTGGGATAAACACTGTAGTGAAAATTAAGGGTGCAATGGCAGAATAGGACGATTCACTACTGTTCAGAATCTCTGGATCACTTCTACACAGCAAGGCCAAACTTTTTAATGTATGTCTAAAGACACATAGTAGCAAAATGACAATGTAGAGGTATACTGCCTTAGGCTACATCCTTGAGTAGCTACAGTGCTGTCACCTTGAAACAGCTTCCAGCCCTGGCTTGTGATTCCAACACAAAACAGCAGGGAAGAATCGTCTCTCCCACAGTCCCTGTCTGAGCAGCCCAAAGTCCATTCAGCCTTCTGTAAACATCAGGTACTATCTAGGTAAGATGTTCATCAGGAACAATGTAGCATTGAGACTACAGAACATACGGCACTAAAGATGATTTCACCTTGGAATTACAGCTTTGAATTACTCTACTAGTGACACAACTGCTCTCTCTGGACATTTAAAAATTGTATGTGTAGTGTAAACCAGCCAGACTAACTGAATGCCAGCCCCTGCTTGGACACAGCAGTTTAGACAACTCAGACACAGTATCTATAGATATTTATTAAAGGAGCAGAAGCAGCACTCCAGTATTCTCCCTACACCACACCTCAAATTCCTGAACATTTTCCTGAGAGGGCTCAGGATTTGCATATAAGTGCCTACACTTTTGACTGCTGCTCTGGAAATAGAGACTTCACAGATGTTCATTTTGCCTCCTGTAAATATCTGAGCTTTAACAGCTCAGTGCCAAAGCCTACTTAATTTTCTTTCCAACAAAATCAACCAGAAGTATCATGACTGATAAAATTAGAACCCACTACTATTACTATATTGTTTTCCTTGGTAGTAGTATTTAAAAATGAAAAAGTACTGGAAGTGCAAAGACATTTGTAGACAGTAGCAAGACATCATTAATCACGTTGACTTTACAAATTTTTATTTGTGATGAAAACCTGAATTCTCAGTTGACCTAAGAAATCAATCAGAGGATTGTCAACAATCCTATCAGATTAGAAGCTCAAGTCTGTGAAAATACAGCTTACTAGAAGATATTTCCCTCCCTTTAAAAATGTTTTTTTCTTGACAGCAAAAATTACAAGTGCAGATAAACCCCATAATTTATATATCTAATGTGGATTGAATCATTAACAGTGAACTTTAAGTGCTGTGGAGAAGGGACTGTTGTCCTTTTTTATATTTATGCTGCCTCATGCAAAGGCATCCAAATTACATACATGAAAAAAAGAATACTATAATAATTAATATAATTTGTTATACTATTATATATAATATTACCCATACTGGTGGAATGGCTCTAAAATGAAACATGACACTGAAATGCATGCTATTTTGCAATAGTATATGGCTATCTCACAAACTGAACTATGTTGCTGTAACAGACTTCAGTGAATAGAACTACCAAGAGTAACTCCAGAAAAATACCAATTAACTGCAATCTCTATGAATTACCCTCATGGAGAGATATTCACTTAAAAATCACATCTTCCTTCACAGACTGTGCTGGTTTTGCCTGGGGTGGAGTCAATTTTCTGCACAGTGGCTGGTAGGGGGCTGTGTTTGGATTTGTGCTGAACTCAGGGTTGATAATACAGAGATGTTTTGTTACTGCTGAGCAGGGCTCACACTGAGCCAAGGCCCTTTGTGCTCCTTGTACGGCCACACTGGAGAGGGGGCTGGGGGTGCCTGGGAGACACAGCTGGGACAGGGGACCCCAACTGACCACAGGGACATTCCAGACCTCATGGCATCGTGCTCAGTATATAAAGCTGAGAGAAGCAGGAGGAAAGGGGGGACAATTGGAATCATGGCATTTGTCTCCCCAAGTCACCTCTGTGTGTGGTGGAGCCCTGGCTGTTCTGGAGATGGCTGAACCTGCCCATGGGAACTGCTGGATGAGTGCCTTGTTTGGCTTTGCTTGTGTGCACAGCTTTTCCTTTGCCCACTGAACTGTCTTTATCCCAATCCATGAGTTTTCTAGCTTTCACTCTTCTGATTGTCTCCCTGATCCCACCGGTGGGGGGGTGAGTGAGCAGCTGTGTGACATTTGGTTGCTGGCTGGGATTAAACCACGACAACAGACATAAAAGAAAAATATTATTTCATTATTATGTAAGATTGAGTATGGTCTGGGAATATCTGACAACTCAGGTGGCATTTGCAGATTGAAAGGCTTGTTTTTAAACAAGATAGAACAAAATTTTGTCTAGCTTTACAAAAAGGCGCTAAGAAATTGTAGCTGGACTTCAGAAAAAAGATAGATTTTAATTTATGGCTAAGAGAGCCAGACACCACTGGTATTTAGAACAGGCAGATTACATCCCATTTAAACATTTATATTCCAGTTCTAGATTTATTTTCCAACTTTTGCCCCTTCCTCCCATAAGACGTTAGCTATTTGGATCCAGTATTTTGCATCAAATCTGCTTCAGGTTTGTAAAAAATCCCCAAAGCAACTGTCCTTTCCACAGAGTTAAGTTAGTTGTAAAGCAACCTATAAATCTAATACAATATTTGCACCAGAGGCACAACTTTCAATTTGCCATATTAAATAAAATAGGCATTATCCAGGGCGAGAAAAAATACTTGAAAAATGCCAAACTAAAATATCAACTACAATTACTGATTTTCTTGCTGCTCTAATGCTTCAAAAAGAATGCATAACAAGTCCAAGGTAGCTTTTATACAGACTTTTCAAGGTTATTTTAGAAACTGTTTATATGAGTATTAGGATCATTACTGGTAAAAAAAATCCCCAACAATCTTGTTGTAAGTACCAAACATTTCAACTGAAAAGAATTATCTCTGGGAGATTTGCAACAGCAGATATTAAAAAAACCAGATAGATATTTTCACTGTACCAAGGAGAGCAAAAGTATTTGACTGTGCCTTGGTGTTTCCCGTGTCCATTGTCCAAGTCTGAACACTTAAACTGAATCGAAGAACAGAAGGAATAGAAATAATCAATTATATAAAAATATAAAAACTACAGAAGGAAGTTACTGTATTTTATTTAAAAAGGAGTATTTCAGACATTAAAAACTGCATCTCAGAACAATGCATGTGGAACAAATCTATTTTAAAGGAGGCATCGCTAAAAGACTGTACTGTGAACAGAGGCTTTGGAATCAATTTGAGATGTTTCTTCAATTCCAAAAGAAATCTTCAGGGGAAAAAAAAGTTGGATGTTTATGAAAAACATACAAGAGTTAAACTGTTGGAAGAGTCACATTCCTAAAGAGAAGGATTGATTTGATTTGAGAAGAATTGACTGATTAGAGAAAGGAAAAAAACCCTCTAACCTTTATAAAAGGTTGGAGAAGTCAGTAATCTGCAAAAGCAGATTATGAAAGGGGTTTTTTTTAATCTTTGGCTAGTGTAGCTCGTGTACCTATCTTCATTAACTTCGGCTGCATTTTGATAGTATCTGTTTACAAAGTTTTGTGAAGGCCGAGTCCAGTGGGTTTCAAACTGTTGTTAGGAATAACATCATGTTTTCAGACAGCTTAGTGTGAGACTGCTTATTGAAAGCATCTTTCAAGGTGAGGCAGCTGAGCCTGGAAAGATAAAATTGCTTTAAAACTATAAATATATGTCATACAGTATTTCAAGAAACTGTAAACCCTTTTGTGGCACTTTAACTGCACAGTACAACTCCTGTCCTGTCTGAATTCTACCATGGCCTAAAACTGCTACAGAATACCTTTTGTTTTTATCTGAACTTACTACACTACTCTTTAATCATCTAATTGAAGAGTATTCCTAACATTTTTTATTTTCTAATTCACTTCGAACAAATGTAGTAATTGCTGAGGGAAACACACTCAATCTCTGTGTACAGTATGTGAGACAAACTTGCAGCAGTGATCAAATGAGTGAAGCAATTAACTTCAAGACAGTATCACTGTATTGATGCAGTAAGGAAAAAATATTGGTGAGATTTTAACTATTATATTAAAATGGAAATCTATAGCAATATTTTGATAATTTTGGAAATGCCTAATGCTATAAAAACAAGTAACCAGTGTTATAGCTGTTTAATTTATGTATTGCATTTACAGTTTTAATAATATTGAACTGTTAAAGCTGTGTTTTCAACCAAAATAATTCCAATTTGACAGATTATTAAATAAAATTACAAGGTCCTATAATCAAGTCATTATAGAGGTTAATATTAGAGATGTTGACATTTCATAGCATTTCCAAATGCAGTGGAGCATTTTCACTGTGGAGCAGGGTTAGTCAGATCCCCTCCCCATTTACCCATCCTCATTTTGTTAAACAACATAGATAGCACAGACTTTCAGTCAAGTGAGATGGTCTCTAGAAAAGATTCTCAGGACCTTGTTCATGCCAAAGATCTGTCAAATACATGAAAACACAGGTTTTACTTCTTCTCTGCTGTGCTCTTTCCTCCCATCTAGGCCATGTATTAATTTCTTGCTCACCTAATCACAGCCCCACCTAAGGATCATGTAGGACTGACATGCTCCTGTCAGCCCACTGACGTGTACTGTGCCTTGTATGCCACAGTGCCTCTGTCACCTAACATTACTGAGAACATCCATCTCATCTTCATTTTTTGTGCAATGAGATGTGCTCTGTGAATGTAATATTCAGGTCTAACCACTCTGAGGTAAATTATCAGCATAGTGCATTTTACATGACTCACATTATATCCCACAGATACAGTGTAAGCTGCTCCCTAGCAACTGCAGCAAAAATATACCCCTTTAGGCATTTTTTCCAGCTAAAGAAACCAACTTTCTATTTGATGAACTTCATATATAAAACAATCTTGGCTACTGTCACCTCAAATTGTTCTGACTAATGGTCCTTAAGATGCGTTTTTAGCCCTTTGCCTCGTTTGGGTTCTGATACTGAAGTTTCTTTTGCAAACCTTCCACCTCAATGATTTTAGCACCAAGGGAAAAATAGTATTTTTCCAAACCAAGAAATATCTTCCCAATAAAAACTAACCATTTATACAAGAATTATAATCATGAGCTAGAAATCATTTTAGATGGAAAATGTAACTCCCAGCATGCTGGCAAGAGTGAAGACCCTGGATTTATTTTGTGGAACACTGAAGTCTTTTGCTTGGACTTCATTCACATACTGAATAGAATTGCAAGAATTTTCAAAGAACTATAAGCTTTTACGTAGACTATTGCTTCTTGTGTCATCCAAAATCTATTTAAGTGAACTTAATATCTGGAGAAAGACAGAAATTAGTCCTTGTTTAAAAACAACTAGCCTCATGCTTATGCATCACACCTCATTAAGATGTGGCTGCTGTGACATTGCTATTCATTTTAACACACCATAAAAGATTTTAAAGGTAATACCAGAATAATAACAGCTCATTGATACTCCACAAATGAACAGAACCCTCCACCAACATGTAGGAATTTCCTCCCCTCTGTCAGAGAAAGGGTGTTACAGCAGACAACTAACTTCCCTAATGAAAGTCAAGCCTTCAAGTCTGATGTTATGAGGCTGGTGAGGTTTGCACATTTAGGCAGATGCTAGTTTGCTATTTTGGTACTGGTCTATATCAGCCTCCACTGGCATGCAGCCCTGTGCATGGTCAAAGAGACAGTAGCTCCAGGACAGAAGAGCCAACAGCACCTGTTAGCTAGCCACAAAGACAGCAAAAGCAGGACAGCCTTATCCTTTCCCTTCAGGATATTCTTTCTTGGGAACTGTTACAGACCTCTAAAGGGAACAAAATCTGTCCTTTCAGCTGAACAGGACAACAACCAACCCCACTCTGTTGACTGATACCTCTCTGATAAAAACCAAAGCATGTGTTGTGTGACTACATTTCAAGCATATTCCTTGGTACCCTTTAGTGAAGCTTACCCTGAAAAAGTGTAAATGAAATTCACACACAAGTTTATGCCAAGCTTTGACACAACTCTAGAACAGGGCCCTGGACAGCATCTCATCGTCTGGTGAAGCAGAAATGCATTTTCTAAGAAGTCCTGTGCCACCACCACCTGAAGTCAAATACTATACAGAAATTGGCATATCAAATAAAATGCCATTGAAATAAATCCTAGTTAGAACAGTGCTAACTGACATGCCCAATTCCTGAACCGAAGTACTCATCTTCAGCCATTGGGTAACTACCTTGCACAAAAAATGGCATTTCTATTAGGGCCATGTATTCATCACTTTCATAGTGGGTAAACATTGGAGTTCAAACTGTATTTCCATCAGAGAGTTCAATGTGGTGCAGCTGTTATGAATCCAACCTTGATGCAAAGTTTAAGTAGTAGAAGGTAGAGCAGTCTTTTGTACAGTGATATTCTCATTTCATGAACAAACATCCTATTGACTTTTCTGTGACATTCACGTAATTCAGGTCTGCCAAGTCAGGTCTTCTGTATATGTCTTAATGACCTAATTAAAAGAACTATTGTCACACCACTATATAATATAGCAAGAAGAGGGGGCAGGCTGTTTCCCTTTTAAGGTAACAGGCACAAAAATTTGTAGGTAACAGCTTTTAGTACAGTTCTGAATTTCCTCATAACAAGAAATACCTGGGTTGTACGAACGCCCCAAATGATGTAAGAGTTAAGTATTTGAAAGGAACAAAGAATATATGTATGTGGCATGCCTTCCTAGGCATGAAAATCTAGCCAGGTCAGAAGAGAAAAAAATAAAACCAGTTTTGCAAATTTTACACTCAGAGAAACCCAAAAAATAATAAAAATAATATACAAGCTTTCTAGCAATGCTCAAACCATCCTTATAAAACAGAGAATACCATTTTATTTCAAAACTCCTTTAAAACCTTAAAATGCATGTCAACTTTAATATTAACTGTATTGCCAACTTAAATTTCTCACCCAAACTCACACAGTTTTCACTTTTTTATCTCTCTCATTATTTCCAGAACAAATATACTACAAAAAATTGAGCAAGGTGTTCCTGATAGTAAACAAATACTAAAAAAGCAAATTCAGTACAAATACCATCCTGATGAAGCCTCAGGCTGCAGTTTTTGTGGAAAAGGCAAGTATAAATCTTTGCAACACTGTGTTCAAGAGAAAGCTGTTAAATACACTGAAGCTACCTAAATCCTGAAAACTGGATTCACTGAAATTCAGGAAGTCCTGGCTTTTCACTCCTGTGGAAGAGGGGAAGAAACTCAAGACTGAATTTAATTGAGGTACTAGGGATCACTTTTAGTTAGTCCAGTGGGCTTTAGATAAGGATGTTAATGGCAATCAGCTACTTTTACTTTTGAAAAAATATTTCTATCTGCATACTTATATATTAGCCTACCTTTTATGCATTTGTTAACATTCAATATGGTCATTTCATTCTTATGGTTCCATTTATTGTAACTGTTCTTTGCATAACAATTATTTAAGCAGAGTAATTATACTGTTTGAAGAATAACTCCAGTGAGCTATAGTTGAGGTTCTTCTCCAAAGGTGTGCAAGGTTATTACAATATTTCATTACCACAAAACAATACATCTTCAGATAGAGGCAGCATTAGCTTGTAATATTTCTTGTTACCATGCTACCACCCTTTGCTTGTAAAGCAATTTAATCACTTCCATATTGGTTATACATGAAATATTAGTGCTGTGCTTCACAGGGAACACCTCCTGCATTTTCATTACAATATAACTGTATTACTCATAGAGTCAGAAAATCTATTTGTCTTTAAGCATGTCATTGCATCTCATTGAAAAATTTCTAGCCTAAGTTTCACCAGGTAAAGAAAGAAATAGTCTTCCAGTTTTAAATCCTCAATTTAACCAGTATGAGTTTCATTATTTTCTAAACTCCACATGTCATCTCCATGGCTCTTTTAGTTATCTTTCATATTACCACCTATTAGAACTGCTCAAATACTATGTCTTTGTCTTTTGAGACAGAAAACAACTCAAAAATTTTAATATGCCATGAGACAACCTGGTATTATACATCTAACATTAACATTATCTACCTACTATATAACAAAATAAACTATGATTGCAACAATTTTTATGGGTTTATGAAAGACGTGGTCATCATCTTCAAAAGATCAACATTTTATTTTTCAACTATAAAAATATATGAAAGTCAAACAAATTGTTTTATTTTCCTCCATTAAAATAGTCTATCAAATAACAATAATACTGTTGTTAATACCATGCCCTTTTTGACAAATCAGGTAAAAATGTCATCCAGTGAGTTAAGAAATCCTGGCACATAAGAACAACAGGTACAGAATGGAAGTAATTACAGAATTCTGAGATAGTACACAAGACAACATAACAGACTAATATGTAGGCATACATAAATACATATATATAGCACATTTAGGTTATTTTTTAACTGAGAAATGGTGAAACCGAACTTCTGATCAGCATCTTTATCATTACTTTGGAACTGCTAGGCCAGACTCTTGGGCGTGTGAGATTCCACTGTCCAAGAGGAGTAGTCTGTCACAAAGCCAGTTAACAGCCACTTGAGCCTGTAGTGTCCTCACACAACCGTGGTGCCACTGGCAAAGGCTCAACTACGGGACCGAGCTGCCCTTGAACTTCACCCACCCAAGCACGTACAAGTGCCACCAGGTTCCCACGTGTGTCCCCGCACCTGAGAACACTTCCCGACCTGGCAGATCTCATCCCCTCTCTCGGCTGCACTCTGGTGGCTGGGACCAGCCAGTTCTGGCCATGCCATGCCCGTAACATGACTGAAACACACCCAGCACGTCCAGCCAAGACTGCTCCTTTGATTCCCTCTGGCCTGAGCAAATCTGCTCTGGAGCCAAACCTGACACCACGTCTGTGCTGCACTGTACAACCTTCTTAACACGTTCTACAGATAACTCAGTCTCAAAGACTGTAAAGGAACAACTAAAACTAAAAGCATTTGTACTATACTGATACCAAAAGTGATTTCTGGTATTAATCATTGTACTTTTTATTCAGATGATGTTTCAACATACAAGACAATAATTGCTTTGTTCTACCTGACATACACGCTTCATCTATAAGAGAATTACAAAACAATTTTTAAAATGCAAAATCAGGTAGTATTTTTAATACAGCTGCTTGAAGCCATGTTGTTAAAACTATGACTAAAAATTACTTTCAAACAACTCCATGTTGTGCAAGTGGAACCTTGGCCCAATAACATAAAAATTGACAGTTTGAAAGATGGGAAAAACCCCATAATTTTAAAAAGTTCGGGTAGCTCTATAAAAGTTGGAACCTTTATTGGTGTCTTGACAGAAAGAACTGCATTAACTATAGTTCTGAATAGTTCCAAAATATCAGGTCACATACAGTCAAAATCACCTGAGCCCAAAAGGCCTTACACAAAAATTACAACAGATCTGAGTCTTCATTTCTCTGACAACTGTACAAAGTGCACAGGAATTGCTCAGATGAACTGACTTGTTTGCTCATGCCAGAAGTCTCTCTACAGAGCAATCACCTCAAACTCAATGAAATCAAGCAGTAACTTGGCTGAGTGACCAGTCAGAAAACAGGAACATACTTTACAAAAGACAAGCTTGATTAGCACTTGTGTGTTGCTTACTTTCATTGGGTTATAAAGAAATTTTACATTCTCACCATTTTCAAATTATGAAGGAGATGATTTCCAGGTGACCTCAGCTGGGATACATTAACCAATACATGGCTTCCCCAGACTTTGTGGTTAATATAGGAATATATAATTTTAAAATATATAAAATTATATCAAATCTGTCTGAGGCTCAAACTCCTATGCCTTGGTGCCTGCCTCTGAGGGACCTGTGATCCCATGCCAGCCAGCCAGAGTGATCTGCAGTAACCCAGCAAGCAACAGTCAGACACCTCAGTCAAAAGCCATTGACTAAATGCAACAGCAGGCAGAGGCTCAGGGAAGTTTTTTATCTCCAGGTGGCCTCTCTTTGTTCTGACAAGTCCTTGCAGGGCCATCAAAACCTAGCAGAAGCCTACTGTGACAGATTCCTTGCTGTATGATCCACCACTTCTGCTGCATCATCCACATTCATTTCCACATTTTACTATGACTTGATGCATAGCCTGATACCCAGTACAAGTGTAACACCTTCAGAGGAAAGCCTATTACTTTTGACTCAGTTATTTTCCGTGAATTTTCATTGAGCTGTTTTATAGCGTCATTTTACATTTCACATTCCTAAAAGAATTAATGAATTTTGTTTCAGAACACTGAAATTAAAAAAATGTCTGAAAGTGGACAGCTGATGCTATGCATGACTTTGCTCTCCCAAAACCTGCAGGTGAGCTTTTTTGCTTTCACTACTAAACTCTCTTGCTACCTACTTTTGTCATGAGATTAAAGCTCTCATTATGTCAGATGATAAAGAGCAATTTTACAATGTGAGCTGCAGTACCAAAATCAGTTTGCAGGAGACTTCAGCTGATATCAATACCAAATCTTAAAGACAAAGAATTACTATTTCTTCTCTGCAAATAAGAACCAATTCACAGTAAACATCTTATTTTGGAACTTCTCAACATAGTTGAGTCTATTTATGTTTGGAAACAGCAGCAGTAACAGAAGTATTTAATTTCCCTATTACAAATGAATAAACAGTACAGAACTTCTACAAGTTAGTTCTTAGTTTAACTAGTATTTTGTTTGATGCCTCTTTGTTCATATGCACACCAATAAGAATTAGTATTTTCTCCTGAGAAATATTCAGAATAAGATACTCATAAAATGGTATTTCAGTATCTCCTTCTCACTTGTAACTAAGACATAATGTGTTCAGTTCTACTCCCATTGACTTCTAATTTCATGAACTAGATAGAATACATGGATAAAAGAACCTTTTCCCAGTACCAGTATATCTTCTGTGTGAAATGTTTAATATGATCCAACTTACAGAATCAGTAGCAGACCAGATGCTCAAATTCTATTCCAGACTTTTCTGGCCCATTTCAATGCCTGATTAATCAATGGGAATGTTTGTACAGTAATCTGAAATCTGCACATGAAAATTTCCAGCAAGGAGGCCAGTCTCTTCAGGGTTTACAAAACATTTTTTCACCTTAGCTGCAACACAGCAAAAATTTGTGTAAAAGTATTTCAGAGCAGAAGAAGTATTGTGCTCTTTAACAAACTGATTGGGTAGAGGTGAATTCCAAGCGAGTAAACTCAACATGACCAATTGGCACTAACTTGGTGAGAAACTTTCATTTGAAGCTTAAGTCTTATGATGAAAACCTCATATATTTGAATTTTTTAATCAACTTTTAGCAGTGCTCTGTTACCGGCTAGCTTATTTTAAGCAAATACAGTATAAACTACATATAACAGAATTTGGTTTATGATTATATTTGAGCTAAGGTGCATTTTCTGTGGCCTTTTAACAAAAAAACTAGCACACTCAAAAGCTTGACAAAAAGAAGAACCAGTGGCTTTACTACGAAGTCAGAAATACAAGTTAAATGTATTCTTTTTCTACATGGAAAAATGTTGCAAATGCTGAAAGCTTTAGGTAAACATTAATATAATAGATTTTTATAGTAAAATGCTATCACTGTACTAATGCCACCCTTACTAGCTGCCTAAAAGACCTTATGGATTACTGAGATTTAATGTATCTTCTTAAGAAGTATACATAAAAGAAATTAACTTGTTGGGATATTTTTTGGATGCCCTCAACGGTGTGGCTTCATTTACGTCTACCATCGTACCTACATCTAAGCATTTTGTCTAGGGAAGAACATAGTAAAATTTGGCTGATGATTCAAAAGTATCTTATAAATTGTTAGATGAATGATTGCACGCATCTTAACACAAGTAGCTATTGTCACAATTGAACAATGGAACACAAGTTCCACCTTTTTCAATGACAGTCTGCTCAAGGCAGATAAGCAGCACATGTGGCATTGCTCTATCACTGCTGCCAAATGGATTCAGCACAGATTCAGCAGTAATCACTGCTGTGGCCTGTAAGTACTGGGGAAAAAGGCTACACACTGACAGTGTTCATGTCCATCCATGACATCCTTGCAGGCTGCCATGAGCTCACTGTGCCACACTAAACCAATTTTGAGCTGCAGCAGCCAACAGAAAGCTGTTTTGACTTTGCAGCTGCTTGTACACACAGACATGCTTGTTGTGAAGAAGCACTGGGTGGATGTCCTGGGGTGACTGTATGGTCCAGTATCCCTGGAATCCCCTCCCAAATTTGTCTCAAACCAGGACAGTGGGTTTCAAGCACACCATGCAAATGGAACATACCCAAACCTTTTTCTTTGGCAAACCGCCTTGTTTTGGTTGCTACAGATTCCAGCCAACGGCACCAATTTAATATATCAGGAATATAACTTTAAACCACCCATGACAAAAATCAAGTAGTAGAAATAGATTTGTGATGTACTTGAATACATGCTAATTTAAAAAAGCTGTCCTGATGAACTGTATTATAGTGCAAAACAAAATGAAAGAAGAATTCTATTGCTGCAACCAATACAGTTGGTAACAGTCTTTTAGACAACCAGATTTACACACCAGATGACCTCATAAATGGGTGGTAGAGCAGCAGGGGCCTTTCTTCAAAGGAAGTAAAACGTAATTCTTTAAGCTAAATATTTAAATTAACAAAGCAATAGCCTGCCTATTAAAATAGTCCTGTGCGTCTGCCAAGTACTTGAACAACAATAAATCAAGACACAGAACAGCACTTCAGACTGGGGCTTGACAAGCACATAAGGCAATTATTAACTGCTGCTGTTCAATCATCTTGCTCTCCTCTTGCATTTACCTTCATAGTTCTGTGTCCTCCCTTGCACAGCCTTCATAAGGCCCTCTGTGAAGCAGATTCAAGCCGGCAGAAAGTGGGTTTCTGTTTTGTTTTGGCTTTTTGAATCAGTGGCCAGGGTGGAGGAGTGGTCTTCTGGCAGACTTATGTGCTGAAGTGATTCTGCAAAGGGTTAGGAAGGATGGTGTTACTGTGACTGGGAGAAGGGAAAACAGGATCATCACAGACACACTGCGAGTGACTTGCACTGCTGTAAAACCACATTTATTACTAAGTATCACCAAGAAGTAACACAGCACACTAATGATACATTTCTGATGTTTCTTTAAACCTCACTCTCAATGCTGTTGGCAATGCAGCAGCTTTTCTAAGTGACATGCTTTGTGTATCAAATTACTAGGCTGGCTTTGAACAAGGAACATGAAGAGACCCTTTCTATACGGCAGGCTTCCAGCCTAACCTCTAATACAACTGGGAGGGAAGAGAAGAAAAGCTTTGGTTATTATTTTTATGTTACTATGAAATGTAGTTCACAAATGAAAGGTGATTAATTAGATAGCATTGGAGTTAAGGCTGTTGTGTAGTGAATCTGTAGAGAGGCTAGGAAAGCATTAAAGGTATTTGAGTAAATATCACTTTGCACTCCAATATTTTTAAAAGCTTCCTTGGTTTTAATTAAAAATAATTTTAACAGCAATCAGCATGGATCAAATACCATATACCACCATCCAAATCCCCATTCAGGACAGCTGAAGTAAGTACTAGGAATGGCATTTTTCAGAGTTTTCTCCCTGTTTCATTGGGTCTGGATTTCTGGACACAGCATTAACCTGTTAGCCTTATGAGCTCATGAGTTTACTGAGGTGCAAAAAAAAAAAACCAAAAAAAAAAAAACCAACAAAAAACCAAAGCCTGTGTTACATTCAATGATTTTTAAATCTATGAACACCCTTGTCTGATATGCCACAACACTTTTATTCCTCTCAGACATACATACAAAAAAACTCATAAGGTATGATACTGTTGGCAAAATTGAGACAAAGACAAGAACTTGTCTTTGAGCACAGAACTAATGCCATCGTGATGGCAAAGAGCTCCAGAAGCACTGTGCAGGACTCAGAGTGGACAAAAAGACGACAAATGAGTTTCAGTGAAGATATGTGTAGGCTAATACATCTCATGGAAAATAATCTCAGTCACATACATGCCATGCTGACAAATGACTGGAGAAAAAAACCCCACAGTCATTACTGACAGATCCTTAGAACTAACAGTTTTATGTACAACAGCAAGGAAAACCCTAGCAAAACACTGGGTATCATGAGGAAAGGCTTTGAGAAGAAGATAGTGCACATTTATACAATCTTGGTCCATCCACATCTCTGCATCTCAAGAACAGACCATAGTCAGAGAACAAAATATCAAAAGGATGGAGTGCCTGCCTTAGAAAAAGAGACTTGAGGGGCTTTTAAGTTAGGAAAGCAGACTGAAGCAAGATCAATCAAACCATGAAGATGGTAAATAAATTAATGTAAAGCTGCTTGTTATATTCTTTAGTAATAGAACTAAGAGACCTTTTACAAAGCTAGCACAACATTAGTTTATAAAGATTAAAGTGCTTCTTTGCAAAGGTAGCAGTAAGCTTCTGGAACTTGCTGCCACAGGAGGTTGTGAAGGTAGTAAAGCACCAGCAAGTTTGAAAAAGACAAGTTCTTGGTTTGCAGGTCCACAATTGGGCTCTAAAAACACTGAGCAGATATATACCCACCATCCCTGATATGACAAACAAGTATGCAGGAAGAGTACAAGAAAATAGGTTCATAAAATGGCTAGGTTTGTGTGCAGTCCCTACAGCATCCCTTCATGTCACTGTCGGAGACTGAACCCTGAGTATGAAGATCCCCTGGTCTGACACAGCAGAGCTTTCCTGATGTTCTTCACTTCAGTTGCCTTTAGTATCTTCTATTAAGCACTGAAAAAAGCCACGAAGATGACACCCCTGCTTCTTATCAGCTGTGAAAGATGGAGGTCAGATTTGAGTAACAGCAGTCCTTCAGTATAAATTCCAACACAACACCCTATGCTAAGCAATAAATTAGTACTATATCTTCAAACAAAAATAAGGGTCAGTCTCAGGAGGAAATATTTGCATTACTCCAGGCAGTGTGACCCTAAAAAGCCACAGATGATGTTCCACAGCAAGATCAGCTATTTCAGTGAAACTGTAGCCACCTGCTGAGGGACAAAAGAAACAAACATCAGCCCCTCAAAGAGCTGAGCTGCAGAACTGCTCAAAGGGAAGCAAGGTTAGCCATGTAAGTCATTCACATTTTTACTAAAATAAGTCTCAAAACATAGTAAGAGTTAAAGCCCACTGGTACTCAGACAGCAGTCTTTAAAAAATTGAGTGCAAAAGCCAGTATCTATAGGGTGTTTTCTGCCTTCCTCCACAGAAACTGTTTATACATGAAATAGGCATATTGTATTTGCAATATTTTGAGACTACTGATAATACAGAACACCTGCAAAGAGAAAAGGTATGCTGGGAACACTCCACAGAAATGAATAAATGTAGCTCAACAGTGTTCACACAGGATTTCAGTTATATAGAATTTTCTTCGTTCACTGCACTCTTCACCATTAGCTCCCTCACCAATATTTGGTAACTTCTTGTTATTCAGATGCAAAAAAATGCATACTTACGTATTTCATAAATATATGTAGTGATCCATTAAATTACATACTTACATTTGCATTAAATTACACATTTTAATCCTTAAGGGAATAATAAAGCAGAGTTTTGATGAGTAACTATTGCAGATATTTAGATTATTCTCACTAGTTTGGGAGTCTGAATTGAGAACTACAAAAACCAGAATGCAAGTGGGTTAAAAAGTGTCCACTCCCCATCACACAAGCAATACCTGGCAACCTTACATTTTAGGCAGTGATACAAGAAGACGGGTGTCTTGTAATTGAGATTTGTAATTCATTATCACACCTTGATTCACCTCTGTATTAAGCGTAGCCACAAACAGGCCCAAGACTCTTGTAGAGCCTTTCTTTCTCCTGGCTGTGCTGGGGAAAGCTGATCTCTTCCACCAACATATCTGCAGTCTGTCAGTCAAGAACAACCTGCCCATCTTTGCCTCCCTCCCTGTGTTGAAGAGCTGTGTTTACAGCACTGGGAGCTGAATTCCTGTTTAAGAGAATCTTTTCTAAGTTCCTTGAAAGGCATTCTCAGGAGACAGAGGTGCTCAAGCAGAGCACTCTTGGTCACTATGCCCATGGCACTGCTAGGCAGCAGCAGATACTCTCACCTTTTGGAAACATCTGAGGCCTGTGAATAAGCAACAAAGGGAACACTTGGATGCTGAGGCATTTTATACTTCTGTTTATTCAGAGTTCTGCAGAGCTGCCATACATCAGCATTTAGAGTTGCTGTGTTTGATGGAGGCACAGCCAACAGCTACAAGTCTGTATTTTAACTGCAGTTCAAAAACAGTATTAGCTCTTCTGAAAAGACCCGTGTATCATTTGCATGACTAGGAGATACATCATTCATTCATCTCCTCCATGAGCTTCTGCAACTCTTCATTGGTTCCACTGAATGTACATATGTACTTATTTCTAAAATGTACTTAGTTCTAAAAAGCATACCACTTGTTTTCCCTAGCTGTATCAAAAGAAATAATTTTCCTACTAGTCTTAGAAGATTACATCAATAATATTTTAGTGCCCATCTTTGTCTATTTAACTAAATAAGCAACAGAGTTGAGAACATAACAGAATTGACTGCTTCAGTTCCAGATTTCTTACTGTATTAAATATAGTGATACTACCCTGTAAAAATTACTACTACAAAGGCAGCTTTGGAAAGTTCAGGGTACCTCTGAGTGTTGTTTTGGTTGGGAGGCATACAGGTGGATTCATCTTCTTTTATATAGAAGAAAGCCATGAAAAGCAAGCTAAAAATTTCTGAAACTTCTGCATTCTCCTCTAACTTTTAACTAGGTATGAATGTTATGTAATTATAATACTTATGAATATTAATAAGTCTACAGCTGATTAATACTTTTTACAAGTAAATACTTAATATACTTATAATATACTTATATTGGCTTCAGTGGTGGAATGATTGCTGCTCCAAAGACGTTCATTACTTACTAACAGACAAAGAAGATGAATAAACACTGAATCAAGCACCCTTCTGAAACCACAGCATTGAAATATTTTGATGTTTTAGAAAAGGTTTCCTCAGAACTGTGCATGGAAAAAAGGTATTTAAGACAAAGATTGGCTATGTAGTAAATACACTGGCATACATTCTCCTGTATGCATGTTCTCTTGGGAACAGCCCCAGTGAAATGACTGTCACAAATAGAGTCTACTCGTGTGCTGAAGGTTCTACAGTTTACCCATTCACAAACTAAATTTTTAAATTAAAATTTGGTGTCACTCACAAGAGAGGGTGGGGGAAAAGCTTAGTGTTTTTAGGCTGTAGTCTACAAAGATTTCACTACTCTCTTCCACAAAACAATCACAAAATTTTGGGATTTTCTTTCCTAAAAAAGCACATAAGGAAAACATGGGTGATGTTATGAGGCAGACGAGCAAAAGTGAGTGCACCTCAGACATTGCATCATGACTATGTGCAACATGCTTGGATGAGGATTGTTCTCTACATTTATCTGAAATACTCTGACAACACTGAATCAGGGTAACTAAATGAAGTTTCTGAAAAAATGGTTTGACAATATGGCATTTGCTGAACCTGTATAGATCTATCCAGAATTAGAGATGTACAAGAACTGAAATTTCATTAGCAATTTATATTCTATCAAAAATGTTATTTAGTGGGTAAGCATGCATGGAGGGAACAATGTTTAACCTGTGTCAGCTCTAAACTCCACACGTCGTATCTTTTACACTTACTTGTGCCTTCCCCACAGCTGTAAAAATGAGCTTCAGCTCCCCAAAGCAGAGCACGTACGTGTTACAATGGTGTTTGCACTGGTTATTCACCCTTGCATCTATCATGATTTAAAGCATTTCTGAAAACACACTATGCATCACGTGATCGAACACGTCCTTATAACTAACTAATCAGAATACTCTATCAAGAAAGAGTGAACAAGATCAATACAGTCCTAGAAAGTAGAAAAAGAAGCTTAAAGCTACAGAGGAACAAAAAAAAAAGCCCAAATCAAACTAAATGCTCTTTACATTTTCTGCAGACAGTCTTTAAATGTTTAAAATACCCAACCCAAGAAATGCAAAATAATCAACGGATAACACGAACTATTTTCTCTTCATCTGTTAATTGTGGATGCTATCCTGCTTCCTACTGAATCAATGTCAAAACTCCTCTTTACTTCCATGACTGGAAGATCAGGTCCTTCATCACAAAGTCTGGCAACATCCTGGCAGATTCCTTGAAATGTTATATAAACAGGATACTTAATGTTTACAACGACATCTGTAAAGAGCATCTAAAGGCTGATTTTATCTAAATTGACAAGATTTCACAACAATTCAAAGCCTTCCAACATTGGCTGTATCACTAAAAGTACAGTAGGTTGAAGAACAATGGAAAGGAGTGCATAGGGATAAACGGGATTTCATCTTTCTAATTCCTCCGTCCCAATAGCCAGTGGTCATGTATCGACCGTCACCAACACGCTTACTTTAAAATAACTTTTCTTTGAACTAACTGTGTTAACTTCAAGATCCAGTCTGCGGCCACACCACCACCACTGCCGCCTTCGGATGTGTGACTCTCCCCGCTGGGTGTCCGCGGGAACACCTTGGAGTGAAATCCTCCCTTGAAGCGAAGTTCATCCCGCCGCCCCAAGAGCAGCGCGGCGGCGCCGACCGCCCCCAGCGCCGGCCCGGGGCGCGTCCGCGCTGCCGCTGCCGAGCGGAGCACGGCCGGACCCGCGGCACCCGCGTCTTCACCACCATCGCCGGCGGCCCCGCACGGCAACGCCGGGGACACCGCTCCGCGGCCCTCCCGAGGTGACGGGGCGGAGGGGCAGCGCCGCAGCCCCACCGGAGGGCTGATGTCGCCCCCGCCGCGGCTCCCGCGGGCACCGCCGGCCGCCGCCAGCCGGGCGGGGGCAGCCGAAGTTCCCACCGCACCGCCGGTCCCGCCTGGAGACCGCCGCGCCGAAGGGCACAGCAAGGGGCGGTGGGGGACCGCGCCCGCCCGCCCGCGACCCCTTCCCGCCGCGGCCCAGCGCCGCCGGCCGCCCCCGGCATCCCGGCATCCCGCCCGCTCGCCGATCCGCCCGTGCCGGCACCGCTGCCCGGCGCTGCCAGCGGCCCCTTCAGCACCGGACGCAAGGGATGCGCACGACGACGGGCACCCGCCTTCCCCCGGCCGGACCTTACCGGCCGCACTCGCCGCCCTCGGCCGCCCGGGCTGCCGCCGCTCCGCGCCGCGCTCCCGCAGCCGGGGCGCATCCCTGCTCCGCCCGCAGCCGCACAGCCGGCAGAGCGCGCGCCGCGCGGCAGCGCAGCGCGGGCACCGGCGGGGCGCGCCCTCGCCGACTGGCACCGCCCGCAGCCAATGGCCGCCCGCGCCGAGCCGAGGGGGCGGGACGGCGTCACGGGAACGGGCCAATGGCAGCCGCTCCGCGCGGCAGCGCCGCTTCCGGGCGGCGGGAAGCGCGGCGGGGCCGTGCCGCCCGTGTGCCCGCGGTCCGTGTCCCCGCAGGGAGCGCGATCGCTGTCCCCACGGTCAGTGTCCCCGCCGGGGCAGTGCCGTGGGCTCTCCGGGACGCCGTCCAGCCCCGGTGGTGGTAACGCGCGCGGCTGGACCAGCCTTGCCCATCCCTAGCCGCTCTGGAAAACGGGAGCGGGCGGAGGGGCGGCCGTGCAGGTGGGGAGCGTGTGCCGCCCACTCCCCGCGTGCACAGGAATACGGAGCTTCACGCCAAGGCGCTTTGTTTAAAAAAAGTAAAATTTACTGGGAGAAGATGCTTTTTTTCCAGGGGAATCCTGCAGAGCTGAAACCGTGTCCGCCGGCAACATCCCCGCGACTACCGCCGGCTGCCGCCGACCTTGGCGCGGCCGCGGCGGGCACAGGACCGCGTCCGCGGCGGCTGCCGCGCTGCTGGGCTGGGCTGGGCTGGGCTGGGCTGTGCGGGACCCTCCATCGCCGCGGCTGTCACCGCGCTGCGGGGTTTCTCCGAGTTTGCAAGGTCCAGAACTTGTCCCACTGGCAGTGCCGCACCTGCCCGCACCTGTGTCTAAATTGGTTCAGCTGTAGCAGCGGTGGACAAGGCGCCTGTTTCTGACTTTTGTTTGTGTGGTACATCCATAGGTTTGCATTGCTGTTATTCTGTGTAGAACGAGATCTTTTGCACGCTAACCACAGTGGCGTGCTGTGGAGGTGTATGGGTCTGGTAGGGTACCACAGGCCCTGGAGAAGTGAAGGTCTAGGATGAAACGTAGAGGATTATTGGCATAAGGCACTAAGGGAAGGGACATGGGCTTGGTACTGGAGTTCTTTGATGATAAACGGCTCACCTGTGACCCCTTAAAGAAATGCAAGCCTGGAGCTGGACAAAAGTGGGTTTGCAGGTTGCAAAGAAACAGTATGTTACATATCTAAAAGGTAACATACTAAATTCAGGTCTAGAATTAGAGCTGCAGACCAGTGAAGAATGAGAAAGGTGTGTTTGCAAAAATAAAAATGATCTTAAGTGTAAACTAGAGAAGGAAGAAGAAATCATAATCCTGAATACCATACTTCTCCTGGCCAAGGACTCCAAATGCTCATAAGTCACTGTTGTCAACCCTTCACACTAAGGTGGAATGAAACTGATCAAGAGATCCAGGGAAGCCGGGGAAGGGGGAATGTAACAGCAGGAGAGGAGTACAACTTCAGCTGCATTATTACTGCTCTTTTTCTATTGATTCAAAGGAATCTACTCCACAGCACGGTACTGTAAAGTAAAGCACACCTTTATTGGCCAGGCCGGGAGCACACAGGGGTTAACACCATGGCGTCCACCATGGTCATGTTAAAGAGATTTTTTATACCTTTGCAGGTTGGTCAAGTATGCATTTGCAAGTTCGTCATTTGCCCTTGTTTTGGTCACTTACCTAAAGTCACAGCTCTAAGAGGTTTTATATGTTATCTTAGGGTTACAAACACAGCACACTTCTGAATACATTTACCACATCTAGTTTGCTAATACACAATTCTTCTACGACATATTACTGTATTAGTTATACTTCATTTATAATTGTTTATTGATTATATCCCCATTCTTCTATTACATTTTTCTAGCCTTTTGTGGCAGTTCTTCTGTTTGTCATTAAAGCGGCAGTTCACGTGTGTCTTCCTCCTTATGCTCAGCCCATGCGCTAGGCCAGTGCTCTGCAGACAAGGGGTTAGCCAAGCCCATGAGCTCTCATTCCATTCCCATCTCATCCTAGCCAAGAGCAGTTGGCGTTAAGCATAGCATCTCCTATTCACTCATCATCATAGCCCCAGGTCTTGTAAAAGCAGTTGTGGGCATAGCAGCCAACACCCAAATTTTATTAGTCTATACTAAAGCAATTATGTTAAAGGAGGTCTATGTTTCATATGTTAAAGGAGTCCTGTGTATCACTGTAACAAATAATAATTAGACTCTTAAGGTTTCAGTTACACTAAGAATAAACGTCTCTTCCCTCTTTTCCAGTCTGTCTAAAAAGCCAGGTGAAATGCTTCAAAACATTTCAGAAATGTATTTTACTGCTGGGTTCTTTTCGGCGTTGTTGGTCTTAACTCAGTGTTTTGGAATTTGCTTGTCAAGTAAAACCCCTTGCCTAGTTTTGTACTTCATTTGTTGATTCAAAAGGGTGTGGAGATTTATTAATTGCTAGTGGCCTGCCATCGTATTTCATGCCTATTAAGAAAGGTTTCTAAAATCAAATAACCTGTCAAGTTAATCTGGTCATCAGCAAATATTTGTCAATTCCTTCATGACATGTGTTTCATACTAATATTAGATACCATTTAGAGACAGAATTCCTTGTTTAGTTGTATCAGATGCGGGTACCCTCATCTGTGCTGAGTTCAGAGCTGCTGGTACTGTTAAACAATGTGCAGGTCGTGTCCTTTACCTCACACTCTTCAGCTGTGTACGTGGGGTGTGTTTTTGGTGGCAGTGAGGCATTTGAATTTGCTGTGTCCCGTGTGAAGACTCAATGAACCCACTCTTGTTTGGAGTGAAATAACAAGAAGTGTTTTAAATGCTTATGTGTTTAGGCACTGTGCACCAGCTCAGTCAGAGGGTTTGAATACTTAACTGATGCATGGATGCAGCGCTGCCGGTGTAGAACCGGGGAAGGAATATTTGATAATTTATTTTTAACTGTGTTACAATTTGCTGGCATTATTCAGCCTCATTTGATAACCCTTTTGTTAATATCATGTAGATGTATACTGTGGGATGCAAATCATGGTTATATGCTAGGTGCTATATAGACAAATAAGGACACAAAGGGTTCTTGCCCCCAAAAACTTGCCCCCTCATGCACTCCTATGGAAGTGCATTGGGATTGATTTCACACTGCATGACAAAGTGCTTCCTTTTGTAATTTTATCTCCCATGTGTTCTCTCAGCTGGAGGGAGCTAATTTCCCCATAAACAAAGCAAAGCAACTGCCTTTGTGTGCAGAGTGAGTCCTTCAAGGTATTTGTTTATCTGCAGTGATCGCTTGTAAGCACAGCTTGCATTTATAGAGTGTCCTTCAGAGCAATGTCACTGGGAACATAATGAATATAGTTACAAGTATTTAAGGATTCCATAAATATATATTTAATTGCAACTGCCTTGAACAGTGATGTAAGATAAGTCTTTTGTGTGGAGGAATGGATGGGTGGTGGACCCAATCCAAGTAATTCTGCTTTGCATGAGTGACCAGTTAATATAAAGAACATTTTTTTCCCCTCTCCATTGATCCAGTCAGTTTGGGTATTTTTGTCTTGGTTTTAAATATATTAGAGTTTTCATTGTTCCCCACCCCATATTTAGTTTTGTGGTAGACCAACTGTTTTGACAAATATTTGCACTATTACCTAAGAAATTAATTATTAAAAAATAATTTGGCTCTCAGCAGGGTTAACCAAGAGAGAAGAGCCTTCCCATCACAGTCAGTGGCTGAATCCAGCTGGCAAAAATCAATGTGGTTTTGTTTAATTATGATTAATGTTTTCACTTATTTTATAATTTTGCTTGCAATTTTCTTTTTTTTTCAATTTTTCATCCTCTTGGAGGCTGATTTGGCACTGCTACTCATAAACCAGAGCGCTTGGTTCTGTGTCACCTGATTGCTTACCAGCAAGAGGATGTGACCAGTAGTGGAGTGTGACTGTTCCTTAGTTTCCATTTTCTTGAAGTACACACCACCAGAATACAGGAGTCATGTTCCTTGGTACTTACCCTGCAAAGGTTGGAATTGTCATCACTGGGACTGTTTGATGAGTGACACACAGGACAGTTTCTGTTACCCTTATTTTCATTGAAGAGCATCTTAAGAAAAATTACTCCCATGTTTCTCTTGCTGGAATGGCATCCTCATAGGTAAGGGTATCTGCCCACTACGGGACTGAGGATATTGGTACTAAAATTTATTCAGAGATAAAAGAACTGCATCAGGAATATTTGGCTGTGTCCTTTTTCTTATCGTCTAGAAGAAAAAGTTGTCTAAAGTCTCAGTCCCAAAGAGCTTGTAATGACAGCAGAAGAGCAACCAAAGGAAGCACAGAGTATATGATAGAAAGAGAGAGGGGGAAAATAGTGAAGCCACCACGTTATGAAGCAGTTTAGTGGCACTGAGCTGCCTAGTTCTGTATATACACAGCTGGTGTTACAGTAATTTGCTGATTGCTTATGGTTCTACTTATGTATACATGAGTATCTATATATTTCTGTGCTTACAGACATGATACTCATGTATTACAGTAAAAGATAATTAAGTTTGAAAATGAGAATGCCTGAACTCCAAAGCTATCTGGTATAGTCTTTAATTTTGTGATTGCACGGTCTTTTTCTTGGGACTCTTATCTTGTTCAGAACATAGAAGGGATGAACCCTGCTACTAGCACAATTATTTAATATTTTGTTCTATTGAATTATTGAAAATATTACCTCAGACTTTATTGATTACAATCTCCAATTCATCTTCTAGCTGCTGCACCAATTCAAAAAGAAGTCCTAATAAAAATATTCTCATGTCTGTATATCAAGAGAACATGATCTGCACCATTAAAAAATAATGTGGCATGTTGAAATGGAAAGCTGTATTGCAAATATGGTCGGAACCTGATCGAAGTTGAGGCGATAGACTGATTTAAGTTTTTTCAGCTGAAAGATTTTTTTTTAGCATGGGCAAGAATCTATGTTCTTAGTAGGTATTTTTCCTGGAAAGGAAAGAAGCCTTTTGGTAAAGCTTTAGAAGTAAATCAGTCTGTCTATCCTTTCCTATGCTCAGAAAGCTTCTCCCCAAATAGGTAACATGAGTCAAAATTATAAGCAATCAAAAGTCACATTTTTTAAGAGGCAAGTTTTGCATTACTAGAATGGCATTACCTTTTCCTGCAATAAAAATACATACCTACCTGTGTAGGATAGAATAAAACATAGACTTTAACATTACAGCTTAGCTTGAGTGTGTCATTTACAGAAATCACCCCAGACAGGTGTAGGTGAGGGTTTATTTCTGCTCCACCAAAGCATTCAATGTGTGTTAAAGAAGAATCTCATTCTAGAAAGTTCTTGAAACTTCTAGGATTTCTTTTTTATCATTACAGTTTTATCATGAAAAGGTGAAGGAATTACCTCTAATATTTTAAAAGTACAGAAGTCCATAAAGCATGATGTCTTGATGCTAGTCTTTAACAGTTTTCATAACTTTCAGGTTGATCCAGGCTTTGAATTTCCAGAACTCAACCACTTGAATTCTATTTGGCACATATGTAAGTATGTCTTCAGCAAGTATATTAAAGGAACATTAAAGTTTCAAATTCAAGCACTCAGATGTTGGGAAATGGTAAAATTAAAGTTTTCTGTTTGACCTTATTTCCTAGCCCTGTGAATTATGATTAATTTTTAGAAATTACAGTCACATAATGATGAATCAGTAATACAGTAGGTATTAGTAAATATAGTAATACATGTGCACACATTTGAACAAACTCAGTAAAGGTACAGGAGGTGCAGAATTTCATGTGTTAGTCATCTCTCTGTAGCTGGGTGTTCATGTCAAAAAAAGCAGTGCTATGTCATTTCTGTTTCTTGTAGGTGATGATGAAATTTGTAGCTGGTTAAAGAAAATAGTTTATTTTCTGGAGTGATGCAGTCCCCCATGAAACATCATCACAGAGCATAAATGTCTGGACACTTAATCCAAACCTCTCCTAATTGGTTGGAAGCTTTTTGGAAGAAGTTTATAAAGCTGAGTTTTCTTACACATGTACTCAAAAATAAGGTAGATTAGCCCTATTTTTTCTTTCCTCATTTCTCTCTCTTTCCTATAAAGCACGTATGCTTTCTCTGAAAATAAAAAATTAAGATAATGGTGCACCCTGCAGTATGTCAGTTTATAACATTAGTATTTTCAGATCTAGTTTGCCATACATTATTAGCTAAATGCTTATATCATGATGCCTTCAGAAACATATAAGTGTATTCTTGGTTGTTGTCTTAATGCTTCATTTTGGCGAAAAAAAATGGTTTAGGCTGCCTATTCTGGCCCTAGAGGCTGAGTCTATGCTGTTGTTGTTTTATGGCATGTTGTTGGCATGGATAGCTGCCAGTGCCTGGTAAAGCAGTTTTTCATTTCCTTCTCTCTGGGCACATAAGAACCACTGCTGGCAAAATGGTCAAAGCCACCCAGACCTAATCTGTAGCCTTCAGTATAGGAGTCCTACCAAAGCTGAACAGCAGTTTATAGAAGATAATAAAGAAGAAGAGATTCTAAACACTGTTTAGAACTGTATATGACACTGTTTATGTGCTATTTCCACTCTGATACTGCTTTATGAAAAGCTGTACAAAAGCTCTTAAGATTGGAACTGCAGAATTTTTTTTGTGTCCATCTACATAAACTAAATTCTAGCTATTGATTTCTTCCTTTTTATCTATTGTCCTGTAGAGGTCTTAACTGTGATTACAGTGAGAAACTGGAAGCATATTTTAAGTGGTAAGAGGGCATTTAATATAGATTACTTTTTATTTTTATTATATGTGCACTAGTATTACAATTAGGATGACAATCTAATTTACCAAGCAGTATATTGAAGTACTTTGTTTAGTGTTCCATCCCCTCATGGTACAGCTACACCTTCATTCCCCCCTAAAGTTTTTAACTATTTCATCTTGTTTACTGAAAATTCATCTCTCCCCTTTTTTTTTTTTTTTTTTTTTTTTTTTTTGTGAGAGATGACTTCTTGATCAAGAACTTTTTTGTTTGATCATTTTTTTTTTTCTCTAGTAAGGTGGACTGGAGAAACAGCCTGCTTTTTGATTTGGAAAGTACAGTTTCTGTGGGGAAGGAATGGCTCTTTGGTAGATGTTTGTTGGGATAGGACATTCTTCCTTGCCAGCATCTGTTACAGGTATTATTTCATCAGTCTAAGAGTAATTTTATATGGATACTGATAGTGATGGCTACAGAGCCAAAAGGTAAAATGCGTTGAAACACTTTGAGGTTTTCCTAGGGTTTTTTTTTTTAAACAGATTATGCGATTTTGAAAATCGCCTGCTGAACTGTGTAGTAGATTTTTCATGTGTCTTTTTAGTAAAATTATAATGTACTTAGTTAATGAAAGATTAAAAATAAATTTTATTTTTAATAGACCTTATTCTTTATTTTTAAGGATTTAAGAAGACCTTATTCTTTCTTTCTTTCTCTTTCATACCCTACCCTGAGAGAGGGGAGGTGAGGGAGCAATGGGAAACAGGAATTTTTCTCCTCTTTCCCTAAAGTAGTGCAGTACACAGCTGCCTTATTTTTTGTTTAAGGGATATACTGAAAAATTCAGATCTTTCATGGCTGAATTGTAATTTACTGTTTTAGAAAGCCCCAAAGTAAGCTCAGTCTGATTATGTTTCTAAGCCAAATTTAATGCAGATCCCATTTTTAAGACATTTAAAAACGCTTTTCATGTCAAAATCATCAAATGTAACCCACATACAAGGTGGAATGCTTTTGTGAAAGTCAATAAAATTTACCCAAAGGATTTAACTTAGGTTCCTCTTAATGGATGAAGGCATGAAAAGAGACAAAGGCTTTAATCTATGTTTTTGCCTTTGTGTTTTCCTGTTTTTGTGAGTGTACCCAGGGTAGTTAATATTTTTGCAATTATACCTAGCAGTTGGAGGTATACTTGACTGAAGTGACCCAAATCTTTTATAAGCAATTCTGATAATTATCCTGCACTTTGAAAATAAGGCCTGAACTGTAATTATTTATGGGAGGGATATTTCAAGAAATGTTGTGTTAGAACAAGACAGATCCTTAGCATGGTTTAATTGTCCACCCTGAGCACTGTGTCATTTAAGATAACTAGTGTAGGTTTGCCTCTTGATATGTATGAAGAAGAGAAATGCCTAACAGAAGACAGACAAGGTATTTATGCTTTTTGAAGTAATCCAGCATTTGCTTTCAGCAAGTCCTTCACCTAGGAGGAGACCACTTAGCTGTATAGTCAAAGTGTTACTTAGGTCTCTTTGAAGAGTTTTGAGAATGCCCCTGACTCTACAAAGGCTCCAAAGGGATTAGTTGATATGCTGCACCTATAAAAAACTGTTTAAGTAGCTCTAACTAATTTTTATGTTTTATGTTAATGACATTGCAAAGGGACTGCAAATTTAGAAGTCTTCTAAAATCCAGCGCTGGCCCAGCCATTAAATCAGGCTCTTTAATCTCTCTAATTGGTGCTTTTCAGGATAGAAGAATACATGAACCCTGCTGTGTTCTAAAAGCAGTAGAACATCTTCACTGGGCAATAATAGCCAGTGAAAATACACTTCTCAGACTGCAAGTCTCCTGTACTAAATAATGATGTGGAAAAGTTGCATTTTACTGCTGCTGGTTGGTGCAGTTTTACTGTTGAACAGAGCTTGGCTGCAGCTGTGCTGGAAATGGATCAGCTCTGCCCTCCATGACTGTAAGGTCCCTTTCTTAGGGTAAATATCCTGTCCATGGTATGAAACTTAGGAGTAGCCAGAGGAAGTTACCCTGCTGAGAGAATATGGGGTTCAGTACCAGGAGTCTTCTCAGGAGCCATCGAGTTTCTCACAGAATGAGACCTCTACAGACTGATGATTGGTTATTTAACCTCAGGTAGCAAAACTTAGAAAGCCTAGAGATAACTTGAAGATATTTAAACTCAAAATACCAACTTTCCCTCACAGAAATACAACTCTAATGGATGCTAGCTCTTCTAAAAGCAATATAGACCAGCTCCTTGGCTGCAGTAAATCTGTATGGGTTCACCAAAATGCATGAGGTTTTTTAGCAGCTAAGGAGTTACTATTCATTTAGTATTTAATTTACAGAAAACCTATAAGGTTGCTACTTTCTGCTCATTTTGTCTCAATCTCACTTTCAGGAGCAATATGCATTCTCTCCACAGTGTGACTTCTGTAGTGGCAATGTATGTACACATCAGGGTGACATCTCCCATCCTTTTGCCTTGGAAGGGAAAGGGTGCAAGACTCAGTGGGTTCCAGCCTTATCTCATCTCTGAGATTGCTTCTACGCTAAGCTTTTAGCTAAAGTCCTGAAGTGGTTTTCTTTTCAGGTAATTTACATTTTTCTACAATATTTTATTACCCATGGCTGTTAGTTTTCTAGAACAAGTTTAGAGGGTGTCATCCTTATGATTTGTATAAGAACCCCAAAACAATATAGTAGGGCTTGTGTTTCAAATAAATAATTCTGCAATATAATCTAATTTTTTTCCTTAACATGCATCCGCACTACTGGTGGAAGTAAAAAAGCCCCTCACTAAGAGAAGAGAATGCAAAGCTAATGAATCCACTAGAGGAAGGCTCTGCACTTCTGTGTCTGTCCCGTACTAAACAGAATGTCAGTCATGGAATATCCAAGGAGATTTGCCCCATATGGTGTGTCATTTGTGTATGTTGACTTTACATAATATTCTCTCTCTCTGGGAGTAAGAATTTCTGTTTAGTCTTGTTTTTTTATACAATTTCAACAAAGCCTTTATTTTAGTAATATCCAGCTGGCCATAAGGAACACTCTTTTTCTGTGACTCATTTTTGATTTTATTTGGGGAAAGCTTAAAGGTCTATATTTTGCAAGGATAGTTTCAGAGGCATTAATTTCTTGGTGTGAATTTTTATTATCATAATTGACATCTGTCACTTCTCTAGATTGGAGTATACAAGGCTAAATTTATCAGAATATGCAGGAGGATGACAAATGGCACAGGACTGTCGTTCAGGTACAAATGTTGCAGCCATGTTAGCTTTTTCTTGAATTATTAACTTGCATATGATCACACCTACACATGTGCACATAAACACCACCGTTTCACGCTCAAGATAATTCTTCTTTCTTAACTAACACAGCCAAAACCAATCTTCCATCTAATAAGAAATCTTGAGAAAAGGGGGATTTAAAATTTTATTTCATGTAGAAGTCTAAATATACCAGTCACATTCCTTTTATTTTCTTCAGGCATGCATTTTCAGGTTTTTTTTGGTTGTCTTAGCAGGAATTCTGTTTATGTTATTTTTAGTTGTGTTATTTACTCAAAAAAGAAAGCAAATGGGGGGAGCAATAAGAGAGAGAGAAATCTTGCTGAAATAATTCTAAGATGTTCAAAGGCTGCTGTAGGCTAATTATTTTTAATAAAGTTCTCAAATACAGTGATATTGGAGTGTCTTGTGCAAACATTGTTCTTCTGATAACATTCATTCAAAGAGATCTTATATTTCTGCATTTACTGAGAATACTTTGGAGCAATACATTCTTGAAGTATGTGTGTGGAAAAAATACTGTTAATGGTTTTCTGATGTCTTTGTATAGTTTATGGTTGTTTCTGTGTAGGTACACAAGAGTCACATATGGATTTCCCACTTACCCACAGCCCCGTTGCTTTGGGCAATGACTTGTAGTGCAGATGATGTTTTATTCTAGAAGTCTGAGGCACACTTTCTTAAATGTTTTAACATCAGCTTGTCTTTCCTGTAAAATTATTTCAAATGCCTGTCTCTGTTGGATCCTTCAGGAATTATTTTGAAAAATGTATTTTGATTATCCTTTCCCTTTCTCTCTGATACTTTGGTTTAAACTAGTCATTGCATGAAGAATTTCACAAACTATTTAAGGAAAATAGTATGTATAAATTCATATCAAAAAAACTTCATGAAATACTTTTTTGTAAAGTGCTTTTTTATTATGCATTGTTAACAGTTAAATGATACGTTGCTGTTTCATGCAAGATGGAATAATGTTAAGAGAGCAAATGTTAATCCATAAGCATAGGTTTTAAGGAAAAAAGTGCTAGATCTGTATAAGTTTGTACAGGTTTAAGTATGAAAGTGGAGAGCTGCTTCAGCTAAAATGACTTTGAATTAGTTACTGAAACAACCACTTGTCTTCATTGCCCAGTGTCCCCAAACCCTGTTTCAGTTCTGTCTAGGGTATTTGGTCTTATCCAGTGTTAAAATTTACACACTTTTTTCTTCCCAGTTACTCAATATAACTTAGTAGCAGCTCTAGGAATGTAGCAGAACAGTGCTATTCACCAACAAGCTGTTGTTACTGTTCAATAAGGACCCATGTCAAACTACGTATTGCATGATACTGCAAAAACAGAAACAAAAAAGACTAAACCCCCAAAATCACAACCACACCCCAGATTTTCTAGCATGGGCTAACACAACCAGTGTACATAATACGTCATGGAGCAACAGCTCAGTTACAATAATAATACATTCGAAAAAACATTGGAAGTATTTTTTCTTCCTTTATGCACACCAGGTGCTTCACATCTGAAGTTGTTACAAATAATAAATATTGAAATGGATTATGTTTCTCCAGGACAGTGTAGTAAAATATTCCTTACAGTGTTCAGAAACATAGAAAAAAAGGGGTCTTTTTTAATTACAGACTTAAAAAATCTACAAATCTTCATTGACTTAAATATAAACTAACTGAATAAAGTCTGTGTAATTGATAGTATAATTGTATTTTTTAATGTAATCTCTGGATATTAAATTATTTATGAAAGACTAAAATAAGTGGACTGAAGAAGTACCTATTTATGACAGACATAGATGACCACATGGATGTTTTATTAATTTTCATCATAAAATCTTTTTTTTAAAATTTGTTCATCTGCAGTGAGCCATTTGAACTTGACTTTCTTGCCTTGGAATGATGAAACAGCAGTATGTCTTGAATTCAGTAAATCTAAGCTTGTGTTTATGTCAGTCTTTGCCAATTGGATTATTTCACTTTCTTGACAAGCGTTAATGTAATTCAGTTCTGTATCACAATTTCCATGTTCTCTTGAATATGGACTGCAGGATTTTTTCCTTACATCTACAGAGTCTGTTAGACCACAGTTTAAAACCAGGGTTTTTTTTTTAAGAAAAGATATCTTCAGAGTGTCAGATAAAATAGTATTTAGGTTTTTGCCTTTTTTGTCATATTCTGATTCTTCTCCAGTGCGTACCAACTCAGAATCAACAGACAATGTTGTGTGAGTTGCCTTCTTCAAAACGGATGTGTTGCTAGAACGAGACTTCTGCCAAGTGGCATCATTATTAAATTGAGCAAGACTCTTAGAAGTAACAGCATCTTCATCTTTTGAGTTCTGTTCATCCTGTGCAAGTAGAGTATTGCTAGAATAGCTCTCATGAGGTTCATACATCTCATGTATTTCTTTGTTTCCAGACTGAGTGTCCAGCTTTGCAAAGGCATGCTGTGATTCAGTGCAAATATCATGGCTTAATGCTGTCTTTTGGGTAGACATAGCTGAGGGAGTTGTTTCCTGTCTACAAATGTTTCGATGTGAAAAAGTGGCATAATTATTGTTATTGTTGTTGTTATTGAAGCTGCATTCTTTGTGATCCTTTTGCACTGTTACATCATCAATATTAGTAACCTGTACAACTTCTGAATTATCAGTTTCATTAATTTGCTTCTCTTGCTCCTTCCCAGCACTATTCACAATTACATTTTCACCTTCATTAATATCCTTTCTACTTTGCTTGCTATTCTCTGATGCTTCTAGTTTATTCACCTTATCTTGAACGTTACCAACTTCCTCATAATTTCCCTTATTGCCTGCTTCATTTTTCTTTGCTTTAGAAGTATTTGTACCTTCTTTTTCAGACAGAGAGCAAAAGGATGAGTGTTGATTTTGTTGTGAGCTTGTGGTGCTGTTTTTATTTTGCTCCATTGCAGTGTAATTTTTTTGAGATTCCTTTTTGTTGCCCAGAGGTTTATTTGTATGTAAACTAGAATGTTCTTGAGCAAAACCTTCTGGGGGCCACTTTGACTTATTTACTTTGGCTAATTCTTCAATAGAAGATGTTTTCTTAGATGTTGCATCATCTGTTGAAGGAGGCCATGTCATCTTTAATTTACCTCTTTCCATGGATTTTTTTGAATTATTATCCAAAATATCAGGATGAGCACCTTCAGTACCTGAGTTTTTATGAACTTCTGTAATTGGTTTAAGATCAACAGGTGCACTGTTAATGGGATTTGTTTGTTCAGCTTTAGTATTGTCAACTGAACTAAGTTGATCTTTAGAATTCCATAATTCCTTATGCTGCTTGTGTCCAAAACCTTCATCATAATTTCCTTTTGATTTGAAAAGTTGCTTAAAATGGGGTTTACAATATATTTTTCCATGGAGAGATGCATAATTTCCCAAGCTGCCGAATGAAGAAAATTTGTTTTATGCTTTTCTATATCATAAACTACCATACACCGCCCCCTTTCTCCCCCTGCTCCCCCTCCCAAAAAAAAAAAGTATCTAAAATATTTACTTTGAAATTCCCATACAGTTTCAAAGACAAAATGAAGGAGAAGAGTCATGCTTGGTGATCTAAGAAAGAACACAGACTCATTCGGTTGTAGCACAGAATAAGCTTCAGATAGAAACGTTCCATAGCACTTCAGGGCTCTTTGGACCATTTTTCTTCATCTTATTAAAATCCAAATCCTTAGTTTCTCTTAAAAAGTAGCAGCAGAATTTAGTCTTTGTGCAAATTATAGAAATTTGTGTTTAATTATATTTGGATTCTCCTCCCAAATTAAGTAAAGGAAATGTGTGTAACTAACCCAGAATGTGTTAAAATCAAAATTGTTGGCCTTTGCAGTCAGATAGTGCAATAAAACCAACATTTTATATAAAGGTTACAGAGTGATTTGCTAATACAGAGAACCATAGTAATTCATTTGATGAATGAGGAAAATTAAGAGAAAATTTGATGTGTTTTGGATGTCTTAAATTCCACCCGAGTTCCTGTGTCTCCTGCCTCTGTTTCGTGCTGTCCTGAAGGCCTGTAACCTTCAGAAGGAAGTAATGTGCAGAAGAATTTGGAAGGTACTGGGGTGGAGCAGTTCTATAAGGAATTTAAAGGACTTGTTCCATGTCACAGTGCAGATGCTAGGAGCAGAGAAGAAAAGGAGAACTCAGGACACCACCCTGTTAACCCGCCATCCTCCAGGCTGAATAATCCTACAGTTGAAAATAATTTCACCATCTGTATTTCTATTCAAAAGCAGGGTTGTGTGAGTGAACATGCAGTCACTTCTTACCTTAATTGACTGCCACAGTGGTGACATCGGAAACATGATTTATGAAAATTCTGCTTGTCGGCAACCAGACGTTCCATGGGGTAAACTTTCTGTTGGCAGAGTTTGCATGTTTCATTTTCCTGAATCTGCAGTTTCTACAACCACATATTAAAAGGTTACAAATTAGTCTAAGCCACATGTTATGATTTGATTTGAACAGTATCAGCCCATATATTTTGTTAGAACATTTTCCATTTTCTGTTAACTGGTATCTCAGCTGTTTATTGTAGGGCTTCATTTTTGTTCAGCTAACAGTAATATTTCAAAAGTTAAGAACTACTTCCCTTTCCCTTTGCAGGAATCCATGCACTTGAAAGGACTATTCACTTCACCAGGTACAATATCTTCCACTTATTTGTAACAACTAATTATTTTATGAAATGTGGTAGGATAATAAAAGGTTTTCTAGTACAAGTGGAATTGAGTATAATGTATGTATAACCTTTGAATGTACAATGTGATTTAAAGATCAGTGAATAGGGATGGATGTTTGAAATTCTGATGAAGTTTTGCTTAGACATACCAAACGCACATTAGGGGCTACCCCTTTTGTGGTAACTTCCAGACTATGCACTCATATGACCCAAATATGCTATGGACATAATTGTTTGTGACTTTTTCAATTTTAATTGTCAGACCTGATATGTTTTTCAGTTGAATTTTAATACTAAGGTAGCTGTATTAAATATAAAGGCTTTTGTGAAGCATATTTAATTATAAAGAAAACTATTTCTCTATAAAGTACAAAACATGAATAGAAAGATTCATACCAGTAAGGGGCAGAAGGAAGTAATGGTGTTGGTCTTGGAAAAATGCCTGCTGCTCTTCCCTCTTGATCTCTGAATTGCTATGAAAATTGTAGTAGCAGACAAATACAAAAAGAGTGGACCCCATAATTGCAGTATGAATATATCTGCATTGATGATAGTAATGCCCCTTGACATCAGCAGAAAATTTGGCCCCTTTCAGCATTCTGTCTGTTGGTTTGCCTGCTAGTATTGATTTTATAACAGTTCACAAATCAAGACAAGAAGTGATGTAGATTTTATAGCTACAGCTTTAGTTGCCACATCTCTCCAGTGTCCATAATGAGAGCTGTGAAAAATGCTGATAGTTAAATATCTTTAAGATAATGTAGAACTTGCAAACAGAATAAACCACCAGTAAAACAAAAAATCTCCCACAGAATTGTTGATCATGAATTGTAAAGTCTCAGATGTAGACTCTGCTTAGACTCCAAGGAGGCTGAGAGAGAGGCCTGGCAGGCGTAAGTTCAGTGTTCCAGATGTGCCTCCCACTCCCTACACATGGCCCACTTGTGAGCTGAGCACCAGGACTCAGCTGAATATTCTTAGGTATACAACTATTCTGAATGTAGAGAGGGAGGAAAGGGAGGAGATAAGGTAATTAGGAGGGGAAAAATGGTGACGTGTTGTGGAAAACTGTCCCACTGAATGGTTACTTTGCTTAGTTGGATAATTGATAGCGTTGTGCCTCAGAAGGCAAGTCAAGAGAAGAGGAAAGCAAAGAGGGAGTTTACGGGAAATGTATCCCAAAACAGCTTCCAAGAGTGAATACTGAGGCAATATTCATCTCCTTGAAATGGAATCGTGTGTTGTGTGTCAGTGGCACAGTTTTGGTGGCTGGAGCAGCCTCTGTGAGGAGTGGCAGGGCCTGCCCCGTGCTGGGCACAGCCAGCCCCGGACACAGAGCCCGGCGGGGCCGCTGGGCCACGCTCCTCCTGTCTCTGGGAAAACGTGTTCCAAGAGGGTAAAGAGCTGCACATGCAGCCAGGACTGAGGGAGAAAGGTGTAAGAAACAGCCCTGCGAACACCAATGTCACGGGGAGGAGGCGCTGTAAGAGACTCCCCTGCAGCCTGTGGAGGAGCCCAGGGCAGCTGGTAGTTCCCTGCAGCCTGGGGACAGGACCATGCAGGAGCAATCATCGGCACTAGAGCCTCTGGGGAACACCGCGGTGGAGCAGGGGGATATTCCCGGAAGGAAACTGTGGCATATGGAGAGACCGTGCTGAAGCAAGGGAAAGGTGTGAGAAAGAAGGAGCAGCAGAGAGGAACTGGTGTGGACTAACCCCAGTCCCCCATTCCCCATCCCCTCTGTGCTGCTGGGGGTGGCAGAGGCACGAGAAGGAGGCAGGAGTAAAGCTGAGACTATGCTGAGGGCAGGAGGGGAGATGTTGTAGTGTTTGTTTCTCACAATCTAAATCTATCTTGCCTGTGTGGGGTGATCTTTATTTGTATAGTCCAGTGGCTGCATTTCAAACATCCCAATACCTCCACTATGTAATGCAAGGACATTGTCCATAGCTCCTGCAGAGCCTGGAGCATGTGCATGCTGCACGTCAAGAGGCTGGGTCTGAAACATTCAGGCTGTGTATTTTAACATTTCCTCCTGCAGTGGTTCCTTCTCTGCGGTACTTCTAGCTTTATTTGGGTCTGGAGAATCACCTTTAAATGGAACAAAAGGCTGGTTCCCACAGACCTGTCTCAGAGAGAGGACCTCTCCTGTCTGGATTTCATGCCACTGTAAGCATTATTTTTCTGGCCTTGTGAACATCTGAATGATGAAGGCAAAGCCATTTCTAGCCTGCTGTGTATCTCAAGTAATATTCCATGCTTCAGATCCATGACATAAAAGATTAGAAAATATTTTTCTAAGTGCTTTCTTAATATTGGGTGTAAACATTTATATAAATGTCTTAGTTCACATAAATTGCCCTGTGTATAGGTCTATGGACTTTGTTGGAGAGCTGGCTGATCTAGTGGACTCAGAATATACTGACATTTCCATTGGAGCTTTTGCATAAATAGTGGGAACTTTTCCTGTGCTTCCATGTATCTGGAGCAAATAATTGCAGAGGTAGAAGTTCCATCCTGTTTTTTCCTCAGTGTAGAAATTTCCTGTAGTCTGCTTGCAGATGAACTGTTGAAGGCAATGTAATTTCCTGGTATGTATTTTTCATCTTTAGGGGACAAAGGTATTCAGTTGTCTGTGGTTTTGGGTTGTTTTTTCTTTCTTTTTTTCTTCCTCCTTTTTTCTTAAGTATAGTAATGTAGAAAACAATTTTTCTATTCTGCACAAAAGCTAATTCCACAAGCATCCAAGCAATAGGATTATAATAAGATCTGGGAAAGACACAATCTATCAACTATTGCTCAGAATGCATAAAACCAATCTTTTGAGCTAAGAGATGTGTTATTTGCACCATAGAATATATGTGAAAAGAAATGTGGAATTCATGCAAAATGATGATTGAACAGTCTTGGAGATTTTGCTGCAACAAATGCAGACTTTGCACTATAAGCATAAGAAATTTTAGCTGTAGCTTATGCTCATTTTCATTTCTTTTGAAAGTGGTATTTTCCAAACTTCTGAGAGTCAGTGGCAACAAATTATACATACTTACAGATTCAAAACAAGGAAAGAGTAGACTATTCAGCAGAGGAGGAGAAAATGCAGAAGTTTTTACCTTGAATTGTTTTTGTCACATACTGTAAGTATTAATGGAGCCGTCTGATGTATTTCGTATTATATTACATGCACTTAATTCCTGAAGTCCATGTATTCCCACAACTTCCAGGGTACATTTTGAATCATAATTATTCAAAACAGAAAATCAGACAGCATGACAGACCAGTGTCTTAACTTCTAATTTACATAAGGAAAGATCCCTCTTATTAAAAATACAGACCTTTACTTCTTTAGCAGATGTTGTGATCTCTCTGTCCGAGAGAACAGCCTTTTCCTGAGCTGCCTTTTCAATCTGCTGCTTTAAAATCTCTGTTACAGTCTTTGGGAACTCTTCATTCTGAGCTGAATTGATTACTGCAATGGGAAGGAGAATAAAAAAGATTGGTTTTCCTCCAACATGCATTTTATGAAATTGACTTTATCAGTGAATTATAAAACATTATTATCTTGGAAAAATTGTATTTAGCCTTGTAGAAGTCTAGGGAGTCACTTGATGAGTACAGAAATCCTTAGAGAAAATGTCAAAATAATTGTTGAGGGGCATGATATAAACTTCTGTTTTGCCATACCTGAGTGGTGTGGCAGGGCCAAAGTGTGACTGAGGTCTATGGGAGAATGTAATGCATGAATTCTTGTTCAAGGGCTAAACTGCAACAGCAGCAGTGTCTTGACACTGTGGTCATATTCTGCAGGGTTATTCAGTTCAGCTTTGTACATACATGGACTTGTGTTTGCCTGTATTTTCAGTCAAGTCATCAAGTCCCCGATTCTTTCAAGCAACTGAGACCATATTTAAAACGACATCCTTATGCAGACATAATCTCTTCATACTGAATTGTAGACTGATTTCTTAAGTCCCATGGAAGTTAAGGAGTGTGCTTTGCTGAGAATTCAGAGCAGTGTGTATTTTCATGTTTATATGCTAAGAACAGTACATTTGTGGGAGTAAAGAAATTTGCCATTGCTCATTTGTGAGCCTTTATTCTCATGCCACTTCTTACCTGTGTCATGCTGAGTGAATGTAGAAGCCATTTTTATTTCTTGGGTAACTTGCTCGTGAGGAGAAACCTGTGCACAAAACCTTCACTTTAGTCATGATTTAGTGCAATGTATAAGAATTTTCCATACTTCTGAAACCACATTTAAAATGTTGCATCAATGAAAAAGATGGATGTAAATCTAAGATTTATCTTGATAAAACAATAATACATTAAAAACACGTAATGAAACACCTTTAAAAATTATTATGCACTGACTAATGAGGTAAGCTCTCAGCAGAACATCGAGATCTTGCTGTACCAAGAGGTAAAGGAGGAAGAAGCAAAGCAGGTATATATCAGTATCAGTGTAATTGTCCAATGAGATGTTTATTAAATGATATAGTTACCTTTTGTATTTGAGAGGCTTCTGTTTGACTTTCTTTGGAGGTTGTTTCATTGCACTCAGCTTCCCTGGTGCTACTTGATACTGTGTGGCGCCTGCTACTTGGTATTTCCTCGAGACAAACCAAAATAATTTACATTAACAGCTAATAGTAAATCAGATTTTTTTTTTTTTTTTGTCTGAAGGGCTGTCAGAAATTAATTCTAATGTAAATGGTGTAATTAGAGCAGCCATTTTACAGAAGAGTACCATTGTTATTATCTTTGATATATATTGCTATCAACATTGGAACAGGCTGTTTTATAACAAAGAAGGTGTCAAATCTTTGTTAGTGCAGCAAGACGCTGGCCAGCAGATATGGCGAGCTGCATGAATAGAGACAATGCATAATTGGACTGGGAGGGGGCAGAGGTGACAAGGAGGACTTGTTCTGGCTTTATGTGCTGTGCCTCCAGCTTGTTGTCTGTCAGTGGGCATGATGCTAATGCAACTTTTTAAAAGGAAGTGTAATAATATGTCTGTATGAGGTGATGACTTCCTGCATATGCCTTACAAAGTTCTTCCAGTGCAAAAATCAAGCTGAATTGCAATTGTGAAAAATATGACCCATAGAGTAAACCAAAGATCCTATAAAATATATAGGATAGCACTGTAACTACAGGCCTGACAGCTGCTGTATAATAAACAGAGTGTGTCTTCAGGAGTTTAAAGCACTGTCCGAGATGTCTATGTAAACTGATTTCTGAGTTTGTGTTTAGTTTGGCTTCAGATTCTGACAGCGATTTGTTTTCTAATTTGAAGCCTGCCACAGAACCTGTTTTACATCATTACCAATGTCTGTGGGGTACTTTGAGACTTAATGATTAGAAGAAATAAATCTGAAAGATTGATACTGTTAAGGCAGCAGTCCTGTGCTTCCTTTCCCATGCACACAGAGTCATCTAACAAATAATTTCACTCATGTCAAATTATATTTTCTTCTTCCTTTGACAGAAGGAAGGTTGTCTATTAGTTTCTACTGATAACAAGCTTTCAAATGAAAGGAGCTTCTACTCCCTGCAGCAGGAGCTTCCCAAGTGTTCAATGTAACTTGAACGTGAATGGAGGCAGTACTGTTTTTCTGAGATTGCTGCTGTACATCTGTACAACATAGAGCTGTAAGCTTCCTGTATCACAAGTCCTGATTACTACTTGAAATTCAGTTAATTGTGGGGCAAGAAATAAGTTCTTTCTCTTAGTCATGCCATGAGAAAGCATATATTTATGGGATTTATTCCACCTTCAAACTAAGGACTGCTTACCCTGCTTGCATCTCCATTAATATTTCTGCTGAATCAATATAAGGGTCATCTACTGCCTGGCCTGTAATTTCTGTAGGCAGCAAGGGTTCTTAGATCTATGACAGAGAAACAATGAGCATCCCCTCCATGGGTTTTAGGAATTCTTTTCCACCTCTGAGCTGCCAAATCCTGTTGCAGCTATAAGATGGATTAAAATTGTACGAACAAAAGGTAGAATAAATTTTCTTATTGCTGGCCCAGTAAATGATTTAGTGCATTACCAGTATCAAAATCAATCCTATCTGAACTGTCAGAGTGCATTGAAGCTTGAGGAGAGCAGGTCACAGCATGTCCTGCTTTTACAGGATGTCCTGGTTTACACTTGCAGGTTCTGTGTACATAACAGTTGTGAGGGAGCTGCACAACATATGAGGAGATGTAGAGCTAAAAACATACCAGGTTGAAAAGAGAATGAAGTGCAAATTTTCCCATCTATTCTCTGTTTAATGACTGTGTAGGTGTATGTCTAATATGCCTTTTCATTCTATATGGATATGCTTTTTAATATATTTATGCATATATTTGCTTTTTTCATTTAAGATATGCTTTTCTGTTCTAATGTTCATGTTTTAGATATGTAATTCAAGCTCTCATTACTGGAAAAGCTCATTCATGAGACATGAAATATGTTCGGAATAGTCATTATGTGTCCTTTGAATGGTGTGGGGTATTAAAAAGAAATATAATTAGACTTAATGTAGTCAGGAAGCAAATCTAATCTGAATGTCAGTACTGCTTTATTGCTATAACTTTGGTACTGCTTATGAAGTAGTTGCCATATTGCAAAAGACCATAATCATTTAATGCTATAGCTATGGCCATCTAAAATGCAGCCCAAACATTGTGATCCAGATTTTGATGATATAATCACACAGCCTTGCTCTGGGCACGCTGGGAAGAAGAGGGACATGGAGGATCTCTTATTTCGTGCGTCAGTCAAAATGGCTAATTGCAATTCCAGTAACAGGGTGTTAAATGTGGCTTGTTTATTACTGTGAACAAGGCGAGAGTTAGACCAGTGGTTTCATCCCTCCTCTGTGACTGCCAGCTGTTGGATATAGGATTACTGTAGGTAGGATTAATTTAGTCTACCCCATTATGGTTTGTGGCATGTTTGTAGATCCCATGGACTTTGTAGTATATTCTATAGAATTGGTCAATTAGTTTTGGTTATGGCATATCATGAGCAAACTTCAGAAAATGCTGTCAGCTGGATGATTGTTGGCATGCTGCTCACTCATGAATGGTTTCTTACAAATTCTTAATTTTCTTTCAGCCTTCTTTGTCCTCCACTCTCTCACATTTGTTTCCCATCACCCTTTACGTGGGCTGCTGGCCTTCCTGTGCGTATCTGTATGGTGTTAAACACAGAGGACTGTAATGTCTCTGGGTAACAGGTCATTCTAACCTAAAACAATACTATTTAAAAATAAACATGTATGCCTGAGAATAAATCTGTGTAAGTTTTGTTAGAGGAGTGTTTTTTTTTTTTTAAGTAGGCATTCAGATCCTGTTACTGAAGAGAACTGTAATTGCTACACACATTTTATGTTAGTGGCCCATACAACAACTTTAGTGCTTCTGTACTGGAATAATTTAGATAGAATTCTTATTGAAAAATGTGCCAGGATTTGAATTATCTGTAATTGTTCTGTGTAATTTAGACCAAGGTTTGCTTTTTTGTGTTGGTATTTTTACAGTTTCCTTCTGTTCTAATAACAGACAAAACATACTTTCCCTTTCAAAAACAGAATTGTTTTTCAACTCAGAGTATGTACACTACATTATGTGTATATATACATAAAACATGTATATAATTCTCTACATATGTAAGTATGTATTTCAAGGGCATCAAATGGCTCAGAGGTTCATCGAAGAACAAGAAAGACTTCTACTATCTCACAATTGATGTATTTAGTTGATTTAGTGGATTCAGTTGAACTGTACATTATGGTCAACATATAATCTCTCAGAAGTTGGCTAATGTAATATTGTTTATGTATTGGCAGATTTAGAACATTCCGTTCTAAATGAACAGTGTGCACAAACTTGTAAGCAGCAGTGGAAGTAAATTGTGAGCCTAAATCTTCAGTTACAAAATCAGTGAAAATGGAATAACTATTTGGCATGGATCTTCATTTCTTCCTCAGAGCAATGCTTTTTTACCTATTTATGTTTTTAGCAAAGTCTCACTGCACATCAACACTCTGAGAGTCTTGCATAAATTTCTTATAAGAACTTCACTTGTCTGTGCTTCATCCCTATGATTCGTCAGCCTTGCTTATTTGTGTGTATATACTTAGTGAGCTCTGCTGGTAATATGGCACCTATTACAAGGAACCGGTCTCCAGTACAATGTAGAGAGCTATGAGTGATGGCTGCTGCCTGAGAAACACAGGAAGATGAATAGTTATTATTTGCATATCTGATGACAATATTTTGAATGAAAAGTCATGAACTCCTTGTACAATAATTGAATATGTAGTAGAATGTTCAGCTATTTAGATTACTCTTTAAAAATTTAATTGCTTCCTTACTTTATCTTGGATTAATAGTTTGAATTTATCCAGATCTGGAGATCTGTCTTCAAACTATGTGTTTTCTCTGTTTTGCCCCAGGATGGATTCAGTGACCTTGAATAATCTTTCAACTACGTAAGTGTATAATCCCATTTTCCATGAAAGTGTAGTTATGTTACATAGAAATGGGATTTTATGGTCTTGCAGTAAGTTATTTAACCTAAATTTAAAGATGGTTCCATGTGGTCTGAATGATTTAATTTTTCAGTGAATGTGGCTATTTCTGCTCAACTAGCCACATAGGAAAAATACGTGGATAAGTATGCTTTGAGGTCACATCTTGACTGAGGAAATGGAACCATTATAGTGGCTCTGTGGAGAGCAAGATGTCCAGGGAAAATGCATCTACACATCTCAGAAATGTAATTACTGGGTTCTGTGTAAGAGAAAAGTCACATAATTTCTGTTGAGGGTTCTGCATTTCTTCATCCAGAAAACGGGCAGGTAGAGTGGGCCACGTCATCAGAAAAGCATGTACATAACACTTCCTATTATCACAGAATATGCACCAGTGTATGTCCCACTATGTGGTTTTTTTCTGTTTAGTTAAAGATGCATTAATACCCCTGCGGCAAGCTGTGTCTTCTTCCCTACTAACTGGTGCTTTCCCTATTGTCTGTGCAAGTTGTTGATATAGGTATTAATGTATAAGAAATGAGAGGTGAGTAGTAGATATGATGATACTTATTTAGTATTAAAATAAACCTATGGCAAAATGTTAATGTGTCTTTTTCTACAAAGCTGGGAGATCAATACTGCTTTAAAATCTCTCCAAGAAGTACAGGATGGTAAAGAAATTTACTGTTTTTCAGAGTGCACTGGACAGATTGTACAGTGTTCTCTTGTAGGGGATTTCACATTGTCCAAAATCGTTATCTCCTACAACAATTTTTCATTGTATATGCTAATGAAGCAATGAAATGTAAAGGTCTTTTATCTGAGGTAACACTTAGCTACTCCTTTTTTCTACTTTTATGTAATGTCTGGGTTCTTCTGTGCAATTTTTGGTCTGTTTAGGGGAATTTATTAGATTTAATTCAATGGAAGCAGGGAATGCCTTTTGAAAGAGAATGACTTAATGTGAAGTGCAATAAGTGGAAAATATCACCATGACACATGGTAATGTATAAATCAGTCTTGTAGACGAGGTTCAGTATAAAATACTGCTATAGTAATTATCTGCTTTACTCAATCTAAGTCTAGTTGAGTCTAGTCTATATAGAATGTTCATCTGCATAAAAAATACACGAATCCCATGGTACATCTCAAACATAAAATTCTATGAGTATGAACATTAGAGAAATGTTATCTCAGTCATAATGAAAACTCTTCTGTAAAGCAAGCAATCATATTTTTTCCTCAAGTTATCTAGCAGAGCAGAACTGATTTGTTAGTATTAAAATGCTATTGTTACCTGTAGAGATCTATGCTGCTGCTGATACTGAACAAAGGTCTTTTTTGGAGACATCCTTTGCACTTTCTCAAACTGTTTCCTCACTGCTGCCAGGCCACCAGGCACAGTACAGAGCTTGGTCTTCTGTGAACTCTAGAGTGATAAAATAAGACCAGTTGTTTTCTATTTGCACTAAAAAAACACTTGTATGACTTAATTTTTTAAAAAACTAATTTACAGCAGTGTGCAGGAATGACTCGGGCAATCATAAATGCTGTTTTTGGCAAGTTCACAGACCACCACACAAGAGCCATACTTGATAATTTGGACAGCTTAAAGGTTTGCTTGGCTTTACTCTTGAGCACTAAAAGAAGTAAGTCCTATCTGCTTGATTGGCAGTAACGACCACTTTCCAAAACAATCCTTTTGCTGTTCCCTCTTCTACTTGTCTCTTCTGAATTCTGTGGCATTCAGAGTTGCTACCTGGTTCTCTCTGTGTTTCCAACAGGTATTGTTGAAAAACATGCAGAGAGCTTCAAGTATGCCTTTGTGAGATGACCTGTGTTCCCCAACATCAGCAGTGAAGGTCACAAGAGGGCACTTACCCTCAGGCTTCTTGTTCTAGTTCTGTCCCTTATGTTACTTTTTAGATGGTATTGGATGAAGTTTTCAGCATTTTAATTTATTAATCACTATGCAGGGAAAAGCCCACCCAAAACTTAGAAATACCTTTGTAATGAAGCTACTAAGCAAAGTTAGATTTGCTACTTATATATGAGTAATTAAACAGATCATAAAAAACAGGGTTTTTTTTCCCCTGTGATGAAGGCTACATGATTATATGACATATATATGAATGTGAAAATAATTGTTTTCATGAATGAACATTTCAGGCACACCTTAACAGCCATTTGGAGACACTTTGAGCAGGTAAATGCAGTTATGGGTTCTCTAATGAAATGTATTCATTCCTTTTAATGGAATCATATATAAAGTTCCTTTTTTTCAGGCAACCATCCATTTCAGCAGGAACTTGCAAGAAGTTTCTTAGTGTAAATAAAATAGTTCCTGTGTGCTCAACACAGGTTGGGTCAAGCTTCAGGCAGTTCTTTTCTTTGTGTGAGACAGAGTACTAACTTCAGCAAAGTTTCCAATTGCTGGACTAGGGAATTGGGACCTTCTCAGCTGGGTGAAATGCAGGAACCTGCTCCAAATACACACCAAGCAATGGGGAAATAAGGAATTCAGCAGGCAGGAATTTTGATGGCCGGAAAAATCCTGGACTCTGGTCCAGTGCTGTTCTCACTATGTGGTTTCTGGACTATCCAGGCACCCAGAAGGTCCGTTCAGGTGTTGCAAACCACTTTTCCCAAGGCTAAAGTGCAGGTAGGACTGGGAATCCTTCTACAGCTGCACTTGCATAGGAATGAAGATGATGGTCAGTGAAAGCTGAATTGTAGTCCTTCTTTTGCCAGATATGGTCTCTGATTTACAGAAATTACTCTGGCCTAGTTTACGGGGAGAAAAAGGTGTTCTTTCCGTGCACTGAAAGTTCAGTGCAAACAACAACCATTGTCATTCTCACGTTAGAGCAAGCCTTCATAATGTCTTCCTTTCCTTCTACAAGGAATCTAAGTTGCAGCTTCTAGGTGGGATTTTAAGATATGGTAAAAACACATTTTTGAACCAAATACTTTATGTGCTGCCTGGTATCAATATTTAAAAATATGCAGTAAAATACTTAATCCCTATTGATGGACATATAAAGGGAGATGTAAAACAAAATCAAGAAGGTTTTTTACCTAACTACTCTTTTATATAATGCCAATTTTAAATAATTTTATTACAAAAAATACATTTTCATACACCTTGTCTCATAGTGCTACTATTTTAAAATGCAGCAATTTCAAATTCTTTAGTCTGAACAGCAAGAGGTCTAAACTTAATTTGCTTTTGAATATGATTTTATTATTTAGTAATACTTTTAGTAATGCAGAAGCTGCTGGCTTAATCTATCACAGGCCTATGGCACTAATAAATGCAGCTCATGCAACAGTGAAAGAAAAATCCCAGTCCTAATGAGTTAATTGTCCAGATGACCAAAGCTTTATAGCATGAAAAATCCCTCTCAGTAGAGACAGAAACTGATGCATCAATACGTTTGCTAAGTAGGTTTGGTAATTTAGGTGTCAAGTTTTGATCCCCATGATGGTCCATCAGTCAGCTTAGATAAATAAAGCATGCAGGATAAGTCACTGTGCAGAGCAAACGGAGAGCCAGGAAGGTAAGAAACCATTGATATCTTACATGAGCAAAGGATACCGCAGCCTTGTACATAGCCATTCTTTCTTTAAAGGAGACAGTCTCCTGGAAATCCAGCAGTGTGTTATCAGCCCTGGGAGTGCTGTCTTTAGATAGTCCTCTTACGAGTTTGCGAGACTCCACTGTTAGTACAAAGAGACATGATATTTTCTAAGATGAAAATAGCTACATTTTTCCTAAATTTTGAAAGAAAACCAGTAGAAGAAAGAAGAAGTATCAAGAATTTTTTAACAATTTTGTCTTATTTTCAATTCAGAGCTTATAGAGTACAGAAAAATTTAAGTCAATGAAACTTCTCAGAGTGGGGGAAATTTCTTGGGTAAAAACAATAAGCTTTTTTAATAAAAAAATCAAAGAGCAAGCATAGTATTTTTCTGCCAGTGTTATATTTGCATTGTTTTATACTGTAAAAAGTCATTTTAAGTACTACAGATAATCTATTATAATTAGATACATTATGTTCTAATTAGCCTTAGTTTTATAATATTAATTTGCTTACCAGAGTCTGTTCTGAGTCTATTGCAGATTTCAGTTGTTTACTGATCTTATATTAAGGTATGTTTTAGTTGGTTTAGTACTACTGAAATCTTGTAGAAAACTATCTCCATTATTAGCTACATTTTAACCTTGTTTCAAGGCGTGAAGAGGTTATAGACTTATCCAGAAGCATCTGCAATTCAGCTACAGTGCATGTGGAGACAACAGCTCAGGGGACTCCTGAAAAAGCAGCTGAGTTACTGGTACTAGGAGGTTCTTCTGCTGCTTTCTGCATCATTTGACTGTGTCAAAAGAATTCCATATACCCTGAAAAGCACCTTAAATTTAGTGTAAAGATATTTTTCCTTCTTTTAGACAAAATGAAAAGGTATGTTATGATCACCTCTCTTATCTGTGATAAGAGAGATGCAACAAAAAAAGTGACTTCAACAACTGTCTGTTTGTCTGGCACAGAACACAGTGCCAGGGAAAGGGGCATCCCACCAAACAGAGAAGATTTCCAAGGCACACCTGTCCTTTCTGCCTGTTCCCTGTAAAACTGTTAAGCTGGCATGGGTGTTCAAGGTTCAGATATAGCAAGCAAATATAACAAATAATTCTAATCTTCAGTAAAAATCAGATGCAGGCATGCATAGAAGAGTGATCTCAGTGTAAATATACTCAGTTTCTTAGTATTTTTTACCTGACCCTACTCATAACTTATATAAGGATAACTTTCTTTTTTATTATGCTTATCCCATGCAGTAATTTTGCATATTTCATGGTATCATGATAGATAAAAAAATTGTGAAGTTCAAGAAATAATAATAGCAGCAGTAAAAGAGTCAGTGAAAATCAGCAGAAAGTAAAAGAAAGATTTTTGGGAAAGCAGAAATCACAAGAGAGAGAAAACTGCTGTTTTTCAAATAAGAAGTCTGTACATTAACCCAAAGCTAACCAAATCCATGAAAAAATTGGAAGTATACTTTGGCAACACAGAGGGATAGTCCACCACAGCCAAAAAGTGTCAGTGTGTTTTTAAAGGCAGATTGAATTATGTAACACACCAGAATTGAATTTATAAGCCATTGCTTTAATTCTCAAGAATGTTTAGGAGTTAAAAACCTTTCTTGGTATTGTTCTGGTTCAGCAAGGGATTTTTGGATTGTACATAGTCATAAACATGTGAATGGTTTCATTAAGTGCAATGGGAATACTCATGTGCATGAAGTAAGGCATGTGGTTTAATTCCTTGCTGATATGAGGCCAATGAATTTAATGGACTGTTTTAAAAAAACATTTTAATAGATACATATTATTAACCACCTGGGGAGTGAAGGTAATAGAAACTATTCTCTTGTTAGCTTTAAAAGCTGTAAACAGAAAATCTTCTGTCTTAAGAAGCTAGTTGGTTTATAACATAATGTGAAACTCTTTGTAGTGGTATGAGACATTATATGACCTAAACCTTTGCTCATTCATTTTGCTTGAAGCTTTGCTCATTCAAGAGAACTTGAAGGTGTAATATATTCTGATTCTTTCAGAGATAAATGTATGTTTTGAAATTAACTAGTTGGTAAGAAGAGCCTTATCTTTATCAAGCTGAGGTATGCCAAAAAAATCTGCTTGTCTTTGTCATATGGGACTTGTACAATAGTATCTATTTCAGAGAATTTAATTCTTTTATTAGTTGTAAGTTACATTAATTCTGTAAAGTAAATGAAGCTTAAGAAATCATTTGTGCATAACAGAACTTGAGAATTCTGACTTTTTGCCATTTTTTCCAACAATATGCCTACATAGCTATCCAGTATGGGCTTCTCCAGGTTTTTATGGTAGGTTGAACAGCAATATGAGCATTGCCTTCATTGTTTTTCAGTGGAGACAACAGAAGTTGTTAGTACTCAGTAACAGAGCTTGCAGTAAATATTGCTCAATACCTCTTTTAGGAAAATAAGATTTTGCCGTAACTCGAACATTTAGGAAAAACTTCCATAGCACTTTAGTGGTTTGAGGGTATTGTTCTTGCTGAAAAAATGAAGCAAGTTGACATATATTGTTATTGGTTATAGAAAACTCAAATCTCATGGTGATGGGGGAAATAATCTATGGATCAGCATTATCTTATTTTTTTCAGGACCTGAGTATTTATTCAAGTGCAGAGTTGCAGATTTCAGTGCCTAGCTTCATCTGTTAGAAGTTTAAGAGTTTTCACCAGCGGTTTCAAACTAAAATGAGTCTCTAGGGAATTTACTTCTCATAAGACTGTCTGAATGCAAAATGGGATATTATGGCTCTCACAGGAACATAGAAAAACATTATCCCCTATGGGTCTGTCACATTTTTGGAAAAAGCTTCATGTATAAAAGGTATGAATTTTTGACTCTGCATTTTTGCATAAATCATATTCTTTGTTATTCCTGGTGGATCAAAAAATGCTTCTGAAACATGCTGTGCCATATTTAGACTCAGAGGCAAAGTGGATGTGGAATGGAGGATTCTGTTTTCTTGTCAGAGAGGAAAAAGGAAGGCTTTATACTAGAAGTCTCTAAAAGGAGAAGGGGATAATAGCCCCAAAACCAAAGTCCTTAAAACCAAATTTACCTGAAAATCTTCAGAAGATGCAAAGAAGAGGCACAAAAAATACTGCCACAGAGAGAACTGTAGCTCTGTCTAGTGAACGGATTAGATAGTTGTGGAGTGATACGGTCATAATCCATAATTATCTTTCCAAGAAGAAATGAGCAGGTATTAAAGGCCTCTTTAATTTAGTAAGGAAAAAAAGAAAAAAGATAACCAATGGCTGGAAGTTAAACTTGATAAAAGAGCAGGTCTGTAATTTGAACAAGGAGCTTAATAAGCTTTGCAGCATTAACTAGGAAAGGTCTTGTGCATTGAAATTTCCCTTTCCCTTTAAAATTCTAGAGTCTGAAGTAGATAAATATGTGGTCTAAACATTTTCTGATCAAAAAAAGAGTGGAATCAATAATTGTTTGATATGATGTAGAAGGCTTATTAATTTTATTGGCAGACTGGAAAAGTCTTTTTATGCTATTTATCTGGGTAATCTGTTATTTTATTTAAGGTCAAGTCCTAGACACTTAGAAATCAATAAGTGTATTTCAATCAGAAAACTCGATCATGCATATTCTTTCTCTGTTAAAACAAACCAAAGCACAAATATAGCCACTTTTTGATATCATCAAACATTGGTCTCTGAAGTGGAATATATGCACCCCAGGGGCTGTGCAAGACAGTCCTTTTGAGTGCAGGAATCTAATATTTTTTTTTGTGAATAAATACTTTTTAAATATTTCTTTTTTCATTCATCCTGCTTTAACTTATATTTTAGTGTATGTTGCCTAAGGTTATATTAGTAGAGTAGTAGAGGTGCATGATTTGTAAATAAATATACAAACACTGGGAGGGCAGACTCACAAATACTTTAATGGTAGAGGTGCCCATCAAAAAGGTTTGGAGACCACTGCCTTAAAGCAAGGTATCAGGTCAATGTGGTAATGCTAACCTTCAGAGCTGTTGCTATGGCCATTTTCTGATGACATCTTTTCAAAGATTGCTCTCCCTCTTTTCACACTAGACTCCTCCTGAGAATTGGCAAAATGGTTCCCAGGCTGACTCCTCAATGGTGATGGAAGTGAATTTCTCTCACTTTCCGTTTCCTGTTAGAAGACATCAAGAAGAGGATATGTGTTACAAGTTATTAGTAGGGAAGAGATGTGGGTTTTGGGGCAAAGGGAGTGTACAGTGAGCCAGTGGATTAAAAGGGGGTGCTGTTTAGGGGGAAATGTTCTCAAGAATGCCATAAAGTAACTTTCTGTGGCACTGCAGATTCATGTGGTACTGCCCAATTTATTGTTCAACAGACTGTGATGCTTGGAAGTTTTCTTTGCCGTTTCTTGAATACGGTTTCTTTGACAAGAGAAGAGTGATGATGGTGGTAAGGATCACTGAAAAGACACCAGTTGCTCTTTTAAACACTTTTTGTGCATAAGAAAGTTGACAGAGGGAATTTTATAAACTTCATTTATCATTATGTAATGTATCAGAATATGATATGAATATGAATCAGAATATGTAAAAACAACAGATGATGTCTTGGAAACCAGATGTACATGGGCATTTGTATTTCAGAAATTTGATTTTCATTTCTGCTGTGACTTATCAACTCAATTTAGGTTATCACAGTAGTAGGTCAATATTCCATTCAGATAGTTTACACAATATCATTAGCATCTCATCATCACGCTGTATCCTCAGTCCTTCCAGGCAATATGGGTAAACTATTGCTAACCAAGTCTTTAATGTGTTGCAGTTGGTGTTTTGGGGTGCTTCTCCTTCCTTCCATGCTGTGTGCTACTCGGTATGGATTTGGACACAATGGCAGTAAAATCTCTACTACAGCTCTTATGTTAAGTAAATAACTGAAACTACTGCAGTAGCAAAAATAGATTTTTTTTTGCAAGGGAGTAACTTGAAAGGTTCACTACATGTCCATTTCTCTTGTCCCTGAAAAAGAAGTATGGTATCAAAAAAAAAAGTGACTAGGTGGTTGGTCTGGTGACTGCATAAATCTCTCCAGCAAGGTTTTGCAGCACTTACCTGCTAGAGCCCTTAATTACCTAAATAGCATAGGTTTTCAAAATGTACAGGCTTCATTAGACTATTTCCTTTTTATTGTTTGCAGACAGCTTTATTATTGTATACAAATTTAATGCTAGCCTTGTATGTGATCTCACTGAAGTAATTTCTAACTGCTTTTAGACTTAGATATTATGCATGATTTGTGTAAGGAGCAGAATAATTTGACCCCTGAGTTGATTATCCTAGGTTGAAGAGTATTTTCCCGTAACTACTGAAAAAAAGAAATAATGCATTGCAAATTAGTGAATCCTTAAATAGAAGTATTGCAAAGAAAAGAATGTAAAATAAATTGTAAAATCCATCTTTGCAGTAAAATGTAAGCAATTTATATGTGTTCACCTTGGATTTTATGAAACTAACAGTGAACAAGCATTGGAAATGTACTTTTAAAGTGAATGCATCACTGGCAATTAAGGACAATTGTGCTTCACCCATCTTTGATAAATTTATGCTTTTCTCAGAGGTGCTGCTGATTTTTATCTTAAATACGGGTTGTATGTCACATCCTGACCAGTAGTTATTCATTGCAAGAGTATTCCTTCCAGCACATGTACAATAGGTTATGTCTTGTGGAAATTCATCATTTTTAACAGTCTGTGTACTTCTGTGACTTACAGTAGTTCTTGCTTGACAGCAACAGGAAGTTTTTGCATTACGTGTCAGCCTTGAAAAAAATTATTAGACCATAGAGGCTAAAGGTGTTTTATTACCATAAGTATTGTAAAGCCCACTTTTTTGGGAAAAATACCTAAGGTATCACCAATCATCCGTTATCTTGTTGCATCAGTCCATCCCCTCTTCCCCCTCTGTTCCTCCCAACAACCACAGTTGCTCCTGAATTAAACTTGAAAGGTGGTCTTGGATATGGTGGGTAGTTTCAGCAAATAGGCCAGAAGGTACAGCCAATACACTGGAAAACCTAAGCAAATTTACCTTAAGATGGCCGAGGGGAACTTAGCCAATACTGTGGGGTTTGTTGCCTTTTATGTATCAGTTTTACAGGCTTAATAATATAAACAAAACATAATTGGTTTAAAACTAATTCTAATTATTCTCTAATTGCTTTCACAGTTAGAAGCATATTTTCCTTGGCTATTACGGGAAGTATTTTTGGAGGCTAATAGCAAGATAAAGATTTCTGGAGTGAAGAAAGTAGCTGTTCTTCTGCTCCATGACACTTCCAGGCTCTTTCCTTACTAGTCTGTTAATACTCTCAGGTTGTACACCCCAGTCAGAAGCAACCCAGTGGCATGGTGCCAGTGAGACAAGCTCTGTGACCAGGCTGGGTTACAATACACAGCAGTGATGGTGGACAGTTGCAGCACAGGTAGGAGAGAGAGCTTGGCCAGAATGTGGGTGTGCTGAGAGGAATGACATACCCCAGTGCCAGGGGTAGCAGGAGACAGAATGTGGATGAAAGGAATAGGATATTTTGTGTGGGAAGGGCTATGGCTTAAAGATGCTATTAATTGTGCAGCCTTTTTCTGAGTTGGCTATAAGTTACAATTACAGCCCAGTGTTAATTGTGATATTTTGGTTTAGAACCACTCAAGACCTGACCATTATTGTCTTATGGACAATCCATGATGCAGAAACGGCTCTGCAGAGGAGAAATGAAGGATGGGGAGGGAGAGAAGAAATTAAAAGAAAATGCAGCTGTGCATATTGTTAGATCATGTTTGTCTCCTCCAGGTACTGCAGCCAGCCTGGCATAAATGAGAACAGTCTCAGGATCATATTGCCCCAGCACTGTGTTTGCTTTCCCAAGTGAACACCAAAAAATCACTTTAATGATGTTCTAACTTCTACAGTACTAGAACAAAATAGAGAACTCAAAATATACTGTGTTTTCAATTACCATTGACTTTGTTGAGAACAAACTCATCTAGGTTGGGTTTTTTGGGGTTTTTTTTGTAATTTCTAGTACTTTTTTTCTGTAGATACCAGTAACAGCTAAAAACTTCAGAATTTACTCTTTCTTACTCTTATTCTTGCAAACCAGGGACTAATATAAACATGATTTGTATTTTTCTTAACTCTATGAATTTTATTAACTTGTAGCATGTTTCTATGATGTTTTTGCAAATTTACGTCTCTGCGGTAGCAATTCCATTACCTATAGAATTTAAATAACTTAGTATTTTGCACATGAATTTTAATAGATCTAGAAAAAATTAATGCATCTTTTTGGACCATTTTTAATATAAATTACAGGAATATTTGCCCTACTGAAGAGATTTTCATGTAAATTCTCTTATGGAGAGATCTCTAAGCTGTGGGCTACCATGGCAGAAGGTACTTTCAGTCTCAAGCTGCTCTAACCCCATTTTGCAAAGAGCATCCCTGTCTTAGTGGGGGCTTTGGAGCTATGATTTTCTAGCTGCAGTGCTAGAGCTCAGATTTATTCTCAGGAAATGGTATTTCCTACTGTGAAGAAGATATTGAAGAGTGTTATGATTACCATAAACTCAATTTGATCAGGATAAATTTCATTTGCATTCTTTTCTATTGGGGTATCTACCCAGATAACCTAATGACAGTGAATGTCAAAGACATCTTCTTAATAAGGATAGAATTAACATTTGAAAAGACACTGAGGTAGTGCCAAGAGGTGCTTAATTAGAGGCTAATACATGCAACTCTTGCAAAACTCGCCAAATGAAAATAAAAGATCTTTTTCTTTCTGATTAATGCCGTATTCAGTTCATATCAAGCTTTTGTAACTATATGTGTGGTCTTGGTGGGATCAGGTATTTAACTGGGATATAAGCTGTTTCACTGAGCATTTAGACAATTTCATTTTTGTTGGACATCATTTGTTAAAGTCTGTCCATACTCAAGTAACTTCCGACCATGTAATTATTTCAGTTTTATGTACTGCCTCTGATATTATATTCTATTTTTGCATGTACTTCTCAGAAAAAGGTGACACAAGAAGCTATTTTTATGTTCTGATCTCATGCTCTAGACACGATGAAAAGAATAAAGCACTGGAGTGCCAGATTCAAGGAATATGCAATCGTTACAGTTAGAAATGCCAGCAGTAAAGATTCCAATTTCAGTGGCCTACTGAGTGGCTATGCTTCATTTAGGTAGTGAATTTTCCACTTGCTATCCAGTCCTGCACTAATCTAAAAGTCAGTAAGCCAGAACACATGAAGTTTTAAATAGAGGAAAACTATTTACCAAATTACTACTACCTTTTCTGCATACATAGAATTACCTTGGATTGCAAGAAGAATTTGCATTCAGCATATAAAGTAGATTTTCAGATCTACTGTTAATGTTCGAAGTGTTTAATCTTTTTTAAAGGACATCTTTAAATTTATTCAAAAGATGCACTCATCCTCATCCTGTGTGTGTTAACTGCATTAATACAAGTGCGACCTAAAGGAAAGCTGTCTACCACCTAACTTTCATTTTACATGTGGTGTCTACTAAAAGAATGCATGTGTAAGAAAGGACAAAGAGGGGTAGAATGAATAGGCCCAAAGAGAAAAGATAAAAGCGTAAGTTGAAAGAAAAATAATAAATCTATAATTGTATGAGGAGGTAGGAAATGAGTGGAGCAGTAGGGTAAGTGTTTATAAATCAAATCTGTTGCTTTAAAGTCACATAAAATCTTGATCTGTTAATGCATTTTACTTGGGTTTTAACTTTAAGTTAGGGTTGCTATTCAAATAGTTGTTTCAATGGCAATTCAGGTTGCACTTTGCAGAACTGGCTCCTAACATTTACTAACATTTACATTGCCCACAAAAAGTTGGCATCTCAAATTCTAATTCAAAACAAGAGACTACTTTACTGAAGAGTACACAGAAATTATTTGAGGCTAATTCTTGTGCTAAGCGAGTTGATAATATCTGTAAATCCCTCAATCACAGTGAAATATTAAAAAAAAAAAAGACAAAACAGTACAATCTTGTCCTGTCTGGAAAAAACCTTTGGAAATACCAGCACGAGACAAGCCTCTTTCTGATACATTTCTCATCTGTAATTAAAATTATGGTGAGAATCTATTCTGGTGCAATGGGAGTGCATGGAATCATGTCTACCATCTGCTGGAATGCTGATGGCATTATTAAGATTGATGACAGATCCCCTCAAGTGACTATTAGAGAGGAGTGCTAATAACACCTGCTACATAAACTCTCCGAAGCCAGTAAGGAAACTCTTGAGACAGAGCCATGGTTCTCGGTTGATGCTCTGCAATGCTCCATTTCACTAAGGCAGAAATTTCTCTGGAGGCTTTAAAAAGAATCCCTGTAGCTGTCTGGAACCTGCTTATTCATTTTATCTCCAGACCAGATCCAGAGATGTGTATCCTTTCCAGCTGGAGACAGTTTAAAAATAAGACTATTTTCATTTGGAGGAAGGGTATAAAATAGCTGTGCAGTGTATGTGAAACAGAGGCCCTGAAAAGAGCTTGTGTCAACCTGAGGAAACAGATCTATTTGCAGAATTGCCATCTGTGCTGGTTTTGGCTAGGATATAGTTAATTTTTTTTCACAGCCGCTGATATGTTTGGAATTTGTACTGTAAATAGTGTTGGGTAATGCAGAGATGTTTCAGTTTTTGCTGAGGTCACACACAGTTATATGCAGCCAATTGTATTATATTGATTTGAAATGTTATACCACTTCTCACAGCATGATAATGAAGACTGGTGCTAAATCAGCAGCTGGATAATGGATTAAATAGGCAACTGTAGGACGTACAGTAGGTACAGAAACTCCCCTGCCTAAACCAATCCTGCGCAGTGGTCCACATCTACTGGTATTTTTGGAGGTCAAAATACTTGTGTGTTTTATAAGCATATAAAGAAAATGAGGCCACAGTCAAATAATTTGACAGTAGTCAAACAAGTTTGAATGAGCCTTTTTTAAAGTATTATGATATTATAGTGATTGAGTAACATTGTTTAAAGTAGTCCAGGTACAATATCTTTAAAAAACTAAATCAAGATAGAATTTATGAAGACTAAAAATTTTTTAAAAACCAACTCAGTAGAAGTAAAACTTACTGCAGTGTTTGAAAGCAAATTTAAATAAAATCACATAAAAATCAAAGAGAATTTATACTAAGTGTGTATTAGAAGTCTGTATCACTAACTGGCAGTAAATTAGCAGAAAAAGATGCAAAATAAGAGGTCTGGATCTGAGACAGCTGTGTTTAATATGAAATATATTAGAAAGAACAGCAACAAAAGACTATAGGGAGTACGGACGGCATAGCTTTCCAACCAACACTAACAGACTACAATTTCCAGGCTTGGTTCAAGTCATGGAAACTGTTTCCTTCCAAAACGTTGCCTGGGTGCTAAGACTTTACAATTTCCTGTAATGCTGGTTCCCAGATTTCACTGATTGCGCTTTTTGAAGTGGACAGAAGTGTTTTCCTTTAGTTGTTCAAGCAACTGAGGCATATCCCTCTGTTGCAGTCAGGAGCCAGAAGTAAAATGCACAGGCTTAAGTCTAGCTGCAGCCTTTCCCTTGGTTCAACTCCAAGGATACGACACATTATTGAGGCTCAAATGTATTTATTTCCATTAAAAATACAAGAATTTAAAAAATGTTAAATATATGGTGTATTCTCTGATGTTCCTTCCAAAATTAGAAAAAGCAGTATGTGTTGTAGTGCCCAGAATTTGTCATTTCTTCAGGAATAGTACAGGGCACCTTCAACATAATTTGCTCTGTACATCACCAGAGGATTGCAGGCTAAGAATTTTGGTCTAAGCACTCATGAACTTAAAATTCCTTGTAAACTTTTTCTCAGTGAGCTAAATTATGTTTTACCCCACTGCTTTTTTAATTGTTATTTTTAATAGAATAGTTGTATAGGCCCTAGATAGCAGCTGTCTTTAGCAAAGGCTTTTCTGTCTAATATTCATTGCATGATTTTAAATTAGTTTTTTTCCCCCACAATATTACTATCTATAAAAGCTAGTAAAATTATGGGTTATCAGCATTCCCTTTTTAGGAAATAGCATTTTATTTGGTCAGATACTGGACTAATGTTTGAAAATGAGCAATAAGAAAAATGAAACATTGAACATGGAATGATTAACAATGAGCATATGAAGAGGGTATTATATAAGAGATATAGCTGCAGGGGATTCAAGATGAGCTATAAATGATGGAGTTTCTGAGTCAATGGGTATAATTAGGGAGAGTCTCAAGTTTAGTATTACTATGGACCATTTTCATATCCACAGTCTAGCAGTGATATTTAATGTCTGTGACAGAATTTCATGTAAACAGCTTTAAAGAAATACAGTGCATAGCTTGAGCACCCCTGGGTATACAGAGTTCACAGACTGCCTAATCTGGAGTGACATCTATTATTCCAAACTTGTTAACCAGGTGTTAACAGTTGAAACAAACATACCATCACACAATGACAGGAGAGTAAAAAGAAACAGTATTCAAGTATGGCAATAGGATTTTCTTTTAATTTTTTATTTCCATTTTGCTGAATATCTCACAATTGCTAAACTTTAAAATAACATGCCATGTTGCTTTAAATCTAGGCATCAAACATCTGGGAAACCTCTTTACAGATTGTTTTTGAAAGAGATAACAGAACAAGCAGAATTGCTGCCAACAGGGAAAAGACAGAGCTAAAGGAGCAGAAACAGAAGCCCACAGGTGAGATCTTTATAGTGAAAAGGATTCCTGAAGGATCTCTTCTATTAAGACAGCTGATGGAGTAAAATGTATTCAGCAGGTGATCTGTACCTTCTATCCCATAATGGCCAGGATTGACATCTACCCATAGACTGGTACTACCTGTGCCTTGGACATGTAAAGGGGGGGGAAGCCTTCTATGCTGTACTTCTCTTTGAAAACACAGGAACTGTTCTGCTTTCATGAAGATTCACCACAGTAGCATACAGCTCCTGAGTATGGCTTGTTTGAACCCATTCACTCCAACCTCTCAACTTAAGAAACACTGTGAGTCCATTTCTCTTTGTACTACATACTGTCAGAGAATAACGGAATTGTTAATGGTTTCTTCTCACAAATGCTGTACAGGTTGGAGGAAAGATAACACAATAGATATATTGGAGATTTTATTTTACTTATTTAATAGCCTGTTGAAATATTAATAGTGAGTGTTGGTGCAGGTCCTTATTTGATTAACTTGATCTTGTTCATTTGACACATTACATGTTGTATTCTGCAAGCAATGTCTCTTTCACTCTTGTTTAATTTATGGATATGCTCTCTCCTGCATACCAGCACCTGTATGCCTGATTTCTCAGGCTTTAGGTCACAAGCTTATTTTCTTCTTAATCAGCTCAGTGTTATGTTTTCCTACAAGTGCTGTTTCCAAAGACATGCTGGTAATGACATATTTCCTTCTCATCTTTCCACATCACTTTCATGCTTCAAGAACTGATTAAGCTACCACTGGTAATGTGTTCCAAATAGAGTGGACAGAATGACAGTGAAAATGTTTTGAGATTTGTTCTTTCTGACACACAGGACAAATACTCAAGAAGAAGTTATTTAGGATAAGAAGTGTTGTCTATAAAAAAATTGCCAACTAATTTTGAACTCAATGTGAAGATGAAGTGAAAAAACATGTTTTAAATAAAACATGCTTTTCCGAACATCATTTTCTGGCCACTGACTGTGGAAAAGACCTGTGCCTTTCCAAGTGCTTTATGGTCAGTTTCCCACAGAGGTTATCAAGCTCTGATGCTGCTGGTTAATAGGTTGGAAACCGTACAACAAAAATGGACTTGGCTAAAGCAAGGTATTTACTGACTTATGTGTCAGAAAGGGAAGAAGTAATTTTTTTTTTTTATGACCTAGAAAACTCAGTCCTTCACCCTCGGGATCAAACTGTACAAAACACAATGCAAAGTTTCTTAGTTAAAAGGTTTTAACTTCATTGATCTCTGCAGATTTTAAAATGTTAAAGATTATTTCTACAACACCCAGGTTTTGGATAATTTTTACGTCATCCTATTTTTAAAGAACACATTCATAATTTTGTGTATGTGTGTGTGCCTTTCTTAAGAAGTCCTAAGTTTCATATTCCTCAGTTCCCCATCCTCTTGGTGTGCTTATTTAATAACACACAGTCACATTAGAGATAGCATCTGTGTATGAAGGCTGAGATTCTTTGCTTTTCTCTGCCTTCTGGAGACTTGAGTTGAAGAATAGTCAGTCTGCTATAATCCTGATCTTAGCAGAAGGTAATTTCTAAATCAGGCCCTAAAGAAATATGAAAAATATCAAATCTCGTCTCTGTTTGAAATGAAATTACCATTTTTAAAAATTAAGTTAGATAGTTGCAAAGTCTAGTTTCTTCTTGCAACCACCACAGCTTATAGTGCACTGTGAAAAGTTAAAAAAAACCTAAAATCACACTCCTCTAAATCCTTCTGAAAAACAAGGAGGGAGAGCAAAAAGAAACACTGTTGTACTTATTTTCATATCCCTTAGTGTTCTTTCATGTGTTTTATATAGAAACAAACATAGATACTTATATTCTACAAATAGATTTATATTACAGTACTAGCACATTGAAAGAAAAACCCAACATGATGCTTTTCTATTTTTCAGTTTTTGTGACGTGAATGAGATTCTCCTCTGCATACTCTGTTTAAAAATTACAGGCTCATCTGTAGAACTTCAGTTACCACAAAATTAAATGATATTGCTCTTTAACTTCAATGGTCTTTACTGAAAGACCTAAAGGCAAAACTCTGTCATATCCGCAGTGAAATGGGTAGAAGTCCTGGAAGTCTCAAAAACTGTCAGAAGCCTTTTATTTCTATAAAGTCTTTTGTGTAATACATTCTTTTCATTTTCTAAACTTCTACAATACCTGTTGATCTGCTGTATATATATTCAGGTTTGTAGGGATGTCTGTTACCATGTTACCATGGAATGATGGAAGCATGATGGTGCTTAACAGCATAAAAAAATTGGACAGTTTCCTACAGAGAATGTTCTTCATGGTTTTAAATGGTCCTATTTAAATACTTCTCTGTTCCAGAAATAACTGTGATTTTTAGACTGCCTTCCTAGGAAACTCAGTCATCCTGGGAAATGGCACTTGATGCCCTGTCAAAATACTTTTTTCTGTTATCTAACTGTACTCCACAAAAGGTTCAACTCATCATAACGGATGAAAAGTGCCTCTTTAAATTAAAATTACAACAGCCAGAAAACCAGACAAGAAATCTTTTTTAAGAGTCATGCAGAAAACATAGACAATAATCAGACAAAAGTAAGACCCACACCTGAAATCATTGCAATTTGTTGAGAACAAGTGATCCTAAAAACCAGCCACCCTCATCCTCAGCACATGATACATTATGTATCTTTGTGGATTGTGAATAAGCAATGAATAACAAGAACATTAAAAAGCAACAAACCAGTATCTATTAAATCTTAGCATGAAGAAGACTTCCTTTGGGAAGTTTGATTGAGGGCATATGACTATAATCCATCCCATACTCTTGCTTATAAAAATGCAACCTGCTCAGCTGTTGCACCTTTAGATGAAGATGAGATTAAAACCAAATTTAACTATTTTTAAGTAACTGGTGACACAGAAGTTCCTATTTTTCCACTGATCTGTTCTACTTTTTTTTTCTAACAACTTTCGTTGTTGCCATAGCTCAAACAATAACTTCTCTCACTGTGAGGTAAAGGGGACGATTCGACTCTTGCAAGGTGAGATCCCATTACAGATTGTTTCCTGTGCTGTCCACACCTCCAAATAAAGCACGAAATGGTAAAACTGAATTGAAGGCAGAATAATAAAGGAGTTCTTAAGGATCTGCTAAAGAAAAATGTGATCACTTTTTATTTGGAATACATTCAAATGTTTGACCGAAGCATAGTTGCTTAGTAATTAGGCAAGTACTGAAACAAGTTGCAGGGACCTCTAGGAAAACTAGTTAACAGGTGTGGTGGAGGAGAAGGTCTGAAATGTTGATGTGTCCCAAGTGTGAATCATTTCTGCTCATTTCAAATCCAGTTTTGCATAACATTATACCAAGTGTAATGGTGTACTAACATGGAGAAAATAGCTCAGAGGAACTGAAGAACTGCAGGTGATAAACAGGGATGGAATGTGAGTCTGTGCCAATTCACTGATTAAACAGGGAGGAGCAGCAGTACATTATAGAAGACCTTTGTGTGTCTATATATATATATATACATGCATAACATACTGCAGTAGTTTGGGGAACTCTGTGAGCAAAGGAGGTTTGGGAAGCTTCTTTTTTACTTCAGAACAGCTGCTTTTCCTAGTGTAAAACATTATAAATGCCAGTGAGAAGTCTGACATCATGTACACTTCCTAAAAAGGCAAAAATGTAATGCATCTTCCAAACTGTGAAAAGTCAGGCCAGTTTAGAGAAGAGTTAAATAAGAATAACTAAAGTGAGATGAGGATTGTTTCTTCAGATAATTTTTAAGTTACCTGTAAAGAGCTGATACATTTATGTAGAAACTAAATTCACAGGAAAAAGTTTTTCTCTTAAAGGGGAAAAAAAGAAAAAAAAAAAGAATTTTTACCAAAAGCTGTTCTTCATGATATGCAATGCAAGTCCCAGAAAGGATGTGGTCTTTCCTTGTGGAATCTCTTTGACATTAGAAAACGTTGATTAAAACAAAAAGGGGAATCCATGTGTCATAAAAAGAATGAGTTAGAGATGAAGCCAAGATCCAGGAGGCTGACCATACAGCACTCCCTTAATAGCAAGCTTTTCAACAAGGGGAGTTCTGGAGTCATCCTGTGTACACATTTGCTTTCGTTCATCCATAACAAAAGTAGAAATTATGCAAGTGCTAACAGGGTACGAAACTGACCTATAGTTGTCATGGGTTTTCCATTGTTTTCCACACTACATGGCTATGCTAAATTAATATTAATGTTTCTGAGAGTGCTAAGGGAAGAAAAGATGTTGCTTGTTTAGGCAATTTTAATGAAGGTCTAACCTTTTACATTAAACATCTGTTGCCTTCGTTTACTTTCTGGCAGAGTTCATACGTTTTCAGCAAAGGACACAATTTAATGACCATACACCAGCTTATTTAAATGAATGGTTTTAATGAATTTTTTGAATAGGTTTCTCTAAGAAGTAAGCATGAAATTACTTTTCAGTTGGGATTTTTTCACATATTTTAAGAAAAACATACATAATCACTGCACAGAAAACACGGGCTTTAGTTGCTTTAGCATTTCCATGCCTTTGCATGCTAAAAAACTAGTTATTTCGTGGGAGTGAGACACCAGTATAGTAAATTGATGTTTTAATGTATTGTTACTTCCTAAGAAATATTTTTGCCTATAGAAAAGAGAAAAATACTTTTCATTTTAACAGAATGGGGTTATTGAACAGTTTATGTCTAAAAAATGAAAATATATGGACAGGCCTGATACAATAGGCCTAAATTATAGGCTCCAAAACTAGATTTGATAATTAACTCATTAATACTCCTAAGGGAGAAATGCGTCCAAGTTCCACTGGGATAGCATCAGGTGAATTCAAAGTAATTTGAATTCACCAAGTGATTTAGCTTCAAAATTTCTGAACTTGGTCCCTGACTATTTACTCATTTTGTGTTATTTATTGCAATATGAAATATTAATTTCATTCAAATAAATTGGATTGGGCAAACTTTAAATACATTTGTAGCTGTCTATAATGATGTCTTTCACTTCTGAACCAGCAGAGTGTTCTTTATATGATTGAGCTAGTTCTTTAAAAGTGGCTTTATAGTTTAGCGTGGTTTAATTGACCTGATTTTCTCTATTAATTTTGTACATATACAAATAATAGCACTGCAATGAAAATGCAACCTGAATGAGAGATTTTAGAATATTTAATCAGCAATGTTTTGTCTTAGAATAAAATCTGTTTTTCCTATGGAATAATGTAATAAAATGGGCCTGGTGTTGAAAGTCTGGTTAGTCAAGAGATAGTCCAAGCAGGGTTCCAACAGTTGGCAGTCTTTTCCTGAATATAAAGTTAGTAAAGATATTCATTTGTGCATAAGGTAACTGATGTAGTTCACTGGCATTTTGTTCAGACATTTCGTTTAAATTTTTCCGATTGCCCTGTGATTTCTATGGCTTTGACTTAGTTTTACATATTGTTGTTTCTAATTTTGTTTTAACCATCTTTTTGGCTTCTGGGTGAAACCACTACAAAATCCAAAGAAAATGCATCATCTCATTCTTCACTTCTCCTGCCCATGGAAATGTACTATGGCTGAAAGAGATTGAATCTTGAGCAATCAGTTCACTGAAACATTTCCATGGCCTTTCATTATACTGAGATATGTGTCTTCTTGTATTGATCACTGCTTGATGATAGAACTGTAGTCAAGATGTGCCTTCTGAAGGCATCCTAATAGAAATGCTGTTGTTTTTCATGGTAAGTTTTTTATCTTGTGCTGTAATATTTAATTACTAAAATACTTAGCAATCATTAATATTAATGAACACCGTTGTTAACTCTAACCTCTATGGTCTTTAGCATTAGCCAGATACACATCAAATGCTTAACAGGTACCTTTAAATACCCTCAGTATTGTTCAAAGAAAAGTCTTCAATTCTCTCAAAAGAATTATTCTGTTTAAGTCCAAAAAATTGTTCTTTCTCACTCAGTAAGGAACTCTTTGTTTCAATAAGACTAAAAATAGTCTTATTGAAAGATTGCTAATGTTTGTAATACTGAATGATTTGCTTCATAGGAAGAAAAGTTTATTTTACTATTTAAAAAAAATTTCCAATAACCACCAAAAGGTCTCCACCTTAAAAGCATTTGAGCATGCCACTTAGAAGCAGTCTATGGCTATTTTATATGGTCTTTAAAATGCTCAATAATCCCATCAAGTTTTAACTTTTTTTTATTGGTTCCTGTTACTTTGTCTGTTATATGTTTAAAGCAAATGAAAAGATTTTTCATGAATCACATGAATTTTTATTTTACTGTTCACATAAAAAAGCTTTATAATACCTTTTAGTACCTCAATTTTGTGCATGAATTATGTAATTGTCAGCAGGCATTATTCTGAACTACCATTTTTGGACCAGAAAGCTGTATTTAAATCACCCTGGGCATTAAAATGGAATGGGTAAATGACTTGACTGCATGGACTGGCAGGGTCATCCTCCAGCTGAACACATTATGAAATCAAGTATTAGTATGTCTTTAATTGTGAAGTGGGGTAAAAGTTATTCAAAGGTGGTTTTTATTTACTTTATTTTTAACTGATAAGTGAACAAAAAGTGAGGAATTAAAACGTGGAAGGTATAAAATACTCCATCAACAACCAAACCTTGCAGGAGCATTTCAGTTTTCATGCAGAGGAGCTTAATGAAAGACTTTCTAGTTATGATAATGAATGAACTCACCTTCTTTAAGATTACTAACCTTTTTAGTATCCTTTACTTCTATGAAGCATGTTTTAAGTTTCAAAAAAGTCTAGCTCCCCCCCAGATAGTTCAAAGACATCACAGACATTTCTCAGCCAAAAGTCTGATGCCAAATGAAGGTTGCAATTTGACTATGTCTGTCATGTTAATGCCAACAAGCTTCTCATCGGAAGGGAATCGATACTGCTCTAAGTATAAGAGATAAGAAGAAAATAAATAAGAAGCAAATGCTTCAGAAAGTTTTAGAGTGTTTTTAAATAGTTTCATTTGGGAATTCTTCTCTCAGCCATACTATGAGACCCTGAGATTAACTCAGTTTGTCAGAGCATGGTGCTAATAATGCCAAGGTTGTGTATTTGATCCCTGTTCAGGTCATTCACTTAAGAGAACCTGATGATCCATGTGGGTCCCTTTCCAACTCAGATTATTGTGTGAATCTGTGAAGTATCTTGGTTTTTCCTCTTCTAAATAGCACAAGCCAAACACAACTGCACGCTGATTTACCCGATAGCTTGGCAATTAGCACCAGTCAGAAACCATTAAAATGAAACAGACCAATAAGATTATGCAATAAGGAAAGCTATAGATAATAATAGATAATGACAGCCACTATTAACAAACTGATGAAAACAGTCCACAGGACATCCATGGGAGCTGTGGCCAGTGCTCCCCATTCCCAGCAGGGCACAGCAGAGGGGCAGTGGGAGACTGGGGAAATCATTCTGGGGCCCCTCTCCCTTCCCTCGTGGTGTCTGCCCCTCCCAGGCACTTACCTTCCTGACACCCAGTGCCTCAAAGTGGCTCCGCAGCTCCTCCACAGTGACAGGGACGTGCTCCACCAGCTGAGATCCTCCTAGGGTCTCCTCCTTGTACACATCTGCCCTCCTCATGTCTGATGGCATCTTCTCCAGGGCAATCCTGTCTGGCACCAGGGATGCTGGGACTGGCGAATGCTGGAACATCAGGCCCGGTCTTGTAGCATTGGCAGACTCCCATCTCTGCTTGAGGAGCTCCACAGAGCCCTTCTGCAGGGGCAAGTCTGCCAGCTCCAGCGTGCCCTGCCAATGCAACATGGACCTGGGGTCAGAGGCCAGTGCGTGATGCCAGCAGAGGCCACCATGGACTGGCTCAGGAGCCCTTGTGGGTTGCAGAACAGGCCAGGACACAGGCTGTTGGCTGGTACAGAAGCCACTTCCCAATGGAAGATGTGAGATTCAGTAAGGTCAGATCCAGTAAGAGTCAGTGAAAGGATTCCGTGTGTTCATACAAGAGGATTATGTGAATTATAGAGTGAATTAAGGGTGCTGTTCAGACATTTCATTCTTAAGCTTGACAGTAGAATTGCTGTCTATCATGAATGGAAGAGCAGCAAGCATGCAATTAGTGAGAATTCCAAACAAAGTGGGGTTAATGAATGAGTGCCTGGTAATCAGTGTGTGCTGCATGGAAGGTGTTGTGACAGGTGACTGCTGATTTCTTTAAGACCTGATACAGCTGTCTGTGTTGTGGGGTGAGTCACAGCATTTTAAAGGAGCCAGGAGACAGAAGGGCTCCTGCATTAACTGAGAGACTGCTTGGGTAGCCTGGAAACACAACCCAGGGCAGTTCTCCTAATTGCACTGTAACTCTTGTCAGGTAAATTGCTAAGTGTTGATATCCAACCTTTCTGATCAGTTGACTGTGCTCACAAAGACTTATTCCGTCTTTCTTACAGTACGCTCAGGAAGGAAAATTGCCCATTATTTTGCACAAGGTGATGAATTCTGCTCCCTTTTTCCTCAAATCAGCTCCCAACAGGTTTGATTTCTGCCCTGTAGCAAATACTCAAATGTACATTTTCACATCTCATTCGAAAGGAGATTTAATTAAAAAGAATGTGAATTTAAATAGTAATGAGAAAGAAATGTGAATAGGAACTGTGGCCCAACTAGTAACTAAAATCTCAATTCATTAGTCCCTTTCTTTTTGGAAAGGGGTTCTTGTATGTGTGTAGCTGTCCTTTAATATGCTTATGTTTGATAGAAGTTAATTTAATTTGCATTGTTGGGAGTCGGACTAGGGGGTTTTTGAGTAATGTTTTAACCAGAATTAATGTGATCTGTAGTATTTTACTTAGGAGTAAGAAACACAGGTAGAGTGCTGGCTATTTGATGTATTCCAAGAATAATTTTAAAAGAAGACTTGAAGGTGCACCTTTCTTGAACAATATGGAAAAGAGTTTCTTGGCTCACAGTTTTCACCTTCTGTACAACCAGAAGTTGGCCCAAGACTTGTTTCTTCTTTAGTTTTTTGGCAGAACTACACTGTGATTATGGTTAACATCCTGGTAGTTTTCTTTAACTGATACAAGCTGTCTCCCAAACCCTTCCTGAAAGCAAAAGAGTGACATCCTTCCTTCCCTTACCACATATACTTGTTCCATCAAAGATCCTAAATTGGTCTGGCTTCTGGCCCAAAACGAAGAACAGCTGTTAAATTCCCCACTTGCAAGAGTGTTCATCCTAACTCACAGCTGTAGGTTAGAAATATTCCTGATTTATGCTGCATCTAAGGATTGACTTCAGAGTGTGGAGCACACTTTTCTTAATTTGCTTGAGAGTGCTTGTGCAATATCCACATTCTCCTATACCTTGCTTCATTGCTGGTGGGTCCTTTTGCTGGTTTCAGTAATTTTCAAGGTATGTGTTATGCTGTCTTTCAAAAATAGTCTGGAGTGCACCTGCTTCTCCCTCACAGCTCTCAAAATACTGTTAACTAATTGTGGCAGCTTCTTTTACTCTTGTCTAGTGTGGGACCTATGGCTGATAGACAGTGGACAAAATGAGTATTTCCTTTGTTCACATGCACACGTTGGATGAAGGGAAATTGTGTGGAAATTCAGTAGTTTAAAAAATTGGATTTCCTCCCCAAAGGAGAGATTTCATTGTAACATCTGCAGTTGTGTCAGGAATAAATTTGAATGTAGGCCCCAACTTGACTTTCAGCCACTTTCTAAATATGTATTTTAATGAAAGTGTACCTCTGAAATTTGGGGAAGGAGGGGAGAACCAAAACCAAAAACCTAAACCAGGTCTGGGTGTGTTCTAGTGGTCATTTGAGGTTTCCACAATTTTGATTACTGGTATTTCTGATTTTCTGATTTCTTTCCCTACTTGTTCATAGTAGTTTCAACCACTGTGGAAGACTAGCAGTAATTTATATCTAATAAAATATTTGAGGAATACTGGATATCTAAGATTGTTATTTATTTTAATTGTTTCCTGAGCTTTTTAGTGCCTTACCCTTTCTGAAAATGTAGGAAGATAGTAGAGAAAATCAGAAAAGCACAGATTTTGACTTTGACCTAAGTCATTATTATAATTTCACACTGGTTCTGCTGGTTGTAGTTTTTGTCCATCTGTAAAATTATCTTATGTAAGTAACAGGGAGAACAGATACTGTTGCTTTTATCAAGTATCAGTTTTTTTTCTTTTGTGTCTGCTATTTTTGGCTCTCAGCTGTCTATATTTGTCCTCTGGCTTACTTATTTCTCCCCCAAACATATCTTGATTTATTATCTCATAGTGACAATAGACTTATTACATTATCCAATTAGCTGAAATGCAGGCAAATCTGTATCTGTGGGTCTGTGACTATCCTCTTCCCAGGAGATGCATAATAGGAGGCCACCCATGTATGGGACTGGTGGCAAAGCAGAACTGTTACAGTCTGTTAAAGTCATGTTTTCAGTCCTATTGCACCTGCTCATAACAGGGAAGTAAGAGTCCATAAAATGAACAGCTTATTTAAAAAAAATTATTAATATGATAGGATAATGGTTTTGGTCAGATTAAAATTCCACAGGGAGCATTGTCCTCTCATTTTCCTTGGTTTGGAGACTCAAGTGTGCTTCTGTGGCAGAAAGTGGAGTGTTGGAAAAATGAAGTCTGCGGTATGAAAAAATTCTGTTAATTAGAGAGCAGTATTTTGGCAGAAATGGATGGTGGAATTTTTGTGAAGGAAGTACCTAAAATGCTGCATAACCTTCACAAGTAGGTCTTTGTGAATGCTACCTATAAACTTTTTGCGTTAATGTGTTTGTTTTTTGAGGACGGTGATGGTACAGCATTCAAAAACTGCAGTCTTTTTTTTTTTGTGTTTCTTCTCTAGGATGTTTTGTATCTCTCTCCCATTAATTTTATAAGAGGCCAAAAGTAATTCTTCATTTCACATTATAAATCTGATAAATACATACTTTTCTTGAATGAACAGCTATGGGAAGGCCTGCAGATTTTGTGGACTCGTGAATTGCAGGTATCCAGTAAATGTCAGGATTTTTTTTAAATCAGAAGTTGTTGATAAATCTGTCTTCACAGTAGGATATTGAATTGGTATTGTTTTTCTTGCACTGTAAATGAGACATGCCCTCCTCTACTGTTCACACACTGTGTATTCCATTAGTTGGTGAACATATGCATTCAGGGAGAGAGCTGTTGAGAAAAACTGTATCAGTTCTGCTGTGCGTCCCTTTGCCAAAATGGCTACCTGCATTTTCATCATATTCTTGATATCTTAAATGTTTCGTACACGTAAACTCTTTTATTTGTTCACTAGCAAAGGAGAAATTATAAAAATAGGAAATGGATACAGTTTACTTGTAGAACTGTTTGTGAATAGTGTTGCTTGTATCCCCATGGGATGATACCATCGCGCTGTTAAGTCCTCTCCTAACTTCAGAAAACAGTCTGTTGTCAAATAGGTGGCATTTGGCACTGCATATTGAGCTGGATTTCCTTCTCAATTAAAAAAAACCCCAACAAACCAACAAAAACCCCTAACAGAACAAACCACAACACAAAAAGACCCTCACACAAAAACCCCCAAAAATCTTCCAAGGACAGGATTTGACAAGTCTTTTTCATGACCTGCCGTACTACTTCATCCAGCTCTTGCATCTGAGACCTCCCTTCCTGTTTCAGCCTGGCTCCAATTAATCTTCACTGTCAGGAATCCCTGGCATGAGGCTCCATAGGACATCTTGGGATAAATTATGAAAGAACAACACATTGCAAATGAAGACTGTATATCATTCAACCCAGTGTTTTTCCCAAACCACAGAAGAACAACCCCCAGGATGCAGAGGAAGCTACAGAACAACAAGCAGTTGACCCCTTACTTGATGGCAGTTCTGGGAAAGGACGCAGAGGGGTGAGAGAGGTGATCAGTATCTGCCTAAATTCTTCACTAAATCTAGTCAAGAACAGAATAAAATAGTTCAGTTGGAAGGGATTGATGGCAATCCTGTAGCCCAACTGCAATATTCACTCGACGTATTACTAAATAATCTGTCTTCTGCTGAAGACTCTGTATATGTGCCCACAGTAGCTGGGCACATGTTTCTGGCACTGTTGCTTGAAAAGCTTGCAGTTTCTTCTGCAGGTAAGCAGAGCCTTGAGTATCTGTAGCATTTCTTCATTTACATTTCAGACACTTCTTAACAAAAGCAACTCAGACAAGTTTATGAAGAGCTAAAATAGTTCTTCATTACTATAAAATGTAAATCACTTCCAAATTCCTCATTATGTTTTGAGAAAATACATTATTTGGGGCTGTCATTTAACATGCCAACCTTTATCCTGGTACAAATATGCATAGGTAAATAATAAAACTTTAAATGTTGTTTCAACTTTGAATTATGACAGATGCTGTCCTAACTACTGTAACAAGGTTCCATTATTTTAAGGCAAATCATACTGAAACATTAATTTCTCATATCTTACCAGCAAAATCAACACATTTTATCATCTAATATGAGGGGACTAGAAAGAGCATAATTCATATTCATGGGATTGAGGAAAGACATGCTTATTATTTTTCCTTTTATCCCACCATTCTCATTTATTACGTGAGCAGTATCAGGCCCCCCACTAGACAGCCTATTTACAAAAACAAAACAAAATTTCAAAAAACAAACAAAACCCCCCACAAATTGCATATTTGCACTGAGTTTCTTACCGCTGTGTTCTTCTCAGTCAAGTTCTCCAGTTGTGACTCTGCTGCGCTCATTTTGAGCGTATTTAAAGGAAGACAATTTTAAACATTCTCTAATTCATTGGTCTCATTTGACTAACGAACCTGAGGCTTGATAGACACACGTCTGATAGTAGTTACGAGACACCAAATCTCTTGCGTGCTTGCGTTGCCAATGTATAATTTAGTGAGGCACGGAGGTAAGGTATGCTTTCTGCCGTACCCCTGGCTGTGCTGGCTGTGCTCACCTTACACTGCTTAGCACTGCCAAAGGCTGCAGGCACCAGCTTTTGTTTCAGTGCTCTTTGGCAGGAAACAAAGCACCTTCCAGTAAAAAATTGTTGGTTCTTAAGTACCTAGGAAAGGTTTGGAGGAAAAGTACAATTGGTGAGTCATAAAGTCAAATGGATAATAAAGTACTATGTCTATTTGAATCATTCAGACCATCTAAAGATAACAGATTCCAATGCAGCTGGCTTTCTTAATAATAAATAGAATTGCTTTTCAACAGTTTCATTGTGAACCAAAAGTACAGAGTATAAATCATACAGGAAAAAAGTTAGAAGGATTTTTCTAAGATCTTCTACTCCCTTTCACCCTGTTTTCATCTGCTGTGTTCCAGGGCTGTTACTCTGTCTTTTTTCTCCCATCCTGTCCCAGTCCATATCTGTCACAATTGCATGTCAGCAGGTGAAGACTGTGATCAACAGTTGCTGCCTTTTGACATTTGCCCACCTCACCACTGTGGACAAGCATAGGTGAATTCTGGGTTTTCTGGACCACTGACCCCATGGGCAGGCATGTGCTACTCAGCACAGCCAACCTGGCCTCCAGAACTCCTTTTCCAAGGGTGCCAGCCAGGAGGACACATGCAGAGACAGAATATGTTCTGCAACCTCTCCCCAAGTGACCTGATGTCCTTAGGGACTTATTTTTGGGTGGACTATGCTGTAGATAATGAAAATACCCACATATAGGCAGTGCCTGTTTTTCATTGTTACTCTCAATTACTTGGCTAACTTCAGGTTCTCTCGCATAGCTGGGCAGGAGTAAGTGTTCAGTCAGCTCTGGCATGCCACCCTTGGTTTTCTTTGATTTACATTTTTTTTTCTTTCTTTAGTGTAATTAAAGCTTTTTTTGACTTTCAGGCTATAGCTCCTTGTCCAATAGACGTTTAAAGGACTCTTCAGCAAAGTAAAGGGTGCACTAAGGGTTCTCTCTTGTTTCCACTCTTGTGCCAAGTTTTTTGTAACTCATAAAAATGATATGAAATATTACTTTAAAAACAAAAGACCATAGAATGCACAAAATAACAAATTTATTTAAAATACCTACAAAACTCTTTCAGTTTTCCCCTATACCTTTGAAATAGTGACAAAACTTAAACTGGAATAAAACTTATCATGCTACAAGTTGATTGTATGTGACTCATGCTTCAGTCTAGTGTTTGATGAGAGGTGGTTAAAAATCTGTGTGCAGAATTTCCTCTATCCTGCCCTTGACAGTTATATTTACTTCTTTGTAGTTGATACACAGAATTGCCAAAGCACCGTGCAGGTTTTTTCCCTCTCTCAAGCTTTATCATGGCTAAATGACTACAAGGCAACAGGGAATTAGGCCTCTTGTTTCATGGTGTATTTTGAACTGAAGGTTCAGAAAGCTCATGTCAAATATTGCTGAGCATGAAATCCCTGTTCTGAGGATCATCCATCTCATTGCTACACCTCCGTAATTTCCACACACTCCCCCAGGTCTGTCCTTGTGAACTGATAGAATGCTCCTATATACTTTTAAAGCTCTTGTAACTGAACAGCCTAACTTGAACCACAGAGGAACTTAAGAAATTTATTGCATTTAGCTTTGCTAAGAAAATCTATTTAATCTGTTACATTTTTAAAAAATATGATTATGTTTTAAAATAGGACTTTTCTTGGTCAAGATCTGCTTTCCGTCATTCCTAATAAGTCTTCAAGCACAGTCATTGTGAGGCTGTTTTATGTACACTTCAGTCCTTTGAAAATGGCTTTCTTGGTTAACCTGTTCTTAGCAAAAGTGGAAGTGGAGAGAAATCCTACACAGACCTCTTTGCTTCTAAAGAGAACCAGGAAAAGAAGTCTAAAGTCTACAGCAACTTGTTCCTTATGGTTATGATAAAAAGTGATCCAGAGATGCACATTACCTGTCTACATCTGTTCTATATTTGTATTCTGCTGACAGTTAATAAATGTGCTTGGGAGTATATTGTAGGAGGAAGGTGCACCAAAAAAACATTTTAATGTTGAGTTTTAACAAAAAACCCCTGATACTTAAATTTAAATAAGGAGTTCTGAGTTAGATGATCTATTTCCAAGTAGGATTCTGGAGGGGGGGAGTTTCTGCACAGACAGAGCCAATGAAATGGAAGTAAGGAGTTTATAACCTCATTTCTGTAGTCAGTGTTCTGGGAGCCCTGAACTTCAGCCACATGTAACTGTTATGGCTTCATCTTGGCAGGAATGTACGAATCAGCATGAAAAGCAGTGTTATTTTGTGAACTTGTGAGCAGAGCAAGCCTTGGCAACATGTGTTAAATATCTGGGTGAAATTCCCAGGATTATGATATTATTCACTCGAGTTGGATAACTCTTTAATCAGTCAGTTATTTTCAAATAATTACTAAGAATAGCAGAAATAAATTGGTTTTCTTCTCGAGGAATAGTGTTAATCCTTCCTAAACCTCTGAAGAGAGAACAAGCATTTTTGATACTTTTTCAGATGTATTGCTGACTAACCAGGGGAAAAAACCCCCAGGAGACTTCATCTTTCCAAACAGCTTTTATGAATCATCTGAAGTAAAAATTAAGCTACAGCAAAGCACGGTATTCTTTTTATTATATTTGCATTCAGAAGCATCCATCTTATACTGCTCAGGGTTCAGTTATGTGCACAGTCAGTATTTGTAGAAAATTTGTGAATCTCATGAAATAAACTTAGCAAGAAGTTTTCAGGGAGTGATTATGACAAGTTTTGCAGGTCAGAATATCAAGCATGTGTAATGGGGGTTTTATAAGAAAATAATGAGGGAAAGTGGGCACTTCAAATACCATCAGCAATGAAGATAACAATACCAGTAGTTTTTAACCTGGATAAATTCTACTGAGGAGTGAGTGTGACATCACATAACTGAACAGAAAAAGCCATAGCTAAATCAACTGCAATGCTGAGTAAAACACATACAAATCATTAATTTATTCCTTTGTTGTTGCTGGTGTGTTTTATTTACCTTCCACTCTCTCTCCCTGTAAACTTTCCACTTTAGTGGATGAGATGTGGGTAAGTGGTAAAGAGTTGTACTGGAAAATAAAATGTAATTTGTGTTTTTATTTATACTTCTTTCTTAATCTGTGTTGTGCCTCGAAACACAAGCTTACAAATCCAACAATAAAAAGAAGAAATTAAATATTCTTATCTTTCTTTGAACAGTTTGGAGCCCTTCTAGTGCACTGTTTTAATTTCTTGTCTGAACAGAGAGGAGGATTAGATCTTGTAGGATCTAAGTAAGGACAGAATGGTTGAAGAGATTGTCCTTTTTATTGGCTTGCTCTGGTTGTTTAAATGTGACCATGAAAACTGTAAAAGCAATTAAATACTTTCTTTTATATTTATCTGAAGCAAATTGTCCATTTTATTTACATGTTGGGTGGTCACATTGCTCACACTCCAACTGCAACTTCTGTTCCTAAGAATACAAAATTTCATGTTGATTCAGTATGAATGCTTGTTATGATGCTCTTTCATATAGAGGTGCAACGCTTTTTATTGAAAATGTCAATTAAAAGCAGGTTGACTCTCCACTTGTGACTCAAAGTACTAACATGAGTAAGATATTTTAAAAAGGGTTGGGTTTGTTTTTTTTGGTTTTGCCTGCCCTGGTGAGCCTTGAACTGATGCACCCGCATTCTTGCAGCTTAATAAGTGAACTACTGATTTCTCTTCACTTTTTTTCTATTCCTGATGCTTTATGCAAAATGAAATTACAGGTTTTACCCTGTGATGTCACAGTGCTTGTTGCCATAAGATTAAATGGTAACTGGCTTTTCTCTAGAACCACAGCAATCCCATCACCCCGCCCATTAAGAGGAGTGTTTCCCTGGGCACAAAGGTATTGGTTTAATTTGCTTCATTACTGAAACTGTCTCAGTGGAAGGGGCAGGGTTTGTGGTGTGCACCTTCTAGATCAGCATGGCAGGGAGCTTAGTTGTTCACTAGGTCTTCACTAAACTTCTGGAAAGGTATTTGGATTGAAATACCACTGAATTCACTTTCCTGCCTCTGAGGCATTTTACCTCCTTTCACCTTCTTCCTCACTGAATAATTTCATCATAAGTCACAGTATATTTGTATGCTGGCAATGCTGTAACAGAGGACCTGTTTCCCAGTATATGCAATGATGTACAATATTTTTTCTGAATGAGATTAATTTACAACTTCAGTAGCTGCTTATACTCCTCTCAGTTAAGCCTGACGTGTCCTTATTGTCAAGAAAGGCAATCATAATTTTTGTAATCTGTCTTTTAATTCATAGGCACAATGACTTCTTCTTGACTTAAGAAGACAAATTATTTTGTGATTACTAATCAAAGTTCTGGCTAATTGATTTTTATTAGCTTACCAAAGAAATATTAATTCTGTATAACCACAAGATAATTAAGGTGCTAGGAAGGGAGAAGGAGAATGTGCTCTGTGAGCTCTTACAGAAGAGCCTTTCCAGAAGAAAAGGACAGTGCTACAGGAGATGGTAGTCCTTGGGCACTACCTGTGTTTAGGGCCTGCCGTAGAAGACATGAAAGTACTCTCTGGTCTCTGCTTACACAGAATGAGTATTTCTTTGGGAACTGGAGGTAGAGGGAATGGTGAGCCTATCCTTTTAGCAGCATTTAGGTTATACTCTTTTAAGCAGGTCATTAAATAATATCCACAGTCTCATTAATTTTCTGTAAGACCTCCCACCTCACTGACTGTGCAGTGACTCTATGGGCTTTAGTTAAAATTGATTGGATGAGTGAACTCATTTGTAGGGCCCCACAACCTGCTCTTTGGCATTTTTACTATGGTATTTTTTGATTTCAACTCCCTTCTGGGTTGGAGGAAAATGATTTTTACAATAATTGGATGAGTTTTTTTCTGCAACCCCAGTGGAGCCAGTGGTCCTGCCAGGATTCAGATTTTTTTTTTTTAAATGTGAGGGCTGTTGTTTAGAATGCATGGGGATATCATTTCAGACATTAACATTACTTTTGATATTAGAAGGAAACCTTAAAAATAATCAAAAAATAGTTTAATATCAGGATTGGAATTTTTAGCATGCATCAAGGCTTCCCTTCTGGCCCTTCCTTGCCTTCCTAAACCATGCAGATTGGCAATAATGTTGTTCTGAGGCAGCTGTGCTTTGAGCGTGTCTCCTAATCCTTGTCAGGCTGTCCCCACCACAGTGCCTATTTTATTTATTTATTGCTGCACTTCCTCTTTCTTTAATTGGAAAAAAAAAATGTTTGGATTAACACAAATCTATTACAGAATACTAATTTCCTTGTTTTCTCTAATAAGAGAGAAATAAGTTTAAGTTCAGAGCGGTTTTTCAACAGGGAGACTAATAGGGAGAATACTAAATGAGGAAAAAGTAGTAATTCTGTCAGTACGGCTTTCCGTTCAGCTCAAGTTGTTCATGACCTGGGGTAGGCAGCTACCTGAGGATTGTGGCAGGGAGAATACACCAGAGCATTTATCTTAAGAATTTAAAAATGAAAGTCTGGCTTGCATAACACAATAAAACTTGTAAAAGTGAAAGAGACCAAGGCATTAATATGTAATATTTTCAGATTAATTTGGTAATTTTTATTATGTATTCCTAGTCCTCTATTTGTGTGACAAACATTTTTCCTGTTAGGGGCTGTTGTGGTTTAACGCCAGCCAGCAGCCAAGCTCCAGACAGCCACTTGCTCACTGCTCCACCAGCAGGATCGGAGAGACAACCAAAGGGTGAAAGATACAAAACTGAGGGGTTGACGTACAGACAGTTTAATGTGTAAAGGAAAAGCTGTGCACACAGGCAAAGTCAAACGAGGCACTCATCCAGCAGTTCCCATGGGCAGGCTGGTGTTCAGCCATCTCCAGCACAGCCAGGGCTCCACCACACACAGAGGTGACTTGGGAAGACAAACGCTGCCACTGCAAACATCCCCCCTTTCCCCTTCTTCCCCCAGGTTTGTATGCTGAGCATGGCACCATGTGGTGCGGGATATTCCTGTGGTCAGTTGCGGTCCCCTGTCCCAGCTGTGTCTCCCAGCCCCCCCAGCCCCTCTCCAGTGTGGCCGTATGGGAAGCAGAGAAGGCCTTGGCTCACTGTGAGCCCTGCTCAGCCATAACAAAACATCTCTATGTTATTGTGTTCAGCTCAAATCCAAACACAGCTCCCTACCAGCCACTGTAAAGAAAATTAACTGCACCCCAGCTGTAACCAGCACCAGGGCATAGTCTGTACAACAATCAAGGATGTGCAGCTTTTTTAAGTGAAAAGACCCCTAGCAGCTTACCCAGAGGTTACTAGATGTGGAAGGCCCTTGCCCTACTCACACACATGGGGCTGCCCTGGTGTGGCAGTGCTGCTGTTCTGTGCAGATTGCAGCCTGCATCTGTTCTGGTGACGAGGGGCACGACTGGCTGCCCCCACCCACAAAGGCAGCAGCACATCAGGAGGAGAGCCCCTGTCCCAGCATATAGGGGGCTGACACTTTTGACTACATCATTCCCCACGTGGGAAGCCAGGAGCCTTTTTCTGCAAGGATTATTTGGTTTTAGTGTACATTATCCAGCCAGAGTGGGATGGAGAGTGATTTGGTATTTGGCTAGGGGCTTTGATAGAAGTGACACACCCTGCATTGTAAGAAGGCCCCTCATCCCCTCCCATGTGTACAGGTCCCAGAACCTCTTGCTAAAGCCATTCTGTCACCAGTGACTCCCAAAATAGCCACATCTGCAGAGCTGTTGGGAAGTTGGGACTGTTGACAGCCCTGAAGTTCTGTGCTTTTAGATGCAGAGTGTTTGAGTGCTTTAAAATTAGTTCAGTGGAACTGCAATCAGAAGCATTTATATCTATGTGAATAAGTACTTTGCAAGGCTTGACAGCAGTTGGGCCACACATAGCGTGTGTGCCCAAATCCTCTAGGAGCAGAGTGTTCTTTTGTAAGCTCCCTGCCCGGGAGACTGTGTCTCTAATGTTTGTGAAGAGCCTGGTGTAAAACTGCTGTGAGCCTCCTTGAAGTTTCTCTGATTTGCTGTTGCTTTTGCAAAATAAACCAAAATCATAAAATCAGACCAATAACATGTATAATCTGAGGAGACCAGTCCTTTACAGGCATTGTGATTTAACTTCGTATTCATAAAGTAAACGTGTCATTAGCATGTGACTACTAAAAAATTCTGGTTGGCTTCATATGAGAGAGATGCTCAAACAGAAAAAAACCTGCCTAGAATGTGTGTTTTCCATTTTATCAATGGATAGGTAATGGTTTTTTTTTTCCCCTTTTTGCTGCATTAGGAAATTCCTATGTAATAGAAAAACCTGAAAGCAGGTTATGTGTAAAAGTCTTCTCAAGAAAAAAAATCTCAATTTAAACTCCTATATTTAGATAATCTAGAGGGAGAGACAGACGACATAGCATAAATTCAAAGTTTGACTTTAATATGCCTTACAGGAAAAGACACTGATGAAGAGTGGGGATTTTAGACAAGAAGTAGGTGTCATAGGATTCAGAGTGCCAAAGCAACATTTTTCAATAATGCTGCTGTTACTGGCATTAGTAACTGCTGTGCAGTGACAGAGATACAGTGGTATGGTCTGTGGAGTTGTGCATTTCAAGTAGAATTCTCTGTGCACGCACCCCACCACTGGTGTGCTTGTCATGCTGGACTTGTTGACATTCTTAGCTGCAGGTTTATGAAAAAACATGTGAGCTGTGACAGGTGCTTTTTAAAGTAAAACTTTATAAAATTGTTTTTTCTAAATCAGACAAATTCTCTGACATAGCTTCTGGAGTTGTTGAAAGTGAGAGACACCCTTCAGGCAACAATATTGTTGTACAGATTTCTGAGTGTCTTTAAGCTGTACCATGAGCAAATTGCTTGCAATGTCAGCAATATGTATGTATTCTGTGTGAGACTCCAGAATGTCAGAACTTTGAGGCTTCTTGAATGCTTGAAATTTAACTCTATTAGTAAAATGTTGATCCAGTTATGTGTGCAATAAGACTGTTGCTGGAATCTACTTTGCTGCAACTCTGTGCTGTTTTCCTTCTCTTGCTAAACCTCCAGTGATGAGGTGCAGCTTTCTTGCTAAAGAACATTCATGTTTCAGCCTGATTAACATTTTTAAAATATTCATGAAAGAGACCCAGAAATTTTGCTGACACTGTTTTTAGAAGAACTAAATGCTCTGGATCACATATTGAATTGTATGTGGCTGCTGTAGTAGGAAAAAATGCCCTGGAGATGTCTTTTTTTCTGGGCTCCATGACAAATTTTACGTCCATCTGCACTTTAGTTTCACAAGAACATAAATATCAAACTATTTTAACTTGCACCCAGCTGGAAAGTATATACTTTATGAGAGGAATGACATTTTTTAACAGTACTGTATTCATAGGTTATGGATCTCATGTGGATAATAAGCCCTATACCGTATCTAGTATTACGTTATGGAAAAACTTGTCTTTCAGGAAAGTTTTTAGATTGTGTCCTTGCTTTATGAAGAACTCAAAAAAAGGATGAAGTTCGCCTTGTATATTCTTGTAGGTAACACTTAAAAGACATCTGAATTTAGAAATTATGTTGGTGTTTTCCTATGAATTATCTATTTATACGCACAGAACCTGTTGCATCTTCAGATGGGAGAGAAGAAAACATTCTCTATACTGGTCAGAATTAATTCTCTCTACTTCATCACTACAGTAATTAGCTCTGAGGTTGTCAACAAAATACTGCAAACTGTTTTGTGTTCCAAAATAATACAAAGTAAAAAAATATAACACAAATGCAAAGTATTACAGAGTAACTTGGTGATTACAAATTTGGACTTGACGATCTTAGAGCCTGGAGCTCAAAATGATGAGATTGTGGGTTCAATCCCTGTATGGGCTTAAGAGTTGGACTGTGAAATTCCATGATTTCTCTCATACATTAGCTTTCTTGTGAACAGAAGAAAATGGTAGAGCTAAACTATATGCCTGTTTGGGATTGAATGCATTTTCAGTACAGTGATGAAATATCCCTTTGTTGTTTTGTCTCCCCACTTCCCTCCAAGGCAAAATCAACAGTAAATTACAGAAATGCCTCTAGTAGAATTTTCCTAGCATTCTAGGAGTCGTGCATTCTGCAGACAGGTTTTACTCCTCTTGCAATTCAGACTTTTACCTATGATACTCCTTGCCTAGGGAAAACACTGTGTGTCAATCGATTTAGTTTTTGTGTAGTCTTTTCACCTTTCAGATGTTCATATCTACCTCCACGCTCAGCTTAAAATCCTCCTCTCCAGCTCTAGTTGCATTTTACTTTTGCTGACACCAAGCTGAGTAGATCTTCTCCAGACTCTGCTTCTATAGGAAACACTCTTCTGAGTTTACTCTGAATGTATTTTAACTGTCCTTGAAAAACAGAAAACCAGGTAAAAGGAAAAGTGTTCTCAGTCTATTTTGTCTCTTCAAACGTAGCTGAAAATATTTCCTTCATTCTGGTCTAAAGAAGATAAAAATTAATGGAGTCTGAAGTCTGTATCAATGCACTGGTAAGGACTCAGATTGCCTCTGAAATCCAGAAAGTTCAAAATTTATAATTCTTAGGGTAGTAATGTTATTACATATGTAAAGGTAGAGTTGTATCACACAGCAGAAAGTAATGTCATGTCAAGGTCACTGGAGTGTATATTTGAGAAATAAGTGTTTCTGATTTATTTCTTATAGCTCTGCAGTCCTGATGTATGATTAATATAGATTTCCACATTTAAGATCTCCAAGTTTTAATAAATTGAATAGGAAAGGGCTGGAAGATGACATTAAGTTTCATGAAGGGCTTAGGGCAGTCTTAAATGTGTGTATGGAATTAGGTATAGAAGAAACTAATTTTATCTTTCCTTATTAAGTATTTCTAATGGATTTATGAGTCTAGTATGAATCAGTGTGATTAGATAGCATTAATAATGTCTCATAGGGTCTTTTTTCTTTTCTTGCTGTTCTTTGATATCACTTCATCTGTATACTAAGAAGACTGCATGGGTAGGTATTTCAAATACTGTTTCTTTTACACCCTTTTTCCTTTCTAATTGTCTCTCATGTTAGCAAACAAGTATTCTGAAAACCTGTTTTTGTTTATATTAGCCCTATTTAATGTAAGCCTCTTGTCAGGGTTTCAGGATGAGATCCTGGACTTTGGCTTTTCCATCTGTTGCCTGGAATAAAACCCTAAACCCTTGCAAACAGTGTAAAAATTATAATATAAAAGCAAGTCTTTAATTGAAAGCTTTTAAGGTGCACAATATGGCAATATGCACATGTGATACAGTATTTCTGTAGTTATTTAATTAGTGTATCTATCAAATATTGTCCAATTAGAAGAGCAGTTGGTTAGGTAATTTCTCCATGTGTTTTGCCCCACTAGAGCCCTACACTATATTGTGTCTGCAATGTGTGGTGAAAAACAAAGTGTCGTTGCTAGACTAAAGGCAAGACTACACAGAATTTCAAGAATGTATTATTAAGGGTGTGTTAAACTATGGGAGAAGCCAGGAAAAGTACTGGAAGTTATAACTGTCTATTAACAGTCTACAAAGTTACAAATATATGGAAAAAATATAAAAAGCTAAAAATCTTTAGGCATCACATCCTCTAATTTTTCTGTTAAATAACTATCTACATAGGTTTTGAAAAACCTGGCTCTTACAAATTTAAGATGTTTTATTGAAAAGATAGGATGTTGAGGCTGACTCCAGAGATGAAGCCAGAATCCCATGATCATGGTAGCCCAGATCATCCTGTGCTTCATACCTGGATTATCAACCATTGTAGGAGCTGCATTTTCTCTGCAATGGTAGCGTTGCCTTTGGCGTGGTAGCAGTGTTTTGTTCTGTTCATGTTGTCAGCAGGTGTTACAGTGGCCAGGCTCTTCTCTACTGTAAAAAAGCTCTATTTTATGGTCATTAGAATGGGAAATGCATTTCTTGTTTCATTAGCAGATAATCCCACTGTTAGATCATCTAGGGTAGATTCAGAGCAGCTTTCTTTTCCTGGAAAGGAACCAGCCTAACCACTACAGATGTGCAGGGTGATTTGGGCTGTGCCTGACCTTGCCATCATCTCTGGCCCTGTCCTGGAGTTGCTGCTGCACATCTTGGTTCCTGTTGGTGCAGTGGGTGGTGCCAGCCTTATTGCTGTGCTTGTTGCAGCTCACTTCCCCTTGCAGAGCAGCCACTCCTCAGTTAACCAGCTAGTATTTCTACAATACTCTGATATTGAGGGGGAAAACGTTTGTGCATAATGTTACTGGCTGATAGGTGTGATTCCAATCCATGACTAATGGCAAAGCACAGTTGTTATTCCCACATTGCCATTAGGCATGAATATATTATTTTAACATGTTCTCAACCCACAGAAGTTTCTCGGTCTCTTAATTTGCATGGCATTTTACAAACAGCTTTTTAGGAAAATCCAGAACACTGAGGAAAAAGAAGCTTGGTGCAAAAGACTCATATTGCATTGCTAGCCACATACAATAAAATTGCAAGTTAGAAAACAATCTAACTGTTAAGGAATTAAAAGTAAAGGTAAGCATCTATTTGAGGGATGCAGTGCACCCAGTAATCATTATAAAGAACTGTGAGCCAAGCAGTGTTCCAGCAGAAAGAAAGGGAACAGTTCAGCATGTAGAGACAGAATCTGAGAAAAGGTGTAGAGGTTATTAAAACTAGCTAAAGAAAATATTCTCTAAGTCTGCCTGGTTTGTTTGAGCTTAAAGCTCAAATGTGATGATTTAGGGGGGCACCTAATCTCTTCTCCTTATTAATATTTGTCCTTTGAATGAAGATAAGTTGAGAATTCACAATAATTAGGACCTCCTTTATTGATTCCAATGTCAGATTTTCATATCAAAGGGCTTGGAAGATCTTGGAAACTGCAACAGGAAAAGAGATTGAGTGAGCAAGAAGCAGAATACCTGGTAACTAATGGTTCAAGACTGAGCGAAAAAAATAGTTTTTGAGCTTTCCAGTGCCATTTGATTTCCAGGCTAGATTTATGCCAACTCACTGTAGTTTGGAGCAGTCTTGGAGGTATTCTAAAGTCTTCCAACTGTCCTCTAAATAGCAGCCTGCCAACAGAGAAGGCAGAAGGTCCAGGAGTGCCCCTTGTGCTTCCTGTACCGAGGCTGGAAGCTAGAGTAGAAGAGCCAGCTTTGTCTGCCAGAGGGACTCTGCACCAGTTCTGCAAACACAGGGAAGTTTTTGGCTGGGGAAATTGAGTTTGTTTCTGGTCTCTGTGTGGCTAGAGCAGCACAAAGGGATTCAGACACACTGGAGAGACTGAGATTTTCAGTCTATTATGTATATTTGATGCATTCTGTGCTGTCTTATTTGGAAATAAATCCAGGCATGTACAGAAAGGAGCTGTTCCAACATGACTTTATTGCCAGAGCTCAAGCAGCTTGCTTAATACTGTGCAATATTTCATGAGTTACTGACAAATTCACGGGCGGACTTGTCAGGCTAACCATATGGTTGGCTTTAGAGAAATGTACCAGTTTGTTTGCTGGGTCAATTTTTTGATTGATTAAGGCAGTATCGGTTACCTGACCTTCAAGTTTGGTTATCTCAGAAACCGCTATTTTCTGGAGCAGCCTCCAGGCTGGCAGTGACAAACACCTGAATTGAACCCACGTTCAGCAATTTACCTGAGAAGTGTCAAGTGAACAGCTGTACTAGGTCACTGTGGAGATTTCACTCATCTCCCTAATTACTATGGCAAGTGGGACAATATTGTGTTATATTCCAGAGAAACAAGACTTGGCTTTAGGTTTACCTTGTTTTTCTTTATCCTATTTCTGTGGTAATACATAAGAGGACATAATTTATGCAGTGTGTCAAAACATAGTGGATTTATTTTGACTGTCTGATGTGATGCGTCTGTAGTTCCTCCAACTTAGCAGCATTAATGTTCTGACTACCGATTTAGATTCCTAGCAGGAAAAGAGGATCAAAGACTTCTATACCATAGCTTTTCTTCTTGGTCCTTACCGCTTCTGACACTCACACTAAAAGTGAAAATGGGAGGGATGAAGACATTGCACTTTTTCTGTGGCTTGACTTTTATCCTCCCTCTTCTCTCCCCTCTGTTTTGTGAACACTGGAGGACTACTGCAAGTAGTATTACTTTTCTCTTTTCCCTATCCTATTGAATCCCGAAAGAAGGAGGACACCCTCTGTATGGTGGCCACCAAGAATAATTTTTACATGATTTGAGACCCTTGTGCTATCTGATATAAATGGCCTGAGTGAACTTGTTCTCCAGCTGTCTGAGAAAGGCTTTATATTTCATGATTTTATAAGCAGCTTTTCCATCAGTTATGATGTTCTGTAAAGGCAGTGCCAATTGCCTTCATGTCATCTGAGAAAACATGCACATAGTCTAGGATTCTGTACAAGGATGTTTTGAGCTCCACTGCTGATTTATTGTAGGCAGATACTACTTGAATATCAAAAGGATTGTAATGAAAAGTAAAGGTATTATTACAAGATTAAGTGGGAATGGTCTTGAACAGCTGAGTTATACTTGAGATAAAAGGTGACTTGAGTTGGCTACAGTAGAGGTACTCTTGGAATGTACTAAAGCAGAAAATACTATTAATATGAGTGAGCTGTTGCTTCCTTTTGGCAATTCAAAAACATCAGTAATGTGTATTGTGAAGTTAGGTACTATGTCACTTGCCAAGTGTTACTTGGCACTCTTGGAAATACTTGGAGATCAGCTGATTTATAAATATATTGTCTGCTGCTGTTTATATGATCAGTCATCTGCTCTCCTTGAATGTCTAACAGCACTCTGGGAATTAATGCTGTATTTCTACTCATGCTAATCAAAAGTTGGTATACAAAGTATTTCTGCTGTCTGGGGAACTATAGTGAACAAGATACACTGAACATGATCTGTCTGAGAATCAGCTCCTACATGCCATCCTCCTTTTTGCTTTTTCATCTGCTTCATTTTCTCCCTCTGTGACAGTAATCATCACAAAGTAGTTCTTTAATCAATTATTGTTTTAAGGGAAACAGGACATAAATGTGCATTTTTAAAGCAAGGACAAGAGGCACTTTTCTCTAATTAATCAGAAATGTTGACACTTTCTGGTCAGAACACTTTTATAAGCAGACAACAGACTGCAGTGATTTTGTCTATGGAGAATATATTCCGAATTCTCTGCGTCATGGTGCTCCTTATTAAGGCCCAAGTACTGCTTTTCAGACAATTCTTGCAGTAGTTAACATGTGCATTCTGAAACTGTGATCGTTTCTCTAGTGTCACTGTTCTTGCCTTCAGTGCATTATAGATACCCTTACCCAAACAATTTTAGTCACCCTCAGTCAGTAACTATTCAAAATACTGGTTTTGTTTCTGCTATGGTGTTGTTTTAGTGACTTTTCTCTGCAAGGATTCATTAAATTTATTAAATATGTTCTATTTTATTCTGATCAAATATACAGTCATACCAATATAATTACTTTTGGTATTAAATTAGTAAAATATTACATTACTTTGAAATTTTTAAATATCAGTTATACAGAAACAGGTTCAGCATAACATGGATCATATCTGTTATTTCTCTTGCATTTTAAGATCAGTTCTTAAAGCCTTATGGTCTCTTAAAGCAGACAATACTTTTCTTTTAGCACTATCCAGTGTTTGGCATTGGCTCAGTGATAAACCTATCACTTACGTACTTTTCGAAGCACTTCTCTATTACAACACAGTCTTACCAGGTGTTTTGTTATTTGGACTTATTTAGCCGTACCAGTGGAATATTAGTTCCCTACATGAAGGTGCATTAAAAAACCAATTAACAACGTTTACTGTTTTTCCATCTTTATCTTGTATTTTTTAGCTGTTGCTGGTTACTGCATAAAACAAAAATTCTATCTAAAGCTCCAGGCTAAACTTTGACACTGACTAGAGATTGTCTTCAGATTCCAGTGTTAAGTTTTAACCCACATATGACTCAGAAAATGATTTCAAACTGTAGCTAAGCAGTTTAATAAATTTTTAATTAAATGGATTCAATTCTTGTTGAGATTATTTTTTAAAAGTACCTTTAAAGACTGTTTTATTCCTTCTCTCCAACCTTCCTTAGTCATCTTTTGGCCACCATGTAGGGCAAAAAATAAACTTGACAGACTTTTCATTTCTCAAGGACAGTTCTGGGATTTGCCCATGTTCTGAATCTTTCCTGCTCTCTTTGACAAATGGTACAGGTTTTTTGCGGCTTTTTCAGTATGGCTTTACTCATTGCATGTTGGGAATGCCTGTAAAGCATGTTATGCATGAAGTGAGGAGGTGTTCAATGATCATCTTGTCCAAAATTTTTAAGACCCCTTTTCCGTTTCAAGGGCTGATCTTAAAACAGTTCCAGCTTGTTCTGAAGATCCTCACACGTAACAAGAAAACAGCAAGTAATTGGCCTTTGAAAGTATAGTTGATTTTGTATTTATGCCATCCGGTCAGTATTTTTGGTTCAGTAACAATGCAGTCAACTTTCCATCAGTAAATAAATGTAGAAGAGTATCTCATTTGTAAAACAAAACCTGTAACCTCCTTTGTTAGTTAGGAGCCTCCCAGATTCTGTATGGGGGTACCCTCAACTTTGACAGATATGGAATTAGACCTTGATGTGTTATCTTTTTTCTGTTTATTGGTCGTTAATAAATTTGGACAATAAATCTGAAAAGGGTTTATGAACGCTGTGGAATGGCCTAAGAGTGTGAGGAGACATCAATGCCTTTCATCAGGACAAAGCTTGTTAAAATGATTGAAGAGATTGGGTTTATGGGAGAAGGGCTCATGAAGCTGAAAATTAAAACACATATTTAGATCTCGCAATAATTAGTAGTAAATGTAATAATGTGGTTTGTATGTGGTAGACTTATCTTCCTTGTACTTTATTTTGAATACATGGCTAATTCACCTATGGAACTACTTTTATATTCAAAAAGCAAGCACCCAATTATTTTCTCTTGTCTCTCTGCCTTAGAGGAAGAGCACTGAGCACTGCACCGTGTTTGTGCTGGAGCATGTGCAGCCGAGCTGGTTTTAGAAGCATTTGACTAATGTTGGCCAAGGGTGGCTAGGATGTTTGCTGCCAGGCCACCTGACAGAAACTTGCAGTGATTAATACTAAATCCTTGCAAAACAGGTGTTTGAAAAAAGGCATACTGAACAGAAGGAAATGGCCACATGGTAAGTTCAGAACAATTGAGTTAAGAGATTTAAAACATAGAAAAAAGTTACCAGCTTTAAACAAGGATCAAAAAGTAGAAACACTGCACTGTAATGATAGAGTTAAGTATAAATGTTTAAACAGAATAATTACAAAGAAATGAAACTGTTTACATTATGAAGCAGAAATAGTTCTGTGAGTAATGCATTTTACAGCAGGACCTTTGTAACAGAAGTCTTCCACTAACATCTAACTCATTGAAACAATAGTTGTTACATAGAGAAATGGCATAAAATGATACCAAAAAAAGGTTTATGCCCCAAATACACAAAATTCAGTTACAATCTATTTTAGATAGTATACAACATATAAGCATATGGAAAAAATGTTATTTATTTGGTCTAGATAACAGACATGAATTAGAATGCATCAAAACATCATACAGTTTTCTCATCTAAATAATCTAGAAATCAGAGAGACCTTCAAACTACATTTTCAAGGGACTATGAGATCCTGACAAGAAGAGAAAGTAGTGCTTGTAATTGCTGCTTCTGTTGAATCTCTAGAAATAACTTTTATCTTCTTAAGCTGTACTTTTGTATATACAATGCCACTTTTAGAAAAGTTGGTGAATCAGAATATATGTATTGTATCCAAAAATGTACACGCTATATTGGAAATACTCTACCCTCCAATTTCTTTATTGTTGAACAAATTTCTGCTCTTTTCTAGTTAAATCATATTATATTGGAAGCTGACTTTCATTTCAATGTAATTTTTATTCATAATGAAGAAAGTGTTCAAGGTTCTCTTACTGAAAGTAAGAGAACCATAATTTTCTTTTTAAGTTTTTAATTTTCTTCATTTTTTTCAGAGAGAGTCGAGATATAAAAATAGAAATGCATTTAATGGTGCAAAGTGCCCAGTGGCTTACAGCCTGCAATTTAATGTTTTATTCATAATTTTCCACAATAATTGTAGTTATTTGTTGATCTTCATACAATTCTTTTCAATATTTCTTTGAATTTAAAATTAATGACATGAGGTTTTTTCTGGAGTTTCGAGATCAGTTTTCCAGTCATAAAACCAGATATCCATATGCAATTCACAGTGAGCATTTTTGCAAAGTGCTCAACTGCATGAATTATTTAATACTATACTTCATCTGTTTCTGTTTGCAAGGACTGCTTCCTTTCTGTAGACAGTAATAACCTTGATTTGCTTCTCATATGTATTATTATGTATGTAAGTCTAACTTAGTACTGGTTTTGTGAACTACCTTAGGTTGAATGACAAACAAAATAATTGTGAAGGTCATGAAGCAGAATCTCACTTTGCAACCTAACCTGCTCTGCAGTACTTAGAGTTCTTGGGGTTATATTGAGAGGTAACTTTTCAAGAATACAAAAAATAGGAATCCTTTTCTTTATCATGAGCAAGATTCCATATGTACAATTAAAGACTATCCAGACAGTCTCCTCCTAGAGCTACAACTGAATGAGGATTCCGAGAAAGGATTTCTGGATGATGACATAAAAAATCATTCACACCACAGGAAGACTGGGATGAAAACAACATATGTAGCTCTATTTAAAGCATGTTATGCTTGGATGGGATCAGGTGATTGGGAAATCAGCTCTCCCTTTCCCTGCCTTTAAATGTTTGGATAAACAGAATACACTGTTAGCAGTCAGCCCTGACTGACTTCTTCAGAAATTCTAGCTGGCTTTTATGGCTGCACAGTTGAGCATCTTCAGTGAACTATTCTTAAAGCTGGAGATTTTAAGGAGATACCATGATGGTCATTTTCTGTGATGTCTTACAAGGCATATTTTCTCCATGAACACCACTAAACAGTAGTCAAAAAAGCTGTGGAATTACTTTGAACAGTCCTGGTTATCTTACATTGGCATGAAACTGGCTCATTTCCATCCCTATGAATTAATGTATCAATTATTAACAACCATACAGAGAACTTGTCAGAAAGGTGCTTGGGCACAATTTATCTGAAGGAATAAAATTATCTGTATCAGTGTGGGGTAAACTGCAGTGGTAAAAAGAACTGTCCAGGGATAAGACGAAATTGATAGAATACTGTATCTTACATCAAGTAAAAATGGGATTATTATTATTATTGTTATTTATTATTATATAGGTGTTTGATTTCTTTTCTCTTCCTCCTTTTCCCCTCTTCCCCCATTCTTTTCCAAATGTGATAATTTTGCATTGAGATGCTGAGAATGCTAAAGCTGATGTGGCTTAGTGATTAACATTTCACTGAATAAGGTATGACTTTTTTAGTTGTTGTGTTTATAGTATTATTTTAGCTCTGTGCTAAGTATATAATTCTCATATTCCCACCATTCCTGAATGGAGAAAATTAAGACAGAAAAATAACCTTTCTTTCTGTCTCAAGCAGTGAAGTGGACCCTGGCTTCTGGGGTTCCAGGTAAATATGTGGATGTTAATCTTCCTTTGTCATACCTAATTCCTGGCTCATAACTGGAAGTCAGAAACTGATGTTAAAGGTCTTCTCTAGCAGAAAAACTGATTAGTTAATCTAATAAGCCTTCTGCATAAAAATACTTTGTGCAAAACCAGTTATGAAATCTAAGGCTAAGCTGAACCATATAATGTGCATTCAGTGTGGAAAGCAATCTAATCAATGATCTGTTCTTTCCCTGAGAAAAAGATCAGGGAACATATGAACACATAACTCTTTTCCTGAATTAGATGCTCAGTCATAGAATACATTTCAAAGTACCTTTAACAATTGAGTAATAGTGAACATATGGTAAAAAGAAAATAATCATAGCAAGAGTAAGTACTGAGAACAGAGATTGGCAGATAATTTGAAAATGGCACTCAAACAAAACCAAAATGTATCTTAAAGCATCAGCCAGAGAACTAAAGTAGATATAAAATAAAATTTTCTCCATTTTTCATGGAGAATCATAAAAAATATTGAAATCAGTGACATATTTTATTGAAATGCAGCAAATGCCTCTTAGATTAAATTTTAGCATAGGAAAAATGTCATTGTGAGCTTTATATATGAAATTTTAGTCAACTCATTTCTGTCAGCAGAGCTATAAAACATTCTAATTACAGATTCTTCATCTTAGCAGTGCAGCTTTCAAAATGGACAGAACACACAATACTACATAATTTTTAAATTAATGCAAGGTCTTTGTGTTGTCTTTTGCACAAATACTTGTAGAAAATTAAGTCATTAATAAAATAAGATGGTTTGCAAAGACCTTGTAGGTGATGTGTGTTTACATGGTAGAGCAATATCAATTTCTGTTCTACTCTAGATTCTTTTTGCTAAAGTCCCAAATGTTGAGACAGATGTGTGAGGGCTGTTTCCTGTCCTATGTTATATTTGTACCATGACTGCATTGAATATGTGTGCAATGTTTTTTTGCCATCTGATTTATAGGGGAGGAGCAGCGCAGGAACTAGAAAATGTAAGAGAACTTGGTTATCTTTCTACTCAGAAGAGAAACTTCTGCCCATGTGAAATCACAGGTGCCAATGCAGCTTCTGTTTGTATTCCTGGCAAAATCCTTAAGTTCTTACACCTGCAGTGGAGGTGCTTATGACAACCAGAGGAGGTGCTTGAACTTTCTGGTTCTGCTCAGATTCCTAAAGTGTAGGGATTTTTTGCATTTTTTTTCCAGACTGTGTGTCACCCACAGCTTGCAAATGTTAACATTTTGGATGTTCAGGAACGAATTTAGAGTTTGTAGCCTAGCTGAGGAAAAAAATGGGTATAGTTGGTTCACTTCTTGGCTTTTTCTCTTGAAGCCTGCTGTTAGTGAACACATAGTAGCTACATTGTCCCTGTACTGTGAAATATATGGAACACTCCAAAAAGCATTAAAATAACCTGATGACCTTAAAGGATGTGTGCAGAAAGAAGCCTATCTAGAGGTTTGTACAGCATACTGATGTTTTTGGGGGTTTTGGTTTGGTGGGTTTTTTCTTCTTTTTTGCATTAAAAAGTATTTTAAAGAATTAGTTGCTAGAGCCAGAACTAGAGATCATAAATTGTCATTGAAATTATTGTTTTCTAAAAGCAATTGAGCTGCAAGTGTGGAATATTTGCAAAGATTTCATAATAAGGTAAAAAGATAATATTGTTCAGACTGTAATCCTTTATGTTCCCATAAGCAGGGGTAGAAATTTGACATTATATTTCCTTTAGGCTTCCTATATTCTTTGACCTTCAAGCTTCTATTCTTTCTTTCTGGGTGACAGTTATATGCATACAAAAGAAACTGATGTATTGATGAGAACAAGCAGCCAACCTATATTTTTTGGGGTTTTTTTTACCAGTAGTAAGGAATGTAATTTAAAAGAATCTATTCCCATTGTTATGAATTAATTGCTAAAAATTACTAATGGCAGAATGGCTTTAGGAAATGTTAAATACACACATCTTCAGTGGTTTGCTGAAGTACTTTCTTGCAGACACAAGCTGCAACACCATCAGGTCAGGTGGGCATTTCTCCTTCAACTTAATGGGTAGCTTTGAAATCAAATTATGTACAAGGGTCTGTAATATTCATAGAAATATGAATGGAATAATAAACTCTGTCTTAGTCAAACACTAGAACTTGAATTAGGCACTTTGGCAGCTGAATTGAGGTGGCTTTTGTGATCCTTCACTGCTGTGACATATCTGATGTGATATCATACTCAGCTTCATCCTTGGTCTGTGCTGCATTTCTTATTTTGTATTTATCCTGAGGATGTGGAAAGAAAAAGAAAAAAATCCATGTGTTTTGTCTTGTAATAAGAAAACTGTTTTGATACATTTTGCATGATACAAGCTGTCAAAAGAAGCTGTCAAACAGTCAGTACACATTCACTTAGCTGAAATCTCTATTGGAAATTAACAGCAAAAGATTGGATATTAATAATGAAAAATATAGTAGTCAAAGTAAAAAAAACCTAGCAACTTCTTTATTTGGTTTTTAATGAATTCTTTTATGAATTAAAAAACATGAATATTCCTTTTAAAATGCTGCTACTAAAGCTATGAAAAATCAATGAATTTTTTGAGTTTTTTCAATTTATCCTGTGTTAGAAGTATTTAATAAATTACTTGGTTAAAGAACTATATATACCTAATAAGAATTATTTACTATACAGTAAAGTAGCAGTTATTTGCAAGATGTGTAATACTTGAGTATGCAGATTTCAGATGACTGATGCTGACAAGAAAATGCTCAAGTCATCTTTCCAATTCAGCAAAAAGAGTTGGTGTCAGACACTGAATTGTCAGGGTCCTTGTCTTCATGGATACTGTGATTCAGAGGACACAATGAATAGTATTTGTAATTATCCATAGAGACAGACATAGGTGGAGCAATGATAGTTATTTTTAGTTGAGTGGTAGGAAATAGACTTTGAGCAAACTGCTTGGAGAGATAAACAACAAAGAGAACAGAGGAAAAAACCACAATCATAATGTATAAAATGCACATCACTAGATATAAGGGACTTGCTGATTGATATAACTGATGCAGAAGAGCTGGTCAGTCCTTTGTGGCATTTGTGGGGTGCTTCTGGTGAAGGGAAGAAATTACTACATGTATTATACTTATCCTATGGTATCTAATCCAACTTAATTGCCTGCAATGTGTCAGCGCAAGTCTGATAATTCATTAAATAAATATTATTTAAGCAATATATTATTATTTAAGCAGAGCTAAAATTAGGACAGGATTGCTGTTTTTGTAGCAAATAAGGATTATTTAAGGTGTTTATTACAGAATATAGTACATTAAGAGAACAATAGGTTATTTAGGAGGAACCAGGTGATTACTAGCTCTCAGTTTTAATTGCAGCTGAGAAGTGCTAGAACAAGATGCATAAAACAGATGCTGTTACCCTTCCACTTTAATCTTTTTGGGTTTGGGCTGTGTCATCTTCCATGTCACAGCATAAATTGGAGTTACTGTAAGGCAGATAAATTACATGATCAGTGGCCTGCACTGATGGTAGAGACTGATCAGGCCTAAAATTCTCCCCAGGTCCCCTGTCAACTGTTCAGCAATTAGTTGGCACTGACATAAACAGACTCTGTAGTTACCAAGTATTATCATTGTAGTGGTGATCTTTCCATGTTAGACGGTGTAATTTTTTTCTCTTAATGGAACATAACATCTGTAATATATCTGCAGAAGTGTCACATTTTTCTTTAGACTTTTTTTTGCTTTTTTTGTACTTCTTTATTTCCTTGGAAAATGTAGCTATTTGTTGGTTTGTTTTGAGCCAATGAGAACTTCTTAGATGATTCACTAATAATTTTAATGGGACTTATATATTTTTCAGAAATGATGGAATAACAAACCCATAAAATACAATTTCAGGAATGGTTATTTTTAAAGAAAATATTATTATTTCTTTATTATTGGAGTTTGCCTAAAAAGGAGAAAAAGAAATTGTGCAATCCTAAAAGATTTGAGACTAAATTAGAACACTGTATAGAATAAACCATTCTGTGTATTTTGGGTTTAGTTTATCAAATCACAGCATAACTTTAAATGGAAATAAAGAGATCTTATTTATTTTGCTGGCGGGTAACATGTGAAGTACTTATAAGCTGAAGTAATACATAACAGTTTATAATGAACAGTTATACAGACATGTGACTCTTGGGGGTGGAACTATGCATGGCTGGGAACTGGACTTGGGAGACCCTTCCAACTCAGCTTATTCTGTGATTCTGTGATACATGTGATACTTGGGTAACACATAGCTGCTTATAACCTGTGTCAGAACAATTACTGAAACTTTAGTGGCCTCAACTGGAAAGGAAGCTACTGAAACACAAATTAAGCACCTGGTTAATAGTATTTAAAACAGCAGCTTAACAGTTGTGCATCTTCATTCAGTGTAAACAGTGGTTTTCATAGGCTTTAGAAGGTTGACTTAACAGTAGAGCTAGACCCTCATGTATGGGAAGGATCTTAATATAACATGAAGAAGTAGTTCAACAAGTCTATTTACCTTTTAAGCCCAGCCGATAGTATAAAACTGGGGGTTTTTGTTAAAATGTATTTTTTAGGGACACATAAATAGACAATGTACAGTGATGTACAGTACATGAATAGACAATGTACAGTGATGTACAGTAGTTTCAGTCGAGTATAATGAAAGTTTGAAAAGGTCAGAGGGTCTTAGGAATCCATGCATGGGCCTGGTTTGAAGCATGCTGAGTATGAGGCAGCACATTGTCAGAATATCTACAGCTTTCACAGCAATCAAATATAACCATTATTTTCATTACTCAAAAGAATTGACCCAAAATTTAAGAGCTCAGTTGTAAGTATTATTTGCTCGTTTTCTGTGAAAATATGAGGGTGGATTACTTTTCTCCATAAAACCTAATTTAGCATCAATGCATTCTCCTGACCACATGCTCTCTGTTCTTCCTGCTCTGGTAAGCTTGCCTAGAAGCTGATCTGCATTGTAGCTAATCAAGATGCTTTGCTTCACCTCCCCTTTGTCAGCATACAAAAGCTCATGTCAGGAAAGCTTTCAGAGGTAATCAATCCAGAAAAATAGATCAGCAAAAGGAAAACACGGTGAATAAATATTTCATTGCACTATGTAAGCCTGTTGTTTTAAATAGCAAAACAAACAGCTGAGGCTGTTTTCTTTACATATTTTAATTATTCATTTTTTTTGTATACAGGCAATATTTATGTGTTCATATGAATGTATTGTTCCAACAATTGGGATGATTTGTGCAGTATTCAAAAGCATTTAAGTTCCTTCACCCCTGTCATATTTTGGTAACTGCTTCCCAGAATGCAGTGATAAGTCATCTCAAGGCATTAATGTACTGTCACTAGAGCATCCTTTCTCACTGATGATTATTATGGCTACAGCAATTTGTCCCACCTTACTACATTAAGATGTGGCCTTGGACTTGGCACCAGGGGTTATACAATCTTGGCATCCTAAATACTATGGATTTATGCTTGCAACAGTATTTCCCTGCCTTACACTACTAGGAATACCATTCTCAAATTGGAAATCAGTGGTGGACATGCCCACATATGCCTGATGTTTAGTGTAGAATTTTCTGTGATCTGTGGAAGATTATTGTGTGGATCTGCAGCTAACAGAAACATATATTTTCCAAGAATTTAGAAGCAAAGTGTCACACGGTGACTTCACACCAGTGTAATCTGCTTATGACAGTAGCAACTCAGTGAAAGTTAAAAATGGAATCTAAGCGATTATTAATGCCTGTGGAATAATGACTTGTGTTATCAGCTACCTGTTCAATGAGAGTGAAATGAGATCTAACTGTATAAAGACAGGAGCTCTGAGTCGAGACTATTTTTTCCCGAAAGGAAAATATAAGGTAGATGCCATACATCCTTTTCCAAATTTTTGTCTGACTTGCTGACAATGTTTATGATGTTCCTACAAGCAAGCCACTAGGCATAAATGAATTTGTAGTGAACTGCAGGCTTTCTTTTCACTAATCTGGAGTAAGAATAATTTAAATGAGTAGCCATGTACCCACACAATGTACAGTTAGATAGATCCCTACAGGCAGCATGTGTGACTGAATGGCTGCACAATTATATATACTGTGGCCATATACTGTGAGAGTTTTGACTTGTCCTACTCATAGAGCAGAACTGGAGCTATGGCTCTTTTCAAAGGTTGCAACAGCATTTTAAATAATAAATGTTAGATTTTAATGTAAATATTCTGGTGGTTTTCAAATATATTGCTATTTTCTGAAGGCATTTTCTGTTTTGTATGTGTTGTCTCTATTATAAACCAATATTTTTACCTCTTGTACAAACTTACAATGAAATAATGAAACTAACTTTTTTCATAGAGTTTGATCTTTGAGCAACTATTTGATTTCACTTCTATTCAATGGTCACAATTTTAAGTTTTTTTCCTGTGCTTTTTCCCAACTTTCCTGAGAGTATTTTAGATTATTACTAAATGAAGGAGAGGTAGTTCTGATTTTCATTTTCAGAAAGAGATTCAATCATTTGAGCTTTCTGTTTCAATGCTCATTTCGTATCTCTCTTGATCATTTTATATTTTAAGTATGGTAATTTCAGACAGGCTAGGAGTATGTACAAACTCATTTGAATTGCAAAAGTGACTCCAACTGTACAACTGTACTTCTTTAAACAGACATAAATTAGAGATTGACAGGTTTCTCTGGAATTTTATTTCCATTAATGTTGTTTTGTTTCTAACAGAGCTCTTGTAACAACTCCCATAGAATACCCATCCAAGTGTGAAAGCCGCAGTTCCTTTCTCAACATGAAAAGTCATTAAATTGTAACTGTGTAACTTCCATCTTGTGGCTGGTCACCAGTGGTGTTCCTCAGGGCTCAGTACTGGGTCCAATCTCATTTAATATCTTCATTGATGGTCTGGAGCAGGGGATCAATGACACCCTCCATCAATTTGCAAACACCACCAAGTAGGGTGGGAGTGTTGATCTGCTGGAGGGCAGGAAAGCTTTGCAGAGGGATCTGGAAAGGCTGGATCAATGGGCCAAGGCCAAGGTGAAGTGCATTTGAGTTACAGTAACACCAGACAGCACTACAGGCTGGGGGAGAGGGGCTGGAAAGTGGCCCAGTGGAAAAGGACCTGGGGGAATTTGATTGACAGTGGCTGAACATGAGTCAGCTGGGCCCAGATGGCCAAGAAAGCCAATGGCATCCTGGCCTGTATCAGGAATGATATTTGGATTGGACCTTATGAAAATTTTTTCATGGAAGGGGTTGTCAAGAATTGGAACAAGCTGCCCAGGGCAGTGAAGTCACCATTCCTGGAGATGCATAAAGGACATGTAGGTGTTGCACTTCAGGACATGATTTAATTGTGGACTTGGCAGTTAACAGCTGGACTGGATGATCTTAGAGATCTTTTCCAATGTAAATCGTTCTGTGACTCTAAGTTCAGTTGCTTATATTTGTATCTAGAAAGCAGGATTTTTCTTGTAATTGAAAGGGGAGGAGTATTTTCCGGAAAAAACATCACCATTCTACATTTCTAGGAAAAGCTGATATGGTGCTCAAATCCACACCTGGTGACACAAAAAAATTTTGACTAAATCTTTCATGGTCTTTTAAGAAGTTGAAAATTTTAATTGATTGTTATGTTTTCATAAGAGGTAGAGGTAATCTTCTTTACTAGAATTTTCAAAGGCAAATATTATCTTCTACTGAAATGTAAGGTTATTGTGTTTACATAGCCATTGTATTTAGTGACTATGAAAGACTCAGCTTTTGCTCTTCAGTGCTCAAGTCCCTCTGGTTTTATGTTTGTTTTAGGATTCCTGATGGAAGGATAGTATTGAGCTGGGGTCATGACAAAGGTGATGCATGCAGGATGTTGCATGTACAACTGACATTGTATATATAATTGTAATATTTGTACTTAAAGATGAAGAATACTACCTTTTCTAAATGTGTGCGATAAAAACCCCAGGCTTTTCTTGTTGCCTACCAGTGTAAGTTAGCTCATGTATTCTTGTCGTGTATTACAGGTATGTCCTCCAGGCCACTCTAGAAACATTTGCTTGCTTGCTTGCTGAGTGGGTGGAAGTAGGATTTTATGGTCATTTGCAGTGTTCTCCAACTACTTTAGTTTTCACGTGTCTTAGTCACAGAAGAAGTAATAAGAGCTATTCTGTTCAATAACACCATGTTTCTGGCTTCATCTTCTTTCATTTTACAAACTCCTGCTGTAATGTGAGTTGTGATGTACATCCAGTGATTTTAAGAATGCGTTTTCCTCCTTTTACAGCATGAGAGGTTTTAGGTGCCACGTATGTTTCAATTCCTTACAGAAAGTAAGCAGATTCTACTTTGGCAGAAGGTGTCAGAGCAAATAGTTTCAGCATGGTTTGAATTTCAGCAAAGATAAATTTTCTGCAGATAAAGCAGTCTAATACATATATATTATTAAAAATTCACACCATTTTACTACTGTTCAGTTTTAACACATCTGATGGGATGCGACTATTGAGAAAGCTGAGGGACCAACTTGATGGATTAATTTCAGAAATTTCCTCCAGATCAAAAGCAGTCCAGAAACCTGACTTCCACAAATACACTTTTTCTAAGCTGTATTTCTAAAACATACATGCAGCTTAAATATGCATTCCATCAAACTATCAAATCCTTTCTCATTTGAAACATGTTATATTCTCTTTGCCTTTTTGAATTGTTTTGAATGAACAATCTGTTTTGAATGAACTTCCTTCCAATATGTCTAACTGTCTTTCCAAACTCAGAATTTCCAAATTCTTCAAAACATCTTCTACTACTTTCCCTCATGTTGCCTTGCCTCATGAACAATATATGATACCATAACTTCAGGTTTTAGCTACTGTCTGTATGGCTTACTTCTCCTGTGATGCTGAGTGCCATCATATTTTTATATAAAACTATTTTTGAACCAGTGACTGACTATTTGGGGATAGTTTCTGCACCCACTATTTGTCCTGTGGCATTTTGCAGGAATTTGTAACACGTAATGCTAGGTGAGCGGCATGCCTTAAAATGACTGAAAGGTACTGAGCAGTGGAAGTCTTCCTTTTTCCCTCCTTTTTGATATCCTAAGATTTTACTGCAATAATATATGCCTATGTGTTGCAGTCTTTTCTACTATTGCCCCTAACAGCAAGCTATTTCTTCTTCCCTACTGGCATTCACAGTGTAGCGAGTTGTTATGATCGATACTCACAGGGAGTTTGGTGGGCTTGCAATGTTGTAAATAGTGCTGGATGCTTATGAGTATTCAGTGAGTGTTTTAGGGCCTGCACCTGTATTCCACTGCCATAACTCAAGGCACCCTTATCAAGAGTACTTGACAGTTGGGTTTAGTTAGAGGGAAGTCTGATTGTGACCTGAAGAGCTCTCGGAAGGCCAAGGGTTTTGTCTGTCAAACTGTTGGGAAAACAACCTGGCTGGTGCTTTGCACCTGGGGATTCTTTCATAACTTCTGCAAGGACAATGGTGAGACTGTTCATACATAATTGGAAACCAGAGATTTTTACTGAACAGAGTAGTTTACACTTAGCTTCCATGAGGTGGAACTGAGAGCTTAAGGATTTAATATCCTCTATTCCTTTACTCTAGTCCTTTACAGCACTATCTCTTAGCTCTGCAAGAGTTTTATTCTGTGCCTGAGGGTGTTGATCTATGCTGATGTGGACCTTGTAAGCTATTTCAGGGATACAAGAGCACTCTGTTTTGCACAATTCTTGCTGGTGATATGAAACTGTGGGAGTGGCTGATAGACCTGAAGGCTGTGCTGCCATTCAGTGGGACCCTGATAGACTGCAGAGCTGGGCTGACAGAAACCTGCTGAGGTGCAACAAGGCCAGGTGTAGGGTCCTGCACCTTGGAAGGAATAACCCCACTACGAGCACAGGTTGGGGGCTGACCTGCTAGAGAGCAGCTCTGTGGAGAATGGAGTGCTTCTGGATGGCACCTGGGAGTCTGTGGATGACCAGTGGACCATGAGCTGGCAATGCCCTTGCAGCCAGGAGGGCCAGTAGTATCCTGGGGTGCATCAGGAGGTGTGGCCAGCAGGTCAAGGGAGGTGATCCTGCCCCTCTGTTGGCCACATCTGGAGTATTGTGTTCAGTTCTGGTCTCCACAGCTCAAGAAAGACAAGGAGCTACTGGAGAGGGTCCAGTGGAGGCCACAAAGATGGTCTGGGGTCTGAAGCATCTCCCTTGTGAGGAGAGACTGTAGGAGCTGGGCCTGTTTAGTCTGGAGAAGACTGAAAGGGGATCTCATTAATGCACATGACTATCTCAGAGGGAGTGCCAAGAGCACGGTGTCAGACCCTTTTAGTGGTGCCCAGCAGCACAACGAAGAGCAATGTCCATAAACTAAAACACAAGGAATTCCACCTCAACATGCAGAAGAGCTTTTTTAGATTGTGGGTGGCAGAGCACTGGAACAGGCTGCCCAGGGAGCCTCCCTCTCTGGAGACATTCCAAACCCTCCTGGACATGTTCCTGTGTAACCTGTTTTAGGTGACCCTGCTGTGGCAGCAGAGGATTGGAATTGATGATCTCCAGAGTTCCCTTCTAACCTTGATGTTTCTGTTATTCTTGGAAAGCACCCAATACATCAACATAAGAGTGTATTTGTCCACTGGATTCAGTCATCCTGATCTTACCATATCAGCAGTTGTAGTTTCTATCTTCTGCTGTTCTCAGATTCTTCTCTTTTACTTCCGGTTGTAGCCCAGTGCATTGGCTATAGAGAAAGTCTTCAATTAAAAGAGCTAAAATATCCCCTGCAAGCTGTCATTCTTGTCCTGAAGATAAACTTGCACATTATTCCCACTCGAAAAAAAATTTTCTCTGGGAATTACTCCCTCTTCTGGACCTTATATTCTAAGGCTTGACAGATTTTAGGTTAGAGTATAACTTCTATCTACTCTGCCACACAGATTAATTTTAAATCACTTCACCAGGAAGGGTTAAGGAACGTAAAAGAGTCTTATTGTCAATGGATTTTAGTGATTTGGGCTTTAGTGATTTGCACTAATTAGAATTTTTATGTGAGTAAACAGTAAAATGAAAATGTTTCTGAACTCCCAATTATTTACACATTTTCTCTGAGAACATGTCTAGCTTCAACATGACAAATGATTCTGCTCAAAATTTTCTTATGACACTGTCTGATCCAGTTAGCATCTCTTCAGAGGATATTAATACATTTATCCTCTAGCAATACTGAGAGGAAAAGAAAAAAGTTGTAGAAACCTCAACCAGAAACTCATGTCTATGGTTAAATGATGGGATTTATTCTGGTAACCAAAGGGAATGTATCTATTCAAAATTCTCTACTTAGTGGCCATGGGATGGCTAATCACCCTATATCACAGGATTTTAAATTCCTTCAGGTATGGAAAGAGAACTGTCCCCAGGAGTGAGGAGGTATTGACTTAACTCTCTGATTCAGTTGCTGAGGTGTGATGATCAATTTGAGATTTAGATAAAGTATTGTCTGAATGAGGACTTTATGCATTTTATCATTTATATATAGTACACATTTGAGCTTGCATCTCCAAATTCCAGAGGATATTATTGCCAAGTGTAGTTAAGTGTTTTCAAAACCCTAGCAGACACCTCTGTGCATCTTAAAATATCTAAACAGCTTTGCAGTGTTTTCTAAAGGAGCTTATGTGGCTCTGGATGAAGTTGAAGGCAGAACTGGGAATGGATCCAAGATCATTCAAGGCCCAGTCCAACACATCAGCACAAATCATCTTCCTCCTGAAATTTACTTCAACTGTGCCACAATTCTGTGCTTGATTCATTAATTTTTAAAAAAAGGTACTATTTACCTCAGAGTGAGTTTAAGATTTAATATCTTATTATTTATTGATGACACTGAGATCTTCATTAAAAACACTATATGGCCCTGAGTGTGCCCTTAAACTTACTTGAAACCAACATATTTTAATGACTTGGCATAGTTGCTTCCATTTTCTCCAGTGAGAGAGCAATTCCATATTCAGTATGTCCACAGTATTATTCAAGCATTCCACTGACAACACTTCACTCCACTGACAACATTTGTAAACAAAAACAGTACAGGAGACAGCATTTTTTCAGACAGGACAGTCTAGTGACACCAGTAATAATTTTCAACAAATGCACATTCTAAGGCAGAGCAGATATCCATAGAGGACATCCAAGGTTTTTTAAAAGATTCTGATTACATCCTGTTTTTACAAATGGTGCAAAGTGTTTTTGCCTCCCATTTTCATGCTTTCAGGATTAATTAGAATCCCCCTGATAGTCCTTTCAGTATTTTAAATCTTAAAAAGAATCTAATTGTATGAAAGAGTATCATTCACATTACTACAGTTTTCTCAGGAAGGGCCTTCTGTTTAGAGAAAATTAATATGAGGTACTAACTGTATACAATCCATGGTGTTACTGAAATGACAGCAAGCATTGCAGATTCATTCGCTGTGATAGTAGCAATCTGAAAGCTAGATACAAAATTAAGAACTTCTGTTGTCAAGGTCAGGTGATAGCCCAGATTCTATTTTTATTAATTAATCAGTGTGAATGCCTAAAGACATTTCGTCCCTGCAGAATTAAAAATTCTGGATTGAGTTCTCCAGGGTAATGTTTCAGTTCTGTTGCTCCAGGGATAGAGAAAGTTCTACAGTTGGGATTGCTCTCATTCTCAAAAGAAAATGTGGTAATTCCGCAGTATTGGAATTACCTTCTGAACAAGGGTGAATAAATACCTTAATTAGACTCATGAAATTGCAGAGGGAATCATGTAAAGTTCTGTGCAACAGGACATTAAAATATACCTGAGACTGGGAGAAAATTCTCATTTAGAAAAAGACATACATTGCAAAGGCATCAAATATGGGAAATTTGAGTTGATTTGTAATAAACACTACACCTTAATAGAGAGGACACATCCAACCAGTGATGGCTTTATTTGATGTCACATGCATTTGATATTTATATATTTTGATATGTTTTATTAAGTCTATATAAGTTATATATTATGCTAGGTTATATATTTGAAAGTCTAAAGGAGTAGTACTGTAAAATTTTTCATATATGCAGTTGAAGAGAATTTAATAGACTAAGTTGTGTGTGGAAGATTCCCTCCAGCATTAAAAGAAATTGTGATTTCATTGTAAATCTCAGATGGAATTGGATTAAGACTTCATTTGTCATAAATGGCTGGCTATTCCCTGCTTTCACATTCCTCAATATGTCTGTGTCATAGGAGATACTGCCTGACTATTGCCTGACAATTGCCTGACAATTGCAGACTTTGAGGCTCCTAGGACCATGTAAAGCTTTTTTTTCAACCTTGCCAAAAGCTGCTTAGTTTGCTAACACTTTTTTTTTTTTCTTCTTCTTCTTTTTTTCCCCCCTTAGATCCTGGCCTGATTAAGAGGGTGATTTTATCACATAAGATTTTGTGGTTAGGTAGAATTGGAAGGTTTCCTTGTGGAGAATGTGACCATTTTATTCTTCCTTCAAAAGAAAACTCTCTCTTAAATTCCTTTTATTCCTTTTGTGATATGGCCGAACAATAATACTGGTTTGAAAGTGTGTGGGTTTGTTTAAAGTAATATTTCCTTTCTCCCCCTTCCTGTTTTCAGATATATTCAAAACCTGAGACCAAGAAAAACCTGGATATTTTTAGAGTCAACTTTTAAATCAAAAGTAGGGTGTTCTGGAATTTCAGTGCACTTCAAGGAATTGCAGAAGCATAGACTGGATAGTGCTGAATTAAAGTGTCAGCTCTATTGTCTTCTGATCAATAAGACCCCTTAAAGAACCCAGAGAGACTGACAAAAGAAGAAAAGTAAGTCATTTAGAGAGCTACACTGTAAATGCAGCAGTCATGATGGTTTGAGTACAAAGTCTGTGAGTAGAGCTGCAGTAAAAGAAAGTGAGACAAACACGGCCCCAAAAGAAATATAAAATCCAGAAAATGTTTGAGTTTTTTCTATTGACTTTGCCATGTACAACACAAATTAGCAATAAATCATTTTTTCCAGGAATACTAAGTATGATATGAAACTTAAAGAAACAGGAATGGTTTGATAGATGTGAAACAAATGTTTAGTGAGACAAAGGATAGTAATGAAGGGTAGTAAATTACACTGCTGTTTTAATAGCCTGTCACCAATGGCATATACTAAGGCCATAGCAGGTATTTGCGGGTGAATGCTTTATCTTTTTCTTTTTTAGGAAAGAGAATGTAGTTGGATAACTCCTGACTAAACTTGTCAGTACTTAACTGTAAGCCCTTTCTATGTATCAGTAACAAAACTCTCTGTCCATGACCTTTCTGTATATTTTTCATTTAATCTTTTTGCAGGAGAAAGGAGTGAGAGGGACGTACAAGAGGGAACAGAAATGGAAGGGGAGGATAGCAGGAAAGGAGATGGTGTATTTAACAGATATTGAGAAAACAGATTTTTTTCCAGTTCTACCACTAAATTTCTGTACGACTGCGCTAGTAAGATACTGTTTGTCTCTAAGTACAAGAAGTACAGAAGAGATGTAAATACATTAAATCCCTTATTTGTAAATGGTTTAGACAAGCCATCTTTTTAATGGCTGCTCTTGCAGATTGAAATGAACCTCTTTGGGTTCTGATCCAGCAAGGTCCTGAATTTCATTGTTGTCTTTAAGCAAGAGTCGAGTTCAATGGGTCCATGTTCAAAACTAGAGGCATGCCCAAATGAGTAATGGAATGACAGCCTCATTAGCAGCATTTTGAAGTGCTTAAGAGCTTTAGAATTTCATGATTCATATTCTGAATAGCTATATTTTTTAGAATGAAAGCATTTAGTTCCATCTTGCATGTAAAAAAAAAAAGGAGACCCCTAACACTATGCAAATACACTTTATGATTCATATCTGCAACAATACCAGCAAGGAACAAAAAGACTGTATAAAATGAAATGGACGATAAGATATGTCAGATAATATTTTAAAAGCTTTGCAGTGAGGAAGAACTAAAAATCCTACACTTGAAACCTGATGATAGAATATTGACTCAAGTGTTGGAATTACTTTTGCAGTACATTTGTCAAATTGTTACTGGAAAAACATGGCTGCTCTTCTTTCTAGAATCTGCATTACCGTGGTGGTTTCCTCTGTTCTGCACACAGGACTGTGCTGAATATTAAGAGATCTGAATTTGGCTGAGGATGAGCAAGCACTGTAGCCTGCAAACGTTCTTCTCGAGTCTTCTGTAGGAGGTCTGAGCAAAAGAGATTATCTGATTAATCACCCTGTCCCAAACCAGTCACAGGAGGTCATTGCTTCTGGTATGTCTGCGCTTGACAGATGTTGATCAGATCATTGTGCATTACTGTTCAAACATCTCTGAAGTTTTCAAGATACAGATGTAAGAAGCAACATAAAATGCCAAAGTGACACTTTTTTGTAAGATACAGAAAAACTGAGAAAGTGGCATGAGACAAGAGCCCTCAAGATGCTTAAATGTTTCTTGCGGGTTTGATTTTTCCACGTTATTACTTCAGCCTGTTACTTACCAACCAACAGCATGACACACTGCTTGATGTTGGCTACACAGAACAAACTTGGAAAGCAAAGCACACCAGCAAAGATCCTTATCTGACTTCACAAGACATGAACCTCATTTTTAAAGAACTGGCTCTGCAGCCTATCTACATCTTGACAAATGATTAAAATGCACCAGCTGCTGGTCCCAGATACTTCTTTCCACGCTTTAATAAATTGCATGGTTGCTGTTCAGAACCTTTATGCAACCAAATGTGTTTTTTGAAGTGTAGATAGAAGACTGATCCTGATGTGCAGGATGGTTCTGATTTTTGTAATAATGCAGGGATCAGGAGCGGTGGGGCCCGGGGCAGCCGAGCCGAGCAGGAGCCCAGCTGCTAGAGTAAGAGTTTGAATGAATTCTTGTTTGCTTTCACTAAAGGCCCTACAGATTTTGCCATTATTTTTCTTTCCCTGATATCCCTTTTCTACTTGCACTGAATGTTGGTTTGTAAAGAACTTTTCTACTGTGCTTGATCTATTCGGTGTAATGATTGAATTTATTAGGTAGGATATAATTTTAAGTAAAAGAGTCCTGAGCAATGTTTAATTAGTGAGATCCCTAGAAGGATATTCTTGGGGCAAGAGTAGAGCCTGAACTGTTCAAAGAGGGTATCAAAGAAAACATGAACTCAGACCCAGTACACTTTGCACCTTGAATTTAGATAAATACCAAAACAAGCACAAGAAGAAACATACAAAAGACTACTGATTTTCCTGGCTGAGTAGCAAACCTTCCCAGCAGAGGCAAAATATCACTGATGTAGTGATGACTTCTGATAAAAATGATTGCAGCAGATCTGAAGTTCTGGTGATCCCTTTATTAACAAGGTGTTTGATGTTTTGTTTAAAATTGGACATGCCTCAGAACCTACATAGCTCTAGCTGTGTATTTTTTATTCTGAAAAAAGATAAATGCACTTCCATAGAATGGTAACATGGAAATGAAAATCTTTGTTTCCAGATGTTCAGACATCTAAGTATTTTTCCAAATCACATTCAAGTACCTGCATAGTAGAACTAAATTATTATAATAGAGAAGAGTCATTTAAATTCAGAGATTGAGATTGTATTAGAATGGCAAAAATACATTTGAAAGGGAGCCACTATTCCCTGGCCCTATTAGGAGAACAATTGCTGAGAGAGGACAACTCGGTGGCTGAGTAAATGCACATGCCAGTAAAAGTCTGTGTAGCTGCTGCTTTGTAATCAAAGTAATGAGCCCTATGTTGCTCTTCTCTGTAAATATCAGATTACAGTCTGGTAAAGTCAATTTATAATTAAAATATAAATTATCAATAGATAATTTGCTACTATTTTGTATTTAGGTTTCTTTTTCTAAATATTTTTATTAGCATTTTGCACTTAAAGTACTTATCATAAAATTTAAAGTCTTATTTGCCAGCTCAGGATTAATTCTGTTCAAGCAAAAATTCCCAAGAATAGTTTTGATGTTGTTCAGCTTTTTCAGTAAACATTACATCTTTTTATCTAAATATCCTTTGTTTATATTTTATGTGCTTTTTTTTCTCAGTTCAGCACAGAAATACCTATGTTCAAGGTAGTCAGCATTTAAGTGATGGCTCTTGTTTTGAGAATCCTTCAGACTGACCCTCTGGTAAGATCATGGCTTGTTCATCATGGGCAAGCACTGTTTTATGAAGAAGATATTGAGTTGAACATTTGAGATCTTAGATAGCCATGTACATGAAGTTCTTTATGGCGCTCCTTCACCTGCTGTGTGTTATTTCAAGCCTTTAGATGCAATACTGAATCTTGAGGAGCCCTGGATTCACATCTGGTTTTGTAGATGAGTCTGAGGCAACTTCAATATTTAATTAATTAAGTTAATATTTAACTTCATTTTTATGTCAATCTGTATTCTGAATCAAAACAAATTCATGCAGAAGATCTCAAAAGAATGAGATAAGGTTATCCCCTTACCAGTTTTAATCATATTTTTACTTAAAAAAATCACTGGCATAATTTTTGATTCAGATACATACTCCCCATGTCCTTACAAACAAAAATCCTATTAGCTTCAGTTGCAAAAGAAGTGCTGAAGGGTGAGAATCTTCATGTGAACACAGAAATGTAGGAAAAGAATGCTTCTGGGAGTCTTGAGGATTTTCACAAAAATGCATAGCAGAAAAACAAAATTTAGGGGGTAAATATTGTAAATGTGTTCTTCTGAGAATTGGATCATGGCAGGAATGTTTGCTGGGAGGCTCTAAATCTCAGTGTTACTCATCATTTTGTGAAAAATTATGGTATTTAAAAAGCCCAGCTGCTTTTTAAAGATATGTTAGGCCAGAAAATCAATTAGTGAATCAAGATAAGTAATGGTAAGTATCATCAGCCTGGCACTTTGTTGGAACTTCAGTTTTTCTGTACCTATTTACAGCAGAGACAATAATCTCAAGTTCACCCTTTTGATTTAGAAGTAGACGTTATGCATCTGTAAAACCCAGAAAGAGCACTTCTGCCCAGGTTGTTTGACTGGGGTAAATGAATCCAAACAAACAGATTAGCATTACACTCCCATGGCAGTGAATGTAGTTAATGAATATGACAATAAGCTGAAGCACATCTAATCAAATTGAAATGAAATTATTATTACCGAATGATAGTGTGTAACTCCAATTTTTAAATGGAATTACATCAAATATTAATTTAACATAAAACACAAGGGTAATTTCTCTTGGACCATGGTCAAAGATGAAGGTTTTCTGTTTTATTATTCACTTTCACGAGAAGAGTGTCAAAATTCAATCACCCTTTTGTTTTATTGATAGCCAGAATTCCATTAGACCTGGCCAGAGAAGAGGGAAGATGAAACATGCCAGCTTTTTATCTCTATGTTCATACTTCTTCCAAGTAAAAGCATAAAATGGGATTCTGCAAACCTCCTCGGATATCTTCTCTCAAACTGCTGTCAGGATTCTAGTATGCCTTTCTACAATTTCAGCTGCTAATCTACCCTATGTGATAGCTGCAGTTACAAATTATTGTTTGCACGTTTTGCTATTCTAGGTCAACAGCACCGGTACGTACAGAAATTTTTGCCCATGATTTGGCACAACTCTCTCCTGACAAATTCAGCATTTCATTGGGAAGAACAAGAATTCAAATCCTGATATATTCAGGCTGTTCAGATAAAAATCTTTTTTTGCAGCTCTGATACCTTTCTTCTGATGGCAGCACTGAACCAGCAATTTCTGATGTACTAGGGACAAGAACAGATAGATAATGTGCTGAGGGTCAGTGTAGTCAAAGAATTTAGTGCTCTGATGCTATAGAGCACCTGTTTTACAGTATAGCATAGTTTAGAATCAGTCTCTTCTGTATGGCATCAAATCTATATCTAACTGCTTGTGTTCTCTTTAGATGGTTAAAACATAACCTAAAACAATTTTGCAATTCGGTCTGTGTAGTATGTTTATGGTTTTATCAATATTATCTTATGATAATCCCCTTTGCCCAAGATATTGAGTTATCAAGTCTCACAAAATGCCTTTATAAAAATTTCCATGTAAATGCCAGTTGTATATACAGGCACATGAATTGTCAGAGCTCATCTTAAGCATAAACCCCATCCCTTGATATCATCGGCGTTTTCTTTTTGTTGGCAATCTTTTTTGTAATTGGGCACTTTAGTGGGACACAATACCACATGAAGTGGAACCCTAGAAATGCAGTACAGTTAACAGAGGCAAATACGAGTGGAAGGATCCAATGGCAAAGAAACACCTGAAGACAAAGAGCTTTAGTGGATATATATCAGGTAGTAATGTTGAATTAAGTTCAGATTAATTTATTTTTTTTAATGATTTTTGTATTTGGTGCCCATGTTGAGATAGAGAGTGAGCAATACAACCATGCTGGCATGCAAGAGGGGAATACCGGTGCCAGAGAAAGCAGCTTTGTTGGTACAGCCCTGCTTCAGGCTCTGCAACACCGACACCACACAACAGGCCAAAGGAAAGAAAAAAGTTTTCTTGTCTGCTCTGTATCTCTTACCCCTTACTTAGTCTTAGATTTATTTTTCCTTACACATCCATATTTACTAGATGTGGAAGAGTGATTGAACCATTATTTGTTTAAGAACTGAAAATATTTTCTGTCTGTGATTTCTAGAAGAGTGTTTAAAGAATTTCCTGGCTTAAAACAAATTTAAATTTCTGATCTTCAAATCTCTGCACAATCAAATATATGAATACATAATTACTGAAACTTGGATATACATTTCTGTATGTATCTATAAAGTGCTATTTCAGTGGGTTGCTTTCATGTGATTTTGACAGCGATATTTGAAACTCAGATTTCTTTGTGCCTAGCAAGTACACTTCTTTATGTTAAAGAAACAACAGCTGTTTGCATCCTATCTAAAAGATTATGAATAGAAAAAAAGAGATATTTTTCATCTGCCATGTAATCTCCAAATGAATAATCAAGAAAAATGTGAAGCAAAGGACTGTGGATAAATTCTTAAACATCTTAAGTCAATGGGAATTGCATTATTGACTTTAACAGGACCAATATTTTAACTTAAACATTGACGTTCCAACACTTATGGAAATGCAACAGGCAGGTCATTAATCATAACCATGTAGGATTACACTAGTGCAAAACTGTACATTGTCTTCTGATATGAAAAGTTATTGTTTTCTTTGTACCCATGGGAGGGTGTTGTGATAGTACTCAAAAAATTAAATTGAAATGAAGCTTTTTATTCAGGATGGAAAATATATGCTGATTGCATCAAGAAGTACTTATTTTTTTCTGTTTTAGAGAAATAGTTATGGACCACAGCCTAAGCCTGCAAAAGTATTCAAATACGCAAAATTTTGTCATATATCTTGAAAATCGTAGGTCAGTTTTGAACTGTTGCCAAAAACATGAGGAGACTGTGTCAACCTATTTCAGAAAGGCAGACAGAAAAAAAATTAATCTAGTGTAGCTATATGAAACCTTTGAGGGGATATAAAGTAAAATACGGCCAAATACTACAGGTGACTACTCAGTCAGGAAAAATGTATTTGTCTCTTCTGTCTACAGATTCATCTGCAACCTTCATCACTCAAGCTCTTCACTTACACAGAGTTGTAAAAATAGCTTTCAGTCTGAAATACTGAAAAAGCTGACACAGCCAGAAGAATGAAACTTGCTCAGTGATTCTATGATTTTAAAAGGATATTATGTAAAACTTCCAACAGCAGTGGAAGGAAAGCAGTCTTCATTCTGCCCCACTTCCTTCAGGCAGTAGTAAGTGCTGTAATTGTTTTTGTCCTTAGTTTACCAATGACCATTTCTGCTACCAAAAAAAAAAAGTGACAGAGAGATTATACTACTGTGCTTTCATTCATAAGTACAAATGCAGGACTCATATTATTATTCAAGTACAAAATGCTTTAGCCATGAACCAATAGAGGAAGATGCCTGCAGTGAAGACAATGTCAAAATATGCAGCAGTGTTTCACTATGGCCAGGCAGATGATGAAATATCATCAAATAGGAATAGTGAGAAGCAAATAAGATATACTCAAGTACCCAAAACAACCCATGGGACAAAAGTTCTTTTCTGTATACGTAATGTTGCTTCTTTCCGAAAATGTTACTCCTTTTAAAAAATGGCCACAGGGAAAAAAACCAGGCAGAAAGCATCATTTTAATTTTGGTGCAGGTGACACAGTGCTTCCAAGATGTGTTTCTGCTCCAGTTGAACTCCCTCTTTGGAATGCTGCTCAGACAGCTGGCGTATCCTGCCACTGCATGACTGCCACTGCAGCCATGCTCATCCATCAAACTCAAGGAAAAGGCCTCTGAGATTTCAAAGTCTGGTGTCTTAGGTGCAGACCCAGCTTCATGGATTTGATATAGTTCTTAGATAATGTTACCTCCTCCTCTGATACATCAGCACAATTACTATAAAATGTATTTTATTGTTTGAACATTTTAATGGTTGGCCATAGAAGTTAAGCAAAGATATTGTGGTTTTATCATCCTGAACCACAGCATTGCCTTCCTAAGAGAATTAGGGTAGTTCACATAACAGAGCGTATAGAGGCTGCTTCAATCTTCATGCAGGAATTACATGATAGTTACACCATAAAAAAATTTGCCTTTGTAGTTTTTCAATAGTATGTTTCAAAATAGTCCTTTGTGAAATTGTCTTTCTGTGCTGTTGTTCCTGGATCATTTTTTTGATTGCTATGTTAAACAAAAAACAGGCATCAGCAAGATACACAATTAAAATGGCCACATAAAAGGGGATTACGTTAAAGGAGGATTAAGAGGGGGATTCTAAATCTAGCTATATAAATAAAGACTACAAATGTAACCCAGTGCATTCATTAATCTGATTGGCAGGAATAATGTAGCAGCCAGCTAAGTGATGTTGAAATGCTTTCTTACACTTTGTGCACTTTATCAGACGTATGCTAAAGAATTCAAGCTCTATCCAGTGTCACCTTGATGCACTGTGTTGGTGCAACTAGCCTGAAGAAAGGGTATTTGGATAGTGAATGTATAAGCTTTGTTGTAAAAAATCTGACCATCCTTCTGCCCTTCATTTACGCAGATGTACTGATAGAAATAGGACAGACTATGGATAATTTTGATGACTAGTTCAACTAATGCTCTACTAGCTTTAGATTTCTTTCTGTTCTGTCACATTATTTCACCTCTGTGTATGTCCATGCCATCGCCTCTGCAATTCTGGACATACAGGTGGCTTCCCTACCACTCTGCCTTGCCTGCCTTATCTCCCCAAGGTCATGCAAATAGTAAAAGGCAAGAATTCACAAAGATACTTTTAATATAGAAATCAACACAGATGACATCAATCTGTGTAACAGTTTTCGAGCATATGGTGCTATGAGGTAAATGGCTCTGTATTACTGCTCTAAGTTAATGCTGGAAAAAGTGCAGCCACATTCTTACTGCCATCTAAACCCATGTCACTGTGCATCTGAATTGCTTATCCTTCAGTTCAGAATTTGTCTGTGTAAAAGGTGAGGAAAGGGAAGTCACAGTGATTTGAGAGGTTTATTTGAATAGAACTGGCTACCCATGTCCAGTAGGGGTAGCCACAAAGATTGATTTCTTCCAAGCATGCTTCTGCCAGTAGGAGAGGGCAGCATGAAAAATCCTATCCTGCTATTTGTGAAGGGCTTTCAGAGCCCCATACTCAGCTGAAAAAGCTTTGAAAAGCAAACTAGCTGTGCTTCATGTCAGAGGGAAGCAGAAGGCAACAGCAGTTACCTTTGAAAATTTTGACCCTAGAAGGGCAACTTTAATAGCAGAACTCAGAAGCAAAGTGCTCGAAGTATTTTGAGTCACCTTTTGCTTCATCTTTTGATTCCTACAATGTAAATGATAAGATAAAAAAATGAACTAAAAGATATAACCAGCCCATCAATAAATGAGATACAAGAATCCAGCTGCTGACATTGCTACTTGTGTTTTACCTCTATTCTGGCAAACAGATTGGCAAAGTCTGTTTAGTTAGCATTAAATTCAACTGGGTAGTTTAAAAGACTCCATGACGATTAAGTAGCCCAGTACCCATTCCAAACTTATGCAAGCATGAAACAGTTGTACAGTGTGTAAGAAGGAAGATTCTTGAAGCAATAAAAGTAATTTAATCCTGACATTCAAAAAACATGGAATGGGTCTATTCCCAAAGACAATTTCCTTAATAGCCAAGTAGCTGTAAACCACTGTAGTCTGTGAATTTGAAATCCAATTTTCTTCCTTTTAATTGTTACATATCTGTAGCAACAGATCATATGGTCTTTCTTCTCTTTTCTTATATGGCCAATAAACCAGAATATATTTAAAGTTATGACTTGAGCACCTTAAGTGGTACCCAGGTCATTCGGCTGAAACCAGAACTCGTGGAAGATGCAACTCAAAATAGCACTTCTAGTTGTCTTTCTTTTTGTAAAGTTTCCTTTCAGAAGGGGGATCTCAGGCTATTTCATCTTGCACTCTATGTGTACAAATCTGAGTTACCTGAAAAATTATCATATGCCTATTTTAGGTGAATACTTAGATACCTATTGTAAACCATGTAAACCATGCTCAGTATATGAAAAAAGCTGTGTAACATCACAAGGGCATTTCCAGGTTTTTTTTTTAGTACTGGAAATAATAGAACTTAACATATTATGGCTTTCTATATTATTTTTGCCTTTGAATGAGATATAAACTTTGAGTATTTCCAACAGTTCTGTCCCATCTGGATCCTCTGATGACTAATGACTCCTGTACTCAGGCTCCAGTCTTTCCGTCACTGAGGGCACTAATAACATCTAGACCCTCTGCACGTAGTTGCCTGGTACTTTTAGATTCTTAATAGCTGACAGATTTACTTTTATCACATCTGGCTAAGATTAGCCTGTGTTTCAAAAAATCACAGTGAGGAGGGCAGGGAAGCAAAATCTGAAGTGAATAATTTTTCTTGATATCTTTGAGAAATAAGCCTTAAAACAATGGGGCTAGCACCGTATTTCCATAGCCTATTCTTTACATATGGTGATTGACTTGTGGACCTTTTTCTCTGTGGAAACTTTGTTCTTGGTGTCTTTGAAAACCTTTCACATTTTCATATTCTGGTGACACCAGGGATCTTTTCTGTTGACTTGCTGGCAAGAAGCTGTTCATCCAACACTTAGAAAATGCAAGCTTGAGAATTCCTTTCACCTCCTTAGTCTTCCTGTACCTTACAGCTTCTTCTGGGAAACCCTTGCTGTAGAGATCCTTGCTGTCTAGTTATATCAGCATAAACTTCCTAGGCAGGTCAGAAGGGAGCAATCTTTCAGTTAAGTGGTGATGTGTTTCATCAAGTGATATATTTCCTTGGTGTATGGGGGCTCTGACCTAAATTTCGACATTTTCATTTTTTACTGTTCATCTGTTTTACATGTGAAGCTCATGTAGTCAAGCAATTTCTAAACAATGTGGGTTCTGCTGTTGGAATGAAAGGTGATTTTTTTGTTCATTAAGTATTGTTTCTGCTCACATAGCAGTTATCAATTGTTTTTGTGACAAGTAGGCAAAATTCTACTGGAGATCAACAGTCTTCTGTGATGTTCCTAAACATGCTTGACTTGTCCTTGTTTGGAAAGTCACCAGCATGAATATAATTTCTATTTTGGATGTGTGATGTGCAGAAGTTAATGAAAAGCTGTGTGTATTAAAATAAAAGTATTAAAATAAGCCTTTAATGTAGCCCTTTAAAATAACTCTTTAAATGTATGAATTCAAACTAAAACCATATGTTAGTCTATAATTGTAACTGTTTTTGTAAGACCATATGCAGAGAGATATTCTATCAAAAAAAAGGTAACAACAAATATATCTGTGTGCTTGGGTTGTTGGGGTATTATAAACAGCATTTTTGGTTTATGTCAGTTAAGCAGTCATTCTTGCAATCTCTTTTCTGGTTATGTATTCTTTCCTCAAAAGGTACCAGTAAAGACAGTGAACACCTTTTTTTTTGTTGTTTTTTTTTTTTTTTTTACCCTCTAAGTAGACCATGAAGCTTTGGTGAGCCAGCCTGTCAATCTTGTGTAGAATTTTTGTGAGCCCCTGGTTCAGAAGGTCAGCGTTGAAATTCTACTCCATTTCACAAATGTATGGCCGTATGCTGCCATCTGTCTGCTCTGCAGCTGGGAGTTAATAGTGCACCATTAATGTTATGTACCAAATTGAAGCTATTTTTTGTGTTTCTGAAAAACTGCTAAGACTTCTGATTTACTATTTTATCTCATTTTAAAGCAGTTCTTTGATCTGCTTTGGCTCTTCTGGGAAAGCAAATTGCAAAGCTGAAAGGTTTGACATCTCTAAACAGATTATTTTTTCTCTCCAAAACAATGCCATTCTTACAATTTTTATAGAATGCAAGAAGAACTGTATAAGTATTGTCTGTGATATCTGTCATTTTCACAACTATTATTGTGTCAATGTACCACCAAATTCAACATACTATATGATAACTCAAAATATTAATTCAAGCCAAAGCCTGCAATGGACTTGTTATTAACTCATTTATTGTGAAAGTCTTGAGGTTGAATTGGGACTGACTAGAAACCTACCAGTTCTGTGTATTAAAGACTATTACATGTTATTATTATGACAGAAATTGTAAGGGAAGAAAGCAATGGCATGTTGTGGTTTAAACCCAGCTGGAAAGTCCCATGCAGATGCCCACTCACTTCCCTCCATGCCTGCCCCCCTTGTGGGGAGGAGAATTGGGAAAAAAAGCAAAGCTCATGTATTAGACAAGGACAGTTTAATAATGGGAAAAATTATAATAACATTAATTATAATAATCACCATAACAACAACAATATTACTTAATTGATATTAACTTATAATTATTATTAATAATTGTCATGAAAGTGACAGAGAGAGAGAGGAATAACACCTAAGAGAAACAAGACAAAGTTGCCCAGCCCATCCCCAGCAGTGCTCAGCCCCTCCCGGCCGACTCCCCCAGGTTCTGTACTGAGTGTGCCCCCCAGGCTGTGGAATGTCCCTTTGGCCAGCCTGGGTCAGCTGTCCTGGCCAGGCTCCCCCAGCTCCTTGTGCAGCTTCTCACTGACAGAGCATGGGAAAGTCCTTGACTATGGGTAAGCACCACTTAGCAACAACCAAAACATCACTGTGTTGTCAAAATTGTTTTCGTATTAAATTGGAAGCACAGCATTGAACAAGTGACTTTGAAGAAATTAAGTCAATCCCAGCCCAAATGCAGACATGGTACAATATTAATTTATCATTTTCTCATAATATAGTGAGACTGGCATGATCAGTTTTATACATTTATTCAACTTTTTTTGCAGTTGTTAACACTGGAATCTTGCTTAAGTGCCATTTTGTCCATTTGAAGTTACAGTACATGACCAAGTACACGGTGAATACAAAATACTTTGTATAGCTCACATCACTTCCGTTAGACCTTGTCAAGAGTAAGAAATAATTTGGTAACATCAAATTAGAAAAATAGATAATTTGACAAGTTTTGAAATTTATCAATTTCAACCTTGAAATTGTCAATATTGTCTTTAATATTTATTACTTATAATTGTACTGTATTTTAGTGAATTCATGTCTTCAAAAAACAAGAAATGAGGATATGTATTTCTCAGGCAAGAAGACTAGTTTTTATGTAGATCCTGTGTCCAAGATTTTGATTTATACTCCAAACTATTAATAAAAAAAAAGTGCTTGTTATTCAAATACTAGACGTTTACAAATCTGTTTCAGACATTGATTTCCTTTATCTAAGCCCTAGATAACCCCTTCAGATGAAAAGCAAAGCTATTTGTTATTGCAATAATCACAAGGAGTAATAGTTACATTTTCTAAAATGGGAAGGCATCTTGGCAAACTGTATATATATTTTCTGTGTATTCAGCCATTTCATGACAGTAAAACAAGTCAAGAGAATATATCTTTTATAAAATGCTGTTTCACTATTATTTAAATTATAATTTTCCCAGATAAACAGCATTGTGCAGTTTACCCATATGCAAAAACACTTGTAAAATTGAGTGATTAATGAAGGGTCATCATTGATATCAAAGTGTAGGGGAATGAATTCTGTGTCATTATATTCCTGGGAGGAATATGAAGGTAATAAAAATAAATTCTGAGGTTTTTTTTAGGAACATGTGATCTTAATAATATTGTTAAACTTAATACACAGGCTGTTTTTAATTAGAAAATTAAACAGATTAATTTTATTTTGATTTTTAAAAGATGAGAATTCTCAATTAACATGAATGCTTTTCTGTGAAGACTGGTTTTGATTCAAAATAGTTCCACTTCCTGCAAATACAACCAAGTTGTCAAAGCACCTTGATCATTACTGGTTTAGAAGAAGGTAGTTTATTAAATATAGGATTAAATAGATTAGATTTGTTGTTGTTGTTTAATATGCTTTTTTTTCTTTCCAAGTAGATCATGTTCCTTATGTTTCCAATATATTCATTATGAAAAATTCATTATAGAGACCCATAAACCCTGGGGAAATGTTATTCAAAACAGACTTAAATGGTATAATTTTAAGTAATTTTTTTACAAACCATATTTTTAGCTGTACTCACCCAGTAGCTCTGTTTCAGTGTATTTTTTTCATGAAAATCATGTGAGAGGTATTTCTTTCCTATTTAGAGCTTGATTCAGAATGCAGTACCTCTTGCAATAATAGCTTAAGCAGTCGCTTGAGTGCCTTCAGTGTTTAAACAGCTGCACAGTCAATTTAACTCAGTACAAAAGTATCCATCATCAGATAGTCCATTTTGCTTAAACAGACAGTGGATGTTACGCAGCCTGAATTGCTGGGAGGGTAAATCACATAATCAAAATGTGATTCTAAATAATATGGCTCATCTGAAACTGCTTAATCCTATCTTCTGAGGCCATTGTAACAAAAATAATGGTTATATTGTACTTATAAAGCCACTGAGAGTTGTACTATTTTCTGGGGAGATTTTGTGCTTTTCCTTTGTTCCAGGTCTTATTTGGTAAATCCATGGTTAAATTTGCATTCTTTCTGCTCAGTAGATTCTGCATGTACCACTACTTAAAGTTTCTGTAAAAACTCAAGAATTATATCCAGCATAGAAGTCTGAATGAGAACTTCTAGTGCTTGAAGGATTCCTGCTGCCATGATTTCAGTGAAGATTCTTGCATCCTTAGCCTTGTCTTTATCTGTTCTTCATTTCTAGGTTGCCTTCTTCACAATACCTGTCTAAGCACTTTTGCTCATGATGTGGTTGTAGTTGTCAAAGCAGTGTTCTGCAGATTAGGGATCACAGCTGTCCTAAGAGCTCAATCGTGGATTTTTTTAGTTTTTCCCTAGGATCAGAAACTCTGCTAGTAGATTTTCATCAGTCAAGGAATTAAATCAGTAGAAGGAGTTACAAAGATGGAATGAAATGAAATGGAATGAGACAGACTAAATTTCATACCCATGGGAAGCTTTGCAATTTTTGGGTTTTCTCTTTGATTCAGAGTGAAAACCTTCCCAGCAGAATGAAATTTGAAAAGTCTGCCCAGATCTATTTTGAAGTCATCTTGAACTGTGTTCTCTAAAAAGCTCCCAATTACATGGATTTTTTTTCTCTTCGTATCTCCTGTTTCCAAAAAAAAGTGCATTATTCTCTAATTTTCCTTCCAGTCTTCCTTCTGCTTTGTCCCCTCAAACCTGCTCCACAGAGTTTGCCTTCTGCCTAAGTACTACAACTTGTTCTTTCTTTCATGATGCAATCAACTACTCATACGGTATTGAAAGCATGATGAGTAAATGATACTGTTCAATGTTCTTATAAATGTGTATAATTTTATCTGTGAAAATAATGCAATTTCACTGATCAGAGGAATTTATCTTCTAGTACCAGTAAGAGAACTCTCTGATCTGTGTGTGACAGAAGTCCACAAAACAGATCAAAGTGCCGTTTTGTTCCGAATGCTTGAATGCATCTTTCTGCACAAGAAAAGAAAGAAAAAAAATAGAAAAAAGATCTGTTTTCAGCTGACTGTATTTCAGCAGTCATAATCTTTTGATATTAATCTGGACGCTCAGACTCTCCAGCAACAAAGCAATCCCCTTTGAGGATCTAACTGTCCTCATAACACAAATGCTCCATTTATTTTTCTGTTTGGTTTCAGCCTCTGAAACAAAAGCTAGATGAGAAAGCCCTTGCTAGAAAGAAAATTCCTGCTTGAGAGGGACTGCTAAGAAATTGTGTCTCATTAAGTTTCCCCAAGACTTTCATCTTGCAGTTACTAGTGAAAAACTCAAAACAGCTCACAACTCTCCTACACTCAAGCCTTTAAAAGTATAATCCATTTATAAAACAGACTTGGTTGCTCCTGTTTTCTTCAATGTGGGAACCCTGTGAGTCTGCTTTCCATTTATTTGCATGCTTCTCTCTAAAAGTGTGAGACAAGGTTAATAGTAAATGAGTGTACTTGTCAGGTTTTCCAGTGGCTGAATGCTCTTAAAGACAAGATGCTGTACAGATGAATGTTTAGGTCTGTTATATGAAGGTTAATACTCTGGCCTGATAATATTGGATGGGCTGGAATAATTAGTGTAACAAACAAACAAAAATATCTCAGTTGTACTGTAACCTGGTTAGAACTAGAATGATTGTGCCATCAAAGTGAGTTATCTAGTGGTGTGGTAAAAATAAACAGTCATGTCAATATGGAATATGGTGTACCTGACAGGCACTTAAAAGAAGATGGAGTTCACATTTGGTAGATGCTACTAGTAAAGCCTCACAGGCACTGTTTAGCCAATCCCCTGCCATATGGCTTCCTGTCCTATTGCCTGAACTGAGTGGAACTAAGTGAGAATTTTAAATGTTCAGTGCTTGAGAGAGGAAAGGCATAAACCAAGACAGGGGCTATCTCATCCCTGTCTTCATTCTCTCACCTTCCTCCAAATTCAAATTTTATAGCAGTCCTTTCAGCTCACCTGTCAAATTCCTGTTATTTTTATCTGTCATGTTTATATAGATAAGGTGTGTAATTCACCTCTGCTGCTTGAAAATAAGATGCTACTCATCTCTGGGTAAGTAGGTCAAATTCAGGTTTTTATGATTGCTGACAGTCTTTTTATGGCCCTGCTGTTGTATTCCTGTCAGCTGTAATGCACACGTGGAAGCACTCAAGGTAACATTAAAGACAGATGGGATAATAGCTGCATCCTGCTGCTGCACTGAGATGTAGTGACACTGTTTTTGCAGTGCAGGTCACCTTCCAGTGGGTACAAAAAGCATCTTCACCATTTATGTCTTTGATCTCAGGTTTGCATGAGTAAGTATTGAGACTGAACTATCTGTCTGCCCAAGGAACCCCCTTATCTTGGAGACTGGGAAAGCTCGCTTTCCTGTAAATCAGAGTTTTCCATCCTCAGGAAAATCAGTCCAATGCTTTCCAAGACAAATAAGAGCTCTGTAGAACTACATGAAGTAAAGGTACTTCATAAAAGTACAGGGAGTAAATGAAGGACACTGTCAATTGCTGGTTTTTGGCCTCATGGGTAACCTAAGTGTCTTGCATGTTCTTCTTGAGGAAAAGGGAAAAAATCCCACACCATGTAACAAATAATTTGTTTCATATTTATGGTAATAATAGTTGTAAGTTTCTTAGATTACTGGTATTTTTGTCTTTTTTAATATAAATACTGTATTACACATGTGGTTGTCTATAAGGTGTTAATAGTCATATTTTTTAACACCTTATTAAAGGTGTAACAAGGATAATGATGGAAACAAAATACTCTGAATGAAACCAAATACAGTGTGTCACCTGTTACAAATTTTTGAGTCTCAGGTGTCAATTGCTGCTGGTCTTATTCATCATAGATATATTTTCCTACTTTAAATACTCCTAAAATACTCAAAGTTCCCTAAAACTTACTTATTTTTGGTGCTGAAAGAAGAGCCCTAGCTAGTTTATTTTGTATTCCTATAGCAAGGAGGGAAACTTATCAAGGAGTCTAGAAAAGGTGATGGTCTTAGAATTACAAATCTTAGTGTAGAAAATATGATTAGTAAATAAATACCAGTTTTCTCTACCAAATAAGGTTGTAAATGGTTTTAGTTTTCACTTCTATTTGATTTGGGCCATTTAAAATAACTGTGTGCACCTTGGTCTAGTGAGAGCAGCATGTGGAAAAGAAGTCAGGCTGAATAAAGATTGAGACAGAGAAAACTCATTAACAGTACTCTGCTAAAGAAAAAAGCGAGAAAAGGTAAAACAGGTGTCTAAAGAAACTGTTACCCAGGGACACCTCCCACTAGACTTGGTCAGAGCCCCATCCAGCCTGGCCTTGAACACTGCCAGGGATTGGGCATTTAGTAACGTTTTTTCCTCATACTCTCCGGAGGGTTTGCTTCCCTCCTAAAGGTTTTAGACAGACTTTTCTTAAAATACATTCTGCTGTTAGGTGAGGGTGCCCTCTTATGGAGGCTCTTCATGAGCACAAAGTCTTGTGATGTTTTCAAGATTTTTTTAGTGGGCACAATAACTACAGCAGGTGGACAAGTAACAAAATGTTTGATTTAGAAAGTAGAGACTTCCTTTGAAATAAGCATTTTGTTTCTTCATAGTATGGTCCTATGAAAATCTTTCTCTTCGTGGAAATTTTGCCTTTGACTTCAATAACAATTAAATTTCTCTTTCACTTTCAAGTAGAAATTGTGTAAGTACAATTAAAACTGATGGAGACAAAAATAATCAACACATAGGGAAAAAAAGACAGTAAATGTGAATGCTAGGGTAAGGCTTGATTTCAATAAATAAATTTTGAAAAGCACCTAATTACTGCCCATATTAATTTTCAATATTAATTTATTAGCACTTATTTAAGTCAGAATACTGATATGCATTTCATATATTTAAAGTAGATTCAACTTCATCTGTGTTACTATGTGTGTTTTCATGTTGGAAAATGAGATAAATGCTTACATTGATGTGGCTGTGAAATTGAGATTTCTACACACCCATTTTATGAGTAGAAATATTTTCTTAATTTTGTAGTAAAAATTTATTATTAAATACATATTTCTTTGTTTTCTTTCTACTCCAAAAGTGGTTATAAAATGGCAATTAAAATGCTAGTAATATTTTTCATCTAGCCACACTTTTCTGGTCTTTTATATTCCTTCCTTTCAGATGTAACAGATGTCACAGACATACACAGAAATGGAGAAGATTTTTCTTCTGGACACATCAGGATAATGTGACTGGAAAGATACATGCAAAATCCACATCCAGGTGAGATTTGATGCTCTCCTGCAGGACAAAGTAATCAGTTATGATACTGAAATACTGTATTAATATTTCTATTAATATTCAAAATTAAGCAGATTTGTTTAGATACTAGTGTGCAAATGAATTGCTTACCCAAGATTTAACAAAATACATTTTTCTGCAAAAAACATTTTCCCACCCACTTTATCTTGTCTTGTTTGTATTGCAAAATGGCAAAAGAATGTGTTTCAAAAGTAAAATCAATAATCAAATGTTGCAAGCATCAAACTATCCAGTGATGTCTTGCACTAAATCCTTAGTTTGATCTCTCTACAGTGTTGGCTTAGTCACTGATATTGAAACCAAACACCAAGCAATACAAAAGATGTTTTAAAAATACTCATTTTCTTTTTAACAACTTATAGTCAACAAGAAGTCAAGAAGTTCAATTCAGCCTCCTGTAAACAAGATGTATTTGTGGATGGCAATTCCAGTAAAATAAGATAAATAGGCCAATATGCAAGTATTGAGCAGGAAGTTGGAGATCACTGATGGTGGGCTGCTGAAAGAGTGAAAGCAGTACATTAATTCCCTTAATTCAAACCATTGTCTTGAAACTGTGTTTTCTGTGCATGCTCTGAGCTCACTGGCACTGCAGCCCAGTGACACCTTTCAGATACTGCTTCAACATTTCTTTGGAATAGGTGTACTACAGGAAAATTTGTAATTGGAAATTTTGACTACTGCTTATTTTTTCTATTTTTTGTTTTTTATAGTTAGATAATTTCATAGCCACATTCTAATTCATTATCAGATTTTAAAAGATCTTAATATATCACTGATAATAGTCCACTATTTCTTTAGTTCAAGCTAGTGGTAGATAGACTATGGGAGAGCAGAGGAATCACACAGAGCAACACATTACTTTCTGCAATTTGTAAGTAGTTTGGTGAAACAGCACTTCAGAACACTGTACTTTTGGCTTTATGGCTAATTATTTACATACTTTGCATTTTGGGATATATATTGTCTATGATAATATTGGTTCATTTCCTCAAGAAACACCTTCAAATGGCTTATCTTAAAATACAGAATACATGGTCAAGGAAAGTCAGGAGAAGATAGACAATATAATGCTAGAAAGAAACACCTAACTGGACAATGTCAGTAGTGAAGCCTGATGGCACAATTTTTAAAGAAAAATTTACAACTACTAATTAAGAGGAAGGGAAGATTAAAATAAATACATGCTAAAAAATTCCAATGAAAATTTGTTTCAGACTGTTGAGGAAGTTGCTGATCTTGGCGCACTGCAGAGACATCAGTGAAGCAGTCCTGAGACAGCAATATTTCATTACTGACAGAAAAAAGGATTGCTGGAGAAGAAAATAGGATCATTTTAATTTCCCAGACATTCAATCCTAGTGAGGAGACCAGGACATTAATACAAGCATTGTGACTTTAACATGGCTGAATGCCAAGCCAAGGCTTTCTGAAACCAATTACTGACCATCTCCTTGCTGATCATGTTCATGAATACAAAGTTAGCAGATTATATGGTATAATGTTCTTCAGTGGGAAGCGTGGGCAGAGGGTAAGTCTATTCTGTTCTTCTGGATGAGATATTGTAAGTAGCAAAGTAGAGAAGGAACTAAAGGACCAAACATGCCAAAAATTGTGTCTTGGCTTTTGGAGAAAAGACATTGGTAACAAAATGCAGTGGTTTCCATTCTGTTAATACTTTCATTTGGGTCATTTATATCAATATAGGTATTAATCGTTTTTCTTCCAGTATCTTTATATTCAGCACATGTTTGTATCCATGCTTTACTTCTCTCATGTATAGGATTAATGAGACAATAAATAGTGCCATCACTGTTTTTCTTCAGCTGGCAATGCAGCTGTTAGGAAATGTACTGATTACAAAGCCATATCCACTTTGAACACTGAGTGGTGCTATCATATTAAATATTGCAATTCACTCTTTCCCTTGGAAATAGGTTGTACTGATAAACCCCACCACTTTTCACTTACTAGATTACAGTTACAGTTATGGTCCTAGTAATAATGGTGGTATCATTGTTATTGTTATTATTACAGTATTGTCTATCACTTAAACTTTGTGAATCCAGAGACTGAAAAGCAGCTGTAGTGTACTCATTGTCTGTGCAACTCTAGCATTGAGTAATTGCAGCCAAGTAATGAATTGCAGTAGATGTTTTTATACAAACAGATGAAAAATGGGGTTGCTGTGTAGGGATGCTTTTGAATGACCTGTTTCAATTTAATATAACAAATTACGTGTTTGGTATTAATTTAGCATTCTGTGTTGTAAGAAAATCTATTGGTTGTATCATGCATATCAATTTTAAAAGCACTGTCATTATTTGTTGACTTCATAATATTCATTCTGTGGAATATCACAGGGCTGTTCCTAAGACAGTCATGACTATTCTAGTAATATATACGGAAACATTACAGATTTCAACATAGACAAGGCATTCACAAAGTAATTGTACAGCATCACTAAAATGTGGAAATGATGAGGAAAAGAAAAAAATTGGGAATAACTTAAAGCAACATTGAAAAGGGGGAAAACTTCCTTTATTTGGGTTGAGTTTTGAGAGACGAGGAAAAAATAAAGAAAATTTTCCTCTATATGTGATCTCTTTCAGTTTGACATTCCATTTTAAATGCATGCAGAAATTGAAAGGATTTCATTTGTAGTCGCCAAAATGAGGTGTCTCCTGTACTAAGTTACAGCTTCCTAGGATATGTTTTATCAAAGAGTGTTACAATAACAGTACTACAGGGAATGAGTGCCTTTTTTGTTTTAATGTAAATAGATGTACTCAAGGAGCTGGTTTCTTGCAGCCAGTCAAGAATAATATGGATATTGTTTCAAGCAGGTGTCATGTGGCTGGATGCTGCTGCCAAATCAGGTAATGGGGATATGGCTTAAGTGTGTTGTAGAAACTTGTAACCTGCTGCCTCTGCTAAAATAATAGAAGCGAAGAGGAAAATGCCTTCTTAGCATCTCCTCCTCCCTGCCATGGTATGCTAGTGCAGCATCAAGAAATGTGAGATTTTGGGCAAGAACATGTGAGCACAGAAATCAGATCACATAAGAACATTTTCAAATATTCTTGTGAGTTTTGATAATTTATTGTTCTAACGGAGGTGAGGATTTATTTCTAAAGATTGAAAAAAACCAATTAGTAGTACAGAATTGGCATTCTGTTTTCACAGATATGGTATATATGGAATTTTCATACTCCGTTGTCAAAACTATCTTGTGTTGCCCTTCCCTGCTCTGTAGCAGCAGGGAATTCAAGGTATTTCCAGTAACTTTTATGGTTTTACACTAAAACCACGGAAAAAATCTACAGCTGTGACCTATTTATACAGCCCTCAAGATGCACCAAAGCTTTATGAACATTGGAACAAGAGAATCAATGCAGACAATGTGCCCAGGCCACAGCAGGTGGCCTTCAGGAATAGGAGCACTGATTGTGAAAAGTGCTGGGGAGCAGTGATAGGCTGGCGTTTAACCTTAGGGACTAAGCATTGTAACTTAGGCTTAACTGTGGCTTTAGTTGCAGCTATTGATCTGTAAGGGGTTTAGATACTCATTGTAAAAGCGATGCTCTATGGCTCTTATGCTTAGTGCTCTTCAGGTGCCAATTTCCCCCTAAAAATCTGCACAGAATTATTGTCTGTTGTCCACATCCAAAAGCAAGGGGGACGTATTTATTCTCTAAGCAGGAACATAACTTCTCTGAGACACTTCATTGAGTAATGTATCACATAAATCACCTCTTCTATAACTGAGCTGCAAACTAGCTTGTTTTTCATTGCAGATTTTCAAGAGAGATTCGGAAGATATTAGAGTTAGTCATCAGTAGAAAAAACACACATAAATGCTTGTAAAAGCTCATAAGAAAAATGTATAATGTTACTACCTTGAATTGCAGCCAAGGATACCATGACTTCCTCTCGGAAACCCGTTTAGCAATGGATGTGAATGAATAACAGAGGGAAGTGTGGCTTTGTGCTGACTGGAACCGAGCGGGAGGCGCTCAGGGCAGGAACGGGGGGCAGCGGCCGCCCCTCGCTCTCCACCGTCCCGGCCCTACCTCCGCGCCCGCTCCCCGCTGCCCACGCGCCCCGGGGCTGCCGCCTGCGCCTGTCCCGGGCGGCGGCGCGTCACCCCCGCCCCTCCGCGGAGCCCCCCGCGGCGATGAGACCCCGCGCTGGCTCTCCGTGGGACGGGAGGTCAGGGGCGGGCGGCCGCGGGATGGCTGCCCGGAGGAAGCGCGCTGGCCCACCCTCACGTTTCTGTCTGGCCGGCTGCAGCAGCTTCCCGGCGGCGCGCTCCCTGCGCGCTCCCAGCGCGCTCCCTGCGCTCCGCGCTCCCGGCCGGCCCCGGCCGGCGCGGCCCGTGCTGTCCGCGAGGGGGCGCTGTGGCGGCGGCGGGCGCGGCCGCTGCGGGCGGGGCCGGGCGGGGCTGCCCGGGGCGGCGGCGCTGAGCGGAGCGCGGAGCGGAGCGGAGCCCAGAGAGCACCTACCTGTGGCATGGGAGAGGTGAGTAGGGCCTTTCCGCCGGCGGGTTTGCGGGACCTTGCTCGCACTTGGGTCTAAGCTGCCTGGGCTAACCCTAAAGGTCGGCGGGAGCACTTGAGTAAAAGTAGGTAGGGTATTGAGTCTCTTGTCTTCGCTTTTCTCTTTCCCATCCCCGCGGTACCGCAGCTTTCTCTTTTTTCTCTTCTTATATTTGTTTATGTATTTACCTGGCATTAGCATTTGGGGAGCTGTTTTAGCGACAAGTTTCAGGTTCTCCTCCAGCTTGTAAAGTTCTCTCCTATGCACCCACCAAGGAAACAAAATGCATCTCACATGAAGCTACCTATGAGGTCCCACTTGGTATCTCTGCGATAACAAAGAAAACATATTTTTCCTAGTTTGCTGCGAAAGGTACTTTGCTGCTGTGTAGGTGGAGCCGGGTGAGCTCTAGATGGAGGATTTTCCTCTGTGTCATCATGTCCCCTTGGTTGCTAAGCAGTGGTGACCACATCTGTGGAAAGATGGAAGAAACACAGAGGAGAGAGCAACAGGAAAAGCCAGGAAGAACAGCAGAGTCTCCTCTCGGGCAGCCTTATCTGCTGGGTATTCTTGTAGAGAATTAACACCAATGCATTAATCCTTCTTATGCACCTGTTACCTTTACTCTAAATTGCTGACATTCCAGGTTATAGGTGCAGCAAAATTATTTTGTTCAACCAAACATGTTTGTCATGACTTTTATACAAAGAGAAGTTGTTTATAAAAGTGCACTTCGTGCTTCCCATAAGTGGCACTGCTTCAGCCTCAAAAAAAAAAAAAAAAAAAAAAAATCCTGATAGGAAAACAAATGATGGGAACAATCCTTACATGAAAGTGTGTGGTGATTTATGAAAAGGAAGCTTTTAGTCACAACAGTTAATTTCAGTACCCTTTTCTCCTCCTTTTGCAAAATCAGATTTTTCTGTTTAACTTGAGAACGTCCATGTATCGAATGTTTCTTTGTTCACCAAAATATCTCATCATTTCTGGATTATAATAAAAAAACTCCTGGTCTGAGTGGGATGCAGAAAGCAAAATTAAGTTGTGGCAGGGTACATTTAGTATTACTTTTCCTAGATGAACTTGTTGAGCTTGAGCAAATATGTTCATGAGTTATTAACAAAAACCCCCAAACAAACAACCCCCCCAACAAACAACAAAAACGAAACAAAACCCCCAAACCAAGACAAAACCACTGACCAAACCCCCTGAAAATCAGTGTTACTGTATGACGTTTATGATTTGATGCATAGCACCACAGCACCGTTAAGGCGTGAATTTTCATATGGAATGAAAGGCAGTTCTGACACTGCCATTTGCATGTCAGTTGTGTGTGTGTCTAAACATTTTTCAGCTTTTAAGTGGACTGAAAATTTACTTTTATTAGACTCTGATCAGTTGCTATGTGGTTGTCCTTGTTTGCCAAACACAGCTGTTGTAGGCAAATAGGAGGAATCCATCCTGGGTGCTGGCTCTTGGCTTCTTGGCTGGTCTGGATGGAAAAGGGTGTGTCAGGGTGGGAAGGCAGAGAGATCTCTGTGTGTGCAGCACATACGGAGAGTTGGGATGGTCAGAGGTGTGCACAAGATGCTGCAAGGTTTGCCAAGGGCCACCTTGGCCATTAGCCAATCCAAGGGCTTTGATGTCACCCACGACTTCAGCCCCACCTCATCTCTGCCATTTCTCAGTGTTAGGGATTCAAGAGGATAGTTTCATGTAGGCTCTTTTTTTTTTCTTCTTTCTTACATATATTTAAAAGTACTGTGGTTTTTAACTGGCCTTCTGAAGGTGTATTTAGCTGAAGTTTATACAGGTGCAGTTTGATGAAAATACAAGTTCTGTGTATATCTTAGGCATTGATAATTTTATATTATTCCTAAGAGACACAAAAGCAAACATTGCCCTTTCCATATTTAAAACGTTATTAATTGTTTGCAGATGAGATTTAACAGAGAGAAATGGAAGTGGGTGAAACAGGTTGTTGATTTTTAAACTGCACATATTAAAAGAAATGCTAAGTGCAGGTAAATAGTATAAGACATGAACAATTTTGTGGGCTTTTAAACAGATTTTGTTAGCCTAAGGTTTTATTACCAGTAGTAAAATATTGATATTGATAGGTTTTGCCTTCAATATTTTATCATAAAACTTGTTTTTCTTATTTGAGGCAAGGATGAAGCTTTGAGGTAATGTTGAAAAAATTTTATTTTTCTTCAAGTATAATTTATTGTTAATACATACTCACTACTAATAAGCAGTGATAGCATGTAGAAGACATTCCATCTTATTCCAGTCCAAAGAAACATACTGGAAATATACCTGAGTCTAATCGTTCACGAACATGTGTCCTCATTCAGTTATGTTTAGGGCCACTGAGTTGGATGTCTTCTGCAGCATGTCCTTTGGGACTGCACAAGTGCATGTAATCCAGAACACATGGAGACAGAACTGGTATAATTTAATCATCAAAAATGTTTTCCTTTCCTGTTGAAATAAATTGTAAACTCAGCCCAGGACAAGGATGTATTTATCAATAATAATCAGAGATGCCATGCTCCTTAGAGAGGGTTGAGTCATCCTCAATGATGAGTGATTGTACTGGTTGAAGCACTTGTGTTCAGAGCACACTGTCTGCTACCAGGGAAGATTTTCCATTAATTGTCTTGTTCCTCTTGTAAAGGTTTCTGTTACTGTTAACTAGTTGATTTCCAGACAGGAGACTAACTCTTGCTCAAATTTCTAAGGACAGGTTGCATTTTCCCCTGTGATGTAATAAGTTCAGTATAAATAGTTTTCTTAAAGTTGTGGAAGAAATCTGTTCTAGAAGTTCAGTATTAAAGCAGAAGTTTAAAAGAAAAATTAAATCATTTTGTATGCGGTTGTTGTGTACTAGACAACCCCCTCTCCAACAGAAATTTGAATATTTTTTCATATGTGAGCAGGTAAGTTTAATACAGTTATTTCCATAGAAGTTTCTGTCACGTTTTCTGTGAGGATCGGGCTCTCTCTTTGAAAATCTCACCATGAAATTTTATTGCCTGCAATTCAACAAGTAAGGAAAAACAGCAACAATGCTCCAGCAAGCCTCTTTTGTGCACTTTTGTGATGTATTTGTGACATATATTAAATGGGAGTCTCTTGTGTATCTATAGTTTTAATTGATTCTTGGGTTATTACTGTGCTGATGAAACCAGTGATGTATAGATCTTGGGTTTTTTTTTTTTAGCTTGGAACTGTATCTTTCTCAGGTACATTTGCAGAATCGTTATCCTGTATGTTTGGACTTAAAGTTCTTGTTTGAAGTGGCCATATCTTAGTGGGTCCTGAGTGGCCAAGAGACCTAAAGTGTCCCCGTGTGCCCTTGCAGTGTTACCTTCATCTGCAGAGGGTAGTGCATGTTCTGTAGCAGCTGTACCGTGCATGCAGGGCTGGGCAGTGCTGGGGTCCCTGGGGCCTGGTGCTGTGCCCAGGTGTTGCCAGCTTACAGGGAGATGATGCCATTTGTGCTGCACCCAAAGCAGGAGCTGGCAGGTCATCTCTCATTTTTTTTCTGTCTTGGGTGCTCCCACGAAGTTCTGAGACAAAACAGGCAACCCCTTTGTGTTTGACTCCCTGTTTGGCTTTGTGTCTGGACAACTATGATTTACTGAACACATTATCCTGGTATGAAAATGAGTAGATAATCAGTGATGATACACTACAGGGGAAAAATAACCAAATATAAGCACAATCTTGACACTCACTTTGATTTAAAGTGCCTGTAACTTTACAATGCTTTTATAGGTACTGATTTACCTTGCTACAGTATCATTGATAAGGGGCTTTTTGTGCCTTAAGTATGAAATAGGAAATCCTACTGTGTTCGTTATTATCTCTCCAGGTTTCCTAAATGTATAATGTATGTCTTAGAATATTTACAACATGCCTGGGATTTTGCCCAACTATTTTTACTGTGTATAAAAAACTTATATACCAGGGGTTAGGCTATTGCAGATTGTATAAGGGTTGCATCTTTCCCTTCCTACTGCATTTGCTGTATTTCTTTTCTTTCCACAATTTCTTTAGTAATTCTTGACTGTTTCATACCTCACCTCCCTTAGCATAGCCACCCTTTCCTTCTCATGTACCCCCCACAGCTGCCTCCACCCACTGCACTGATTTCCCTCCCAGGTGAGACACAGTTGTTCTGCTCTCATGCTGCATGTGTAGAGGAAATGTTTGATATTTGATCAGACAGCAGCCAGGAAGGAGCTTTTTGTTTCTAGTACCCACATAATTAATGTGAATCTACTTCTTGGCCATCTGGCTTGCTCAGCTAGCATGCAAATTCTTTATAATAATGAGAAATCTGCCTTCTGAGCAGCTGGCCAGCCAGTGAGGAAAAGTTTATTTTGAGGCTCTGCCTCCTAGTAGGGACCTGTGCTTCTTTGCCCTAAGTCCATCAGTGGCTTCTCTGGGACCTGCTGCCTGGGAGCTGCACATTTTCTCAGCATTGAGATTGTGGTTGTTCAACAAGGGGTGTGTGCTGGTTCAGCTTTGGTATCTCCACCCTGATTCTGTCTGGGAACCCTTCTCTTGCAGCAAGGTTTACATTTAAGAGAAAACATCAAAGGGAATTAAACAAATTCAATTTTTTGAAAATATGCAGTACTTTCAGTGTTTTTAGGATGTATAACCAGATTAATTGGTACAATAAGAGACAGCAGAAAGCATTTAGAATACAGTCTCTTTTCTGTAACAGTACTTCTGCTTTGGGACTTGGACTCCAGCTTTTTTGTATCACAGTGGTGATACTGAGTTGTGTTGAACTTCAGTTGATCTCCTGGTCTGTCTTAGAGGATATAAGAGAGTAGCTTGCTTGACCTCTCCCTGCAGGCAATCCTGTTAGGAACGATAGTCTTGATCAACACAGCCTGGGTTTCTTCCATGGCCTACACAAGAGATTTCCAGGCATGTAAATACTGTGTCAGATAATTTTGAGTTCTATATTGTATGCCTCTTTTATTAAGAAAAGTATATTAATTAACTTACATTTGGATTCAGATCCTATTTCTTAGAAGCTTATTTTTCTGTTTGTGGGTTATTTTTCTGTGTGTTGTATTTTTGAGGAGTTACTACCTTTTCCCTTGTTAAAAAGATTATTCAGGTGTTTTTATAAACAGAGCTCTTGACTTACTGTCAAGTTATTCACTTCATTAATAATATGACCCTCAATTTTGGTGGGAAAATGTACTTCAAAATTGGAGTGATGCCTTGAACGACTTTTGAAGAATTTATAAGGAAGTAAAACCAGTGAGAATCCCTCTGACTGCTGATAATTTTCCTTTACAATCTTAAGGACTTAAATCTTATTATATGTCTTTTAAGGGATGTATCAATTATCAGTTCTTTTTGTTAGACAAAGACTTGCATAGACAAGAAGAGATTTAAGATGTTTTAGAGATAGTATTTGGTAATATTTTGTAGAAGTTTCTGTGGCGTAATAAACATTATTTTTTAAATTAGATTAAATAAATTGAATGAAAGCAGAGTCCTTTTGTCTGGAGCACTTAATAGCCATGATCACCTTTTTTGTCTTTCTTTCCCTCATTCTCCATCCCTCTGGTCACTGGAGGCATATTTTTTTTTTTATCTTGCTATATCTTTGTCCTTTCACTAAATTCAATCAGAGTTCTCTCCTTCTTTGTAGTGAAGATACTGCTTAATGAATGATGAAAAAGAATAAAATTACAACTTTCAGAAAATAACAAATAAGGATGATCTTCAGGTTTTTCTGTTAAAAATCTTTTCTTGGTCAGTCAGATTGAGGACAATGTTCCTCCCATCTTAGGAAAAATGTGTCAAATGACAGTAGCTTAGTACTTTGTAAGTAATGCAAGAGATGTAAATGTCTTTACCAGCAAATCAGCTAGCCACAAAATCCTTTTTCATGGTTTTGCATCATGGTGATGTGTGCTTGCTGATGAGTTTTAGATGGAGATGGGTGTTTAATTAAAGAAATCTCTAGTAGCTGTTTTTCTAAAAGTGATGTTTTAGTGCCATTCCTCTGGTTTCTTTTGCAGAGCGAATTTTCTTTCTCTTTTCTAAAAGCTACAACATTATGTTTATAATGGGTACGTGTTCACTTCTAGTTTTAGAAAGTTATACATGAATTTGCAGATATGAATTTCTTTTTTTCTCAAACTCAGAGAGCTGTGCTTTTGGCTAAGCTTAAAAGAATGATGTATACTTCTGGAGATCTAAGTGATACAAAGAAGTGAGGGGGAAGGAATGCAGGCGCAGACTAATAGGATATTCCCCTCTCCTGATGAATATTTGATTAAATTATTTATTCCTCCTTTATGACTGGGAAGGAAGAAACAGAAGGTTTTGAAGCTGAATGTCATCCCACAGTGCTGACAAAGTACAGTGGCTCTGGTGGTCTGGACTGAAACAGCAGTTTTCTTTTTGTCTGGAATAGAAAATGGCAGCATATTATGTAAAAAAAAAAGAAAATTAATTTTTTTTAAAACCAACTGCTGCACTTTATATCCTGCTCTTTTAATGACTCTTTTCTGTGAATGCCTTGCAATTCTGTTTTATATTGCACAACCACAATGTAATTAATCGCTGCTTTCTGCAGCAAGATAGCAGCTCAAGCAAAGACTCCCTTGTTATAGGGAACTGTGTGCTATTGCAGATGTATTAGGAAAAGTTGTGTGCCTACAGCGAGGAACAAGATTAGAATTAGTTTTGGTTGGCTTTTATTGGTTTTTGGGGTGGGTGGGGGTAGGGACGATTTTTTCATTCTCTGTCCCCTATATGCTCATGACTACTTTTAGTTTTACTGTTGCTGTAGGTATATTTTCAAACGTGTGCCTGTAGGTTGCTCATACTCATCTGGTGCTTTGTTGTGCAAAGTAAATGATTATCAAGTGTCATTTCTGAAAGGATTCCTAATGCCTCTAGATTTTATGATGAACAAACACTGATAACTATCAGGCCATTTTTGGATGTTTCCTGTGCTGATCTTGCAGCGGTAATAAAAGTGGAACTCTTATCAAATTCTTTTGTGTGTGGGAGGTGGGACCTTCAATGACTGAAAGGGTATTGAGCTCTCTGTACTGGAGACAGCGACAGGCCTGTCATCAGGGGCACGCAGGGACATCTTTTACCCATCAGGTTGCTCAAAGCCCTGTCCAACCTGATGTGTTGAACCACACCAAGTGTCCAGGGGGTTTGTTCAGAACGGTTGTGGATTGCTGAGTTCAAGGCAGGTGATTCCAAGCCAGTAGATGGTTCTGTGACATCTGAAAAGGTATTATTGCAGACACATTTCTATGTAGATTTTTTTTCTTTTACCAAGTGGCACACCCTGATAAGGCAGTGTGAGCTTGTCAGATTTTTTTATAATGTAGTCATGCTGTTAATAAAATGATTGCAAGCAATTTGAATATTTCACAATTTACAAAAGCTAGGTCAATAAAACTATCCACTTTGTCTCTTTATTCTTAGTCATTTAATTTTTAAGCATTCTTGGGGAAAATACGGGTATCTGGCATTCTAACCTGAGGTGACAGAGAATTTTTTTCAATTCTTTATATTTTGTCAATGACCAGAAGAGGGGATTGAACCAGAACACTACATTTATCTTTGTCTAAAGATTATAATGAAAAAGCTCGTAGAAGTCTATCCTTTTCTTTCTGATCTTCAAGAATCTTTTATACTTAATTGCTGAACATTGCTTCTCGTTGTACAAGCAGTGACATCCTTCAAAATGGATTTTCAGTCAGGTAAATTGGTTGTAGAATGTATTTCCCTGTCTAGATTCTAGTTCTGTTAATGGTAATACTTAATTAATAATTGTCAATATTTCATTATTTTTCAATAATCCAATGTGATATAGTGTTTTACTGCTGCCTCTTATTCATTTTTCAGCTTGATTTTGAAACTCGAAATTTAAATGCAGAGGGTAAAACCCGTTCAGTGGGAAAAAATTAATTATGAAATTGGATTAATACTTCAGAATTGTCTTTCCTTTTTCATTCAGCAGTTTTGATTTTATTAGAGGATACTGTTATATTATATATTATATATCATATTATATCATGTATTATATATTATATTATATATTGTATTATGTATATTATATATCTTATATATTATACATTATATATATATATATAATATATATATTACATATTATATTATTATATACTCTTTATTTGTTCATCATTTCCTTTGCAGGTGGAAGGGTAGCAATAACTTGGGGTTTTGTTTTATAATAGCTTAATCTAATCCAGTTAATTTTTCTTATCATTTTTGTTTGCACAAGCTAGAACAGGAGTAATTTTCAAAAGCAAGTAAATAAGGAAAGTAAATGAAAACATAAGATGTGTTTCCAGCTGTCCTTTAGTCTCCAGTGGTGAGGGTTTTGTATGAGAAAGTCTCCTGTTGTATTCTTGCCAACTGGATGTAATGTTAGATAAATTTGAATGCAGACCTGTCTCGCAATATAAAGCCAAGAATAAAAAGGAATGAAGGAGGACAAATATTTCAGAAAATGTAAACACTTTTGAGTTCAAGCCTCAGAGAGAAGATACTGCCAAATCTGTCTTGAAGTTCCTTTGTTCTGGCTTATGATCACATGAATGTCTGAAAATGACTGATGAAGACTAAGGGAATTACCATTGTTTATAGGAAAGACTCAGTGCTCATAAGAAAAAATTTCCTTTTAAAATAATTACACTCCTGAACAAAACTGAGCAAAACAAGACAGTGTAGTAAATCCAGGGCATATTTATTTGTGAAAGAGGCCTGTGGTTATCAAATTAGTTTCACCTTGACACTTTTTAACACTTCAAATTCAAGTGACCTGTTTTCCAAGTTTCCGTTTGTCTTTCATTTGTGATAGGAAGTAGTTCTGTATTAAAATACTTCTGATTATTAGAACGTGGAGAAAAGATCAAAGGAAATGCTCTCTAGCTCTTTACTTCGGCTGCTGGGCTACTCCTGAATTTAGTTTGGTTAACATTTAGCTTAAAAATGATGATAGTGGATGTGCCTGATTTGTTACGGTTTTTTTTGTCATGAACTTGGCAGGAGGAAAAAGGTCATCAATGCTTCCCCTAATTCTGTTATGTCCACTGTAAATGCTGTGCTGTTTGTAATTTTACCATGTTCGTCAAGTTCCTACAGTGCTTCTAAGGTGCATGTATTGTGTGTATATATTTTCTGCTTCAGCTAGAGGAGTTTCTTTGAATTTCCAAAACATATTGATTTGTCTATAGCCTTCTGGCACCTTTTTTCCTGTGGCGATTTCATAGCTACTGTGTCAAAAAGAAGACATGATCTTACATTAGTTTTCATATTTGTAAAAAACCAGTGGTTTTTGTAAACTCACAGAAATGCACAGTAAATTAATTTTTAGTATTAAGTGAATTTTTAATAATGTAAGTGAATTTTTAATATTAATGTGCTATATAAACTAGTTAGGACAGAAGATGCAGATGGCAACTAACAAGATACAAACTAGTAACATACCATGGAACACAAGTCAAAGGAGGTAAGGACCAAAGCGAGCATGTAAGAGAAACTTCATTCTGTGACAAAGCCTTGACAGTGGACTTCCATCTAAAAGTTCTGTCCATAGAAATGAGATATTTTGGAGTGATGCTAATGCCACTGTTTATACTGCGCCCAACCACACAATCACAGAACAGGTCGGATTGGCGGGGACCACAGTGGTCATCTGGTCCAACCTTCCTGCTCAAGCAGGGTCATCCCAGAGCACATGGCAATCTGTACAGAAAAGTCTTTTACTTTTAAAATAATTGAATCTGCGCAAAAACAAAAACCAAATCTGTACAAATGCGGTTTCAAATGCCATAATGATGTCAAGTGTTCTAGCATTCTCACTTTTCTTCTCATGGTCTCATGTTTGTTGGGAAGCAGATAGTGAACTTTGTCAATGAGGCTGACAGCCTGAAAGTCTCTTGTACCAACACAGCATTGTGTTTGAGGCTGTTGAACTAAAAGGAATAACTGGCATTGAACTCTCATTTCAGTTTTATAGGCTTATTCTGCTTCTGTGGCTTTTTAATGGATGTCATTAGTAAACATTTTTTTCTGATGCATATAAAAATTCACTAACATACTGGAAGAAGCAAAATCCTTTTTGAACGTAACAGGTAAACCTTTTCAAGAAGAACATCCTGCCATACATCTCTGTGTTGATGTATGCTGATGCCTTTTTCCGCTTTCTGTGTGTTTGCAGGAAGCCCTAGAATGGATGTGGGAATTTTGCCCCCACATCACTACAAACTGAGCCAGGTTTTACCAATCACCCCAGCCTGTATCCATTTGCAGAACAGCAGCTGAGTCTTTCTAGGAAATTAGACCAGCAGTGAAGGTAGACTCAGATTACACTAATGAGGCTATTAAATGAGATATACGGAGCCTGTCTGGCCAGAACGAGGAACAGAAAGAGGTCTGGCTGTACTCCTTGCTTTATGTCTTTTACATTCTGCAGCCATTTTCACATTCTGTGTATTTACTTTGGTGGGAGAGTTGCTTTCTTCCTCCCCCTGCCTCCCTCCTCCTTCTTTTCTCCTGTGTTCTCTTATTTGCCAAAAGGAAAAAAAATTATTTTCCAAAATTTGTGGGATGAAGGCCTGACATAAGTGGTGTTTGCAAGCTAACAAGCTCATGACGAAGCACTAACAAAGCACATTGGCTTTCTGAAGTCTTCAAGATTATATGTCTGTTCAGTCATGCTCTCTGACCATTTTACAGAGGTCTTCATTTTCTTCATGGAAAATCAAAGTGCAATGAAATGGCTAAATTCTAAAATAGTTGTTAGAAATATATAATAAAATTCCATCATGTTTATTAGGTCATTATACCAATGTTATCCATAACTGCAAATAAACATAAAGATTGCTTCTGAATTTTACCAGTTTTCAGTCAATGGAAAAAATTATTTTCTGTTATAGGTAGGTATGTTCTTTTCTGTTATGTGTTAGATGATAATGTTTTGAGTTTTCTGGTAGATAAAAACCAGACAGTGTACATTTTAAGGATTCAAGAATATTGTTTACTGTTTCAAATCTAGTGAAACGTAGGTTTCTGTTCTGTAGTATGTTACTAATTTTTATCTTGTTAGTTTATTACTATTATTATTCAAGAGGACTTTTTTAATATAAAAAATCTTCTAGTTTTAAACTTTGATTTGGGGAATCTTGAAAAGCTCATTCGATTTAAGTTCCTACTTCACTTTTGTTGTTCAGGGGAAACTTTCCGCAGCATTTTTTTGGGAGCTGTACTGCTTTTACATCATTTATCACTGTTGCTTTGCAGTGGTGACTTGTGTTAGTGGTGGCCCAGTACTGAAGCCGAACACGAAAAGGAGAATGAAATTTTGATAACAGGCAGGCAATAACCTACAGCAGTTATTCCAGAACTCCACCTACAAGAATATGAGCCAGAAGGTTGGAGCCTGCAGCTGGTGCTGAAGGCTGATAGACAGCTGGTGAAAGAAGCCAGGGCTCCTCCATGAGGAGCAGGTTGGAATGTGGTGGGTACAGGATTAACTGAGGAGCCTTGAAAGAGCCTGGAGACGCCCAGTGCAGGAGTATGGGGAAGCAACCTCAAACACATCCCTTGAACTTACTTGCACTTAGTGTAGTTGTATAAGGTAACCTTAGCCTCCTTTTGAGCTGGATTTTGAAGGTGCCTACCAAGCTATATTTTCCTCTGATATCTGCAGTCTTATTTTACAAAAGTTATTATGAATTCAGCATCGAAACTTCTATTAGAATTTTGCTTTCTTTTTTCCCTTTAGCTGCGGTTGATATAAACTATACATTTCTACTTCAGACATGACGTACACATTCCTTGTGTGGAAAAACCAAACAGGATGTTTGCTTCTAACTTTCCTGAGATTGGTCATAAATCAGAATAATACTGCATTAATGAAAGTTACTTCTATAAACACAGTATTGGTACAGTCTTAGGGTTCTCAATACATTAACTTTAATCTGCTAGAGGTGAGGCATTCAATATAATTTTAATTTTAAATCAATTTTACAGTGAACTTAGCAGAATGATAACAAAACTGAACCATTTCACAGTCTAGTCTAAAAATTTATAGCAAGGGGTTCACCTGCGTAAATTGGAATAAGTCACTTAGAAGGGATGTCATGTACAAACTCTGAGTGATCTACTTGGAGCATTCTGATAAACGTGGCTTGACAGATGACACTTGTAAGAGCCAAAGTAATGAAAAATCCCATGTACATGGATATGTGCAGTTTCTTTGTGCACAATGTACTTTGTAATATAATTGCGTTTAATTTATTTAGTATTGTATTAATAATTCATTAATACAGACTTATGAGGTCTGAGCAAATTGTGCAGTAGTTATGATTTGCTGCTGAGGCAGCCTCTTTGGAGAGTAAATGAACTTTCAGGGGATGTATTTTAATGGTTTGACAATGGATTCCCTGGGAAAATTCTAGCACCTAGCTATAAAAATATGATAGAGGCTCTCAGTTTCTTTCCCTGTTCCCAGAACTACAATTTTGGGAATCTGGCCGTTGCATCCTAAGGAGTTCAAATCACTAAACCAAGTTTAAGTGGTGTATTCTGTTTTGTAACTAACAGTTACTGGGTAATAAGAACTCTGTGTGAAGAAAATAAACTTAACCTTTTTGATTGTTGCCCTTCCTTCATGCTCTCTTTCAGCTAATGAATGCAAGGAAAATAAACACTGCACAAGTACCATGATTATTTGAAAATATATGTAGAGAGTGTAGTTTCATAGCTTAATTTCTAAGCAGCTACAGTATGTAATTGTGTAGTATCCATTGAGATATTTCTTTTTTCTGATTAGCTTTTAAACATCAAAACAAGGAGTTAGATACACACTCATTTAAATCCACAGATAGAAGTAATATTTAAAAATGTTGATGGTTGTCTTTGCTATGAATTTATACAGAAATATTATCCAGACTTACAAAGATAATGGTCATAATGTAATTAACTTGATATTATCATCTCTGGTGTCATAAAAAAGGGTTTTGGAGCGAAGGTCACCAAGCACACATTTTCAGGGCTTTGTGATGGAAACTATGTCAAATCTTATTTTGTCATAAATTTATTAAATGGCACATAAATACAGCAGAAATCTGAAGAAGGAATCTGGAGAAATGAGGAGGAAAATACCCGATACATTGATAATGAAGCCTTGCAAGACTGAACACCAGAATTTACAAAAACAAATCTGCCCCACAATGTAACATAAACACAAAAAATGTAGAAATAAGTGGCTGGTATAATTTATGTGACTGACAGAAAAGATTCACTGAACTGATGTCAGCAGATGAAAATTCTGAGAGAAGAATTTTTACTGTAAATACATGAAAGTAAGGAGTACTGATGGATTATTGAATAACAGTCTTTGTGTAGGAGAAAATCTGAAATAAACTTGTCTTTAGATTGTAAGAGGAGTTAACAGGCTGAGGAAGCTTTAAATTAGGCTTACTATGGAGAGAGTTGACTACATGAAACTAGAAACAAGGTCTTGATGTTTTGAGCAATGTTTCTCTGGTCTGGAAAAATGTCCAAAATATCCATGTCCAAGTAGTCATGTGAATAACAGAAATATCATCCTTGCTAGAATAAAAATATGTGTATATCACATTTCTGGCAATGTATCATGTTTTTGACAGTTCTTCCATGCCCTGCCAATATTAATAAACTCTTACAGTTTTTTGTTTGCTATGTGTTGACTCTATTCCAAGTTGGCTGCTTGATACATGGGGATTGGATTGCTTGTTTGTGAGGACTGAATTTCCTAGGTCTGCAGCTGATGAATGCATTTTCCAACATAAAGGCAAACTGATCTGCCTCTTAGTAGCTGCAGATTCTAAAAATGAGCTTCTATTAGAGAAATCTTCTTCTTTAAGATCAGCTGTAGCACACTCTATATTTTAAACATTTTTCATTCCTGCAATGTTAATATTTTTTATGTCGTCTGTGTATTAATGTAAGTTCATAAATTGAAATCAGATGCTATTGAATTGAAAATAACTAGTTTAGAATGCCTTTGGAATTGGTGCAGGTCACGTAAGGGAAGTTCATATGAGGAAAGTAGAATCCCTTAAACAGAACAGAAATTAATTCTGTCTTCCGTGAGCATTTATTTTGATTTTTAAAATTGTTTTCATACAAAAGCTACAGAGAATGAAATTACTTATAGACAAAAGAATGATGCAGTGAAATATTTTCTTTAAAAACCAGCTGTCCCACTTAGTGCTATTGCATTGGCACATCCTTTTGTTTAGAAGTATCAGGGTGAAATGTAGCATAGATCTTATCTTTTCAGTCTCAAAGCAATAAATAATTCAGAAACCTTTTAGTTCTTATTGATGTTTAGGAGGAGATGCTTTCTAGATTAAACCACTGTCTTAGGAATTTTCTGGATTTGTCTTATAGCCTCCTGCTTGCTTTGCAAACAATCACAGAATGGTGATTTTGATGTTATAAACCCGGCTTATTTTCTGTAGAAACTGAAGACTGCATCACTACTTAATGACATTATAGTAGTTAATAGAGTAAGTCTTAATTTATATAGTAGAATTCAATATCTGTGGAAAAAACCACCTAATTCTTTTATATATAGAAATGCACAAAAAAGAGCATAGCAAAGAAAATATCTGGAAATTTGCTTTTGACTCATCCAATTTGATCATTTACCTGAATGAAATTCACTGAACGTCTTTACCTGACTGTCATGATGGTAGTTTGTTATTTTTAATGAAATTTCATACATGTGAGACTAAACTTGACTATTATTTTTACAAATGCTAGAATAAATATAGAAACAAATACATATATTTTTCATATATATATATATGGAATCAATAAAAACTATATATTCATGCTTTTCTTCATAGCCCAGTGAACTCAAGCTTAAAACCTCAAACCATATAAATGATCCTAATACTTTCATTTGTATATGTATTAAAAATATGTTCTAAAAGATCATTTAGAAATTATTCTTGCTCACTCACCCATGCTCCATAAGAATATATTTATGTCAACATTAGTATCAGGTTGTTAACTGGATCATTTCTGCCCCAGGAGTTTCCTCCAAGTGCTGTGCTACTGCAGAGTGTGTGGTATGTAGCAGTTTTCCGTAATCTTCCGTTTGTAATTTGAATTTGCTCTCCTGCTTGATGGACAGAGTCTTCATTCAGGCTTACATGCACGTCATAGCCTTGAAAAATAAGAAGCCTATTTCTTAACAGTAAGCTGAGAAAAAGGCCTTTATGTGTTGGGTTTTGTTTTTTACTGGTGGTGGATTTTTTAATGGTCCTTCCTCAGAAGGACCTTTGTGAGATTTTTTGGGGCGGAAGGGTAATGGTTTCTTCAGGATTCACATTATGTATTGTTTTCTGATTTGATTGTTACTACCTCTTAATTCAGAATACAAACGCCATCGAAATTGCGGAAAAGAGACACATTTAAGTCATTAAACCAATCCATCCTGCTTTATCTTTTTTTTTTCATTCCATTTCTGTCTTGGGTAAACTGATTTCCATGAGGTAACAGTGTAAGCAGCATCACTTCCTTCCACAGTGTCACAACATTTATATATTTGCAGTACTTTAAAAAAGTCATGACCAGGAAACAGTCACTGATCTGTGACTGGAGAAGTGTTTAATAGGTGTGGGTTTTTTCCAAGCATGGGTGGTGATTATGCTGCTAGCATAAGACATTCACAGAAGAGATTTGTCATGTGTTGGAAAACAACTTTTTTCTGTTTTGTGTTAACACTGAGGATTGTGCTGCAGTCATTGGCTGTGGTGTCTCTAGAGAGAAATGCTGGAGTTCATCTCAGCCCTGAGGGTACCGCTTACGCCTTGCTGAATAAACCAGCGGAATATGAACATGCAAGCGGAAAGATTGGTTTTCATTCTGATAACAACTGCAATAACTCAGAAAAACTGCCATAAGGCCATAGTGGTATTTGGTAAAATGAACAGTCATGAACTTCTGGTTTTACGCATTTTAGGCCTCTAAAGAGTAAATTTAGCCTAAATGCATAGACAGACATAACAGTTAGTGACATTTTCAAGTATATATTTGATGAAAAGTAGTTTCTGTGGGCACCACATTCGTCACTTTCCAAGTCTATATGCCTAACGTTGACTAGAAAACCATTTTAAAAGTTTTGTAGAGTCTTTATCCAAGTAATGAGAACGTCCTCTAGAAGACTAGCTGAATGTTATGGTATGTATTTGCATTCTTCTCGAGTATCTCCCTGTTTTTGTTTGGTTTTGGTTGGTTGGTTTTTGTTGCTGACATGCTTGTTCCTGAAGATAACCATTGAAACACAAAGTTGCTTAAATATTTCTTAAACTGCCAGGTGTACTCCTACTTGTTCATAGGCATGGTGGACTGGTCAGTGGTGTGTAGATGTGCTGAAAAACTTGGGTTTTATTTAGCCTGTAAAGACTAACATTACTGTGACAGGGCAGCACCATGTGTACAGGTCCTCTTTTATTTGGTTATAAGATAGAAGTTGGTCTAATAGCTGTAGATCTTGATCTCTTGTCTCTTCAGAATCTTAAAAGACTTTGTGCAACCATCTAACCATTTTAGACAACTGAGTGTGCGTAGACTACTTATAGTGGCATTAACTGTTGTTTGCATCATTCACGAAATACAAATGTCATTACAAATGCTGTCCTCAGAAACTGTTACAATACATGTAGTACTGGTAATATACAATATAGGAATAACTTTTTTAAGGAAAACCTACCATTTAAGTTAATACTGCTACCACCTTGGTGTAGGAAAAGGCCCCTCCTGGTAAGAACTTTCCTTGACTTAAAAAAAAATTATATAGACTCGGCTACTTGCACTAAGGAAATTTTTGTGAATTTTCAGCTTACAAATGAAGAAATAGATAATACCTCCCCTTCCATTTTATTAAAAAAACTAAATCCAGAGTTGTAAGCTAAATAAATGACTTCAAGCTACCAAGTAATACTTGTGTTACTTTAGCTCTTAGGTAAAAATGAAGCTTATGGAAAGAGATCCTGGTGTTCTTGGAAGCCAGATCTCTCTCCCTTTTTGCTGGTGAAGGTTTCCTGGGTATTTAGAGCCACGGGTGTCATTCAGCCTCTGAAGGAAAGGTACCTTTTGAGACACAGCTGGTTCTCAGTCCAAGTACAACTGGGCAGATCTTCAGGGTCACTGGTGCTAAGGATTTGAGAAGGATTTGCCCAAAATGGCTGAACAACAATCAAATCTTGCATTTGAAAATGGTGAATTGCTTTAAGATAGAAGAGATAAGATTAGTAATTTTTAAATAAATAAGGAAAGACTTGGCATTCTCAGGCTTTCTTTTCCAGAGAAAAAAACCTGTGTTTTCTTGAAGTGCTTAGCGGCTGACACAAAAATGTCTGATTGCTAGTTATTTACTAGGACATTTTTCACCTCTTTACGTCAGTGCAAAGAGTCCCCCCTCTTTTTGGGTCTATTGTGGTTGTGCCAAAGACTTGGAACCTGTTGTGGCTCAGCTGAAAAAGCAGGGATTTGAAATCTGTCCATTACCTCGACTGACTAATTTTAAGGAAGAAATGATTTTCATGATGGGTTGTCTGTCCATGGCAATCTAGTTTCTGCTGTAAAATTATTAAAAATACAAAATTTCCTCAACTAACATTAAGTTGACCTAGAAGTTGACATAGAAGAGGCAGCTGTCTGGGATTCACTGTGTCATGGGTTATTTGACTTTGGAGCTGTTACACTTCATGAAAAAGTCTGGAAAAGTATTTTTCCTTCCCAGTGCATCCTCACTGCACACACTGGGATCAGGAGAACTGTCTCACTCTGTGTCTTTTGTGGTGGCAGCAGCCTATAGCATTTACCATCACCTAAGTCTGCTCTAAGTTTTTCACCTTGACAGTGATGCCTGTGGTCACTCCAAGCAGTGGTCATGGTGTTTCAGGGCTGGGGGGCTGCTGGACAGGCTCATGGGGAGAGCCCAGGGCTGCCCTGTGCACAGCTCAGCCAGGATGGCAGTCTCTCAGAGAAAGCACGTCTGGAAAAGAGCAAAATGCCACAGGTCAGTGTGAGGAAAGAAGTGTGAGAAACAGCTCTGACTCCAAGGTCAGGGGAACAGGAGTGGAAGGAGGGCTGCAGGTGCTGGGGCAGAAATTCCCTGGAGCCTTTGGGACAGGCCATGTTGAAGCAGGTATTCTCTGCAGTCCATAGAGGACAGTGCCAGAGCAGACACCCAACCTGCACCCTCTGGGGTCCTCTGCACTGGAGAAACTGAATATTCCTTGAGGAAAAGGCATGTGCAGAGCCCACACTGGAGCAACCTTATCCTGCAGTTTTACAGCCTGTGTGAGGGACACATGCTGGAGCAAGGCAAAAACAGGAGGAAGGAGTGGCAAAGAAGAACTGCAGTGGTCTGACCCCAGCCCCCATTGCCCCCTTCCCCATGCTTTCTGGGCAGGGAGGAGGTGTAGGAGTTGAGAGTGGAACAGTGATGTTAAGCCTAGAACAAAGAGGCAAAGGGAAAATTCTTTTAGGATTTATGTTTTTTTCCATCTAGTTCTAATTGGCAATAAATTATTTTTTCCCTATGTGGGTCTGTTTTGCCCATTACAGTACTTTGTAAATGATCTGCTTGTCTTTATTTTAATACCTGGACTTTTTCACTTCATTCTTCTCTGGGCAGTTCCTTTTGTGGAGTGAGAGTGGGAGAGCAGCCAGCCAAGTTCAACTCACCACAATGTTGTGTTGATAAAGGCTTCAATGCTTTATGACTGTCAGCAAGTGGGACTGGATTCCATCTCATTTCTGTTCAAAAAATTGATTTTTTCTGAAGATACTGCACCCTTAGGTGTTAACTGTACACTCACTGTAGAAAATGTAACCTAGAAAGAAACGATCAATTAGTGATTGTTATAATTTAATTAGTTTATTTATGTATCTTGAAAATATCCTTGGTCTCAAAAAAAGTACTGTAATTTTGAGTATGCTGTGCTTTCTATATAAAACCCTTCATCCACCATAACTTCCTTAATTACAGAGATAGCACTATCAAAGTTACAATTAAAAAGTCAGGTAAATATGAATCAGGAAACCTAAGGGAAAGACCTAAGATCAGGCCTGTTGCTTTCTGCCTGTGAATATGGCTTTAAATATAGAATGTGTTTGTGTAGTACCTAATAGTAAAATACAAACATTAGTTTAGCAATCACAGTATAAGCCACCAGATGGAGTAATGTTGCCATCAGAAATTGAGAATAATAAAAATAGCACGGTGTTTTTTTCTTCTTTTGAAATATAAATGCAAGGTTTTTTAAGGTAGTGTGCCAAAAATTTATAAATCTGTATGTTAGAGGTTGTAACCATTGACTGCAGTACTTAACTGTGCATTTTTTACTTTTTCACAATAAGATAACTTAATGTTAGGCTAAGGAAAGTGAGAATGTTTTTCCTTTTTTTGTTGTGAAGTATTAACCTGAGTTGACAAACTGTAAGCAAATTTGATCTCTTTTTTTCTTTAATTTTTTTTCTTTCACATCTTAACTTCTGTCTCTTTCCCATGTTGTTACCCGTAGCTAATTTTCTATTAAATATCTGACCATTGGTTGAAGTACTTCTTGCTGCAGGGCTTTATAAAGAGAAAAGAGTCAGATGCTGACTATGACAAAAGCTTTTATTTGGGGATTTTGTTGGTGGTGCAATTTTCTATTTCTTTTTTTTTTCCCTCCATGTCCTTCTAGGATCTTCTTGCACAGGACTCTAAAAGCATTTAAAATTTGCAGAATGAAAAGATGGCACAGGCAATGCTGGTACCACCAGGACCTGACAGCTTCTTCTATTTCACTGAAGAATCTCTTGCAGCTATTGAAAAACGTATTGCTGATGAAAAATTTCATTGTGACCAAGATGAGCCTGCAGGTGATGCTGATCATGAAGAAAATCGCCCAGTGCCAAATAATGACTTAGAGGCAGGAAAGACACTGCCATTTATTTATGGTGATATTCCTCCAGGAATGGTGTGTGAACCCCTGGAGGACCTGGACCCATATTACATCAACAAAAAAGTAAGTGTTTTGTATTAAGAGTGTATTTAGAACACTCCTGTTGAACTATAACCTGATAAATGCTCTGCTGAGGAGTTGGTAAGAAGCTCTGGTTAAAAGTATTATGCAGTCGGTGCTATCATGTTAATTATTTTAATTTCACTATAAAGACAACTGTAACTCTTGCTTAAGTTGCTTTTTTTTTTAAAGGGCACTTTTTTCTTAAAGTCTAATGTTATGGTATTTTAGGTAATGGATTTTGTATTAAATGTCCTGTAATCTCTGAAAACTTCCCATCTCTCTGGCTACTCTCTGGGTTTTTTAAGAAACATGGTCCCTGAGATGTAGTTCATTACAGAAGTCTTTTAAAAAAGTGCTCATTCAGTCATATGACAAAACAATCACTGTCAAACATTCCTTAAAATATAATAAAAATATTTGTTTTACGAAATTTTTACAAAAATTCCTTTGTGTTTCAGTATTGGATCTATGTTATAGGCCCAATATAGACCTGAAGACAAAATCTAAATTGATATATGCTGATTCGGTTTCTTTTATAATATAATGATAAAAAGGAAGAACAGAGCAAGGTGTTTACTTTGGCAAGTACAAATGAAGAAAAGATATTTTTATATAGGCATGTGAAGTGGAATGATGCCAAGAAAGAACAAAACTGAGTTTGCAATAAAAAGGCAGTACAAAATAAGCAGCAAGTGGTTATTTTATTGTGTAATCAATTAAATGTCAAATTAAAAGCATAGAAAGGATTCTTGAAATTAAGTACTGAATAATCAACAAACTAGTGTCTTGCAAATAAGAATTTAACCAAAGGGCTGTGTTATCTCTAATAAGCAACTTAATTAAAGCAGTGTTTTTTCTAGTATGGAATGTTGAGGATTAATAATCAGATGCGGATTTTTTAGTTATTTTAGTTTTTGTTCTCTTAACTTCACAAATACTATTGACACATGACCTATTTCTTTTATAGTAAAATGTCATTGGGAAACAGAAATATTCAGTGTTATAACCTGCTTATTTCTGGTATTAGGTTTTGGGAGAATAATCATTAAACGTAGATTGAATTAAGATTTAATAAGATGATATTTTCATTGTGTATCCAATTCAAAATTAAAAATGGTTACATTGATGGTGCTAGTGATAACTGCACAGACAATAAAGGCAGTAAAGGCAAGGATTTAAAAAGCCAAGGATGTCTCACCCCAGAAGAGAGATGTTCAGTTTTAACATGCTGAAATAGTTAAATAGTTCCTTGTGAGTGTGCAGAAATGGTTAGGTAGGTGCTTAGTTTTGCATTGTCAACTTTGCTCTAAAATGCTAGTAAAAGAGCTGCATTAAATTTAAATGTAAAATGTTACATTTTTAGTAATAGTTTAATGTAATTACTTAATCCTAGAAAATGAAATCTGAAATGCAGATTTTGTTTAAGAGCACAGAGGCAAAGAATGTGTGGTGCTGCATTTTCATTGCTCGTGTGAAAATTTAGAATCTGTTATTTTCTTGTGTAATTCTACTGAATATAAATTTGGCTACTTAGATATGTGTAAGGAGCTCTATTATGGCAAGGTGGCTAACATGTATCCCTAATTTCCTGTTTCCTAATTCCACTACCCCCATGCCCTTTTTGTCTGTTTTTTAGACATTTATAGTACTGGATAAAGCGAAGACAATCCACAGGTTCAGTGCCACACCTGCCTTGTACCTTTTATCTCCTTTCAATATTACTAGAAGACTAGCTATTAAGATTTTGGTTCATTCATATCCTTTTCAAGTGGTTTGTTAAAAATTGTTAATATTACTAATGTTAACACTAGGATTTTGATTCAGTGTTTAAACACGTTCCTGCCTTTAATTCTTTCCTCTCAAAATCAGTCTGAGGTAAGGTTAGTTATTTCACCTGCTGATTAAATTCAGAAGAAGAGAAGTTATTAGTGGAGTTCCCTAAGGTGCAGCATTGAGCCCAACCCAGTTTAAAATCTTTATGGATGATCTGGATGAAGGGAGCGAGTGCGTGTGTGTTGGAGGGTAGGAAGGCCCTGCGGAGGGACCTGGGCAGGCTGGATCAGTGGGCCAGACCAGCAGCATGAGGTTCAGCATGACCAAGTGCTGGGTCCTCCACTTGGGATACAACAGCCTCATGCAGGGCTGCAGGCAGGGGGCAGAGGGGCTGGAAGGTGGCCCAGTGGGAGAGGACCTGGGGGGTTTTGATTGACAGTAGCTGAACACAAGCCAGTGTTTGGCCAGGAAGGCCACGAACATCCTGGCCTTTATCAGGAATGGTGTGGCCAGCACCACCAGGGCAATGATCATCTCCCTGTACTCAGCCCTGGTGAGGGCACACCTCGAGTGTGTCCAGGTCTGGGCCCCTCAGTTCAGGAAGGACATTGAGGTGCTGGAACAGGTCCAGAGAAGGGTAGTGAAGCTGGTGAAGGGTGTGGAACACAAACCCTGTGAGGAGTGGCTGAGGGAGTTGGTTGTGTTTAGCCTGGAGGAGGCTCAGGGGGACCTTATCGTTCTCCACAACTCCCTGGAAGGAGGCTGTAGCCAGGTGGGGGGGGGTCAGTCTCTTCTCCCAGGCAACCAGCAGCAGGACAAGAGGAAATGGTCTCATGCTGCACCAGGGTAAGTTCAGGTTGGACATCAGGAGGAATTTCTTCACAAAAAAAGATTGTCAAGCATTGGAATGGACTGCCCAGGGAAGTGGTAGAGTCAACATTCCTGGAGGTGTTGAAGAAATGACTGGATGTGGCACTTAGTGCCATGGTCTAGTTGAGAAGTGAAGAGTCAAGGGAGTTGAGAAGTGAAGAGTCAAAGGTTGGACTTGGTGACCTCAGTGGTCTTTTCCAGCCTAGAAGGATTCTCTGATAGGTGTATAATCATCATTCTTGTGAAATATCTTTGCATTATTTATGACATTGCTAGTGATAATAAACTGATTTGTATCGTATGTGTTGTCAATATTCTATGTCCTGGTCAATTCCTCAAATTTTGTGTTACGCAGATTTGGCTTTTAAAAGGAGTATGTTCCTTAACTATGGTAAACATTGTTCAACAAGGTCATTATGCTCACTATTTTGGCAAACTGTGTATTTATGACATGGACGAATCTTCCAGAATGGGCAAAGAATGTAGAGTAAGTATACTTAAATTGGCTAATAATTTTTAAAGTGCTTTAAAAATGAAAAACATATTAAGAGCTAGACCATGCAATTTTACTTACTTGTGGAATACCAGTATTCTCCTTTTTGCTACTTGCAACCCAAAGCAGCACAGTCCTGCAAGCTCTGGGAAGGAAAGAAACTGTGACGTTGTTAACCTTTTCCTCTGAACAAATACTGATAAATACTTTTCCTCAGAATGTTCGTACAATCAATGTTTTCAGGCATTCTCCCTCTTGAACTGTTCTTTATCATTAAGAAAAGAAAATGAGAAAATGGTGATTTGACCCAATACTACTGCTTTCAGTATGGAAGATGCTTTCTATAGCCCCTCTGAAACACCTTCATTTTGTGCAGCAAAATCTAATTATGGGACACACCCACTCTTTAAATAAAATACCTCTGCTGAGGATTATTGTTTATCATTCTCCAGTCTACCTGGTCAGCCATCAAGTACCTTGTCTTGGTTTGAAAGACAGGTGTCTGCTAAGGAAGGCAGGAGCCTCCCTTGGAATGGAAAACTGTAACCTCTCTCCCTCTGAATTATTATACATTTGAAATCAAGGAGCTAACAGAAGAGGGAATGGGAATCCCTATATGGGAATAGGAATAACAGTTCTTTACTAATATCTAAAACAAAGCTAACAAATAACAACAACTATGGCATTAACCGACAAACAGAACCAGAAACCCAGTGACAGCCTGCTTGGCCTCAGGCACCTTCCCCTTTTGGTGCAGTTCCACGCACAGTCCGCAGGGGTTGCCGGTGGCTCCCGGTGGGCAAGGCAGGTGCGATGATTCCCCGGTGCCTGCAGGGGGCGCTCTGGGTGTGATGATTCCCCCACAGCTGCAGGGGGCGCTCTGGGTGTGATGATTCCCCCACAGCTGCAGGGGGCGCTCCGGCGCTAGCCCAAGTAACGCGTGTTAATGGCGTCTGGGCCCGGGGCAGGGAGGGATGGAGGAGAGCCTTTGTTTCACAAACCCTCAGGGGGCAGCTGATGCCGGTGCCCCAGCAGGACCCTCGGAAACAGCGAGCTGGGACAGCAGGTGGTCTCGGCGGGCAGGGGGAACACAGTTGCAGCGTAGCAAGAACTCAGAGCGGTGCCGAAGGAGTTGGGGAACGGGGAGAGATGGGCTGGTGGCAGCTCAGCTCCCTGGCAGGGCAGGGAGAAAACACTCACAGCAGAAAGAAAAGCAGCTTTGTGCTGGTTTCTCAGTGGCCATGGATTCCCTTCTGCAGCAACAGCTCCAACTGTTCGGCTCCAAATGTCCCAAGCAAGAGCGCGAGCCATTGCCCCCTGCCTCCGCTTTTGCCAGTCCCAAAACCTCGCGTTGTCCCTGCTCCCTGAGAGAAACTTCCTGTCCAGGAGAAAGCCCCTGGCTATGCACTTTTGTTCTCTTAAGTACCCAGCCAGTAGTTCCCCAGCAACCCATGGGAGAAAAAATTCTTGAAGAAAAAAAAAATAAAAAAAACCTAAATCCAAACCCCGACATTCCTTCAGTAAATACAAGGTTTCACTTACCCATGGACTTAACTTCTGATGTGATAGCCATGCTGAAATGTTATTTGAAGAAAAATTTTTTTCATGTTATTCAAGATTATTATTATTAATGCTGAAATTAAAAGATTTTACGTGCTAGAAACTTCAAAAATATTTTTCTGACAAAATAAAAAAGTACATTCCTGTTATCTCACAAAAGAATGGTGGGAAAACAGTAATAGTTTATGTGAGTTTATAACTGCTGTTCAGTGCATGTATTAATTACTGGGTTTGAGTTATTTTCTGTATGCTCATGATGTATCACTCAACAACACAACAATCTTTAACTTTTGCTTGAATGTTTTGTCATAGGTACACTTTCACTGGAATTTATACTTTTGAATTTCTAGTAAAAGTTTTTGCAAGAGGCTTCTGTATAAATGATTTTACTTGCCTTCGGGACCCCTGGAACTGGCTTGATTTTGTTGTCATTTCCTTTGCGTAAGTATATAATATTTTTTTAAGTAAACTAACAGAAATTTTTTTGAACCTGTCATAGTTTGTTTGTTAGTTCATTTGAAATTAATTGTAGCTGAATTGCGTTTCAGGTTTTTCCACTTGAATGTTTTACACTAATGTAGCACATAGCAGAATTAGTGGACTATTCCGCAGTACAGAAGATACCATTGAACAATCAATTTAAAATAGTATTTAAAAAATAAAGTCAGGCCTAGAGGTTTCATTTTAAATTTGCAGTTAATGGAAAGTCTTAAGGGTGAATTTCCTAGGGAAAAATTAATTGAAACAGGAAAATATGAATGCAAGTCTTTCATTCAAACTTACTCCTTCAAAGAACAAAACAGTCTGGATTTCAGGTCCAGGTAAGTAGTATAAGCTCTGCCTCAATTCTGAATAACTGTGATTTAATCCTACAGGTATATAACAGAATTTGTAAACCTAGGCAATCTTTCAGCTCTTCGAACTTTCAGAGTATTGAGAGCTTTGAAAACTATTTCTGTAATTCCAGGTAAGAAGTAACTGTGTAAAATAGTAGGCACTCTACATCACCTCTGTTTAATTTTGTGTGTGCTGTCATTGTGTTTGTGTGTGGAATCCCTCACTACAGATATGTGACAGAGTTTGTGGACCTGGGCAATGTCTCAGCGTTGAGAACATTCAGAGTTCTCCGAGTTTTGAAAACAATATCAGTCATTCCAGGTGAGAGCGAGGTTAAACACTGAGGCTGACTGAAACTGCACAGAAGCTAAACTCATGTTTTTAACAGAAGCATCCATTACGAATTTAATTTCGTTTTCTAATTCTCTAAAAAACTCAGCCTCAGAGTTTAATACTCAACTGCATGAAGAACTCATTTATATAGCCTGTATATTCCTCCATTTTGTTATGTCAAATTTTCTCTCCCACATTAAGGATCAAAATTAAGTCTTTTTATTTTTCCATAGCTAATGTGAATGTTACATATATGCATTTATGAAAGACATTTGGGATTGAAAATTTTAGTGTTTTATGAGAGTTGAATCCCTGACAGAGGAATAAGATAGTAATGAATAGCATGGGGATTGCATGATGTAGTTATTAGCTTATGATGCCTATCTTCACCAAACCCCACCTCCAACAGAGGATGACGTATTAGAATGCAGACATTAAAAGTACTACTGAATGAAATTATGGTCTCTTTTTGTTTGCTGTAATAGAACCAATATGTTGTATTGAAATAGAATACTGGCAAAGGTTTGGAGCAAGAGGCATCAAAAAGAAAATAAAATTAACTATTTTCTTTAGATGTAGTGTACCTGTATAGAGAGCATGAATTGAAAGCTCTTGATTTGAAGAGCAGGTGCTTTGGAACGTATGCCATTCATTCCCATTCATATTTTCAAATTTTTTTTCAGAATGACGAAACTTACTGGTAGCTTTTCCTTTGGAAAATGCTTTAAGATTATTTTTTTAAGCTGTGCATGGTATTTAATTGTGTTTTGGAGAAGTTTACATTGCATTTTAGCTTAGTTAAATATTTAATATTATAATAAAAATCTACCTTGGTTTGCAGGCTTGAAGACTATTGTTGGAGCCTTAATTCAGTCTGTGAAGAAGCTCTCAGATGTGATGATCCTGACTGTATTTTGCCTGAGTGTATTTGCACTGATAGGACTGCAGCTGTTCATGGGCAACTTGAAGAACAAATGCTTGCTCTGGCCATCAGAAAATTCAACAGCTTTTGAAAAATACGTAGCTCCATACTTTAATGGAACAGAATTTGACTGGGCAGCGTACATTAAAAACAGAAGTAAGAAATACTGTTGTAACTTGCTAAAATTTTTGTTTGTAAACCAAAACGCAAGAACAAGGTAACTGTTTTATATTGCAGAGTAAAGATAAAAAGCAATTAAATCAGGTGGCAAAGAATAGGAATTTGTATATATTACATCCCAAGCTCACGCTGACGTGATTGCTCTTTCTGTTAACTGCGCTTGAAAGTGTATGTAGAGGTTTAGGTTAGTTTTAGCATCACAGAATCATGCAGGCTGGACAGGATCTCCACAGTCCAGACCAACTACTCTCATTTGCAGGTCCAGTTAGAACAGACTGCTCAGTTCCTTGTTCCAGTCAAGTTTTTAGTATCTCTAAGGGTTGAGATGCCACAGCTTCTTCTGGGCAGCGTGTGCCAGCATTTCACCAGTCTCACAGAAACTTTCTTGAATATCTCTTCAGAATTTCCCATGCTCAAACTTTTATTAGTTGCCCCTAATCTTTCCAGAGTACACTCCTGAGATGAGTCAGGCTCCATCTTCATAGCAGTCTTTTGTGTTATACTTGCAGGTAGAGTGAAGATCTTCACACATCCATCCCTCCCCTCTTGCTCCTTCTCTCATCTTCTCAAGGCGGAACAAAACCAATTCTTTTAGGTTCTTCTTATATCTTTATTACATAAAAAAGACAGAAGCACTAGATAAATCTGAGACCCTAGTTAAGATGTGCTTTTATTATTAGGTAGAGGTAACAAACCAATTGCTTTCACTGATAAAAAACTCCCCAGGCAGGCAGAGATTCTAGTAGGAAAAGAGATGGTATTCAGCTTTAGGATTTGTTGCTTGGGACTGAAAAAGACATTTTTATCCAGATATTTTCCAGCAGGCTTAATGTCTGTAGACTGAAGTGATAACATCAGGCTGGTTCAGAAACATGCAGAGGCTTATGTTTTGTATTTCTGTCATTTTAAGTGGTAGCATCAGTAATGTTATAATACACAATGCACTGTGTCAGCCACTCAGTTCCCAGCCTGTATCACTGCAAGGGGCTCTTCCTTCCCACTTGCACAGCAGCATTTGCCTTTGCTGAATTTTAGGTGGTTCCTGTCAGCCTGTTCCTCCAGCTTGCCCCTGAATGGGGTCTACCTTCACTCTTATAAACTTCCCTGATTCATTATCATCTACCTGTATTTTCTTTTTTTTTTCTTTTATTTTAAGGGCAGCACAATTGTTAATCATTAATAACAATATCTATTTCTCCTTCTGAAGGCTACCACCTCATAATTAAAAGAACAATATAAACAAGATGTTTATAGTACAGCAGCTGTTAGAACATTGTCATTGGAACTTCTGTCTTTTTAAATGCTGCCTTCGTATTTTCTCAGGATGTGAAATAGTCACAGGATGTGCTAGTTAATGTTTCTCTGACTTCAAAACTGCCAGAAAGCCATTATAAATAGTTCCATTTTAAAGAAGACAGACTTTGTCTGATTACAATCTACTTACTGAATAAGAGGAGTTTTAAGTTTTATATTTTCTTTATCTTACCTATTGAACATCAGATTTTGGAAGGGTATTCAGTGTGCAGTGACTCAAGAAAAGAGAATGCAATTTATGTCCTAATCATCATTCTAGGTTGTTATTTTTGCAATGAGTTTTTATTTTGTTGCCCAGAGAGGTTGTGATGCCCCATCCCTGGAAGTGTTCAAGGCCAGGTTGCATGGGGCCCTGATCATGGGCATCCCTGCCCATGGCAGGGGCTTTAGAACCAAACCTTTGAGGTCGCTTCCAACCCAAGCCATTCTATGACTGTGCCAATATTTGAGCCCGCTGTTGGGAAAACATGAATGGGAGATTATGAACATTCAAAACATGATGACTTGAGCATAGGTTCATCCTCACCCAAATACCAAACTCCTTTCATTTGTAAACATGTTACTTCTTTTTTTTTGCTTTAGGTCATTTCTATCGCCTAGAAGGAGCAAAGGATTTTCTGCTTTGTGGCAATAGCTCAGATGCAGGGTAAGGTACACTAAAAATGACATTCTATCTGTCTAAACAACATGTAAAAAATATCAATCTAAACTTTAAAAAGCTAATTTAGTAACCTAACATCGCAGTCAATAATAATATGGTCATGGTTCCTGGTAGCTGGACACTTGAATGAGTAAAAATGTTAAATGACAAAATACCTTGCTGAAAATTTGTTTTAAAACTCATATGTAACTAGAAAATTCCACTTAGCAGGTAGACCTTGTGTTATCAGTGTCTTAAGAACATTCTTTTTCCAGGGCTCCCTGCCATTTCTCAACCCTAAAATAGTGGAGCACTGAGACTTATGATCAGATTTAGGGAAGACATCTTCAGGCTTCTGTCTGGCAGCTGCATGCATGGCAGTGTCTTGCTGTCTTTCTGTGACAATTTCTTGTAACAAAATCACATAATTCTGTATGCTCACGAATTATCAGTCCATCCCTTGATTTTGGTTTATTATGGCTTTAAAACACACATATTGAAACTATTTTTGTGAACATTTAACTTATATATGTAACTATGAGATAATTTTGTGTACGTGTATAAATGCACATCAAATAGACACATACATACATGAAAATAAATCTTCCTAGTGTTTTTCTATAGAGGTTTTGGGGACAAGAACCTCTTCTGTCCTCATTGAAACAGTGTGCTTATGCTTGATATCAAGATTGCATCACCTACTTTCAAAGCCAATATGAGCAATTTCAGGAGATAAAATTATCCCTATGCTGGTTATTTGCTCTTGATAAATTGGTAGAATTTCTTAATTAGACTCACAGATGTGAAGAAGTCAAGGAATCTGGTATGCCAACCTCACTGAAAGACAAAGTTCAGCATAAAATACATGTGCTGACTGTCTTTTTCCTTCATGGAAGTATCCACCTATTGAAATCTCTGTGTTAAGTAAATATATTCTTTTCATTGAAGAGGTATCTGAGAAGTAATATCGAACTGTTGATAATATACTTTATTTTGTTTATAATTGTGAAAGGGGAGAGAAGGAAATATTGCCATTACTTGTTTGTGCTCTCTGGATTTTTCTTTAAAGACCACACTTTTAATTTCCTCACTAATTTTTTAATTGTTTTAAGCCATAAATAGCAGCACCCTCCACAGATGAAACTTCATAAGAAGCTCAAGAAACAATAATTTTTTTAAAAAGAGTGTTACGTGAAATTTTTATATGGATTGTTTTGCCTCTTTTTATTTTTTCCCCTCCTAGTAAATGCCCAGAAGAGTTTATCTGTGTGAAAGCTGGTAAAAACCCTGACTATGGCTATACTAGCTTTGACACATTCAGTTGGGCTTTCTTGTCACTGTTTCGATTGATGACACAGGACTACTGGGAAAATCTTTATCAGTTGGTGAGTATATTATAAAAATTGCTGTTAGTATATTACTGCCCCCAAATTAATCATGGAAAGGCCATTCTTATTTATATTACATGCCATTGCTAAAGTTAGCAATTAAAATTTATCAAAGGAAGCAAATTCAGATGCAAAACTAAGCAGACATGGACACTTAGTACAGAATCTCACATGATTTCTGAAGAGACACGAGGGGTTTTTTGATCCTTAATTTAATTTTTGCAGTGTGCGTTTCATTTTGTGCCTCATGATATTTTCAAAAATGTCAATATTGAGTTTAAATTGTAAAAATACTTCATGACAGCAAAACCTGAACCTTAATTTCAGTACTCTTAATCCTACTTTTATAACTAAGAATGCATGACTTGATATAAATTAACTTTCTTACAGTAGCTTTTCATTATATGGTGTGTCTGAATGTGTTAGCTATAATAAATTCTATCTTCTAATTCTCTAAGGAATTGTACCATTTTTAATTCTTTTAGTTATTTCAAAGGGAAAGCATGCTAATACATGGTAAGCATTCTAAGCCTCCTGCCTTTCATATATGACATTAATAACTCTGATCCTACATACTTTTCAAGATTATTAGGCATTGAAAGAGGTTTTTCTCAGAGCAGCATGATCCTTAGACATGTTTTTCACATGCAAGAGTGCTCTCTTTATTGTGATTCCTTTGTAATTCAGAAAAATTGCATGATTTTACTATAGAAGGAAAATTTGGTAGTAGTTTTGCACTTTTCAGAGTCATTAATGCTTATGAACTGCAGAACTGATGCATTTTTTCGCCAGCTGGTTGATTTCTCTTCTCCTATAGACACTACGAGCTGCTGGCAAATCATACATGGTATTTTTTGTTGTGGTGATTTTTCTGGGTTCCTTCTATTTGATTAACTTGATTTTGGCTGTGGTTGCCATGGCCTATGAAGAACAAAACCAAGCAACTATTGTTGAAGCAGAGCAGAGGGAGGCAGACTTTAAGCTGAAGCTTGAACAACTGCAGAGGCAGCAAGAAGAAGCTCAGGTATTTTCTAACAAGAGTCTGGGCTTTAGTGTGTTCCTTTGCATGCTATTTGTTAAAACAAAACTAATAATGGAATTCACATATTAAAAAAGTTCAATTGTTTCACATACCTCAAAAATGCTTCAGACTGCTTTTTCTGTCTCTTTATTGCTTTTTAAATATATAATATCTAAAGTGTTAATGAATTTCCGTACTGGGAACAAAGAGTAGTTTCCAAATCAGAATAATACTTTTAAATTAATCTGTCTTACATTGGAGTAGTATCTAGTAAACTCTCATGATGATTTTCCAAATTCTCAGCTTAGAAATAATTTCAATACTTTTCAAGCCTTGATTAAAGTGTAAAATATTTTTATCTATACATTTCTGATTAATTTTTTACTACTTGTGCTGCTACCAGTGAATCAAAGACTGGAAGCAGCTTAAGGAAGGTACTTACAATAAAAGCTGGGATTAGTTTACTAAATTAATACGGACTGAAGTATGACTCTGTTTACCTCTTTTGTTTGCTGTTTAATAAATAAATTTATTAATTTTCAAATATTTTCTGATGAATTTTATGGCTGTGGACAATGTGGGCTGACTCCATGACATGGATGCAAAGTAGAACTCCATTCAAATTCCATTCATACTACAGAATTTCATTTGTGGTTTTGCACAAATCCTACTACACTGTTTACTAGAATAATTTGATACGAATCTTAGGAATGAATCTTAGGAACAAGAGCTATACCCTTCTTTTAAAATGGTGTGACTTATAAAGCCTATTATCTTATTAAATAATTGCTGTGGCAGGCAATAGCAGAAGCTGCAGCAGAGATGACTGAGTACAGCTGTGAAAGTGGGATTGCTGCACCCTCAGATAGTTCTTCAGATGCATCCAAACTTAGCTCCAAAAGTGCCAAAGAAAGGAGAAACAGAAGGAAGAAAAGAAGGCAGAGAGAGCTCTCTGGAGAAGAGGATGACATGAAGGATGAAAAGCTTCCAAAATCTGAATCTGACAGCAGTATCAAAAGGAGAGGTTTCCGTTTTTCTTTAGATGGGAACAGACTAACTTATGGGAAGCCATTTACATCACCCCACCAGGTACCGTGAGTAATGCAGTTGTCGTTTCTGGAATTTGTGAGATTACTGTCATATCCAACAAACTTCACTGCAACTTTCCAAAGTAAGGCAATCAAGGAAAAATAATGTAGCATTCTCTTAAATACCAGCCTGCTGTTGGTGTTATCTTCTAGAGTGTACCTAAAACAGTGTTTTGTTCTCTCTCATTTTATTCCTCAGGACCTTAACATGCACAGCAGCATTGCATTTTCCTAGTTAATCTGAAATAGAAATGCCTGCTTAATTCATAAAAGGAAAATTTAAGTATAATGTATGAATGTAGAAGACTAAAGGTATTGGTATCTTTTAACATAATGCATGATCTGTATGGATCAGTGGAGTTTATAGTAATCTTGTTTTTTCTCTTTAAAGCAGAGATTGAAACTACCATGGCCTTACACATGTTGCGGTTTTTTCTCTCCAGATATTGTTTTAGGTATACTGTAAATTTACCCATTCAGATGACTTTCGTCTGTAATGCATTTTGAGATCAACCTGAGACAGTGTATTAAAGATAACTCTGACAAATTCCTGGGGAATAGAAATTATTATTGTTTTTCTAATACATAGACATGCATTTTGTATACTTTTAATCTTCAGACTGTCATTTTTTATGTTTCCTTTGCAGTCTTTGCTGAGTGTTCATGGCTCCCTGTTTTCTCCCAGGCCTAGTAGCAGAACAAGTACTTTCAGTTTTAGAGACTATAGAAGAGAGAGAGGATCTGAAAATGACTTTGCTGATGATGAGCACAGCACGTTTGAGGACAATTCGAGCAGGAGAGGCTCTCTCTTTGTGCCGCGCAGACACGGCGAGCGGCGCAGCAGTAACATTAGCCAGGCCAGTAGGTCATCCAGGAGGCTCACACTCCTCCCAGTCAATGGGAAGATGCAGAGCACTGTGGATTGCAATGGAGTGGTTTCCTTAGTGGATGGACCACCACCTCTACTGTCTCCTACTGGACAGCTTCTGCCAGAGGTGATAATAGATAAAGCGACAACTGATGGCAATGTAAGAAAGTATTAAATTACTCCAGGTTTCATGGCCTTTCTTTATTACATAGACTATGTTTCAATGAAATTAATTGCTTTGAAAATGGATAGGAAGTTGTAAATGCTTTTGCAGCTTTTACTGTAATGAAATGGGTTTGAAATGATTCAGTCAAAAGTGAGAGACTGGAGAATGAAAGAGCAAAATTGTAAGTTTTTATATATCTGCTAAGCAAGGATGTGCATACACCTGCTTAGTGAATCAGATTAGTAATGTTCCATTGCTAAATCTGTTTTAGAACCCAAAATAGGATGTTCAACTCTTAAATTTCTTGTACATTATTAGAGTGTTTCAGGTTTTTTTTTTTCCTTATGGTTTTAACCTTTTAAGTGTATTTTCTAATTCTTTCTCAGTAATCTGCTAGTTCTGCTTTTCTCCTTTGTTCATACATTTGGTATTGTGCAAATTTATATACACATAAATATATTTTTTATGTATATATGTATATATGTGTATATATAACATAGTCTTTAATACTATGTTGACATTTAAAAAGTTCTGAAAACATTTTTTTCTCCTGGCTTTCAGAGACTATCTGAGTTGCTCACTGCCTAGGATCAGGGTATAATTAAAAAAACCCAAAAACCCAAACCAACAAAATGTGAATTCTGCTCAGTTTTCCCTTTTCCCTCAGTCTGCTTTAGGAATGGAGCAGAGACATCTGCATGGTTTTCCCGGAAAACATTATTTTACTGAAACAGAAATTTCTATGTGGGTCACAGCACCTGAAAGTACATCAGCCAGCTTCCTTGCGGTTATCATCTTCCTGCAGTTTATTATGCTTTTGTTTTCATGCATTTATTTAATGTACTGAAAAAAAATCTACCCATCCTTATACATTCCAAACTTCTTCGTAACTGAGGTGTGCTCAATACTATAGTTATAACACAGCTTTCATTTTTTAAAATAAAATAATGTAAAACAAGTATTCATTTTTGGGATCTATTAAGCCAGTTCTGTGCTGTTTCATTTTTGAAATTCATACAATAAGAGTTGATAGTGATTCAGTTTAGAAAATATAATTTAAAAAGGTTTTGAATGGGTATAGAGATCAAAACAAATATTTAAAATTTACTTTTATGGAATGGTTGTTGCTGTAGAATCTTTCTGGCATTAATCACTTGTTAGAAGTATCTTGTGAATGAACTAGTTTCGAATGGAGGTATTGGTAGAGAAAGCACGGAACTTGGAATTGTTTTTACACAAGTTCTGCAGGTCTTGCTTTGTTTTCTTTACTGTGGCCCCTCCAAAATTTCTTAGGTGTCTGGAGTTAATGTTATTTGAGTATAATGCACTGGAAATATGGGAACTAAGTATCCAAATGTTTTCCTTAATGTTTTATAAGTATTAATAGTAATTGGAAGTATATCACAATATTTCTAAAGTTGAATTTAATTTACACTTTTTTTTTATATAGAGCACTGCCACAGAAATAGAAATAAAAAACAGACGTTCAAGTTCATATCAAATACCAATGGAGTTGCTGGAGGATCCTGATTTAAGGGAAAGGGCCATGAGTTTAGCTGATGTGATCACTAATAGAATGGAAGGTGAGTTGTAACTGTAGATGCTTGAACTTTCTTGATACAGTCTTAGACTTGCTTGAAGGTATTAATCATAATGCAAATACAGAAGAGAATAAATATGTAGGCGTTGCAAATATAGAAATGGAATAACAGAAAAAAATGCAGATACATAGTGAAAAAGGAAGGAATCTGATAAGCAGGCTAAAGTAAAAAACTCGTTCTAATTAAAATAGGTAATGTGTATGTGTTTTATGCTAGTTATTCATGCAGTTGTTGGAAGAAATTCCCTGTGATACATTTTTCAGTAACTATGCTGTAAAAACATTGGAGAAAATTAAAGACCAGGCTTTAGTTAATAAGGAGAAGAAAATTTGTACCAGGATTAGTTGAAACAGTGGAATGATTGCTAGTGAAAATCATGAAAAAAGCTTGAATATTTTCAAAACCCTATTCAGGCTAAAATTAATGTTATTTTTTTCCGAAAATAAGTACTTAGACATTTAAGAGGACTTGAAGTTGAAAGTTTTACTGAAAAAAAGATCCCTAATCATAAGCATAGTTTTTATGGCTTTTTTGGTTTTCTTTAAACAAGATAATATGATATTAAAAATAGACAAGTTTTTAAATTATTTGCTCAGAACACTTGAGGTTTTTCTTTTAGTCTTCTAAAACCTTTTGAGTCAGAAGCAATAAATTAAGTTCCTGGAAATCTGAGGATGTTCCTCCAAATATCCTTATTGTTTCCAGGTATAAAGATTAAAACTTGAAAAAGCAGATAAAAGATTATCTTCACTTTCTCCCAAACTTGTTCACTATAAATTTCTCTTTTTCACCAGAACTTGAAGGATCCAGACAAAAATGTCCACCTTGCTGGGATAAGTTTGCCCACACTTTCTTAATTTGGGAGTGTTGTGAGCCCTGGTTAAGAGTAAAGAGTGTAGTTGAATTTATTGTAATGGATCCATTTGTTGATCTGGCTGTCACTGTCTGCATCGTTTTAAACACACTATTTATGGCCATGGAACATTATCCAATGACTGAACAATTTGACACTGTACTTAAAGTAGGAAATCTGGTAAGTCCTTCAATCTATAAAATTTGATACAGTTGGAACCTGGTTTCTCTTTGGAATAGAATTGTTTTCATTATTTTTATTGTCCCATAAAATAAATTTAAAAGGTTTAATTATACTGAAAATAGTCTAAAAGTACCATTTGGGATATCTTGTATATAAGAGTATTTGAGAGATGTTGTATCTTAAAGTTTGATTTCTGTATTATAACTTCTTTAAATAGAGTTTCCAACCACCAGGGTTCGAATGACACAAAACTGAAAGAAATCTGACATGCTTTTGTTTAGCATTACAGAAAAAATTAGGAGCCAAATAGATCCATTTTGCTGTAGGTACCACTGATAACACAAAAATAATTGAATGCTATTTTGCATTATTATTTTTCACTGCTGTTTCTGTGTGTTGGTTTTGTATTTGTGTGAAGACCATTTATTTGATTGGTCCATAACAATTTGGAAGGCAAAGAATGTATGATATTATTCTAAGAGTATCTGTTGATACAGTTGGGTTTTGTTCTTTGGTGAACACAGTCTGTGGGTCAGGTTTGGTGAAGTAGCTTTGCTTGGTTTGTAACAGCAATAATACAGTTATGTTATACTTCTGAACCTATGCTTATTCTAAGTGGTTATTTTGTTGATTATGATGCAGAAAAATAATAAAACAATTTGGTTATTAGAATATGTGAAATTCTAATACATGTTGGTAGTATACTCAGACTTAAGTACAGTTAATATATCGACATTTAAATTGTATGCCAATAGTTTTAGCCAATATAGATATAGTTCAGTGTTTTCACCTTAACCTGGAATTAGAGATCATTAAAACATCTCGTGTTGCTGTTTGCAATATATACAGGATTTATTTGAGGCAAAGATAGGGAAGACAAATAGGTGAGGATCAACAGCTGTTTCAAAGGGCTGTTTCTTGTGATCACGTCTGTATGTTTTGCTCAGGAAACTCCCATTTCTACCTTTCCTGTGTAATGGAGTAGTTTAGTATGTGTGAGTATAAGTGTTCCTTCGTGCCAAGGATCTGTGTGTGCTCTCAGCCAATATGCCACTATGACACTACTGTAGTTTCAGTAATTGCTTTCTTCCTTTTTAGTTTCTGTAGCTCTACCTTTTAAAGACTGTAAAATGCTCCTGATTTTTTTAACTTTTTTTCATCTTTCTAGTAAAAGATAGTAATTTGTGCAGTTTTTTAGGTACTGGTTTCATACATCTGCAGTAAATACAATGACTTTATTTCAGCGGTGTTTGCTTTCTGCTTCAGAAGATATCAGAGGCATTCAGAGTCAGAAAGGAGTTTTACTTCAAACACAAGCCTTGGCACAAATGACCTTCTTATGGCAGTTAGAGAGAGAAGATAAGCTTATCTGTGAGTTCTTATATAGACTTCATTAACAGTACATCACTCCAATTTATGACCAATTCATGTTTTTCCACACACCTTTATTAGAGAAGCTTCCATTCTGTCAAGAGTGAGTGTATTATCTTGCTGAGGAAAGTGCCTGCAATTAGCTGGATGGCAGAGATAAGGAGCAAACTGAAGGCCTTAGGAACAGCTTATTCTTCAGTAGACACTAAAGATATCTCAACTTTAACTGAAGTCACATATTTATGCTACAGCTCATTTTGATGTGTTCACTTACCTTCTCTGTGGGTTCATCTTATGATAATTTTCCTTAGTGACATCCTGCTGTAAGAGGGATGTTATTCTTACTTAAGTTGTTCCTTATGTGCTGGTTCAACTTCTTCGTATTCATCTATGAAGTAACAATAAAAATTCTTTCTTCAGGTTTTTACTGGAATTTTTGCAGCAGAAATGGTTCTCAAGATAATTGCCATGCATCCTTTTTATTACTTCCAAGTTGGCTGGAATATTTTTGATAGTTTTATAGTTACTCTTAGTTTGGTGGAGCTTTTTTTGTCAAATGTGGATGGATTATCCGTTCTCCGATCATTCAGATTGGTAAATAATATATCTGCATGAATTAATGAATTATGTTTGTATTTCAACTCTATTCATATAAATATGACACCTGTTAACATTTGGTATATTTTTTGGTAAGTGACATGGGATATCTCTGCAAGCATGTTTTACAAATTATTTATCATTGAATACTGTGTGCCATTTTATTGTTCAGAAGCAAATATTCTCTCAAGAGAAAGAGCTCTAATTTTATTTTAATTGTTTGAACATGCATGGGTAAAACTCAGTGTAATGTACAATTTGTTTAGTGTACACTGAGAAATAGAAAATATTTGTAGTCTTGTTGACTTCCTTATCTGGAAATAGCAAGAAGGCTAGAGGTATTCTTTTAAAATGTAGGAATTCTAAAATCCATGTGTTTAATAAATTTTAAGAAGATTGTATTTTCTTTTCCCCTTAGCAAAAAAAAAAAAAAAACCAAAAACCTAAAAATCAACCTTTATTTTACTAGAAAAATATTTTTATTTGAATTTGTTTCTACATGTAATGTCCAAGGTGCATGATGTGTTCAGAGTCCACTGTCTGAATAATTACAACCAGTGTGCTGTTTCTTTCATGTGGAAAATAATACATACGCTAAAAAAAGAACAAAGTCTAATTTATTACGGTCTAAAAGTGTGGATTTCATTAAATGCTATGGAAGTTATTGTTGGAATCATGTTGAAGCTTCTTTTTGCTGTTGCTGAGAGTCTCTAGTTCGTAAAATGCTGTTATCTCTATAGCATTTTTGTAACTACTGCAAGTAATGCCTGTATATTTTTGTTTTCCAGTTGCGAGTTTTCAAGCTGGCAAAATCTTGGCCAACTCTAAATATGCTGATTAAGATTATTGGCAACTCAGTGGGGGCTCTGGGGAATCTGACCCTAGTGCTGGCCATCATTGTGTTCATTTTTGCTGTGGTTGGGATGCAGCTGTTTGGGAAAAAATATAAGGAATGTGTCTGCAAGATCTCCAGTGACTGTGTGCTCCCTCGCTGGCACATGCATGACTTTTTCCACTCCTTCCTGATCGTGTTCCGAGTGCTGTGTGGAGAATGGATAGAAACAATGTGGGACTGCATGGAGGTTGCTGGCCAAGCTGTGTGCCTTACAGTCTTCATGATGGTCATGGTGATTGGAAACCTAGTGGTATGTAGCCAAAATAATTTTAGAATTAATTTAGAATATGAACAGTAAGAGAACCAGTAATTAATTATAAAAGTATTATTAAGTGTGATTTTTAAAATATTATTTTTATTATTTTGCATTTGTTACAAGATGGGTTCTGAAATAGAGTTTTCTTTTGTTAGATTAGGAATAACGTAAGTGTCTTTAAACCAAGCCAGCACTGCTTCTGGTTGCACAACCACTTGCTTTAGGATTTTCTATATATCTATTGTTTTATAATGAAGAGAACTGTGAAGTTGTTTGACTAAACAAAACATACTCCATAAGTAGTTTTCTAAACCGGAAGATAGAACTTTGTGGAATGAAGTATCCACCTGTGTGAATATTTCCACAGTATTTACTAAATTCTGATTTTTTTTCCATAGCTCTAGGAAGATTTCTTACATGAGCAGACACCCCTGCTGTATATTCAGGGCTGTTTTATCCATTTGTCTTTCTGTGTACCCAACACATTTTTTAATCTTCCAAGCTGATAGAAGAGCTGATTTGAAGATTTTAAGAGCTGGTAGTCTGCTGCTTTGGCATTTGAGTTCCTGGTAAACTCTGGGTTTTATAACTGGTACATGTTCTATGTTTTCTCTTGCTATGGGAAAAGGATGACTTGGGACTTAAAAGACGGTGCATTCCTCATTTTTAAGTCTCATACAACAAAATATTTGTGTGAGTTTGGACCAGCACGTATAAAATGTGTTTTCTGCACAGGTCACTTGTATCTTCTTTTGCAGAGTGCTGCAATTTACCAGAAAAGTAAAAATGTAAACATGTTGAATATGTTCAGACAGTACCAAAGAATCATTAATTTCTGACCTTCTAAAACATAAGCAATGCAAAGTCACAAAATGCCCTCTGTTGAGGTATAGGGAAGGTATTGTGCTTAAATTGCATTTGCATTTTATTTACTGTGTACTTTCAGAATTCTGTACTGTAAATGGAAACACAAAGCCTGTGTTCATAATGGGTAAGAAGCATGTGAATGAAAAATGAAAAAAATTCATCTCTCTTGTCTTTGTTGTTTGTTTTTTTTTAAATTAGGTATTAAATCTTTTTCTGGCCTTGCTGCTGAGTTCATTTAGTTCAGACAACCTTACTGCTACAGAGGAAGATAATGAAATGAACAACTTGCAGATTGCTGTTGCAAGAATTCAGAAGGGAATAGGTTATGTGAAGAAAAAAGCAGGTGAATGTGTCCGAAAATCTTGTTTCGGTAAACAACCTGCTGTAAATGAAAGAACAACAGATCAGTTGAATGATGAGAGAAACCATTGCATTTCCAACTGTACCATCACTGAACTAAGGATAGATACAAATTACGGCAAAAATGAAAATGGAATGGCCACTGTTATAGGTGGCAATGATTATACATCATTCATAAACAACCCGAGCCTTACTGTTACAGTTCCAATTGCTGTTGGAGAGTCTGATTTTGAACGTCTGAATACAGAAGAATTTAGCAGTGACTCAGATTTGGAGGAAAGCAAGGAGGTAAAATTTAAATATTTTGTATTTTGGATGAATAAATTATGCCAACTGTTTCATAGTGTAATTCTTCCTTCTTAGAAATGCAAAGCAATTGTAACTCAAGATTCTTAGACTGTACTGAGAGTGAATAATCTGACGTGGGAAAGTGGAGTTCGAGAGAGTATGAAATCCTGGAAGAGCTGTATAAATTTATGTGAACCCACTTGTAAAGATGCTTGAAAAGCAAACTACCAAATCATTAGTTAAACAGTATTAGTATATATGTACAGAATAATAAGTGTCAAAAGACTGGAGTTTTTAATAATAGTAATGTTTATGTGAACTATGAGTGTAAGTAACCTGCTATTTAAAAATATTAGAGAAAATATTAATAAAGAATATTAATACTCTTTGAGGAAAATCAGCATTACTTTTACTGGATAAACTTAACAGAGGTGCTGACTCAGGCTAAAGAGAGCAAGTAACAACAGTTTTCATGTTCTGAAGTCAAAATGATGGGGGAAAGCTAAGGGAGCAATGTTTGTATTGTAAGATGAATGCATCAACTAAAAATTGAAGAAAAAGATAGAATTAATGAATGAAAAAATATTAATTTCTTGCATGTTTTTGGGAGTTTTGAACCAGCCATTTCTAAGACAACTGCCTGATTTTAAACTGAGTCAGCTCTAGGATTGTAATCATTTGTCAGCAGCTGCAGACTGAGGGGAAAAGCAAAATCATGGATTTCAGCAGGATTTTGAAAGACGCTAAAAATTCAGATTGCAATCTGTGGCTCGAGCAGACTGTCTGGTATCACCACCTCTGGCACCTGAAGACATGAGGACGTAAATAGAATATCGTCGCTTGTGCAGACAGCTGTACTGCAGTCTGGATTGCTTTGTCTGGATTGTTTTGGCTTTTGGGGCTTTTTTTTTTTCTGTGTGGTTGGTTTTTGGGCATTCAGTTGATGGGTCTGAGAGATTTTTGATTGGTTGTGGATTTTATAGGTTTTCAGTTGTTTCGTTTTGAACTGGCAGTTAATTTGCCAGTATTACTTCCAAATTTTAGAAAATAAGTTTGTTCCAGCAAAGTGTAGTGAAATTAAATTTAGAAAGGTGTAATAAAGTGCTCTTTAAGTATTTCTTTTATTGCAGAGTACAGTGTTCAGTAGTATTACAGTTATTTTTGTTACTTCAGTGGCGTGTTTCCTGACACTTGATTTGTTCCATCTGCTTCTTGGAGATTCTGTTACATTGACCACTCAGTTGGGAAGATCTTAGATTACTAAGAGGCTTCTTTAAAGCAATGCAAACAGTATTCTTAACCCGTTTAAAATATTAACTGCACTATGTAATGAATATGCACTTTGTTTGCTGAATAGCTACTACTACTAACTTTGACATATTATTAATCTGACCAAAGGACATAGTATTTCTGAGTGTTTTAGTAAAACTTGGTTTTGTGGAAGGAATATTTAATGAACCCAGGTAATTTTACTTTAGATCTGCCACTTGCCTGGAAATTATCCTTCTGTTGAAGACACCTATTCTTCAGTATTTTATATTTTAGAATTGAGTGACAAAATCTGTGCCTTCTTACCTCTGATATTCAACATGTTACATAAGCACTTGCTTTTTATGAGATGTTACCTAGTATCAATTTTGACATGCTTGGAGTTGGAAAACTGGCTGAGAATTGGCAACCACAAGAGATGCATCAACAAACATAACCCCCCTATTTCATGTACGCTTGTTGATAGTAGGGAAATTGTCTGTCATCTTGTAGATTAGTTCAGTTTTTTCTTTCAGACTCCCTTTAAGTGGGAGCAGCTTATATTGGAGTTGTTACATAACTACGTTATTTGATGAATCCTTGAGAAGTCATTGCTAAGAAGTGAGGTCAGATTTATACCAGAAGACAAATTGAGGAAATGATAGATTTATTGCTAAGTGTGGAGTTTTGTTTTTTATTGCTATATGTCTGCTGCAATCCATAATGTACCTTAAACTGTTTGAAACTTTTTTTTAAATCATCCAGTTAAATATTCAACTATGCTGGGAAGAATTGCTTACCTAGAAGTTTCTGTGTTTGACATGATTTACTTTTGGTTTTACCTGCAGCTTCTTTCTGAAAGAAAAAACCCTAGATGTATCCTATTTAGCATCTAGTGAAGACCAGGAATAACCTTGAAAATGAAATGCAAGGAGAAATATATTTCTGTTATTTTAAATGTCTAGTTAATACCTTTTAAAGGATACTTAAAGCAGTAATATACATAGTGTGGGTGTATCTGTATGTCTTTTTGTTTGGGCCAATTTTTTTTTTTTTTTTTTTTTTTTTTAAAGAGGATTTGAGGGTGGAGGGATTTTTGGTGGTGGTTTGGGTTTTTTTGTTTGTGGGGTGTTATTTATGTTCAGGCCCAAGTCCAGTATGCATCTATGAACCTCAGATGTTCTGCTAATCTTACCTCTTCCATTTTATATTCGGATATGTTTAAAGCTCTAATCCACACCTAAAAATATTATGTTTTGTAAATGTGTGACATATCTAGAAAACACATATTTTAAGTAGGTAGGAATCCACACCTCTGTTTCCAGTACTCAAACCTAAAGGGTACCATGTTTTAACTTCATTGCGTACCATTCTTCTCACAGGAGTAAAATCAAGCTGGATCAGTCAAGAATGCAGATCTGGTGCTTTTTAACCAGGCAGAGCAACGTGTCAGCATGTTTGCACAGGTTACCTAAACAAATCATACATATATGATCACTTCTGAGATTGATTGGCCTGCATGCTATTCAGCTCCAATATCTCTTTCCCCATATGTTGCAATGTAGTGGGAACATGCACAGCCGCTCTGTAAGCTGAGTCCCATGACTCACGTCACAGCATGATTGAGGCCAACACCAACATGTTCTTCTCTCCCTGTTACATCTTTGGTATTTTCTGTACTATTTCTGTGGCATAACCTGCATGCTTTGTAAGTTTTTATTACTGTTAACTGAATGATTAAGCATCAACACTTTTCAAGATTCAAAGATGTTAACAACCTATGATTTTGTGAAAATGGAAAGGTTGTCCTCACTTGGTGTTTTCTGTTCATCTGTTGTACCATGTTCTTAGCTGCCATGTAATTATGAACATTTTCTGATCACGTTCATTTGACCAATGCCTCTGTGATATTACACATATACAGTTACTTGTATGCTAAAATGTTATATCTTTGATATAAATTGTTTTGTGTTGGTTCACAACATTTTTATAATTCACGTTTCAGTTTTCTCATACAAGAGAAGCTAAAATATAGGATGAAAGATACACTCCTAGGAGCAATCAAATGTATTTTTTATACATATGCACAGTTCCTTTGAATATGGATGTAGTTATTTAGTTCTATTCTAGTCATGAAGTTTGTATATGTCTGCAAGGTTGGAATATAGGGAATCATTTATGTAAGTTTTGTTCATCATAAATAATTGTTTCATTGTGAATTTAATCCAGGTGCTTTATTTTTATAGAGACAGACATACAACATTAATCAAAAATTCTATGCAGGTGTCTAAATAAATCTGGATGGTTTAAAACTATATAAATAAGGATATTCAAACAAGAAAGAAATATAAAATAGGAAAACTCAGGATAAGGATAAAATTAAGACATCATGTGAACTATCTGTGGCTGTCTATTAGCTTTGATAGAGTTTTCTTTAAAGTTATTATCTGAAACTTTTAGTTTATTATTTTAATGATGATTCTCAGTAAAAATTGACTTTAATTGCTTCAAGCCATCATTTGTGGCTTCAGTGGGACAATTTGTAGTAGTCACAATATTCATGGAAGTATTTGTGCCATGATACCTCAAATCCTTCAGGAAAAAGAAAGGTCATAAGCATCCAATTTTGACCTGGTAACAGTACAGGAGATTTTTATATTGAAAAAGCTGATGTCATCAAAATCTGAATAGCCTATCACTGCCAACAGTGTTAAAAGAATAAAGATATTATATTGAGGGAATTTTCTCAAACAAAAAGTATTCAGCTGTAGATTTGCAAATGTCCAAACTGCTAATTAACTTTTGAGTGCATCAACTGATCCATTCAATCCAGTGCTTAGTGTACCTACAATGTGGCTTTCTTACCTCTGTTTAGTAAACTGAACAGCAGCTAAGGGCCCTGGGAGGTGAAGGATGAATAGTCCTGTCTTTTCTAAAAGTTCTCCTTCTGTAGTGGTTCCCCCGATCAGTTAGACTTCTGCAAAGACTTCTGCTGTAAATAGCAAAGAAACTAGCTTTCTAATTTTTAATTATAGTGGGAAACTGCTATGCATTTTGATTTTTATGGTCTTTTTTTGTTGTTGTTTGATACCTGCATTTTAGTAAAAAGTATCAGTCCCTCATATAAAAAAGAGAACCAATGTTTAATTAAATCTGTAATTCTTCAAGCAGTAGGATTATACTCTACACCGTCTGTAGAAGAAAAAGGAAACCAGACTACCTGGTTTATATCAAAATAGTTAATGAAATCTCTAGTTTTATTTCTAGAGTAAAGAAAATTGCCTTTTGTAATTAAGAATAAATTTTTAAAAAGCTCTAATCTCTGATTCCTTTACCATGGATTATATGAGATATATAACTTCATGTTTTAAACACATTGATTCTTTTCAGTTCCCTTTGTGTTTGTGGTTGTTCATCTTTTATACTTTCAGTTGAATTCATGTCATCTGCTCAAACGGTGCACTAAGCTTACAGTTCAAATTACCCAGGGTACTACGCACAGGTTTTAATTTTTATTAGTAATATGATGCAAAACTTCTTTATTCTTAAAATGTATATTTTTAAAAACTGATAATTTGACTTTTTTAATTAAATATTTTTATTTACTCACCACCACTGCAACATCTTGCAATGTCATGGAATGATGAAAGCAGCATACTGATAGAATTGTGGAGGGCATAGAGTGCTATCCCTGGGTTCAGTAGAAGTAATGATAGGCAAAGTAGTTTACTGTGAATATTGTGGTTTTGAAATTATGTTACTAAAAAAGAAAAGATCTGTTTACAGTAAACCTGAGTAATATGGGGGTTCTATTCCAGATAATCAGTTTGTAAAGTAATAGCAAAGTAGGCAATATAACAAAGCCATTTTTAATAAAACTTAATGCAGGATACTGGGTTACTTATTGTTATCATATTGTCTGTCTTCTTTCACAAACATTAAAAAAATTGTTTAATATATCCTTTCACATTTCACAATTGAGGTGTAAATATAACTTGATTGGATAGTAACTTGTCTACATTTATCTCTTAATATCTCTCAATTATGAAAATCTAACTAAATTGATTTGACAAAACCAAGGTTGTTTTATGAAGCATGCTTGCATCATTCCCTACAGACATTTACTTGTGTGACTTCATTACTGATGTTATATACTTCTTGATAGTAACATTGTAAAATATGAGAGAATGCTGTGACCAAAACTACTCTGATTTAGTTTGGTACTCATACTTAACTTAAGTGTACAGGACACCACATCTTCCCTTGAAATCTCCAGATCTCTGCAATTCACAGGAAGATTACAAAATAATAAATTAAAGCCTATTATTGGTTGGGGGTTGTGTGTGTGTGTGTTTGTTTTTATGCTTGGGGGTTCCTTTAATAATGTGACTTATTTAATATTAATTATTTTTTAAAAACCCCAAAAAATGATTTCTGAGTGTTGACTGTACAGGTATGTGTACCAGAGTAATGGGTAGTTTCAGAATGCACAATGTACTACATATGTGCATTGGCAAAAAAGAATGCAAATTAATGCCAGTTGAAATGTATAAGAAAGTAATAGTAGAAAGCAAAATAAATAGATTATGTATCAGCAAACAACTTGGTGGCAGTTCACTTTGATGAACAACATGTTAAGACTAGAAATTCTGAAATTCCATGAAAGATTCCATGATACGCTCTGCAATCTCTAGATAGAAAGTGGACAATTTATGCACATTTCAACAGCATTGACTGCTGCCTGTGGGTGTTTTTTTGTATTTCTGGTGAAAAATATTGTTCTTATTACTGGCACATGGTGTTGCATGCTTAGTTAATTACACTTCTAAAAATGTAAATATTAATAAAGTAAAACTATTACTGAATTTTATTTTCAGAAACTTGATTTTTCCAGCTCATCAGAAGGAAGCACAGTTAATTTAGCTGGCTTTGGAGAAGAAAAAAGTGAAACGGAACCAGAAAAAGCATCAGAACTACAGCCCTGCTTTACAGAAGGTATGGAAATAAAATTTGGGGCTAGCAATTAAGTTTTGCTTGTTTGCAACAACCATTGGCAGTTCAAGGAAGCTATTTGCTGCAGCAGTCCTGGATCCCAGTTTGTCAAGTCTTAGGATATGATTGATTTTGCCTGTTGTAGATAGCCTTGCTGATGTCTAGGCAGTACTGTTCGTTAAAGCAAAGTTCAATATGTGTGTATGTGATCATTTATAATATTTTAAAATAATCACTAGGCATAATTCTATAAACTTATTTTTCGCAGTCAATAATTCTGTTGATTTAAATTACTTTGTAAGTAGTGAAATCTGCAAGATTAAACCCTACACCAGGCTCACTGCACTGAGAAATTTAAAATGGAGTCATGTGATTACTCATGGTCACTTCCTAGTGCTAGAAAGCAATCCAGTGGGGGATTCAGATCTTGGAAAGTTTGACTCAAACAATAAACTTATTTTGTTGACATTGCACCATTAATGGGGGGAGAGGGTATATAAACACACTGTGGGTTAAAACAGGTGAATGAGATCCTGTGTATCTATTTAGGTAAAGAAGTATTAACAGCAAACTTGCATGTCCTTAAAAGTTTTGATTTTAGTTCTGTATAGCTGTATCTTCTAGGAGACTACTGAAACTTCTTATGTAGGAAAGCATTTCCCATTTTTGTGATATTAGAGATTTTAGTTTCCTTTTAAATCATGAGTAAATCATTAAAACCAAAATATGTTCCATGGTTAATGCTCATATCCTGTCCATGCTTTTTGGTTTACTGTTTTGAAGACACCTTTGATTTAGGCTAGGACTCTTGTCCTTTGAAGTATTATTTTACAGATTTTTAAAAAACCAAAATTGTTTTGCAATGTGTGGCTGTATTGACTATATCAAGTGCTTAATTAAAAAAAATCCAACAAACAAATGCACATTTCTCAAATAATTTAACATTATATTGCAATTATTCCTTATCCTTGTGTTATGTGATATCTGTTAGTTCTTGGGTATTACATTAATTCTTTCACAATGTAAGCATTTTGAGTAGTTGAGGGTAAGGTAGTTCATGTTCTTCACAGTGGTAGCTGTTTTATCCGAGATGATGAAATATAGAGTAACTTACTTATATACGAAGTAAATGACACTTAACAGGAAAACCAGAATGCTTTTGGGGCCCATTAAAGTCATGCCAACTTGGTTATGTTTCTATGTGATTAATAATTATTAAATAATTAAGGAGGCTACTCTTGGCTAGGCAGATACTGAGGTTCATAGCTAACAATGCCTCGAGACCCCATAATAAAGTAGGGAGCTCTCCAATGAGAGGCAAAATTCTGTGGACAGTTGCCACAAATCTGTATCACCATGAAAAAGTTCTCATTATCTCCTATTAAAACATTTGTGTAAAGAGGAATCCTTAGTCAGCCCTTGGACCACTGGTTGTCCCTCAGTATAAGAAATAAAAATAGTATTTATGTCTTATTTATTTGAACCTTATCTAAAAGGCAGAAGTTCTTTTAAATGAAGTTTCTGCATTCTTGAAATACAGAAAGTTGCTGTGAAAGTTGCTGTGTATGCTCTTTGTTTCTACTTTCTGACAATTTGCATATGTTCTTTAATTATATATAAATTGAAAAATGTATATTTTTAAAGTGTTTGTAAATGAAAATTAGCTCAGTTAGATGACTGTCCTTTACTATAAGCCTGATGTAGCATCAGAGTAGAGAAAAAATTGTGTACACCCGAGTTTTCCTACATCCAAAGTATAAAATGTTGCATAAGTAGCATGATGTAGCTTGAACTTCATGAAACAGGAGCTCGCTAAGAACAATTTGATTTTTCAGGATAATGAAAATTCTGCCATATAACAGTTTCTGATTTTTTGTGCTATTAGGCTGTGTACGGAAGTTTAAATGCTGTAAAGGCAGCAGGGAGAGCAGAAAAGGAAGAATCTGGTGGAACCTTCGAAAAACCTGTTTCAAGATAGTAGAGCACAACTGGTTTGAATCATTCATTGTCTTCATGATTCTTCTCAGCAGTGCTGCTCTGGTAAGTAGAGCTTGCACTCATAGAAACAGTACCCATGAAAATGTTTTATTAAAGTTAGTAATATAGCACATACATGTTCATTAAGAAAAAACCACAGTTGTCTTGAAAGAGAACTTGGAACTAAATTCCCAGAATATTTTGGGTATTAAATTTAATTTACATTACATTAAAATTTTTCTGGTGAACTTTTGATGAATACAAGGTGATGTGTGTGTTTATGAAAAGGATTACACTAAAGATCTTAAGAAGTTATAAAAATAATGAAAAAGGAAATGTCTGCATGAAACAATTATTCTGCTTCAAATGAAAATTGTCCTCACAAGCAGATACTGAATTCATCATATTCTTGTTAATTTTTTGCTACAGTTTCAGTATTTCTGGACTGTTGCATAGGATTTCTTGGATTTCTTTATCCTATCCTTGGTGGCATTTAGTTCCTCACACAGTTTTGGTTCAATTTGGTTGCTGATTGACATAAGATTTGCTATGTATTGTCTTGGTCTCTGCTCCAACACGTAAAGCACCACATACTTCCCTTCCTGCTTCTCTGACCTTGGTGTTTGCAGGGTACTTTCTCTCACGTTTTTCCTTCAGTCCTCATACTGCCATGCAGTATTTTTGCACTTTCTTGAATTTGTGTTCCCTGAAGCACCACCGACTTTATTGTTGTGTTTGGCTGTTTCCTGTGTGGGATCCATGGTGGAGCTGGCACAAAGCAGCTCCCTGGTCTCTGCTCACAATGGCCACACCTGCAGCCTCCCACTACTAAAACCTTGCCATCAGCACCTAAGACTGAAATTCACTGAAGATCATCAACAAAATAGTTGGTCTCTTTGGTTAATTGAAGTTGATGTAATAATGAGACTGCCTTCAGACTGAACCTGACTGGGCTTTTCAGGGTGAAAAATTGTAATTCTGTGTTGACTGTTACTGAAATTTCTAAAAACGTTTTTGGCAACTTCAGATGTTATATTGTAATTCCATTTTCAGACAATGATAAAATCTAATTTTAATTTCTGTTATTTTGGTTTTTCAAGGTAAAACATCTGAAGTTGAAAGTGATTTTACTCTTCTGTTTTCATTTAGTTCTGGTTTAATTTGTAATTTCCGGGGACTTTTCAATATCTGACTTACATGTAACTCATTCTTCACAGGCGTTTGAAGATATACATATTGAACAGCACAAGACTATAAAAATCCTGCTGGACTACGCTGATAAAATCTTTACTTACGTCTTTATTCTGGAAATGGTGCTAAAATGGGTGGCCTATGGTTTTCAGACTTACTTCACTAATGCTTGGTGCTGGCTGGACTTCCTGATTGTTGATGTAGGTGCTTTGCTTTCTAAGTAGTCTGTTTCTGTTGTTTAGGCAGGTCGTTTTATGTAACTTCAGTCTGATAGAGGTATATGCACTGAATAATAGAAATTTAGTTTAAAGGTACAGAAAATTACGTACCAGTGAATAAGATCCTACTGCAATTACCCAGTAAGTAAATCTGCCTTTGTGCTGTCATTGACACCATGTGTTCTGTGTTTTACTGTGCTGGGTCCCAGCTGATGAGGGAGCACTATTAACTGATTTGACTTCAGTCTGCTGGATAAGGCGGCAGAGAACAAGGAGGAAGCAGACACGAGAAAGGAGAGGGAAATTTAAGTGAGCACATGGGGTAGGGTGGTTCATCCTGGGCTTAATGACGCACTGACAAAGAACTGCAAGGAAGAATTGTTTTTCAACAATAACATTAAAAAATAGTGTTGAAATGTCACTCCAAAGAAACCAAATTGCATGATACGTTTGTTTAAAGGAGTTCTGTCTTGCAAAGATGTTGGAGTAGAAATTCAACAAATTGACAAAAGAAAACTCTATTAGTTGGGTGGTATCTGGAATCTAGGACAGAAATTTTGTTCCCTACCCAGTAGAATTGAAACTTACCTAATGCTCTTTTTAAAGTAGGTTTTTTTGAGGGAAAGGCACAAGTGGTGTTTGCTCTTTGTCTTCCTCATTTAACTGTGCTTCTCTTTTTAATGAATCCCCATTCTGAGCAAATGGACTAACTCAGTGACATGAGATAACATGATATGTTTCTTCTGGGATATGCAATTTCCTGCTTTTTACTTTCATGGTGTCTCCATTTCTTCTTTTGTGAACTCCCAATTTATACCAAGTATAAGTCAACATATTCCCAGAACAAATGTACTGATCTGTAGGAAACTTAGCAAGTGTAAGGCTCCTCCCCTAAGATTTAATTTTCCCAAAGAAGATACCCTCAGCACATGAAAGGAAAAAAAGTTGACTGTCTTTGAGTAAGGCTGAATATATTATTTTCTCATATTTGCTTTCTTTATGGATGCTATAGCATTCTGATTTTTCTTTATTTCAACTTAAATGAGAAATTATGCCAATTTTATAATTAATGGGAAGTCAGCAGCAATCCTCTAGATAGATTCTGTCACCTTTGCATAAAATTGTTGATGCCATGTTTTATCTTCCTGTCCTTTGCCTTTATCCAGCTAAATACTGAATGAATTTGCCATACCAGTACCAGTCAAGTTAACTTATCACAATGAGACATTTTACAGAATCTTTTCAAGCAAACTGTTCTGTACCTATCAGCTTAAACTCTACAGCTGTTCCTTGTTTGGGAAAGAACTTACAGTATACAGACAGAAGTTCTTACCCATTGTGATGTTTACAGTTATTTCAGAAACGGATAATTAATCCTGAAACAAATAAAAATGCTAGTTTTGCTCAGCTTTCCATGTGCAAGTTCAAATGGTATCAAAGAAAAGAGCAAAGATGGGATTGTATAGTATTTGGCAGCTTGCTTGAGCTACCCTTAGAGGAAAGGAATCTGCAGAAGACTTCCTCATGTGTAAACACAACAGGAGACAGCCATCTGGAGTGGGAGACTCAGTGAGGACACAAGTCATTGACTTTAACCAGAAAACATCAGAAAAATCAGCTCTTGAGCTGTTAATTCAGCTGTACTGAATGTTTCAAAAATTCTTGTGTATTAAATTCTTTCTTCCATGAAAGTAATGTTAAAAGATGAAATCTCGAGGCACATTAATTGTCCAAAATACAAACCATTCAAAAAATCCAAAGTAAGATGTTTTCAACTTATGATAACAATGTGCTTTTCTGCAATTACCGTGTATGGTAGTTACAGGAACAGAAAGTTGAAATGAAGCTGATCTTGGGATTCTGTCCTACAAGCATCATTACAGGGTGTTTTGCAATATTTCCCCTTCTTTTTTTGCAATCCATCTTTTGAATTTTCTAATTTTCTAACATTATATTTAGCATTTCTATATGTAGAAGTCAATTTGTAGCTGGTATCACAGGTTGTCCAAACCACAATCAAACATGGAAGGAAATTATTTATTTTTTTTTTAAATAAAACTGCACATACACACATATCCACAGATAGTATTCTAGATTAAGGTATGTTTTTGTTTAAACAGTTCTGAAATTTACATGCAAAATTAGACTGCTTTTTTCTTTTCTATTCTTTTTTAAAAAATTTATTTTCACTAAAATATTAGGGACCTTGTGAAATTTTTCCCAATATCCAGATCAAAATTTTACCCCTCAAGGCATTTCTATTTTGAAGTTACTTAAAAAAGAAAAGTTCTTTTATTTTGTTTTGTTTCCTCTAGGTCTCGTTGGTTAGCTTAGTAGCTACTGCCCTTGGTTTCTCAGAATTTGGTGCAATTAAATCCCTCCGAACATTAAGAGCTTTGAGACCTCTTAGAGCTTTGTCACGCTTTGAAGGCATGAGGGTAAGGAAAAAAAAAAGAAATAATGTGTGAAACAAATCCTTAAAAATATGCCAAATTATAAAATCATGGAGGAACAGTAATTGCATGTCTGTTTGCAAGGCCAACAGTAGCATGTTTGATTATATTACATGCATTATGCCTTTTCTATTTGAATTACTTCAGTGTAATGTAATGTTTTACATTTAATTGTTTTGTAGATCTAAAAAGAATGAATCCTTGTATTGTTTTTTAATTATTTTTTTTTCTGTGTTTATTAACTAGGTGGTTGTGAATGCTCTTACTGGAGCAATCCCATCCATTATGAACGTACTTCTGGTTTGTCTTACATTCTGGCTAATTTTCAGCATTATGGGAGTAAATTTGTTTGCTGGCAAATTCTATTACTGTGTTAACACCACAAATGATGAGATGTTCCCACCAAAGGAAGTCAGTAATAAAAGTATGTGTGAAAGTATGAACAGGACTACTGGAGGTGTTCGGTGGAAAAATGTGAAAGTAAACTTTGATAATGTTGCAATTGGTTATCTTTCTCTACTTCAAGTGGTAAGTGCATCAATTTTCCAACTATCATTTTAGTAGCAGTATAATTTAATTCCATCATTTTCAATGTTATTTTAAAATAAATAAATGGATATGGATTTGACTTTATAATTTTGTTCTATGGAGATAATTAATGTTGCTTATGGTAAAAATGTGATACATTCTCTGGCCATTTTGGAAGAGGAGGAATATCTAATATTTACCTGATGGATACAAAGTTGCTTGGTACCCAACTGCTAGTACCTTTTCAAGTGCTACAGAAATACAGTATGTAGTTATAATATCTGGTTAAAAACTGCAGCTAAGCTTCATTTTCTTTTATTTGCTTTATTTGTTAAGCCATCTTGACAGTAGCTATTGCTAAACAGCACTAGGCAATTGCAAAAATTTCCAGCTTAGAGAGTGGCACTGCTTTTAGCATTTGCAGCATATCTTGCACATACAGTTGACCTGTGTAATGATTGCAGTAAACATCATTCATATCTTTCATGCCCTCAGTATCATAGCTCACCAGGGTCAGTTTGGTGAAGGCCCGCTAGAGGGATAAGGAGTTGGTTGGATGGCTGTGTGAAAAGACTTCCAGTCAGTGGCTTAGTGTCCAAGAGGAAACCAGTACCAAGGGGTGTCTCTCAAGGGTTTGCACTAGGACCAGTGCTATCTAATAGCTCCATCAATGACATCGATAATGGAATTGAGTGCACCCTCAGCAGTTTGCAAATGACACCAAGCTGAGCTTGGTGATAGCTTAGAGGGGATGCCAACCTGAGGGACCTCAGCTGGCTGAAGGTTGAGCTCCATGACCCTCACACAGTTCAAGACCACATGCAGGTCCTACACCTGGTTCAGGGGAATCTCCAGTATCAGTACAGACTGGAAAATGAATGGATTGAGGTCAGCCCCACAGAGGTGGTCTTGGGGAAAGAAGTTTGACACGAGCTGGCAAGGTGCACTTGCATATGATTGCACAGGATTTGAATGCAAAGTCAATCATAGTGGCTGATTTTTTTTTCCTCCTGAAGAAGTCCTCTAGTTTTTGGTAGTCAGAAAGTTAGAACTGAAAGCCTTATTGTAACACCTTGAGGAAAACCAAACAGTGTTTGGAAAGAGCTGGTGTCAACAGCACGTGCTGCACTCGGGGCAGAGGAACGGAGCAGTTCAGAATGGTTCCATCCAAAAATGGAATTACAGAGGAGCCAGAGAGCTGGGATGTGCAGGGGAGGTCCTGGAGGAGAAGCAGTGGATCCTGGCTGGGTGCTGGCTCTGGAAGGTGCACAGAGCTGTGTCCGGTCTATGGCTCACCATGGCCCCTGTGGACACCATGGCACACTGTGAGAAACATGGCACACTGTGAACACCATGGCACACTGTGAACACCATGGCACACTGTGAGAAACATGGCACACTGTGAGCACCATGGCACACTGTGAACACCATGGCACACTGTGAGCACCATGGCACACTGTGAGCACCATGGCACACTGTGAGCACCATGGCACACTGTGAACACCATAGCACACTGTGAACACTATGGCACACTGTGGACACCATGGCACACTGTGAACACCATGGCACACTGTGAGAAACATGGCACACTGTGAACACCATGGCCCCTGTGAACACCATGGCCTGTGACATGTGGAACACACATGGCACACTGTGAGAACCATGGCACACTGTGAACACCATGTGAACACCATGCCCCTGTGAGCACCATGGCACACTGTGAACACCATGGCACACTGTGAGCACCATGGCACACTGTGAACACCATGGCCCCTGTGAGCACCATGGCACACTGTGAGCACCATGGCCCCTGTGAACACCATGGCACACTGTGAGCACCATGGCACACTGTGATAACCATGGCCCCTGTGGACACCATGGCCCCTGTGGACACCATGGCACACTGTGGACACCATGGCACACTGTGAGCACCATGGCACACTGTGAGCACCATGGCACACTGTGAGCACCATGGCACACTGTGGGCACCATGGCACACACTGGAAGGACGGATGAGCTGCTGAGTCCTTGGGCAGCTTAACTCAGTCTCTTCTTGGAGCTCCTTATTTTCAGTTGAGTGACCCATGCCATCCCAGTGCAACTGGACTGGTTGATCATGCAGGTTTCCTGTATCCTGACATCAGGGACTTGGCTTTACTGGAGTGCCAAATAGCACATTTCTTGTTAAGGTAATGCTTTACAGATGGTGAGCAGCACATCACATTTCCCTGGGAGATAAATTGCTCTCTCTCTGGTATGGTGATATTGATTGTAACTCATCTCACAGAGATTTTATATGAATTTACGTGAAGATTAGAATTTATTCAGTGTTTTAAGAATTAGGGGGAAATATTCCACGGTACTCACCAGACTGTTAATATTCTCTTTGCTTTTATGAATACAAATACATTGCAGAAGACAGTTTTATTGAGAATGTTCTCAGAATTGAAGCTTTGATAGAAAATATTAACAAATTTTGTTTTTAGGCAACATTTAAAGGATGGATGGAGATTATGTACGCTGCAGTTGATTCTACAGAAGTGAGTGCAATATAAAATCTACTGAATAAAAATAAAATTTAGTGAGGGAAAACAAATGTAAGATTGGTGTAATGCTTCTTAAATGGCAGTTGAAGTGAACTAAAATATAAGAAATGAAATGTAAAGCCCTGATGAATTTTTTGTATAAATCTATACCCATGAAGTGCTTATACTTTTATCAGGTAAAAATTTATAGCTGTAGAGCCACGTAAATTATTACTAATTTATTAATTCTTCTGTAAAAATCAAAACTAATGAGATGTAGTTTTCTGTTAATTTATGTCTGATATTGTACAGATCAGGAAATAAGTTTTTTCCTATGTCTTCAAAAATTACCCAAATAGTCAAGAGGCATCACTGCATAAGCTAATCCAGAGCTGCAGACTCTGATGATCTCAAAAACCAGATTTGCTAAATTTTGCATATTTTTCTTTTAATGTTGATATTTGTTTGCATCTCTCCTCAATCCAGCTCCTGATTTGCATATAGTCTGTAGGAACTGCATTGTTTTTGAGATTTGCACATTTCTGTCAAATTTAGTAGGACTTACATGAAATGTCAATTGTCATCAAAGAGAACAGACAGGAAAGGAAAGGCAAGTCCTGCAATGTGTGCAATTACAGAAATGTGTATTAAGTAGATTTTCAAGTTCAAATAAAAGGCAAGTGTAGTGTATGCTCCAAAAGAGTTGGGTTTGCCCCCTTGTACAGTTGGGTTTACCCCCTGTCCATCTGGATGCAACTTCTCTTCCTGCTTGGGAATCTTTGATTTGTCTTAACTGTTATTTGTGATGCTTTGCTGTTTTTCTATGTTACGTAGGCCGGGAAACAGCCCAAGTATGAAGAAAATCTGTACATGTACCTTTACTTTGTGGCCTTTATTGTCTTTGGATCGTTTTTCACCCTAAACTTATTCATTGGCGTCATCATAGATAACTTCAACCAACAAAAAAAGAAGATAAGTACCACATGATTCATTTTCACAATACTTCATTGTTATTGAGCTTTCAGCAAATGTATGCAAGGATAAATAAGAGTATCTGAAATTTCTTATAGAAAGAAAAAAAGAAATCAGGCTTAAAGATTTTTGTTTATTCAAAATAATGCAATAACGGTATTTTCTTTTTAAGGCATTTGAAGTAATTTAAACTTACACTGAGTGTCTGAGTGTTCTCCACATCCCTGTACAGCCCAATGATATGTTGTCCATCAGAAAGTTATGTCTTTGTTTTTCTTAACCTCACAGTGCTGTGACCAAGCTATGTGAAAGTACAGATGTCTTAAGCAAATAAAAGGCAGGAAAGAAGAGAATATGCAAAACTATAAATTTCAAAATTGATAAAGAGATAACATATAGCAGTATTGTAAAGGCCTCCATTGCAGAGATTAATACACACAAGTTGAATGCTGAAAATACTGCTCCGTATTGTGAGATTAGAGAGGTTTGGGAAACTGTCTTGAGTTAGTGAATTTGCAAGAAAAACAAAAGGGGTGACATTTGAAAATACATAGGTTTTCTTTTCAACTTACGCTGTTTCTATTATTTAAATGAGCACAGGATTGTGTCAAGAACTCTAGGAATGTTTAAACAGATGAAAATGGCAACAGCTACAATGGCAAATCAAATTGTACTTGCTATTTAAACCATTAATGGTGACATCTTCGTCCTTCAAGATATTTCCACCTTCCTTGGAGTAAATTTCAGGGGCATCCAGTACTTAGCAGGAAAGTGTTTCTGTTTCTCACCCTTGGAGAGCAAGACTAAGGTTATATACATGTTATTGGCATTTTTGGCAGTTGATATGTAACAAGGTGACCTTACTCAGTAATGAGGTAATTATAAATTTTTTGAAGTTCACTTGGCAGACTCTGGAATCATCATGACTCAGAAGGCAGATAAGAGTTCCTGCTAAAGGGTTTTTTCTGGCGGTGTGGTATACACCCATTGTACATCTCGAGCTGTTTTAAGTCACCAAAAAAGTAAAATACTGGGCATACAATCAGGACAGGAAAATTCTATCTATATGGTTTTATGTAGCAAATTAGCAAGCATTAGTTGTCTGTCTTTAGAATTTATAGGTGCTCCTGTATTCATAGAAATGTACAGATCACACAGTTCATGGCTACCTGGCAGTCTTTTTCTTGTCTTTGTTCTTTCTCTTTATCACTGACATTTGAGCATGTTGGGATATGAATGGGGAAAGATCTCGTTGCAGTATACTGTCTCTGAGTAGTTAAACTGTGCTTTTCTGTGGTTCCTGTGTACATCCTACTTTCTTTACATTAGTTCCATGACGGAGGCAGTGTTCTACTGTCAGTTTCCTAACTGGTCCTTAAGGGTATCTTGTCTTGAAACCTATATTCTCCCTGTGGGCAGTGCACTGAGACAAGGGTGGTTTCTTTGCTCATGATAGCCATTACATCAGTGAGACAGCAGAAGAAATCCCCAACTCAATCCCACTTTCTTTATGGCTTTTTTTTTTAATTATTTAGTTCCCACTGAGTAAAATCTTCCAATAGTCACAGCACGTTTCCACCATAATTATCAAATCAACTCCTTGTTTTTCTTCCAAAACCCTTACTCTCCAAGAAATTAATTTTACTTGAATATTTGATTTATTAGGACAGCTTGTTAAAGAGGGTCTCTTTTGACTTCTAAATCTTCATGTCAGCATATAGCCACAGCTGAAAGAGTCAAACACACCTTCATTCAGGCTTATCATTACTTTGTCTGTAAGATTGACACTACATTTAACAAATTCAATGGGACAAAGTCATAGAATCACCCCGACTCTGAAGTTCATTTCCAAATGCCACTGCTTTGATATCATGCATACCTGGAATGTAATTACAAATAAATGCATGAAAGAAAAAAAACAAGTTACTTGTCAGTATAAATTGTATTTCTGAAAAGTGTTTCTGTGCATGTGTTGCACATACCAGCCTAGATATCCTTTTATTCAGACAAGAAAGCCCAGAGTAAACCCATGCTTCTGATGATCTTGGTACAATGTCGGGGGATGATCAAGCTTCATATACGCTGTGGAAGTATTATCATCTGTACTGAGAAAGCTATATTCAAATGGTAAAATGCACATCCTGAAAAGTAAAATCAGTCATTTCTTTCTCCTTGTATGTTTTACCTGAAGGCATATCTGCTCACAGTGTATCTTTGTACTTTTGAAGCTTTTTTATTTCTGGTAGATTGTTTTACAATGTAGAGTTTGTGGTGCTAGATTTATGAGTTCCTATGAAATGTGTATTTTACAAGTTAGGTTTGTTTTTTTAAATTCATGTAACTGAATTAATCAGGTACGTATTTTGTTTTTTTAATAAGAAAGACATAGAAGTCCTGGGTATTTTTTTTTTTGTTCCTTAATTTCTTTTATTTTTCCTTTAAGATTCATTGGATATTGTAACACTCTTTGAAATAATTATTATATTTTGGTTTTGGTAACAATGTATAAGGATGAATAAAAGGCTCATTAAAACCGTGTTCTGCAGTGCTGTGAATTAATGGATGTAAAGGCTTGGCTGTAATCAGATTGGGGTTTCTTTTATTAATTTACCTTGGAGGTCAAGACATTTTCATGACTGAAGAACAGAAGAAATACTACAATGCAATGAAGAAACTGGGATCCAAGAAACCACAAAAACCTATACCTCGCCCAGTGGTAAGAATTGTGCTGTTCTTATATCATCTGCATTTGGGGAGAAATTGCAGCAGTACATTAATTATAATAAAATTTCTCCTTTAACTCTAAAATTATTTCAGCCTAATTCAAGTTACCCATTCATTCTGAATTGAAATGTACATGTGTCTGTTCTGCAGAAAAAATCTGTCATATTTGTTATGCCTGAGGAAGCAGAGAATCAAAGAATGTGAAGAAATACAGACTTGTTGGGTTTTGAGGGGAAAACTTTGAACTGGCATATAAGTTACTGGACAATGGTTTTCTTAGATTTTTTTTCAGCCTTTTGCCTGGCTGTATATTTTGGGAGAGGAAGAATGAAATGGGAGGGAGGAAATGGATGTTCATTACATACAAATACTATCACCTTTTCTTTTTTCTCTCCTCAGAACAAATTGCAAGGTCTAGTGTTTGATATTGTAACACAGCAAGTATTTGACATCGCTGTTATGGTTCTGATCTGTCTTAACATGGTCACAATGATGATAGAAACAGATGACCAGACTGAACTGATGCAAAATATTTTGTATTGGATTAACTTGGTCTTTGTTGTCCTTTTCACTGGTGAATGTGTCTTCAAAATATTTTCACTCCGTTATTATTACTTCACCATTGGCTGGAATATTTTTGATTTTGTGGTTGTTATTCTTTCAATAATAGGTAAGAAATTTTTATATTCAAAATGAAATATATGTGTATTTAATGCTTTATCTCTGTCAAGTTGTGCAAATTAGAGGAGTTATTTAATTTCAAATTTCTTGATTATTTACGAAATGAAATGCATACTTGAGAGTACTAACTTCCTTAATAATTCTATATCAGTTTTAATACTTCTAAGTTTGGGGTTATTTTCTAAAAGTGCTGGGAAAAGATTCTAAAATTATCCATAGCAGATAAAATTTATCTCAAATTACATTTTCCACAAATTCCACAACTAGAGTTGGGGGGGGGGTGTTATACTTCTTTATGTCAAATATAATCTGTGTTAAAAGTTGCTCCTTAATTTTTTTTTTTATGCTACACAGGTATGTTTCTAGCTGAGATGATTGAAAAGTACTTTGTCTCACCCACTTTGTTCAGAGTTGTACGACTGGCCAGAATCGGCCGAATCCTGCGCCTCATCAAAGGTGCTAAGGGAATCCGCACTCTGCTTTTTGCTTTGATGATGTCTCTTCCCGCTCTGTTCAACATTGGGCTGCTGCTCTTCCTGGTCATGTTCATCTACGCCATATTTGGCATGTCCAACTTTGCCTATGTCAAGAAGGAAGATGGGATTGATGACATGTTCAACTTTGAAACCTTTGGCAACAGCATGATCTGCCTGTTTCAGATCACCACGTCCGCTGGCTGGAATAGTTTGCTCAACCCAATCCTTAACAGTGGGGAGCCGGACTGTGACCCCAACAAGTCTCATCCAGGGAGCTCAGTGAAAGGGGACTGTGGCAACCCCTCAGTTGGGATTTTCTTCTTTGTCAGCTACATTATCATATCCTTTCTGGTTGTGGTGAACATGTACATTGCCGTGATTTTGGAGAACTTCAGTGTTGCTACTGAAGAAAGTGCTGAACCCTTAGGTGAGGATGACATTGAGATGTTCTATGAGGTTTGGGAAAAATACGACCCTGGTGCAACACAATTCATTGAATATAGCAAACTGTCTGATTTTGCAGCTTCTCTAGATCCTCCTCTTAGTATACCAAAACCAAATACAATTCATCTTATTGCAATGGATCTACCTGTGGTGAGTGGTGACAGAATTCACTGCCTTGACATCTTATTTGCTTTCACAAAGCGTGTTTTGGGGGAAAGTGGGGAGATGGATGCCCTCAGAATACAGATGGAAGATCGGTTTATGGCATCCAATCCTTCTAAAGCTTCCTATGAACCAATTACGACCACACTGAAACGAAAGCAGGAAGAAGTGTCTGCCGCTGTCATTCAGCGTGCTTACAGACGTCATCTTCTGAGACAGTCAGTAAAGAAGCTTTCGTTTATGTATCAGAAAGATGGGGATGATCCACTTATTGCAAAAGATATGATTGTTGGTAGGCTGAGTGAAAACTCACCTCCAGAGAAAATGGAAATGTCTGCATCCACCACAGCTCCGCCTTCTTACGATAGTGTAACAAAACCAGAAAAAGAAAAATATGAAGATGACAAATCAGAAAAGGAAGACAAAGGAAAAGACAGAAGAGGAAACAAAAAGTAAAAGGCAGAGGTTATCCATGATGAGTGTTCGCAAGCTTGAGAAGTTCATGTTTTTGTCAATAGCACTCTTACTGGAGGATTATGCCAAATTTTAAGTTTTTACATATTTACCCACTGCTGCAATCAGTGCCTGTCCAAGACAATGATCCTTCACTAGAAAATTCTTGGTCTTAACAGGGAAATAAACTTGCAGAACAATAGTTTTAGTTATCAGCAGTTACTAATTGAGAGGAGACAAAATCTCTACTTGGACTATAGGAACCCTAGTGGGTCCTAATAAGCCTGTATTTTTGTGGAATAGGTGTACCCACTGTGTAAATTTCATCTCCTATCTGTGTTCCATGTGTGTCAGTTCTTGTTCATGATCTCGTTTGCTTTAAGAACATACTGCTTTATTAATTCTACTGTGCTGAGAGAAAAAATCTAAATACTTTTGATTTAGGTAAACACTAAATACTAAATAATGCTCTTATATCAGAGGAACACAAATGTCAGGAACACGTAAGTATGGCATCATAATATGAACTTAGTTCTCTTCAAGCCACTTCTAAATGCAAAAAAACCAATATTCCAGATTATTGAACCTCCGGATGTAGATCAAAGAAGCAACAAACTATAAAAAAACCCACAGAGTCCAGATAGAGTACTTCTCAGTAAATCAAACAAGGGAATAATTCTCACAGAAAAGAGATTGGTAACTTAGTCTTTTAAGTTTAATGTATTTATTTTTAATACATGTTAGTAGTTCTTAATTTATTGTACTGTCCATTTCAGATACAGTGGGTTGAATAAATGATGGTACACAGAGCTCCTGTTCAGAAAATTGTGAAAGTATGAAAAAGATCACTTTCAGAGTAAAAGATAGCTCCTAATTCCTGAAACATTCAAACAGTTCTTTACACAGAAAAGCTAAAAATGCCGAATTCTGTCCATAGGAAGTTATACAATTTTTTTTAAAGTAGTATGATTTGATCCTGTAATGTTGTGAGTAGCTTCCATACTTTGTATTCCAACGTCTGTTGCTACACTTCTTATTTCTCATGAGTGTATCCCGCTTAGGAAAATAACCAGAACTATGAGTATAAATTGATAGCAGAGTACCATTGGGGACAAATACGGCCTTAATGTATACCTCAGATTTAAATTTCCCTACTCCGGAAGGACAGTTCATGCCAGAAACACAAAATACGGACATGAGAGAGGTGGTTTTGTCACCCCCTTGGCACTTTAGTCAGGTTTCCACTGTAATGTAACCTTCCATAGAGAGCTTAGATAACCAAAAAGATGTACTCAAGTCAGCTTTGTCCTGCACTGGGGTTTAAATGACTTTTTTTGCATTCAGGCTGACACTATACATGTAAGTAAAATACCCTCTGTTATTTAATCAGTTGTTTTACACAGTGGTACCTTTCTGAACAAAAAGACAATGACCTAATTACCGTATATGTGTCAAATAGGTACCCTAGTAAGTTAGCTTACAACATTTCAATAGATATTATAATATATTCTGTGATACTCCTAATAATTGGAAGCTCTAACTGATGCATGCTTGCTGCTATTATCCTACAGCTATTAAAGTTTAACATGGGAAGAGATGTGAGTGGTAAAAAGAAAAAACTGTTTGACAAGACCATCATTCCTCATACCAGTAAGCAATAGTTTGCTGATATTAAAGATTTTATTTTGTGTGAGTGTTGTAATCAGCAAATATGCAGTAAGTTACTGAACTATACAGGACAAATAGATGGCTAAAAATATGGGGCTAGAAAAAAAATTATATGTCTATTATTTTTATTTTTAAAATAGTTTTATTTTATAACATTTTATACTTACTGTAAAAAATTGCACATATTTTCCTGTTGTTATTAATTTTTATTGCTGTCTGTCTTTGACACTTTACTGTTCGGAAACCCAAGATACAATCTGTAACTGAAAATTTCTGCTAATTACTTCAGACAGGTTTTAATAAGGAATAATTTAAAAACAAATGGACAGTACAATTTTATCTCTGATCCGTAGGTAGGTCTTTTTATGTGAAATAAGATAGAAAGCCTTTTTTTTAAATTTTATAATCCTGTTTGTTGATTTCAGGGTAATCGTTGTCATAGGAAAATTGCTTTTTCCCCAGAGTTACTATCACTCTGTTTGCTTTGCTTATTGGTACACACTACAGTAGAAACAGTTTAAATATAATTTGTTATTCAAAAATCTTCCTTCATGAGGATGAATAGTGAACTTGTGCAATGGGCAGGGAAACACTTTGCATTTCTTACAAACGAACTAGAATATAGATGGGCTCCTGCTTTTATAGAAGTTATTGGCTCATAGTATACTGATAAACTGCATGCAGGAAGTTGTTTTACCAAAAATAACTGCATTGCTAACAACCCAAAAGAATAAAGATAATCTTTTTATGTAATTATCTTAGTCTTTGTCTTTTATTATATGAAGTTTATAAAGATTAACAAGTAATGGTTGGTAAAATTAAGGGGAAGCCACTTCAGCAGTGAGGTGATTTGGACATCTAGATCACATGTTGCTTCATGACTTAGGTCAATATCAACTTGTACCTCAATATGAAATGAAATGCTGTTGTTGTCCTGACCAGAGGAGCTTTTCTGGAATTCAGAAAAAAAACGCATTTCAACTATGTGTCTTTTTGTCACATTTTTGAGTTGCCCAGGAAGAGCTCCAGTGATATTCTCTGTTGGGCAATGCAGGATGGCTCCACAGCTGCTCTTGTAGACACTGCCCACCCATGGATGGGTGACCCAGGATCTGACCCCAGAATAACCCTGTGGGAGCATAACAGAGTTGCTTTAATCCCCTTCCCTCTGAAGGAAACCGTGCTTGCCAAGGGAAGGGAACAAGAACTGTTAGAGGTTTTAGTGGCTGTTTTCAGGCAAATGATGCCTTTGTGGAGGCTCTCAGGTGTGGTCCCTGGCAAGAGGTTGCCACTCACAGGTGGCAGGATAAGGGACATGGTATGTGCATTGAACCTGGGCATGGGGTAATTAATACTTTTTTTTTTTTTTTTTTTGGTGTTCTCATTTCTTTTGTGAAGGGTGGGTGCTGTATACTTGGGCCATTATAACTAGCAGGAAAAAACCCTGAACTACGCTGTGCTTTGAAGGACAATGTGCATGTTTTTAGTAACTATACCTGATTTGAATTAGTACGCATGTTTTTTTCAAACCAGAGTAGCTAGTGTTTTAATATCTTAGTTTCTAACAATAATTACATATTAATGTAATAATGTAAATACTTTTAGAAAGTATTGATTATACTCTTAAATTGCTGTTGAAAGAATAAAATTACGTCAGTGCTGGACAGGTCTATAGTTTACTTGAAAATTCTATGTGGAATAAGCATAAAACATATATGTAATAATTTTTCTACAAATTTGGTAGTGCACAGAAATATGTAAGGTCATTTATAAAATCATTTTACCCCATAAAATTTCTATTATTTTTAAAGTTATGACTGTTGAACCAATAATCCAACTGAAGTCACTCCATTTTTGTTATCTCAAATATAACATTTTAGTCTTTTACAAAAAAGTAATATATTTTTGGATTTCAAATGTATATATTTGAATAAATTTGGATACTTTTATATTTCTTTGAAATTATTCCAGTATACCTTGGAGGTAGAAAGCTTACGGAAGACACAGTTGACTTCCAGACTGCCTCCTTAACCTGCAGGTATAAAATGAGTCTGTGTTTTAGTTTTGATATAAGACAGTGGTTTCAGGTAGTGGGTCAGTCAGCTATCATTATGCAAAACATTAAGAAAAATTCCTAAAGCAGTAGGACACTGCACTCTTCTATTGTCCCAGCTCAGAGAGAAGGAAAAATTAATAAGAAAACTCCCTTAAAATTGCCTCAGAAATGAGCTTTCTTTTCTCTGTCGTACTAACTCAGGAATGTAAGTGTATTTTATTTTGTGAAGGTGTCACCAACCTCCAGTTCCCCTCCCCACCCTCCAGAAAAGCCCCAAACCTATATGGGAACATAAAAGGGGAACATTTCTGGGATTTTTCAGATCCTGGCCTGATTCAACCCGGTAACAAGACTCTCTAAGGACAAGACTAGTTCTGCATCCATCACAAAAATCACTTGTAAAAATGAAAAAGGGAGAGATAGCAGGGGGAATAGGTAGGATATTGCTCATTCGCTTGTTTTCCTAAAGAGCTCTTAAACAGGTTCTGGGGTTGTTTGTATTTTGAAGCAGGAATCCGTGTTGCTGATGCCCCAGGGCTCGGGAGCATCTCCCGGTGCTGCCGCGGGGCTCCGGGGCTGCCTCCGGCAGAGGGCACGAGCCGGGCGCTGCCGGCGCTGCAGCCACGGGCGGCACCGGCAGACACCAACTGCAGCCACGGGCACCGGGAGAGCCTGGGCTTGCAGAGGATGGACAGACTTTATGCTTGTTGCAGCCTGACAATTCGTCTGGTTGTGCAAAGATAGGTTTGTTGTTAATGCTTTTGTGACTGAAACAGCAGCTCCTTGGATTTCAGTTCTTCACCCTGTAAGACATGAGCACCTAAATCCAGACCTGATACCTCTTTGGTTAAGAGCTGCCATGCTCATCTGAGTTTACTAAACTATAGCTGAAGGGTTTTGATGTAGTGGGGAGTTCCTTGAATAGCTTTAGGTTTACTTTCATTAATAGGCTTTATTCATCTAATCCCACAGTGCACTCCTGAAAAAACCCAGCCTTCTGAAAGAATCATATATGGAAGTATCTGTGTCATTTGCATGGCAAACAGTGATGCATCTAATGAAGTATTATTAAAAATGCAGGGGATTTTTTTGTACATAGAAAATCCTTACAATATTCATTCTATGGTATAGATTCAGAAAGGCTTATCTAGCTCAGTAAGGCATTAGGAGAAATAATCTGAAATCTCTGCAGTGCAGGAATATTTAATAGCTCACAAACCTCTGCATTAGCAACATCTTTTTCAGTGGGGGATGGTACCATTTCTTTCATTCTCTGAGCACAGCTGGGTTTTGTCTATGTGATACAGCATGCAGGCTCTGTCACTCAGCCTATTTATTTTTCCTTGCTGATCACTGGGAGCTGTTGCACAGTGGAAAGAGACATATTCTAGTGCTTGCCATGAAAAAAAAAAAAAAGACACTGCAGTGTAACCCAAGCAAAGTAAACTGCGGCACATTCTCATCCCTCTGGAGAGGGAAAATTGCATGCTGAACCACACATGATGTCTGCTGCAAGAAAAGCTTTTGATGAAAATAAGGAATGACACTTCATAAACAATTTATAACAATCAAACCCTGCAGTTCCAGGCATGCTCTGCACTCCCATTTTCTATTGTCTTAAAAGCATGTTACTTTCTCTTTAACAGCAGTCTTGATAATCTTTGTGGAATGTGACAGCTTATTAAAAACCAGCACAATATATTTTTCAGAAAACATTTATCTGAAACAGAGTGTAGGAAACTGTTTTCATTTCCAAAGTAGTAAGTATATGTAACAGTCATGTTTAAAAATGGTCGGAGAATTACGTGCTGTATTGCTATTTGCAATATTGCTTTATAGAAAAGTCCTGCTTGCAGATACCATAGCAACCCCTGTCATGTGGTACTTCTTGACTGCCATGCTGTATAGTAGCTTTATGCTCATATTCTGCAGCCATACTTGCATTAATATCTTTATATAGTGTTTAGTAAAAATTGCATCTGTATCCACAACATAATGCAAACTGAACTATGCCAGCAGTGGTCTCAAGTTCATGGTCTCAGGCAGGCAAAAAGTTTATATTCTCTCCAACAATTAACATTGTGAATACCTTTTCTCTTAACTTCTTCATGGCCCTGATGGCTGTCAGATGTGGTCTTACAATGATTCCTGCAGCATTGCTGCAAATACTAGTAAATTTATTTATAGAGATGGGAAGCAGCTGCTTGTGCTCCAACTGTATAACATTGGAAATTGGATGTGATTTATGTGATGCTGAGTAGGTAGGCAGAAAAATGCAGGCTCCTGATAGCCTCTGTCTGGATCTGCATGTACATCCAAGAAAAAAAAATTCAGAGTGATGCTAAGGAGCACTGTGAATTCTCCAGCTCTACCACTCTTGCTTTCTCATTTATTTGAAAAGCAGTTACTTGAAATTTCATTTATCTATGTTGCATCAATCTTTTAGAATTCTGTTATTTTTATATAAGACTAGAAGAACAAGGAAAGAAGAATGGTTGTTTTGAAAATATAGTAACCAATGACATAATAAAATGTTGGCATGATTTTTCTACTTGTATTTCAGGATTAAAACCTTTTTTCACAGTTGAATTCTGCTACGTATAAGGAGAGCGTCCAACAGGAAACTTCAAAAGGTACATAGAAGAAGTGGCAGGAAAAGAAATTGCAGTGCTGATGTTACTGACAGGTTATTAATATAAAGTCTTTTGCAGAAGTTAATTGGAAGTTAATGAACTCTGAAAATAAAAGACCATGCCACAGAACATGGAGTAAGAAAAATCCGCAGCAGAGTCTGATTAGAAATTACTGGCTTACACATGGAACTGTTTTACTTTTGTGATCAGAGGATCCTAGGATCAAAAAATACTTTACATATCTGTTAATATCCAGTACACATCTATGTCTATGTACCCTATTTATTCATATCTATTACTATATGAAGGAAGGCATGTGAGTTCAAATTTTCTGGTTTACTTGGTACTTACTCACATTCCAGCTTTCCTTTCCCTGTTACACTATCAATCCCTTTGCACGAGGTGAAGGTTTCACATGACAATTCAGACTGATGTGGTGGAATGTACTCCTTTTAAAAATCCATGATGAATAAATTAAAATGCCTTTTCCCCTCTGAAGGACAGGTGTTCCTAGCATTGTCAGTAATATACTGTCCAAAAACCACTTATGCAATTCTTGGCTTTTTTAAAGTTCTGTGTTTTTGAGTCAAAGGAACTGCATTTGAAAGGTTTCTGCAGTGTTTCCTCAGTATTTCTTCATACATGGGACGTAAAACAAAAAGTTATATTCTTCAGAGCTGCATTTAGTCTACAATCTCTTCCCTCTGGTCTTATGGGAGTGTGGAAGTTTGTGGAAGTCTAGAGGAAGAGAATGTAAGCAGGTAGGTGAGAGCCTACACCTGTCACTCTACACAGGGGTTCTTTTCTGACTTTAAGGCAGCTCTCGTGGAGTATAATTGTGTCTGTTTTCCTTTTCCTTCCTGCTCTATTCCCAGTCTGGAAGACAGAAGGATTGCCATTCAAGCAGGAAGACCACAAATCAATTTATTGTTGCAGATGGTTCAAATGGTGGAGCTGAAGAGTAACTGGATCAGCTGCAGCAGTTTTTTCACATATGACAGCACCCACAAATAATGGTAGGTAACCTCATTAGCAAATAGATTTCAGCAGCAATTAGAATAAATGTTAAAGAGTGAAGAGAGAAGATAATTTGTGTTTACAAACAAAAATTAGAGACAAGGTCTTATAGGTTTTATAGGTAATTTTATTCCACATAAAATTACAATTTTGTGTGTGAATTCTTTTAAAAGCAGATGCACAGTACTCAGACCTCCTTCATGGGGATAAAGGATATTCAGAAGTGATTTTAAAAATGTTGAAACATGACAAAAAAGCCACCTTAAAATGTGCCGTTCAACTGCAAGCAAAGGTAGATAAATATTGATTCTCTGATAATCAACTTACTTCCTCATTTTGCTTGTATTTTTCGTATAGAGACCTTGGTTCTGTCTTTTTAATACTTGTCCCATCTGATGAAAGTAATAAGGAATTTTGTAAAGTATCTGGTTTGTTCATGACCTTGTGAGAGTTTCTTTAGGTTTGACTGCATTTTCTTAACAGTTTCAAAACTACAGATAAATGTCAGGACAATTTCAGCTGTGAACTTCCCTAGCTCTTTAAAAATTTCCTCATGGTGCCTAAGGGCTTTTCTGAAACTTGCTAATCTATAACCAATGTGGCAGAATGTAATCTAAACTTCCACTCAATTTCTAGTCTTTCTGAGCACAGCTGGGATGCTGGTCTGAAAAACCTTGAATATTACTGGCTGCTGGCCATTCTTGCAGTGAAAAAGACATTAATGCCAAAAAGCCACCAGAGGTATTACCAAGCAAATCCAAGGTTTATCTGATTCCCAGGGTGAGAGACTCACCAATCAATTGCTTTCTGATTCTTCCCAGCCTGTTGATTGCACATGCAATCAACATGGATAAGTCATGGTAGTGACCAAGGAGGAAGAAAGTTCTTTCAGCACACACAAACAACTGCCCAGCATCTTAATGCTTCAGTAAGTCTGTGAAAGCACAACAAGTCCCTTCTCCACCCTGCACACTGTGGTGAGAGCTTTGAGTGCATAACTGGCAATCTCTGTTGAGGATGAGGCAGGGTTTCTCCATCCCTTTTTTCTGCTCTGTTTACCAGGCTGTGAGATGAGGGAAATAAGTGAAGGTATGGAAAGGAAGAGGAGAAGCAACTCAGTTCAGAAAGCTGACAAGGAGCTGGGCAGAGGAGGGATAAAGAGGAAGGAAAGGAACAAAATGAAGCCTGGCAGTAACTTCTGTTCCAGACTGTCGAAGACTGAACTAGCTTAACTGGTTTAATTTAGTGTTAAGAAAAAGTATGTCAGAAAATCGTGAGTCCACTGAAAAGTGAACTCGATATCAGTGAGGATTCTTTATCGCAAGAGACATTGAGCAATTGCACAGCTTCCTTTGTATTTATAAAACAAACATGGTTAAGAGTTTGCCTGCTCCTGATCCCTTTATATATTAAGGGATTACTGCAGATTTGTCTGAAGTCATCTAGATCTATTAGTGTCAGTTACAGACATGTTATGAGGAATTGTTACAATCACAGATAGTCAGTGTATTTCAGTTAACATTACACATCATTACCCTTTCCTAATCTTAGTTGTAGCAGAGGAGTTGGGTCAGCTCACTGGTTTTATCAACACTGTCCCCTGATGCTTTTGGAAACTCTGGAATTGTTTGGGACTTTGAAAGAAGTTTTAAAAACATGGGCACATTTATGTTCCAGTATAACTGAAGAATACTCCAAGTGGCTCAGAAATTTGCCAGGATACATTGGCAATTTAGCAGTTCCTTCACAACCCAGCTGTGAAAGGCATTGCAGGAAATCAATGTGGAAGTGTTTATGAAAAGAATTTGTTGTAGTGCTGTTAGGTACATTTAATGTGCAGGGTTTATGTAAGAGATATATTAACACAGCTGCTGGATAGTGAATGGGCACAGGGAATTTAGGGTCAAATCTTACCAATAAGTGAATTATTATTATCTTGGGTGATTTAGAAAAAAATGTCATTCTTTACATATTATTAATGCAAAATTATTTTCTTATTCCGTAGACTTACATCAAATTATTTTCCAGCATTCCAATTTCCTTCCTTTAAATATAATGCACCAATCTTGACTGTCCTGATTCAGTGTGAATATAGTAAAAGTAATTCTGACACTCGTAATGTTTGTAAATCTAGTTATCATACAATAATAATTTCAGTTAAGTGGGCATATTTTATATCTCTTTGGCTTTCTCTTTCCCTCCTTAGAATTCTTGGCATCTCTGGTAAGTAAGCTCTGGTACTGGTGACTCACTGTGATTTTTGTTTCAGTAGCACTTCTGACAGCTGACATCTCTGAAAGTGGCTTATCCTTACTAATTGTCAAGTGGAAGGTCTAAATTAGGCCACAGTTTCACAAACATATTTAACTGCCATAAGGTGGCAATGTAAGTGAAAGAAGTAGTTCTTTCCCCCTGGTTAGAACAGCCATTTATACTTCCCTACAGCAGACTGGATTGGGGAGCTAAAAACTCAGCAAGAACAGGAAAAGTTTATCCTTAACCTAGATAATTTTTCCATTCAATTCACTCTACTCCAAGTACTATGCTGTTATATTTTTCTGATTCGTTTGTCTCTACCATGGATTCTAAGTTATGAAATAATGCTTATTAATAAAACACCCCAACAACAAATAAACAAAAAAACAAAAAACCCAAACCCCAGGAAAAAACCACGACAAAAACCCCACAAAACCCGGAAAAGTAAAAATGCAAGAAGACATTTACGGAAACTCAGAAACTCAACACCATTGTATTGGAACTTTCATTCTTTATGACTAACAGAAAACTTGTCTGTGTACACCTAATATGTCAAGTTTCAGTTTATTTATAACTTTTTGTTCTGCTAAGAAGATATTTTCAAAAACACCATTGTCTGGTGCTGTATTGCTCTAAGCTAAGTGGTTTAGATGTGTCACCTCATAGCGAATCTTACGTTCTTTAAGTTTAATCATAATAATTAAAATATACTCAGGAGCAGCCTCTAATCACATAACTTTATTTTCCATGCCTCTGCTGCTGGTAGTTTTATAGCCTCAAAAGTGTGATGCAAGGTTTCTTAATTTTGTCTTTCAATAATTTAATTCTTGGTTCAGGCATTACTTTCTTCAAATTTTTGCCCAACAGAAAACTGCTTTCTTGTTCTTTCAGTGTCTTAGTCACAGAATCCTTTTACTTGTCACCTCCAAAGTCGACTATTCCATGTGTAGCTACTGATTTACCAGCCACTCATTTAATCTGCTCGTAAGAGAAGTAAAAGTTGTGTAGCTGATCAACTTCACTTCTGATTGATGATTTTTAAACCTGAATCCTTTGTAACCCTTCCTGGGAGTTGCCACTCCCTACCCAATATTGCCACAAATAATTAGACGAAAGTATGGCTACAATGCAGTCCATAATTGATACATGCTGCCACCTCTCGAGATGTGCTCATTCTGGTTATTCCAGCTTCCAAAAACACTGTCTTCCACCAGCAAACGTTAAGGGGTGTTGAGGTAGACTAAATCAGCACAGGCTGCTTCCCTTTCAGAAGAGGGCTTTGCTGCAGTTCTGTGTACAGGAATTCCATCTGTTACTCTGCTGTAGCATATTTAAATGTATTTTTGTCTGGCATGAAAATGTGCCTTGTCAGAGGTAAAGTGAGATGGCAGCAGGGTGGGTGTGTTAAGGCAGAAGCAGTGACCTGGTGAGGCAGGAGAAGAACCCAACACTGTGGTTTGGCAACTGCCATAGACAAGGGGTACAATAACTTTGGTGTGTGGGAATTGTATGAATCTGGGATAAGGGGTAAAATGACATCCATTCAGTGAATTTACTTCCACTTCAAAGCGGACTTTCACCTTTTGGTTGTGTGTCCCTTTATTATTCATTCCATTAAGATCTGTGAATTTTTAGACTCTTAAAAAAACTTAAAAATTCTTAGGTTGGGTTGCTTTCTGTATTCTGAGTATGTATAATAAAAGATTAGAGACGAATCCATAGAATCTGGGGATTAATATAACTTCCTCTTGAGGATTTGCGTAACTTGGAAGTGCTTCATGAATCACTGCCTTTGCCATAGCCATGTTTTCCAGGGATCAGAAGAGGTTTTTCTAAGGAGTCTATATTCAGTTAAAGGTAAATCTTTAAATTCCAGAGATCTTTTAATGAAGCTGGTGGCTCCTTGACTTTTTTACAAAATAGGCTGTGTATGTGTTTATTACCATGCAGTTGATTTTTAAAATTTCTATGCTAATTTTTCTTAAGGTATTCAGAGTCAAAATTAGGGGTTTTTATCTTTGTAATAACTTCTTAATGTCTTACAGTAATAAAAATGACAATAACAATTAATAATAATAATAATAATAACAATAGTACATAATCTCCCATGAAGTAGGGTTTTTTTCATTTTAGCATCCTGCCACCTCACCTCTAACGGCTTTTTATCACTTTTGGCTGCCTCTATTTGTCAACCTGAGTCATGCCTTCAGGAAGCAAACTCTACCTAAACTGAATGGAAAGATTCCCAGATGGTGATTTTTTTAAGTCATCATGATAAAGTTGTTTCATGTTTGTGAACAACCTTGAGACATTCTCCCTGTCTCAAAACTCTTATCAATCATTAAATTTCAGAAACACAGCTTCTAGCAGCAATATGCCTTTTTATAGAGAATATACATAAATTTGCTTCTTTGAATAATCGTTTTTTCTGATATGAATATGTAAGCCATGCATTTGAAAATAAATTATTAACCTAATTCATACATATGTTGTGTAATTATACATGCCTCAGTAATAGAAAAAAATTATATTTGCTTAGCTTTGAAGGATTTAATCAGAGCAGGACTCCCCTACAAATGAATAGAATGATCCTTCTTCATCTTTGGGCCCTCTGCCAAGATTCTTGAGTATGGCAAAAAATTAGACTGAAGCCTTTAAAATTAGATCTCACCTGTCTCTTCAAAAATGCTGTTTAAATGGAAGAAATAACTCACTTGGATTCTGGGCTCAGTAAATGTACCAAGATTTTGGGGGCTAAAATGGAGAGGCTGGGTTGATTCTGCAGCATTCTTGCTGAGCAGGGGGTTAGGTTTTGGAAGCAGGCTGCCAGCCTGCTCTGCAGCTGTTTGCAGGTGTAAGGACAACAACCTTTTACAGTTTGTGCTCTCACAAATCCACTCACATTGTCAATGCCTTTAAGAGAATATTGAGAATTTCAATAAATTTCTGCTTCCTTAAAGGCTTTTGGAATAAATTAATACTATGAAGTCCAGAGGTGTGAACTGGCTAAAATGTTCTCTTTACTACACAGACTCAGGGAACTGTCTGTGTTGCTGTAGTAAATAATAACAAACCTGCTAGAGCTACTTCTTTCATATGTAGGAGCAGATACTGATAGTGACACTTTGGCTTCTGTGGGTTTTGTTCCAAGTGCAGAATGTAAATGAAGTGAATAATGAACTTTGAGAAGGAAGGAAGGAAGGAAGGAAGGAAGGAAGGAAGGAAGGAAGGAAGGAAGGAAGGAAGGAAGGAAGGAAGGAAGGAAGGAAGGAAGGAAGGAAGGAAGGAAGGAAGGAAGGAAGGAAGGAAGGAAGGAAGGAAGGAAGGAAGGAAGGAAGGAAGGAAGGAAGGAAGAAGAAGAACGGAAGGAACGGAAGGAACGGATGGAAGGAAGAAGGAAGAAGGAAGGGAAGAAGGAAGGAAGGAAGGAAGGAAGGAAGGAAGGAAGGAAGGAAGGAAGGAAGGAAGGAAGGAAGGAAGGAAGGAAGGAAGGAAGGAAGGAAGGAGAAAATCAGTAGTATTCACAGTCACAATATTTTTGGGATTAAATGGAAGCAAAAAAAGACCCAGTATAGTGCCTGTGAATTTATTATTTCAAGGTGAATGGTAGACATGTGCTTATTAGTTGTGTTTTGCTGATTTTTTTCAGGGAAAAATGGAAAGACTGGTTACATGTAGCATGCAAAGCAATGCTAGGGCAGGGTAACTTGAGGAATAGCCAGGAATGGCAGCAAAAAGCTGCAGGCTGGTGGCTCCTGGAGTGGGTAATCGAGCGAAGTGTGAAGTTATTTGGCTGTAAACAAAGCAGACAGACATTACTTTGAGCCGTGTTTTATTGGTAAGTACAAACCTACACAGTAAATCAGCTGAAGAGGTGTACATTTATACCTGCCACGTGGGGAGGGAGGCATCAGCATCAGAGAGCCTGAGCCTTCTGTGTTATAAAAACAGGCTGGTTCCAGTAGGTTCAGCTCTGGGGAGGGACGTGGGGGTGGCAGCAAGCAGTGCAACATCTAAAAAGCCAAGTGCCATCAACATTTGGTGACATAGTTAGAACCTAAGTGCATTTGTGTGATTCTGTGCCTGAACCCATCACACTCAGAGCACACAGACACATGGGAGTAGGTCTGCAGGAGCTCATTTCAGTCAGATTAATGTTATTTACCCACCTCAGTGCAAAAACAGATGGGTACCTCTACAGAATGCTACCCTACTATTCCCATTTTTTCTATTATTTGCTTAATGAGAAAGACAGTAGTTTGATTTTGGTGTCTGTAATAGAGATAAGCCTGCTTTGCTGCTGCTTCATTAGTTACAGAGCCACTGATGTGAAGGTGAACTTGTTATTCTCTGGAATGATGTAGACACAGTGAAATAATTTCAGGTTTGTTTGGGTTTTTTTTTACTTCTGCATAGAATTGAAGAAATTCCTTCTGTCTCCCAACTCTGCTGTCCTAAGAATTACTGGTAAGTTCAACGTTGAATGAAGCATTCTACTTTGTTCAGGTTTTCCTTTAAACAGTTTTAATAATTTTCATTTTATTTCAGAGGTATTTTAAAGGAGAAATTCAGAGAAGATGATTAGATATTACCTAAGCATTCTACATACTGTCAGTTATACTATGGCTACATTTCTCATAATTTCAGAAAATGCAAGACATGTTAAATGAACTAAAATTTATAGGGCTAAAATGCAAACAAGTTACTTTTAACTCACTGTGGCACTTAAAAAGAGTTCCTCTAATACTATTTGTAATATTTCTTGGTGTATCTTAAAAACCTTTTATTTCCTTAATTAATGTTAATTCCAATTAAAAAGAAGAGGATGCTACTTCATTCTGCTCATTGAAAATGAGATACACCCCCTGTTGTAGTTTTAGAACACAAAGGCTGCAGTTTAAATCTCTCTAGGACTTTAGTGATTGTGAGCAGTTACCATTTGATGGTTGTTCAGCAACTATGTGAAGTGAATTAGTAAATATTTGTAGCAGCATAAACAAACCTGCAGTGCTGTGCTGTCTATTCTCTACATAAACAGACAGGTCAGTTCTCCAGAGATGTCAGTCTGGCACCTCTCACAAGTTTTGCGTTTACTTACAATTCATTATTAATTGTTGAGTGCTTATAGCATATTTGATATTGTAAAAAGTACAGAGATACAATCCCTGCCTGAAGAAGCTGACTTTAGAAGATAAGCAGAACCAACTCGTTCTTTTCCTACACAACAAATAGAGTTTTCATTGTGTTTTGTTCAAATTCTCTGAAACTCGGAGAGTATGGGCTTCAAGACAGGTTACACAACATTTCTTTACTGCCTTTCATATTACCCAGTTCAGAGTGAAAGAACTGTCAGAGTATGCCTGGCTGTATGCAGTGTGACAGATTTCACTGGTTGGAACAATTGGTCCCAACTGCTCTTATTTCTCGTTTAAGGTTTCAAACCACTTTTGAAAGCTATCAAATTTCATGTTAATCTCCTCGGGAGGAGAGAGAATGAGTTTCTGGATGGGAAGACAAGCCAGAACTGATGCATAGTGAATAGCATGAGAGGCATAATATTACTGGGAAGATCTCTGACAAGTCTGTGCCCCCTTTTCCATAAGGCAGAAAGTTTTATGATTTTCTTTGGTGGGGGGGAAATAGGGAATGAATAGGTTAGGCAAATGTGGCATTCTCTTGAAGAAAAAAGATACACTACCCTGCATTTTAGAAAAAGAATGTGTATTATTTTATTTGTATGATTTCTTCTCAAGTAAGAATTAGTGCATGGCACATCTGGGTTTTTTATGTCTCCAGCTATATTTCTTCCAATCCTATTCATTCAAGAATCTCAAGCACAGTCCCCAGTTTTTTGAAAGCTTCAAAAATAGGAACAAAGTGCTAAATATTAAGATTTGGGTGAATGAGGAAGAATTTGTTACTAAGAATAAATTATAAAATGGAAGGAAAAGAAGGCAAGGAGGATTGAATGATCTGAAGTATGTAGCGAAAGAGATATAAAAATATTCTGAAAAAATATAGATAGAAAAGAAGTGTGATCAAATCATGACAAACAAAACACCTCTGTAACAGTTTTTGGGTAGTGTGTGTTTTGTTTCTTCTAGTCTGGTCTATGAAGAAGTCAGTTGCTTTGCTTTAATAGGACAGCAAATTATAATGAGAAAAAAGAAAGGGTGACTGGGAGCTGTCACTCTGGGGGCTCATAACTGGAGGGCAGTTGAGGTACCAGGTCACAACAAGTGAGCTGGAAGACTCCTGGCTTGGCTGCCTGCAGATCCCACAGAAGCTGACCTGTGAGTTGGTGCCTGGAGCTTGTCAGGGTTATGAAAATGCTGGCTGCAAAAAAGGGAACTTTCTTCTGAGAGGGCTGGTAGGTGTTAAAAGCTGCTCAGCTTCTTCCTGATCAGTGTGTAGGAACTTGGAGATCTTGAGATAATATCTTTAGCAAAACAGGTACTCCATGTATGCTGTTCTAAATATTTCCCCTTCTGCTAAATCAAAACTGTCTAGTCATGATCCTCCCATTAAATTCACAAATGGAAGGCATACAGATGCCAGGTTCAGAAGAAATTGGGTAAGCTCAGCTCAGAAGAATTAACACAGAGCCACTCAGCTCATTATAATTTCACTTTTCACTTCAGGATACTAAATTCTCCTCTCTGACATTGCAATCTTTTCTGTAACTTTCAGACCCTTTTACTGAGATATTCAAGTCTATGTCTCAATAATCTATTATAAAGAGTCTAAAAGCATCACAAATATCAACATATACTTTGCAATAAGTGCAGTCCAAAGGGATCTTGACAAATCTACATCTGTTGTAAGGAATAGGCCAGGAGGAATACCACGCTGATCCACGTGTAACTTCTTTCAAAATGTGTCTAATGGGGAATGATCAACTGAAGGAAAAAAACAATTGAACTCAGAAAGTACATTAGAATAGGCCACAGAAGCAAGTAAGAGGTCTAAGATCAATATTTCAGACACTCTTCAGCAATTCTAAGCAAAACTAGCTTAGATACTGAATGCTCAAGACAACTTCAGTGTAATTATGAAAACATAGATAATTGAAAGTATTCTCCATGTTTGAAGCTCTTGACTGTGTAGTCAGTTCTAAAATTAAGCATTCTGGATACGATCTGAGCAACATAAATTTTAAGTGAGGGGAATGAATCTTACTGTAGTTGTAACCACTTAGAGCACTGAAAGGCAATCAACGTCTACAGAGTGCTGGGAAAAAAGAGTTTTGAATTCTCTAAAAGGTGGTAATTTGTAAAATTAGGCCTAGGCTTTGTTCCAATACACAAGTTTGTTTTTTTTAATTCCGACTCATTTTTACATTGAAATGGTTGGGGAAAACAACTTTAGGCATGGTGATCCATCAACTCAACTATTTCATATTTGCTGATTGAGATTTTTAAGTAATAGGTTAAGATCTTCTGAAATTTGCTTTGCTTTGCTTTTCAAGTTACTGGAATATTTAGTGTGTCAATCTTTTTCAAAACAGAAATGTAGATGCCAGGCATATTTGAAAGATGAAGAGGTTCTTATGGTAAACATAGCATGCACATATGCTTTCCTCTAGAGACCGTCCTAAACATGAGCTCACACATATGTCTTTATAGCAGCTACAAAAAACAGTCTGTGCTTCTGATCAGTTCTTATGTCTCATGATGGAAAGAGTTCCAGTTGGCAGCGTATTTCCTATTCTGTGTTATCTGGATTTGGCTTAGGCAGGATTTTATCTCCAAATCATTTGGGTACAGGCAAGGAAACACCGAGAGGTGAGGTCATAGAAACAGAAATACTTCCTGTAGTGCTTCCTGTAGTTCCTATACTACAGCATCTGCAGGGAAATCAGGCTTTGTAGCCATGAACTGTAGCATGTAAGCATAGAGTGACAGAGAAATACCTATCCACATGTGTGTACCTGCCATATGAAAAAAAAAAAAAGGTTTTGCAAAAGCTTATTATTTGATAATTTCCTGTTAAACGGAATAATTAGCTCAATTTGGAATGTCTGCTCCCAAGCATAGTAGGTTCCCAGGTACTCTGGTTGAAAGAATTGGTAATGTAAACAGGAAAACATACTCCCATCACTTTCATTACTGAAAATCATTGTGCTCTTTTCTGACAAATTGTAGAAGAAAAAAAAATTAAAATTATGCTTGTAATGGTTTCAGACTTCAGTCTGCAAATGCAATCCAGAAAACCAAATGTAGCAGTAACAGTAGGCAGCTTCCCAGAGATGCACACTGGGAATACCTCAGGAAGCAGTAAACACTTCAATAGCAAAACCTTCAAGACAGATGAAAAGTGATACACATCCCGACAAAAACCCCAATACATAGTTTTATGAAATGTTTTAAATTATTTATTATTTTAAGATAAAAATAAAAACTACTATTCCACAGAAAAAGAAAAGAAAAAAAACAGCAATCTTTAAATAACAAACTCAGGAATTTTAATTTATGAAAACCAGTACAATTTTAAGGCCTAAAAGTTAACATTTTTTACTATATGACATACTGCATTTTCTTCAGCTACTTATTCTGCTTCTCAAAAAACCCATTTATTTAGGGTAATATATTTTTTGGTACTGGTGTTTCTACTGGCCTGATAATGTTTTAGACTAAAGGTGTTGTCATCCTTCTGAAGATTATTATTTTGTTTTCTTTCAAAAATTTAATGATTTGTTCTGCCCTTTGCTTGCAGGATTTTGGTTGAAAATTACCTAAAACAACTTTGGTAATTATTTTTCTAGTGATTATTATAAACTTAAGGTTCTTTGGCAGGATGTCAAATTATATGTCTATAATTACTTCGACTCCCTCCAGTTTCTGTTCAATAAAAAATTAAGATCAATAGCTCTTGGCACACAATAGCTATGCAGAGCTCCTTGTCTCTGCAGGCAAGAAATTCCAGCCTATATAAATGATGAATTCTCATCCCCACAAAAGCCTGCATTAAGCTGTCTGTTATTTGCCATTCATCCACACATTGTGTGAATCCTGTTTCTCTAATAATTATATATTTATATCAGATAGACTGCAAAGATATTTGGAAATATGAGAAAGCTATTCTTGGGAGCATGCTGAAGGAATCTTGGAAATGCTCCATAAGCTTAATCCATTCTAATGGTTATTCCTGGCCAGGGGAACTGGTGAGTTTATGACTTCAGGCCCCTGTTGAATATGAAGCATGCACAGCACACCAGATCAGCACTGGAATTAAGGTAAACATTACTGAGGTATTTTAAATCATTAGAGGAACTGTGCTTTGCAGTGTGATGCCATCTATCTGTGAGCATCTTTTATGCTGTTCTGAGTAGCTTCTGTGTGGCTTTGGGCATTTTTGTGGCACCCCCTGGCTGTGTGTTGGATGTGGGGAAATTAAGAAACCACAACTTGCTGCTCTTTTGCACCTGCTGGGATGCACCAAAAACCACTTCATTTATGATTCAATATCATTGCCAAATTTCACCATCTTCTGCGTATGTTGGCAGTGTCTAAAACATTTAATTACCATGTGCTTGTAATACATCCAGAACAATACCTTTGCATATTTTTTTTCTCAGATCAGAAAAGAACTCTTCTGTACAAAAATTATTTTTAATGAAAATTTTTAAAGCTGAAGCATTAAAAAAAATGGCAACACAAATACAACCAGGAGAGTAGAGAATTGTTTAACTCCAAATCATCAAGAATCATGTCTTAGCCATATGATGACTCGCACAGGCCTGCTGCTGGTACTTGTTTCCTGTTTCAAATCTTGATTAAAATTACAGAAAATACTTTCCTACCATTCCTATCTGAAGGAGCTGCCACATTTCACTGAAGCCAGTTGTATCATTCCTGATGGGGTGGCATGCAGTTAGCACAGGCAGGGATGCAACCCCCAAAAGTTTATCAATAGAGATATGTGCTCAAATTATAGTAAAAAAGGGTTTGAGAGCCACAAAGCATTTTGTGAGGATTTTCAGTGTGGTCCAAAGGTAAACATGGGAATACAAACAGAATATTCATGGCACTAACAGTAGTGCTTGTGACTGTTAAGGGTAGATTGCATTTTACTGGAATAGCAGAAGAAAGAAAGATAAGCAACACATTATTAGGACAGATGAGAAGAAAAGGAGTGAAGCAATACATTATTTTTAATATTCTCAATGCTGTCTGTTGACATACCAGGCATGGACTCCATTTTATTTCTGTGTATCAAAAGTTGAAATAAATGAGATTAATCAGTGAAGACTTAATGGACACCAGTAATAATTCCTTATTGATAGCACAACTAACAGCAAGTTTCTGAAAATATGACATTAAGAATACTGGAGGATTTCCAATCTAACTCTGAATTTATAAACACTGGAAATGACATTTTGAAGAACTATTGATTAGTTACGTGAATGTCAGTTCTAAGTAAAATACTGAAGATATTTGGATTTGAGCAACAAAAAATTAAAAGCTAAAGTGCTAATTATGGTAATAAGCACAAAGATAAATCTTGTCAAATGACTCCCTATTTTGAAAAGATCATAAATCTATTTAGAAAGGCAAGTGCAGAAGCACAGTTGGGGTTTTTTTTTAAGTTACTAAATAGCATACATTCATTAAACACTTACTTCAGATGCAAGTCATCAAATTAGGTGGGCTTACAGGCTGGGCTGATAGATTTAAAAGTATTACTAATGAGGAGATGTATCTGAGTGGTGTTATTTGTAGGAAGGACCCTCTATAAATAGGTTCTTTATTTGGTATAATTAATATTTTTGCCAGTTATAAACTTAATTGTTTTGATAGTTAAGTTTGCAGATGACATGGAAGAAGAAACAAAGTTAGTAAGGTTGGTGTTTCAAGGCAAGCTGGGTAGTCTGGTTTAAATATTGAAAACACCAAACTTGAATGTAGTCAAATGCAAGATACAAGAATTAGGACTTCAGAATGTAGGATAAGAAAGTTCATTTTCAAATTAAACAAGAATGAAAGATTTAATAGCCAAAACCACCTCAAAGTGTATGGCCTGGGCAAGAAGGCCAAGGTGATATTGTGGTGACAGGAATGGAGAGCAGCAAGCAGAAGCAGGGACATGAGCATGGTATGAGCTGGAACGTGTGGCACTGATGAGGTTTCTTTAAAATACTCTTCCTTTTGTTCAAGGAGTTTAAACAACATATTGTGGGAGATACAATAAAGTGTTTTGAGGGACTAGCAATGAGATTTAAACCAAGTTTAGATAATTCAGCTTATGAACTTGATGAAAAGAAAATCAAGAAGTACATATTACTGTTGGAGTAGATCTTACACTGGGAACTCCCCAGATTGTCTGACAATGGGATATTTTATGAAAGACAGCAGTTGATACTAGATGAGTTCACCTTGTAAAATGCAGTTTATTTTAAATAAGTGTTGGAACAGCTGATACAAAAGGCAGTGGACATAGAACTGGTCTGGGCCTTTAATTCAGATTCAGAGGAAATCAAATTTAAATTCTTCACTTCCATTGTACAATTTGTTAACTTAGCAATCCCTCTTCTCCCTTCATCTTGAAAGAAGTTTTTCCTATGATTAATAGGAACAGTTCTGCTTTAAGATTATTATTATAATCAAATTATTTCCTTTAGAGGTCATGAAGCAATGTCTCCAGATGTATAAGTCAGCTATATTCTGTTTATTCTTTTTTCTCTGAATTGCTTTGAGAAAGTTTAAATTAGCACAGGGAATTAGATAGTTTTCAGAATATACCTGTAGTCTGAACGACTAATGGGAACGAGCCAGCTGTATCTTTCTCATGAGCTCAGCTTTAAAGTCGTTGTTGAGCTTAGGGCTACAGTTAAAATCAGCAGAGAAAGGAAGGGGAAAGCCCTTGAAAAACCTTTCTTCTCCAGCACAGGGCATCTTGATACATTTCATCTAGCAATCATTTGCCATAGAGGCACTTGCTGTGACTTTTTGTCTTCATTCTATGACCTTTGTCACCCAGTTATTTAATTTCCTTCTGATTCCAGTCAAAATAAATAAATTATGGTATCATTAGAAGAGTAACTGAGCTAAATCCAGTGGAATGAAGCTGAGACTAAACATTCTAGCCCATGAGGCCTGAAGTTCTGTGAAGTAATTTTGCTTATATTTTCCAAATTTTTTTGCTTTAAATCCCTACTTTATCTGAAAGTGGCTGCAATTCAGCAACCTTATCATGAATTAGCATTCCTTTCTGCATTGGTGTAGAAAATGCTTAAGAGCAGCATGTGGAAATGGCAGATTTATACTGCTCCAATTCTAGGCTGACACGGCTATTCCAGCAGACTCAGGGTAACAAAGAGGGGGGCACAGGTTGTAGAAATAAAATATCAATATAGCCTCACAACCAAAATCAGGGTAAACCTGCAGAAGTTCAAGCATTCTCACAGAAGTTCTATGTTAAATATGGAAAAATAAAAAATTTCTCATCTTGTCCTCTTAGTCTTAAAGGAGGAGGGTAATGAAGTTCAGTGGAAAATCCTATTTTTCCCAGAAACTGGTGAATCTAAACAGAAATCCTGGAGGAAGGTTTTAGAGTTGTTTCTATGGGCAGAAAGTCCTATTAATGTTTCTGTTCTAGTTTCTATTCTAATGGCACTTGGGGACATGGTTTAGTGGTGAACACAGTGGTGCTGGGTTAATGGTTGGACTCGGTGTTAGAGGCCTTTTCCAGCCTAAGTGATTCTATGATCCCATTTGAGGTCCACAGAAATTCTGACGTCTTGTGAGAGAGATCTCAATCTCCTTCCCAGAGGAATCAGTTTAGACCTGGAGCTTTCAGAAGGCTTCAGCCAGGTGTTCTTAGGCAATAGAATAGAGAGGTTTGCATTTCCTTTGTAAGTCCACCTTTAGACTCAGGGACACAAAAATCTGCATTTTGCAAGGCAATGATTCAAAGGTGACATAAATTGAGATATTGGTTCTGGGAGGAAGATGGTCTCTGTCAGGACTGTGATAGGCATCTCAATACTGCATTGTAAGCAGTTGAAGAAGGAAGAGTAGAAACATGTCTTTCCCAAGGTCACATTGCCACAACTTCTGATTAAAATTAAAAACTGTTAAAGAAGTAAATATGATGAGGGAAAGAATTTTGCTTCATTAAAGAACCTTAAACAATAGAACTTGCTGAATTCCCCTGAGGTGACCTGTTAAAAATAGGAACAGAAAAGTATTTTCCCTTGTTGGCCTCTAATGACTGAGTGATTTGAATCTATACAACTGAATCTTGAAGAATTACCCACTAGGAATGATTGAGAAAGGGAGAACTTCTTCAGTAGATTTCTCTGAGATATCATTGCTTTACAGCATGGAATCAGTCTGAAAGAGATTAGCATAAAGAGCTAATATCATTTGATGATGAGGCATTTTAGGCATTGCTTTGGTCTGTTTATGACTGATTTTATTTGATTTACTTTGCCTGAATTCAAGCCATAGTGGCTTACAAGGACATTCAATTTGCTTTCTCATATAAGGGAAGGAAGAAGAGCTACATCAAAAACATAAAGCAAGATAAACAAATATAACACAGACCTACATGTCTCTTTGTCCTGCAAGCTTCAGAATACTATGCTTGATTATGCAGTTATTGCATTAATTGTTTTTAGTTCAGAGTTTACTTAAATGAAAGATAAATTAATAGTAGCCAAAATAATACTTATTCTGAGAGATAAAATAAATGTTCTAAAACAATGCATTCTGAAAGTTACTGGATTTTCTTTAGATGAGATAGGATTCATATCTTTTTTAATGCTTTTATGCCATGCTACTAAGCTCAGCGTTAGACAAAAGATCACTAAAGTGTAAGTGAAATGTGTTTGAATACCTAAGGTGTTGCTGTGTAAATAATAATACCCTGGTTATCAGTCAGGAAAGGACTGGAACCTCAGAGCCTGGGAGCTGCAGAATAACTGCCAGCCCCTGAATCCTCCTGCTCTGCAAGGGGCTACCCTCAACTCACAAAGATTTGGGACTTCTGGGATGTTGGGCCACTGTGTCTTTCAGCACTGAATGAAGGTTGGTGTGTTTAGTACAAAGGTGTTGTCCTAAAAGTCTTGTCTCATTCTTGCTAGGCTTTATCTTTGGGTTAGTGGAGGAGAAATGAAGACAGAGGCACGCCCTGACCAGGATGTCTGAGCACCATCCATATTTAACTCTGCATAGTCTGAACAGTCTTTTGCCTATGAGAGCTTGTAGTGTGCAATTCAAAATTTGGATGTGGAATACATAACCTCAAGAGCTTTGATTACTGCTTAGTAAGTCCTCTGTGAAAAATAGCTACAGACACTAGAGACTTGAAAAGTTATCTGAGACACAGGCTTCTTGTTTAGGTAATTGTGAGCTCTTATATTGTAAACTATGCCCAAGCAACTGGGAACATCTTGGGAAGAAAAGCAAGAAACCAAAAGGGAATCTATTATTTCCTGGAAACATCCAAATGATGGAAATAAGAGGAACAAGAATACAGGAGCTGGAACATTGTGGGATTAAAATAAATGGTGGGAACGAAAGAGATCTGTTGAAAATATTTAACAGGTCACCCGCCGTTTTGTTACCCTGAAGTTATTAAGCATATTTCTAAGATTTCTGGTAAAGCAGAATACAAGAAGTATCACTTTCCTATAAAGAACTACATCTGAATGATTTTTCTTTTATTCCCAGAAATATAGACATTTCAAAGACTTGAAAAGACATTAAAACCTAATGAGAGTAAATATAGTTTGTTTGACTGGTCTGGATCCCTGTCAATTAAAGAAAGACAAAAATAAGCTATTTGGATCAAGAATGAAATTGAAGTGATGAATTTATACCTTTTAGCTAAAAGTGAGTACTGATTGTATCTTTATGTGTTGCTAGGGGGGATAACCAGTCTTGCAAACATGTTCATTGTAGTAGATCTTTCAAGATTTTTTGTTAGCCAGTTCTGCATCTGTGTTAAATCAATATCACAAATGGTGCATGCTGGGGGCTATTTAGGAGGGGTTTGGGGGGAAAAAAAAGGAAATAAAAAGGAAAAAAAAGGCACCTTATTGCTTTTAGTGCTAATGGTACATTTATTATGCTGAGCCATAAATCTGTTTTGCCTGATCCTGTTCTTAGGCATCAATAACTCATGGCTTGGAGTTCAAGGTACTACCGCTACAGTTTCTAGAAATGTTCTGATGGATGACTGACAACTTAACTTAATCTCCAAAATTAAGTGTGGTTTCTTTCTTGCTCTTAAGCTCATAAAAGCTAATTTAGGGAGATGCTAAAAATAATTAGAATCTAAATTCAACATCCTGGAATCAATGACAGAAGAAAATTCAACAGAAAGGCCTGCCAGTACTAATTATTTTCAGTTGATAAAGATCATTCATTTACTCAAAATAAATAGGCATATTTATTGAATGGTTAATTAACTGCTTTTTCATTTTTCAACTTTTTTCTCTCCTCCTATTTTTGCCATTCTCTTTTAGTATTAATATGCAAAACAGCAGATGGTTTTTTTATAAGTACAAAAGTAGTCACTTGGTAAATCGGTTTGTAGGCACTCTCAGAGGTATAATAGACAACCCTATAAATCTTACAAAGAATCTTGAAAAGGAATTTAAAAGTCTATCATAGCTAGTTTTATTGTAGAGGAAGAGATGTCAAAGAGAAATGAAAGAACAGTCCATGAATATTAAGATTACTATGACCTTGACCTATTTAATGTTCATAGTTTAATTGTAGAATGTTTTTATGCTTAATTGGATTATAATTTTTCAGTTAATTTCTAGGATAATATATATTGTTAAATATCAGAAACTGTATGTGAGTACAAAATTAGTGATACCTATCTGAGAAGTATCCACTGAATTCAAGAATTCAGTGTTCACCTTTCATGACTGGAATACTTCATCATTTCGAGGAAAATCAGGGACCTTCTTGTAAATATGTAGAATATCAAATATTGTCAAATACTAAGGAAAGGAGGCTTGAAAACCTTCACACCTCATAACATCTAAATTGTATGATTTAAGATATTTGGAAATATGACTGCTTTTTAAAATGCAGTTGCAAGTTTGGTAAGGTATCATTTAAGGACAGAAGGGTATTTAGAGATGTTCTTCTGCCTGTTTGAATATTGGTATCAGTCAGATACCAGGAGGTTTAGTCAACTAAAGGAGAAAAACATTCCTCTTTGAGTAGTCCTCCAGTGATCCTCATTGTGATATGACCAGGTCAACTAATAAAAAACATATGCAGAGTAAATTGAGCTCTTGAGCTCTTAGATAATATTTGAAGAAAGAAATCAAAAGATTTTGCTGCCTGTTTCAAAAAGGAGGTATATGATATGCATTTATAGGTTTTGCTTCCAGAAGTAGCACATGCAGAGAAATGGCGAAAGTCTTCAGAGAGATGTGGGTAAGGGACTCCTCTATGGAATCCCCCTTCTCCTCCATTTATAAGAGTGTGTGTTGTCAAGTCTAAATACAGGAGTTTGTTTTTTGAAGATTTTAAGCAAAGTCTTCATATTGTTTACACATTTCAGCATGACTCACTTGTGCAGGTTGTTCAGGAACACCAGGGATAAGTTATTTTGAGAAGAGAAAGAAAGGTCAGAGAAGGACGGAAAAAAATGCCAAAAACCTGCACCACAAGATATTGTAGTTGTCTCTCCAGTCACTGATACCAGAGCATTTTAGTGTTTCAGCAGATCCCAAATGGAATCTATATTAGTATGAGCAAACCTCAAGTAATGATTTATTTATGTGCAAGGCATCTTAAGAGCAAGGTGTCTAAAAAAAAATTGTCCTGTTCACTCAAGGTTGTTGGCAGGACTAAGGTCTGTGAGATACTGCTTCCTTCATTTCGGCACGGAATAGGAAGGACCTTGTGGAAATAAACTCAGAAAGTAAGGGTAGTTTAGTGACAAGCTCTGCAAATCTCTATTGCCATATGTTCCGTACAAGCAAAAGTCCAGAACTTGGTCCATAGGCTTACAGTCTTCTGTAATAATGACTAGCATTATCTTCATAACATGTGTAGAAAAAGAATTTCAATTTTTTTGTAATCCTCACATTAAACCCTCAAAAATGCATCTTTTCATATCCATCCTCATGAGGGGTTCTCTAGTCCATTCTTCTTTTCCAATCAGCAGATTTTTCTACAGTCATTTTCAAAATACAACAGTTTTTAAAAGAATTTTTTTCAAACTGCATTTCCTTTATTTACTTTGACTCTCTATCTGCTGAGGCATCAGAAGAATTAATTTGCTAGTTGAATATTGTATAAACTTTGCTTATTTTCTTACCACTGTCAAGCATTTGACATTACTACTCACATTACCAGGGCAGCTGGCTCAGAAAGAGTCTTTTGTTGAAAGTCGTACATGTCAGCAATTTCTGTAGCAATCTGTGTTCTTGACTTGCCAGCAGATCAGACCCAAAGAAAAATGCTTATAAGAGTTACTGTAAACTGAAAAGTGCTGTGGCTCAATGGGAGAGCAATTTGGCTAGTACCTGAGAGAAGTAAACAGTTTTTATACTCCAGAAAAAAGCTGTGGCTCTCAGGTGTATTTTGAATGGCAAAATTTAATGTTTGCAAACTATTACACTGGATTTACTTATCCTCATGAGAACAGACTATGATGAGGCAGTTATTGTTCTCCAGTTGGATAAATGGTTATAGGAAATATCATAGAAAACTTTGAAGGAATATCCAATTCATAATTTAGCCCAAAGATGGAATCTGCTGTATCAAACTTAGACAAGTTTGCCTGAACTGCAACATCAAGCAAACCGTATATTGCCTTTGCAATGCTGCCAGCCAAATTTGCATTCTGTTCATTTAGGCAGCCTTTTCTGTTCAAGTTCTGGGTGTTGGATTGGGTTACCTGTAGTTTGCCAATGAACTTTCTTTATTTTTCTACCTGATGCAGGCAACATTTGGTTATCTCTAGTTGGATTGTCCTGTCCAGTGCCATGGCTGTGGAGGCTCCTGAGCTTGCTTTAGGTGAGTACTTTTTCTGCTTTGCTGTTTGGAGCGCTGTGACCGACAGAATGCTGGTTTTGCACCTTTGTTAAACTGTTCTTATATGTTTCCAAAGCCTAATATGGGTCATGATATTTCCAACTCTTGATTAATCCAGGTCAAGTACGTAAACAGTTTTTTTTTCTAAAACAAGCATGCTTATTTAACACTTGAAACACACCAAAAATAGAGGTTGGTACATACAAATTGTGTAAAGTTTTAATAGGGACTCCTCATTAGCAGTCTACTCCAATATGTGAAAAAATTAATGCACCAAGGTACTTTTAATGTTTTTTTCTGAAAGTTAGAAAAACAGTTAATAAATTCAAATACAGAAATAATTGGTTTTAAAAAATAATTTACAAATTATAGTTTTCTTGCTTTTTCTTTTGTTTCCACACTCAACTTAGGATATGCTAGCTGTAGTTCTGATTAGAGATCTGCCTTTTATATCAAATGCTTCTGATTTGTTTCTTTTTCCTTTTCCCTTTCTTTTTTTTTAATTCTCAAGAAAGGAAAAAGCAAAGCATTCAACAAGAGACAGTGAAAATACATATTTCAAAAACCAGTGAAAAACAAGAGTTTTTTTACCTGATCAAATTTGATAGAAAAGTCATTGTAAGTTTATCTCTAAAGGAGAAATATAAATTAAATAGATTTTGAAGACAAAAACTTGGATTTTTTTTATCTCTTTCACCTTGATTTTCCCTTTTGAGATCAGAGCTCAAGTCATGTTTTGTCTGCTAAGGACATAACTAAGAATAATAGAGTATGCACCTAACCTGAGTTCTGTAAACCCCAGTCAATATTCCACATTGAGACTGAAACTTTTCTTGACCTGTGTTTAAATGTTGCCACAGGATTTTGTGTCCAGTTGCATTTACTCTTGATTAAGTCTAATCAAGCAGTCTCAAATATAATCACAAAACATCTTAGTGAAACCTTTGCCTTCTTTTGTAAAGAGAAACTTTATCAATCAAAATATTCATTTAAGAGTAGTTTGTAAATGCATTTTATGTATTGAAAGCTCTTCAGTTACTATTGAAGCATTAAAATGAAATAAATTATGGAATTCAAGTTATATGCAGTAATTTTAATTTACATAAAGTGCTTTTTGTAAACAAAATTGTGTCGATTTTTAATGGCTGGCTAAGCCTGTATACTTTTTTCTCCTTTTGTGCCCTGCACAGAAGTGCTGATATGACCCAAACAGCAATAGACTAAGAAATACACCAGGGCTCCTCTAAAAAAACAAACAAACAAACAAAAAAAAAACAACAAAAAAAAAGCAAAGAAACACCAGAAATTACTGTAAATATCTTCACAACAGAGAATGTCTTACCCATTATTTTCTTGAAAAATCAAATCTCTGTAATAGAAGCAGTTTAACCCCTGCAACACCACGTACAACAGGTAAAAAATGGTTATTTTCCCAAAACTAACCTGCATGCAGTAAGATTTATTTGAGGGAATAGCAATTCCCTTTAGAAGTTAATCCCAGAGTTTATCTTATCCCAATGCTTTCCTTCTACTCACCCCGGTAAGTAACACACAGGCAGAGGTGTGCAGGAGCAGCGTGTGTCTCTCGGTGCTGTGCCTGGCTGTTGCTCCCCTCTCAGCTGTGGCTGAGCAGTCCTACAGGCACAGAGTGCCAGGAGCTCTGCTGCCCGGAGTGCAGGTACAGCTGCAGCTCCAGCTCTGCTGCCTGAGTGCAGGTACAGCTGCAGCTCCAGCTCTGCTGCCTGCCTCACATTTGGAACACCCTCACTCCTTCCGGTCATTCGTTCCAGGGGAGGAATGACACCGGCATTTCTGAGCTGTTCCTGTGTTTTCTCGCAGAACAGGCAGGCAAAGCAGACTTCGTGATCTCCATGCTAACTACCAGCCTGCCTGCTGCCAGTTCTCCCTACTTCTGCCAGTGATGACATTCAGCTTGCTCCTCCACACAGGATACAGCACTGATTCCTCATTATGTAAGGCAGTCTAGGTCAAGTGTAGGAGAGACACTGCTGGCCTGAGCAAGCTACTGGATTGCTCCCTCAGCTTCATGGGGTCTGGAAGCTGGATCCTGATCTTTGCTACATCTTCTTGGGTGAGTGTTTTTGTATGATTTAAATGGTTACTATGCTGCTTTTCTATGCAGATAGCTGTCAGCCATGCTGTGAATTGCAGAGATAATTTCTTAGGTGAAACCAGCTCTGTCAGCATGATTAACACAGTATTTCTTCTAGGCATCTCAGCTTTGAGACACTTCACAAATAAATAAATCATAAATCGGGTTTGTTAAGAAACATCCTTTCTAACCATATGGGGATTAGTGTTAATTTGACTGATTAAGCAGTGAATTAAATCCATTTGCTTGAAGATGGTGTGGGAAAGCATTATTGGATATTGCTATTAGCTCTGAGAGGTTTACTGCAGTTCTTGGCTGTTGCATTTTTTTAGCCTTGGAAATTGCAAACATGCTTCTCCTATTAAACGTAACAAAAGAAACAAAAATATTATTTAATTTTCTTCTACTCTGTGGTTATTTTTTGAAGTAGCAATTAAACCCAGGATGCTACTTACTATGCACTGCATGAATGTGTGAATTTTTATGCTTCTGAGATATGTAAGGTGAATACTGCAGATAAAATTACATTTAGAGACTGCTCTGCAGAATGCCAGAACAGTACATGGGAGCTAGATTTATATTAGAGGGTAGCTTTTATTCATGCACCATATAGAATTCAGAGACTTTTTTGTATTTCAGCCCTGCTGAAAATCAGTCTGTAGCAAAGACTAGAACAGGTTTGTCCTTAATTATACATACTGGGTATTGTCAGGTGCTGGAATGTCTGATCTTACTGGAATGCAGTAGAAGAGGCCCTGGAAAGTAACAGCATAACACTGATACTGCAGTATCATATAGAGAATTTCAACAAGGCTATCTTGCTTGTTGAGGACAGCTACTGTCTAGTAAATCTGAAAACATTTTTAATGCTTTTGAGAGATTAATTGGAACACTTGTCTTTATGTGCAGTACCTTGGACAGCAACTTTTTTGTTCTGTGTTACAGTGAGTCTACTTCACGGGACACAGCAATTTGTGAAAATTAATACAAATTTAAGATACATTAATGAATTAAAAAATACTGGGGAGTGTATAGTAAAAAAAAAAACCCAAACCAAAACTGAGAGGAACTTCGGTCAGCATTGTATCAATGCATTGTATTTAACAGCTTAATGCCAAGATTTCTTTTAATATTAACTTTAAAATAGTGGCGTTTGCATTGAATTATGTTGATGAGTGTCAAAATAATAAATTAAGAATGCAAAATTGTTGGCAATTTACAATATGACATTGACAAAATTTTCATGTCTAATAGGTAACTGCTCGCTTTATATGTAAATGCCGAGGTCCCTTAAATCAAAATAAGTTTGGATATTAATATAGATTTATGTATTAATATCAGATAAAAAACTAATTGATGAGAAGAATGAAAGCCTGGAAGCCTTTAAAATGTGTTTTTCATCCTCACAAGAAACTAGTTGTGCTTCATATTGTTCTAGAAATAACTGATAGACTTTAATTTCAATACTTGTTCTGAAGTGGGGTGAATTGTTTTATCATTTTCTTATTGTCTTTGAAAGCTCTCTCTCTCTGGAAAAGAACTGCCAAGCAGTCAATTGTCTTTTCATCGTGGCCTTACCTTACCAGTTACTAATTTTTTTTTGTAATGACGTTCATATACATCCATGCTGTGATTTAGTAGAAATACCAGACTGCTGCCTACATTAATTACATTGTGAAAGTTAGGTTCAAGAAAGTGTAGCTCATTTTTGGTATCTTGGTAACAATTCTGTTGCAATGCAGCACATTACATTGTATAATATTTTATAGATACCACTTCAGACTTCAAAATACAGAAGTATGTCTTTCAAACAAACTTGAAATAATAGCATGGTATAGGAGCTTAGAACAAAACTGCTAGGTACCATGAATTATTGTAATGATGTACTTCACATTCTTTGTCTCTTGCTGCATGAAGTGTTCTAAAATAGTTACGCTATTATATATGAGTACACTGTGTTCCATCCCATTTCAAGTGTGGGTGCTTGGGGTATTTTCTTACAGGCTCAAGGAGTATTAATAACATATCTATTCAATTACAAAGAAAAAAAAGCTTTTTTTTGTTTAAATGTATAGAGATTTTCTGGAAGTCTTATTTTTATTTTTTGCATCATGGTTCATAGCAGGGCACACACAGTACTTCTCAGCATAGCAAGCTGCAGGTACTACAATAGGATACAAAGTGTTGGAAAATGGTGTTTCCTATGTGTATTCATATATCCCATGTTCTGGTATATCACTTTGGGTCTGGTATATCAATTTGGGTCTGAATCTGAGCTGTTCAATATGTTTTGAACCCACTACAATGCAGGATATTGGTCGTTAGTGGTCAGTGCCTCCTCCTGGTATTTTTCTGTGGTTTACTGGAATTGTCCAATCCATGGCTACATCAGTAGCTTGCTTTCAGTGTTCTTTATATTTCCTCAAATCACAGTATGCAGCTGGGTTTTCTGACAAACTTTTCACTTTTCCTGAGAGCACTAGAATTTTCTGTACTGCAAAGGAATTTCTTTGCTCTCTTCATAGTTTTGGAAATTACACTCAAGCTGAGGAGCATGGAAACAATACCAAAGTGTGTCAAATAAGTTATTCAGATCTCAGTTTTTATCTCTCCATTTTAATTGAGTAGTTGAGATGTATATTGTGATGACACACATATGCTAAATTAGTGCTCAACTGGTCAAGAAAGACTACAAATATTAGTGTTTTAGTTTATGTCATATAACAACTGAATATGAGACTGTAGTAGTATAGTTGACAAGCTTTCCTTGTAAGTTTGGGCTCTCAAATGCAGATCTTTCACTGTCTGGAACTGCCAACTTCTATTTGCATCTAGTACACAAAAATACTCCAAATGTGACAAAAATCTATTGCTGTAGAAATGTGCTTTACCTGTTCTGAAGATGGCTGTTTAGAAGCTGGCAGATGTGCTTTGTTCCTTGTGCAAAAAGTTACTATGCTTTTTATTGGACGGGTTCCCTTGCTCTTCCTTGAAACTGGTTGGGTGCAGTCTTCTGTATTGCTACAGTTTGTCTCATTTTTCAGGTCCTGAGTCTCCATTATGATGTTTTCCCATTCTTAACTGCTTGGATAGTACCTCTGTGACTGCAGTACAATTGGTTCACAAGTATAGAAAAAGAAAATGTCCCTTGGATCATGATATTCACCAGCTTGTCCTCGGAGAATCTTGGTTGGATAATCCCTTACCTATTACATGAATTACTCTATTAGGTGTTTTCCACATCCACTGTAATTCACAGAATTCATTGCTGGAACACTAAAAAGAGATGCTGTAAAGAATCAAGGCAGACTTTTTAAAAAATGTTTTGGTAAATAAAATGTACCTCAGGAACTTTCATTAAGAAGACACACATTATATATATATTGCTCTTAACACTTTATTAATTGAACATACCTTCTGCATTGTTGCTTATGTGGTTTACTTGCCATGGCTGAATATCTCAGCTTCTAAGGTTAATTTTGAAGGTTCCTCTAGATTGTACACAACTATGTTTGCAGCAAAAAAATTCTGAAACATAGTTGTTTGTTGCAACAATGCTGAAGGATAGAGACAAATAAACCCACATTCCCTTTTTAATTCACTTGCAGTTCATTATAAGGTCTTTTCAGAAAGGGAACTGTGCTGCAGAGGGTCACTAGAGAAGGGATTCCAGATGAATCCTTTCATGCTCTGAAGAACAACAGACTCTCCTGATGCCTGGTGATCACTGAGGCTCTTGAGCCAAAAACTTACTGGGCTATTCTTCACCAGAGCTCTGAAATATTTACACAGTGTTCCTGAGGTAGGACTGGTCAAAATTTATAGGAGGACAAGTGAACCACAGATCCCCATTAAGGCAAAGTTACTAGGTCTGCAGAATCTGAGATCTGCAAGACTGCAAGCTCACGGCTGCATTGGAAGTTTGCCTGGCAGCTGTGTCCCTGCTGTGCATGGCATGGAGGGGTTCTCCTCTCCTGTTGGATGGTTCCTTCAGCCCATGCCCATTTTCTCCTTGGGCAGTCACAAAGGGATTTGTCATCATAGCTGCACAAAGAAGTGCTCAAAGATTTCCCAACTGAATGCAATGAGTATCCTGGACTTGCTTGGTTTAGAAAATGATTTGACTAGCTATTAGCAGTTTACTATTTGTTTACAGAGGGTAAAAAAGGCAAATATTAGATTTTAGGGAGGAAAGGAAAGGAAGACCATATTTTATTTACTAACTTTACATCTATCTTAGAATTGGAGCAGCTCTGGTTGAGCAATCAGTACCTTTTTTGTTTTCTTCAGTTGTGGTGCAATATATAAAACTTTAAAAAGACAAGAATTCATGGGACATAGCTCTTTAGCAGTTGGAAAGAAGTTGCTGTTGTGTTGATCAAATCTTCTCTCTCAAACCCTATAACAGATGACAGTCTTGTTCAAGAAGCCACCAAAGAAACTAGTTAAGATAACCAGAAACCCTATCAATTTTCCTGACAATGTAAGCTGCTGGAGCTGAATTTGAGCACCTAGTTATACTGTGAGCAGTGAAATTGCAGCCATGAGAAATCTGCTTGGAAAAAACAGCTTTCAGCATTCTGTTAATGATACCTGAAGATTTCTCAAAGTCAGTGGTCATATTAAGCATCCTATGCTGAACCTCTTGTGATGCTTAAAGAAGGATATCTTCGTTCATTTGTTCCTAGTTTACCGTTTAATTTTGTGTTATTTCATTTCAAAGTACAATATTTGAAAGGAACTGTGCCTGTGACATGTAAAATGTGTCCAGCTTGTAGCAAAGACTGGAGGGACTCATACTAAAACTTCAAGCTGAGGAGCAAATATTTTACCTTTTATCCTTGTGATAAATCTGTTTATAAATACCAGACAATTCATCATTTCCAGAAACATCTTCCATGAACAGAAAGACTTCTGGGAATAATCAGTTGGCATCAGCAATTGTATCTGAACATCTATTTAGTATTTGAAATTTTTAGGCTTCTGAGTCAGGTGTGTTACTAGTGCTACAGAGTCATTTGTCACCTGCAAATGCTCTATATGACCCGAAGAACTTTGCAAATATATGAAAAAGACACAAATCTGCCTTTGGAATTGTACCTAAGAAAGAATCAAACAGTTGAACTGTGTGCTACCAACTCCTAATATTAAGATAATGGTTTAAAGCTCTTTCTACCTGAAGATCATAGACTCAAACTGCTTTTGGGTAAAGGGGACCTGCCTGAGACACTTAGCAACCTACCACTAGTGCCAGCAGAAAACCTGAATTCAAAACTGGTGATCAGGACAGCAGTGAGAGATGAAAGCATGTAAAGTCTTTCTAAATAAGAGCTCAGGTGTATTCAAAGGAGACAGGTTCAATGGTTGTGTCCAGTTTGGTCTTGCCATTTCTATGTCAGCGTTTTAGTATTAGTATTTGAATCTATTATGGTGAGTTTTAAGTAAATGCCATAAGCTCACTTGCTGTGTCCTTTAATCACTGCAATATTTGAAGAGAACATATTTAAAAATTGTGCAATTAGATTTCATTTTTAGAACAATTGTTCATAAAATCCTGTACTGATAAATGCTTGAAAATTAGGTGTCATACTGAGAGAATTCCAAGTACTTCTTGTGAAAGGACAAGCACCTCAGGTCACCACTGGGAGGTGGAGAAATTCTGATTCACATAGCTTCGATTCAAGCAAACTTTAAGCAATCAAAATGTCACAATGTAAAAATATTAGAAAAAACCCATATCAGAATATTGGAATTGACTCCAAGACATCAAATTCCTTAAAGCTGCTTGGAGTCACTGAACCAGAGGTTAACATTAAGTGTCTGTTGTATCACAGGTATGTCTCATAGATACCTCTTTGCATACAGGTATTAATTAGATTCATATTCTTTTATCTTTACATGCAGAAATGGTATTGAACAATGAGAGAAATGCAGTTATTTTTAGCCCTCCTTTCATGCACCTCTCACCTTTGCAGTCACTGCCTCCTCTTTTCCTTTTCTCCACTCTGCACCCACCTCCCTCCAGCATGGCAGGCACTGGGGCTTTCACAGTGTTCGCTCATGGCCATCCCCACTTTTTTTTATTGGTCAGTAAAACAAAATGAGAAATATGTGACGCTGTCTGCTTGAGCTCCAGCTGAGGCTGATCCAATGCAGATGGGGTTCATTGTGTTAGCAGTTACCCTTACTGTTACTTAGCAGTCTGAATTTTAAAGAGGAGCCTTTTTTTGTCTAGGTTCCAGATTTGGCTGCGCAGCTGCCATCTGAATCCAGGGGAATGTATAGAGCTGACGTGGCAGTCGTGTAGCAGGCGTGATTAGCAATGCAGGCTGTGATAGATGGACACGTCACGGGACTCGGGCACAGGAACCCTTTTTTGGTGACTGAACCCATGACTGAGGAGGTTGAATCTACCACCCCTCCCCAGGGGGCAGGTGTAAATCGAGACAGAGGACAGGTAGCATTTAGCTGCGACACGTCAGGGGCTGACCTGGAAAGGTTTCTGGTGCTTTCAAAAGGGCTGACGCTAACACAAACTATTTCCTTCACACGTTTCAGAGACAAGTAATTAACTGAAAAGAAATTAAAATTACTGAAAACTTCACCTCATTTAACACTGGATACAGAAATCTACTTCTCAGCACTATCCCTGCCCTTTGTTCCTCCCTGAAGGAAAACGGGGTTGCAGATTTTCCGTCTCGTTTAGGTCAGAAAATCTCTAAAAAGACAATCTTTTCCAGCCGGTTCTTTGCTTTTGCCGATAGATGGGGCTGTCCTTTAAGATGATGGTTTAGTATCTTCTTTTTTTTTTACCATTTGTTTCTATCTTTACCCTCCTCTCTGTCTCTCTTTACCCTCCTCCCTTCCCCCCTCTTTTTTTTCTCCCTGCTATTTCCTGATTTGTATTAGGTACCATAGAGTGAGCCTCAGAACAGGAAGCTGAGAATGAAGCAGAGAGGATACTGCAGAGGTCTTTTTTTTTCCCCCTTCTTGATGAGAATGCAGCAATTTATAAACACTTTGTAGCTCTTTGGAACTGAGGATCTAAACAGCTTTATTAGCATTTCAAGCATTTCATCATCACTATCTCTTGGTATTTTTTTAATTTTGGGTTTTTTTCACAATGCTTTTGAAATTACAGTTTTATCAGGTAAGCCAGGAGGATGTTAAATCCTAGACCTTAGTGTGAGCAGTCAGCATGGACTCACCCCAGCTCCCCTTCCTTTTTTTGGGTTTGGCTTGGTTTTTTTTGAATGCTTGCTTTATAGTTACTGTTAAGCATGTAATGAAGGAGAAATTTGGTTTTCTTGCTTTAAAAACATTTTGTAAGCTGCAGTCAGTTCTTTTTGGCATCTCAGCATTTTGTTACAAGATGTGTTTCAGTGGCCTTATATTTTTGGGTGTTTGCCAGTTTTCTGGGGGGTGATTTTGTTTAAATTATTATTAAATATTTTCCCCTGAACTTTTTAGAAGATAACAGAGGTCATGTTGTTCCTTCTCATGGAAGACATATTGAAGTCTAAAGCAAGCACTGCAGGATTGTACAGTTTTCCTTCCCATAGAGAAGCTCTGCTTAAAGGCTAAATGCTTCACACAAATGTTTTACGAGAGAAAGAAAGGCAGCCCTGTCTTTTGTCTCTCTCTCCCTCTGCCCTTAGTCTTTCTGATCAGGTGCACTGCTAGCAGCCCTTGCTTTGGTTTAGATGCTGGCCAGGGCTGGTTCTAATGCTGTGGATATGGCTCGGTTCATAATCTGAACCGTCTTGCTTTTTCAAACAGCACAAGAAATTTGCCAGGTGGACTTCAAGCTCTTTCAGCGTCTTTTCTCAAATGGATTTCTTCTCTGCTGCTTGTCTGAGGTATGTGCCTAAAAGAATCCCATTGTACTAATTTACCTGGGATTGGGCTGTTTATTCTGCCTCGCTTTGAGAAAGCTGTTGTTACTCACTCAGAAGTACTTGAAAATGGATTGATGTTTTCTGTCACTATTGAAAACCTCTTCAGCTGCATTTTTTTCCAGAAATGCATATTTTGTGGTTATGGTGTCAGCCTCCTGAGCTATATTGGCTGATGTTAGTGTTGCATTTTTGAACTGCAACTACCTTGTTTACTGTGTTTTTCATGCCTGACCAATGTGTTGATGTCAAGTACAAAAGAAAAAAGGCTGTGCTAAAAATTACTCTGAAATCTAATGCAAAACAATAACAGGATGATTGCTGTCAAAACTGACACCCTGATACTTTATTCTGTTGAGCCTGGTTTGTGTGATCTTGAATATTTGCTGAAGTTTTTAGACACAGGGAAGCAAGTTAGAGACAAGCAGCTTTAAACTGGATGTACTCAGTTTTACCAGAAAGTTTTCATTATTTTGAAGGAAGTCTGACGGGGAGTGGGACAAGGAATTAAGGGAACTAAGAGCTTGCATAAGGCACAGTCTATTCAGAACAATTCAAGTGAAATTCTAGGAAAACAACAGCAATTTGCATACTATCTGGTACCAAAAATAAAGAATTTTAAAAGTCTGACTATGATGACTTACAGAAAAATTATATAGATAAATGTATATCAGGAAAACATATACCCTATCAGTTGTTTGAAATGGTACTTTACATAGGGGAAGGCGTAGTTTATTATTGATCACTGAAGTCTTGGTTGAAATTATCATATTAAAACCTAAACTTGCTTTGAAGTTTCAGAAGTTGTATTTGTCAGCAGCTGAGAAGGTAAAATCAATTACAGATTATTTTATTCTTAAAATGAAGATGGTCTTGAGGTAGAAAACCTTCACAGTATACATGAATACGACTTCTCAAGGCACTACCCCAATGCCAAGCAGTTTAAAGGACACCTGGTTGTTGACTTTTAAGAATGGCAGTGCTGCTGCTGTCCATATTGCACTGCATCCTTCCTGCATGTGAATTCTACTTCCAGAGTTTTGTCCATTCCTGACAGAACACAGCACATTTAAGGGGCAAACCCACACAGCTCAGTACTGAATTTTGTCCCTTAAAAATGATACTTTACAAATCCTTCTCCATAATTTTTGGCTGCCTGGAAAAATAACTAAGAGTAACCAAGTGTGAGGGTTCTGCTGCCCTTGGTTATGAGAAAGTCTGTTAATAATTGGGAGAAGTGGGTACTTCGCAAATTCTTTGGAAAAGAGGCAGAAATCTTGATCTTATTGTTCTGTGTGCATTTTGAACTGTGATACTTTCATGGATTAATGTAATTTTCCAAATTTTATTCATTTTCTGAACTCCAGTCCCAGCTCATCTGTGGGAGAACATATTGGGTCTTTTGGGCTAAATATCATGAAGAGAATCGTGGATTGTTTTCCAGTAACAGAAACATATTCTTCCTTCTTTTTCTGCATTGGTAACAGCTTATGTAGGTGGGAGGCAGTGGGATTCCTCAAGAGTCCTGTATTTGACCTGTAGACTTTCTGTTGATGCCAAAATGACTACAGCAGAAGAAAAACCAAATTAAAAATTGAGCAATATTTATTCACACTTCTCATGTGAGACAACCAGTGTTATGGAGACAGTATGACATACTAGAGAAGGAATACCATTAGGCTTTTTTTAGCATAATATTTCAGAGCACTTAAGAGATCACATTGCTACAAGAGAAAAAAAATCCTAAAGCTGTAATATTCTGAAATGTGGAAAAAAAGAACCTTTGAGTAAATTTGAACCATTAAAATCTATATCTGATTTTTCTGACAGGATGTAATATTGTGGGGAGATGGGGAATATCATGCAAATTCTCCAGATGTTTTTCCCAAAGCTCAGTAGTTCTGGTGTGTTCTTTCCATTTTTCTAGTTGTAGGTTTATTCTTTGTAGATTTCTATCCATAAAAACACACAGAAGTTGGATGGAAATAACTGAAAATTTGGTGTGAGTGAAGTAATTAGTTAAATGACAAATATGGACTTAGAAATCATCACCCTTTCCATACCGGGGCTAGTCCAACTTCTGTAAAATACACTGATCTCTTTTTATTCAATATTAGTGGTATTTGTTGAAATAATCACTGTGATGTCTTAGTAAATACATGGGTGTTCAGTGGTTTTAGGCTCGCTGTCTTTTACTGATTATTCTGTCATTATTTCTGTCTCTTCCATTTTCACCAGTGTGTGGTGGTTCCAGGTCCCCTTTCATGCTCTTCTGAAATTCTGTTTAGCTCTGAAAAAACTAACTGATTTTATTTTGCACTTTTTAAAAAAATCTAGGTAGAAATCTTCCCTGCCATATTAAATATCATGTGAAAATCCACAATTCTGATTCAGCCACCCTGTTATTTATGGTTGCAATTTATCAGCCCCAGCTCTCTCTCTGTCCTTCCTCTTTCTGCTATGAAATTCTCATTACGTTGCATTTTTGGAACCCAAGTTTCCATTGCTTTCTGTCTCAGCAGTATCTAGTGGATCTTTAACCATCCTTCCAGTGCTCCATTTTATAGTGTTTCCATCCCTCTTTTTATTAATTTCCTCTTTTTTTTCCCACAAGTCTCTGAGAAAAGTACAAAACCCGTGTATTTTTAGTCTCAGAAACATCCAGCTCCATTTGAGCTTCCAAGCTCTATCCCTTGTAATTCCTTCTATCTTTACAATTTATATCAGTACCTTGTAAACATGCAGACTGATCTTAATCTTTCTGTTACTCCTTCAAGAGTGCTTCTAGAATTGACTTTTAAAAATTACTTCATAACACAGATCAAAAAAACTGATAATCATCCTCCTGGTAAAACAAAGCAAAACCAAACAAAAGCTCAAATCCCGTAAAGGTCAGAAATAAAAATTTAGGAGTAAAAGCAGAGGCTTGTATGAGTCAATTATTTAATAACTCTATTTAATAATGGCATTGGTCAAAGAGGACAAATAAGTAGCAACTACAGTACTGTTACCAAATGTTGTTTCCTTCAGAGTGAGAACCTTCATTTTTTTTTTTTTTTTTAATTTTACTTTGTTTAAACTTCTTTGTTTAAAATTATTGTTGGATTTATTTGTTAAGAGGAAATCACGATGGAGGTATTTCTGAATGCAGATGAGAGGTGCTCTTAGGAATGTCTCAGCAGGGCTCTTTAAGCAGCTTTGCAGGATCCCTGGAGTAAGCCACACGTGAAAACAGAAGTGGAGTGGCTGCTGGATCATTAGAAGCTGAATGCTGGTGATGATTTTTGCCCTCTGTGTCCATAGTGGGTGGGACAGGAAGTGAAGCTTGAAGAAATGGGCTCACCCAGAGTAGATACGAGGACAAACCTTTCACTAGAGCAGAAAGTGAAGAGCTGCAGTAGAATGCCAGAAGAATCTGGGAAATTTGTCTGGAAGGTCTGTAGGAAGAGGTTTGATGAAACATCTGTTGGGAAATAGGTGTAGCAATCTTGCCTTGGGCAGCAAGATGAACTAGGTGGCCTCTGATCTTTTTTTTCCACCCAGTTTTTCTGTGAGTCTACAAAAAGAAGTCAATATCTGAGGTTTAACAGACAGTGTACAATTAATTAAATAGGGTCCCAAACAGACCTACTAAAAGCTATCTTCACTAGGATTGCCTAAAAGCATATAAACATGCCCTGAAAATATTTATCCTATGGTATATACACTCTGCAATGTTTCAAATGTATCAAGAAAGGGCAGAAAATGGGTCCTAAAAAGTTACTTAATTTCTTAGTGTTTGTTTTAGACTACATAGTCTTTACTCGTGAACCATAGCAAATGTGTGAATATAAGGGGTAGAAAAAGGATATTTGCAAATCTGATCAAATATCCATACTGTCTGGAGAATAGTACACATTTAATTAAAAGGGTTTTTAAATTGATAGCTTTTTTTTATAGAAAGAACTAGGACACTTCAGAATCTGATTAAATAAGGTGAGTGTACCGGAGCCATTTCAAAGTTCTATTTTTAATGTTCATGTGCAGTATTTTTCACAGCTGAGAAACCCAGTCTGATACATTTATTTTCTAAAATGAAACCTAAATAATGCCATATGTATATATTACTTGAAATGTGCAGTGATGGATAAAGACAGAGAACTGGGTACTCCATACTGGGTACATTGACATGCTTAATTGAAAAAGAAGTTACACAACAATTTAATTTTTTTTCTTAAACAGGAACTATGTGATCCAAGTGCAATCTAGAAACCTTGCAACTGAGTATTTTTGCCTTCAGTTCAATTTATTTTCTCTTTACACACACTGGGGGGATAAACCAGAAAGGATGACCCTTTATTATGTTTTCATAATTTCATATTGCCTCAGAACAAAATATATTACAAATAAACTACTCTGAATTAATGAGGCATTTTATCTGAAAGAAAAATTTGTACTCAAAGAAAAATCATCTATGCATTACGATGTATTTTTTCTTACTCATTTTGGCTCAGTCTAAGACCAGGACTACCTGGCATTGGGATTCTCTGTGTCTGCAAGGGTTTTGTGTACACCAGTGCAGAGGCTGCTTGCAGTGTGAGCAGGGCACTGCTGGTGGCAGCTGACTCTTGAGGTGTGTTCCCAGACTCCTTGGGAAACAAAAATGGGTGAAAGTTGCGCCAGGATCAGCTCTTTTTAGCTCTTTCTAGGGGATTGTGTCCCCAGATCCAGGAGTATTTCTTACCACTGGCTAATCTATTGGCTTCTAAGCTATGGAGCAAACAAAAAAAATATTGTCCATCTAAATATATGCAATGAGAAACGTATATGGTTACCTAGGCAGAGATAAATAAATTTTATTGAGGAGATTTTTTTAAAATATGGTTTTAGAATAAGCTAAATAAATCCACAAACTAGTGTAACATATTAATTGAATAGATACAAAACATTGCAACTTCTGAATTAACAATTGCACAGGAAGCAACACAATTCTGTCTTGAGTGTCCTTTAGGAACAATTTATAGTTGGAAAAAAATAAATTTGAAATGTATACCTTCTTTTTCTTCCATTAAACTTGATATTATGGAGGGACACATCTTCAGAGAGATTACCTTTAATACTAATGAAATATCTTATTGTTGTGTAGAAGATTGTTAATAAATACTTACAGGAAATGCAAAACCAATTTAGAAAGCATCTTGCGAAATGAAATGCCAAACTGGACTTGTTTGAAACAAAATAATTGGTTTTTTTCATAATTCTGAGTACTTGCATGAAAACCAGTGCACATGAATCATTAAAAATTCATTACTATTTAAAGGCAGACTAAACTGATTTTATTTAATGAATGATAGGTAAGATATTTATAGAGTCAGAAAAAATAAACATGTATGGAATATACTTAAAATATGCTGGAAAATAGTATACTCTACAGCACTGTTTCTGGAACTGTGAAGTTATGTAAAATTATGTTTTCTAGGCACACCTAGATTAAGAGAACTTACCAGATATTATTTCAGGATGTTGCTGTCTGCTTTTTGATGGCAAATCTAAAACTGCCTGCAACATTTTATAGAAGCAGAATTTCTACCCACCTGAGCTACATATTTGAGAAAATTTTGCAAAATGTCTTTATTCTAACACAACAGCTCATCTCCAGAGGTGCCTTTCCTCCTCACCCTTTATGAGCCTGTAATACAAAACCACATCCTAAGAGTGCAGGGTGGAGGCTGTCACCAGCCTGTTAATTTCTAATGAGGAGCAGCAATGTACCAAGGACAAAAAAAGAGAATTTAAATATAAATTATGAAATATGTAAAGTCTATATTAAATATATAAAATTATGAACCTATTTCTTTTAATAGAAATATAAATTAGAAAATTTGGAAATGCTAATGTAGGTGTGGTGTTGCATCATGAGGTATGAGGAGTGCACCTGCTCTGAGTTGTCATATTTCTTGGATGGGACATAGAGAAGACAGAAGTCTGCAGATATAGATGTGCAACCAGACTAGGAAAAAAAGTCTCTATTACTATGAGTACCTTTTAAATAGAAATCCAATCTAAGATTACTTTTATTCAAACAATATTTTAAGATTTTTATTTTTAAATCATTTTTTAAACTGTTTTCTTACAACTCTAGTAGCAGTGGAGCTAGCACTCTGTTTCACACACAAACTCCAGTCCAGCCTGGACAGAGCCATTGTCTGCTGTGCTCTGCCAACACCTGCAAGGGTGTCACTGCAGTGAGCTGGCAGTGAGCACCAGTTCAGGAGGGCACACACATTCTCTGGTGAGTTTTAAAACAACTGATAAATGTTATAGGCAGTGCCAGTCCCAAGGATTGAGCTCTGTGCCTGCAGCCTGTGAGAGCCGCTCTGCTCTCTCTCCCAGTGCAGCTGGTGCTTTTGCTGTGGGTTCTGTGCTGTCCAGCTGCTGCACAGCCTGCCTGCCAGTCTGTCACTTGTGGGCCTTGGCCTCACACTTGCCCTCTGTTTTCCCCTCAAGCAGGTTGCTGTGCATCTGTGAAGTGTAAGTTGAGACTGCTACTGAACCAGCACTAAATAATATTTAATGGTTCTGCTGGGAGAAACAAAAATGCTTACTGCCCTAGAGTAGAGAATGATAAATTGTGAGATGTGCTAGCAAGAGAAAGCAAAGTAGCTGATACAATGCCCCCTCTCTTATGTCTGCATGCCTAATTCCTAGACAATATCTAACAGTGAGTTTTGGGGGAAGAGAAAAAAATAAAGGCTGAGGAAATGCAAATTAATCCATTTTTTTAAATGCAGGGGAGTAGTAAACACCACATTTTATTTTTAAAAGCTATTTCTTTGTTCCAAAACTATCTGCCTTCAGGACATTAAGCTCTATTTAATTCTCTAACAGTGTTTTGTTCTAAATTCTCTCTCCTTTTTCCTTTTACTGCCTTGCACATGATATTTCTCTCCATGTCTCAGCAGTGACATTTATTTCTCAGGGTTATATGCTTTGCAGAATTCTGAAATGGGGGAAACTGGTCAGTTTTGGGAATAGGTTTTTTCCTTCATATGATTAAAGTAAGACTGACTATGATATAAGGCTGAAATTTCATACAGTACATCTAATCTTATATATTTATGTTCTAGTGCTGAGTTAAAAAATACAATGTCTCTATACAAAGTGACAAGAATTTTATATTGACTTTTGTGTGAATTCTTGATTACTTAGCACTTTGGAAAAGGATGGCTTATGCCTTTAGCTGTCTGCTCAGATAAGTTTCAGACAGGAAATATGAGCCATTTTCTCTCTTTCATGTGAGAAAAGATTGTGAAGATGGCTAAATAACGGCTGAGGGTAGTGCAGCTGTGATTAGAGTATTCTGAAGTGAAGTCCACAAAGTAAGCTCTTTAGTGGTCTGCAGGTCTGTGTTTCTCTGTGTAATTCTTATAATTCAAGTGGCTTTGTTGAAGCAGTAATTGTTAAATGCTTTGGGGGATTAAAACAAGACAGATTTCTGGTTTTCTGAGACATTCATGTGTCATCTCTGTTAAAATATGATATTGCAGTATTGTAGGGTGTATTTTACTTCTGGAAGTTTCAGGAATTTTGTTATTAAAAACCTTCTGCTTTCTAGCTCTGCCAGGCTCAAATCTGAATACATTCCTTCACATTGCTCTTCTGAAGTACACACTCTTGAATTTTAACACTTCTTAACATCCAGATTCTTACCTGCAAATTTTTCTATCTCAATTTGTGGCCAGCATTATGGGTTGCCTTGGTATGGCATATGGATACCTTTGGATGTCTGTGGTAGGCAGGAGTTCAGTCGTGGAATGTAGGATCCCAATCTGAATGTGCTATTCAAACAGAGAGAGGGAATTGCTGCTCCAGCCATGGTACAACCTAAGTGTAAGGAAAAATGCTCAGCTGTCACTGAGGGAAAGAAGATCTTTAAGATGATGAGGTAGTTTTGGTAGCTGAGCAGCCAAACCACCGAAGAGTTTTGGAAGGTATCATGAAAATGAAGAGGCTAAAAGGAGCATAAGGAAAATGAAAGATCTTTGCAGATATTTGTATCTCCTAAATGTGACTGGAAATCTTAAAAATTTCAGTGTTGATGTAAATTGAAAATTTAAACAACAGAGTTAACATCTAAAAAATGAAATTTGAGATAATGAAAAAAGACTGCAAAGAGCCTCTGAGAGGCAATCAGTCATCTGCTTTCTACAGCAGGATAATACAGCCCAAGGAACTAGCTAGAATATAATTCTGAGTATGGGCAGATTTTTTTTATAAGGGCAAATAAACTTTCTTGTTTCTTTGGAAGAATGATGGAAAACAGACCTTAGATATGTATGGCAGTGGGGGAGTACAGTATGATTTAAACATAGTTTGGCTCCAAAACTTAGACAAGGACATTTGACACATATAAGAGTCAGATTCATTATGACTGCTTGTAGCACAGACTCCTCTAACCTCAGCAGCCCTTAGGCTTGGTTGTCTTTCATGTGCTGAGCTGCTGTGTTAAGCACTCAGTCTGGGATGAATCACTCCATCCAGAAATTGAAGACATTTACTCCAGCAATGGCAGAGGAAGCAAGTCTGAAATAATTAAAACTTGGGTCAATTGGACTACATATAGGATAAATAGGATGATTCTGAAAGAAGTTTGGAGACTAAAATAGCTACAGCCATCCATTCTTCCTGCTTTCAGCAGGGTTCATGTGCTTTGGACAGCTTTGATGCTATTCTGAAAAGGTAAACTGCACAGGTGTGCAAACCCCTTTACCTGCAGTGTGAACATGACTGCTGGTCAGGCCACAGAAGCAAAAGTAACTCAAGAGGGGCTTTGCTAGAAAAGCTCAGATATCTGCAGATTTGGAGATTTGAAAGCATGGTGTCTCCCAAGTCCAGAAGAACTGCCTGTAAAAGGCAATACAGGCAGGTTCATGTTGCCTCAAGAGCACCTTGTGACAGAATTCAGTTTTGGCTGCACTTTTTCAAATATAGTACAGATGTAGCCTGAAAAATAGGTAGTAAAACAGAATCTTAACATTTCATATTGCTGCTGGTAAATCTGTGTGCTCATGTTTCAAAGCAAACATCTTAAGATTTGATAATGCAATATATTGCACTTTTTCACTGAGGTCCTTTCTTCTTAGGGGACACAGTCACTGAGGGGATGGGCTTTTAAAGGTACCTAATGACAGTCTCAGCCTTTGGCCATCTTTTATGCATCACATCATGGTGTTCTCACTGAAAAAAATGCCTTTCGCTCTGCATTCTTACCTGGATTTAACTGTCTTTTATAGAGGTAACAATTTTTGTCTTGACCTTTGTGGGGTTTGGAATATTTTAGATACTTGTACCTCTTCCTGTTGCTGGCTTGCCTCAAGCTTCTGTATTCATCATGTAGTTCATCCAAGAATTCCCTCATCATGAAGCTACAACAAGCCTAACTTCACAAGCTGATACCTGCAAACCCAGCCTTGATGCCATCAAGCCCAAAACACTCGCAAAGCACTCAGCTTGCAGCAAGCCTGGCTGCCTGGGCAGGCTCAAACAGGCATGGAGGGAGGGAAGGAGCTTGCATCTGACTCCCTAGGATCCACTTAAGGACCATGTTAAGCTCATGTCCCCCATGGGTTTGCCCGAAAGACAAAAAGATTTCATGGAGGAAAAAAAGTCTGAGCAAGAAAAGCAAGAGAGGAAGGGAAGCAAAACAAAAATTTTCATGACATCTTCATACCTCCTGATGAAATTTTAAATATAGAGAAAACAAGGAATTTTAAGGGTGAAAAATACAGAAAACTACATGAACAGGTGTAACAAACCAACTCCTACTCAAAATTGCTAAGTACTGAAAATTATTCTGTATTTATAATTTTCATAGACTTTTTCCCTCAAAGTGAAATTAAAATGTTTGATGTAGTTTCCACCTATGACATTAAGTCCCCAATTTGTCCTTGACTCACAATGAATGAAACTCAAATATTTTCAAGCTTCTTAACTGTGCATGTTTCCCTCAGACTTAAATGTCCTTTGATTCCTTGGAGCTATGACCCTACAAATTGCATTGATCTCTTCTCTGACAGTGTTCACTGTTGACATACTAAAGACTTGTATTTCATAACTGGCTATTCTTATCTTTATGTAGGGCTCTTCCCTCGTTGTGCCCTCGCTCAAATGCATTGAGAAATGGTTTTTTAAAAAGGAAGTTTCCACTTTGGCTTCTCACTGTAAGCTTGTTTATACAGATGCTTCTGGATTGTACATACAGTGCCTGCAGAAACAATATTCAGCACTCGGTGTGGTAGGAAATGGTGCCCTGTCTTCAGATGCATTGATCAGACCAGAAGCATGACGTGCTGAGGAATGCCTCTCCTCATTTTTCTCAGCTGGGTGTATTGTAAATCAATACCTGACTCTGGGAGGTTGAGTGGCTGAAGCTTTCTCTCATCTAGTAGGGCTAGAACTAACCTTCATTCTGCTATTAGTGGAGTAAAGAGTTATGGGACAACAATGACTAATCTTCTAATTTATCTTTAAGCTATTTAAAATATTACCCTGGACACCTGATGCCAAAATACCAGAAGGCATTACAATTCAGTAACTAAAAATTACTAATTAGAAAAAGCATTCCAAAACACTTTAATCTCTAATACAACATTGAAAACGACAATTTAGAACAGCAAGTAACAGTTTCAATCAAATTCAAGAGTATTTTCAATTAATGAAAAGACAAAAGTGTGCGTTTGAATGAAAATAGCTGTAAGTACTTTAATCACCAATCACAAATCCTACAAAATGGGAAAACTGGTATTTTTCAATCAGAAAAGTTGAGGGTGAAAGAGAGATTATTTGCTGACATTACTTGCTGTGGTCTCCAGTTTGCCATATTGATTCTCCTATTAGAGTTCTCATCTTACAGGTGGAGCCACATGAACAGATTCAGATTATACAGACCTTGTAATCTACCAGTTTGAATTCAAGGTGGAATGCAAGGTAGAAAACTTCATTAAATACTTTATTGCTTCATAACTTCATTAATGTAGTTTGTGTACCAAGTGATATTTACAAAAACTACAGATTTCAAACCTCTTTCCCTTTTTTTTGTATTTCTGTACCTATATTTGAGAATGGCTTCTTTGCAAAATAATCACTAAATGTGCACTACAATTCCATATTTAACCACATAGCTTAATACTATATTTGATAAAATAAATGTTGCTGGCTTTTAGCAGATTATCCAATCTTCAGAAAACTACCAGACAGTGGCTCAGAATTTGAATGTCTGAATGTTTTGCTTCAAAATTTGTTATCATTTATGCTCTTTGTAAGCATATATCAATATTTCAGATTTTTCTAATTAATGGTTTTCCATTTTTAAATAACAGATGGTATCTTGTGATATTATCTTAGTTTTACATTTGTCTGTTTTCTCAGTTCACTTAATAGAATTAAGTTCATTCATTTTCAAGTGTTCTGGGCTGATAAACATTTGAGATAAAAGTGGTTTGTGTGTTCAGAACCACAAAATTGTAGAGGGATCTGAAGGGGGAACTGCAGAGGAGTTGCCTTAGCAGGATCAGAAAAGGCCAATGACCGAGGTGCAGTGCCTCGCCCACGTGAACTGAAATGCAAATGTCATGTGTTTACAGACTTCTGTTACCTGCTGCATGGCATTAGCATATGGCATACCAGTTAATATGGAAAACACTTAATTCCCATGTAGCCCATGTATTTGCTGCAGCTTGTAAAACCTGAGACAGGCTGAGTGCTGCAGAAGGGGGCTGAGGCCATAGAACTATTCCCAAGTCATGCAGTGGCAGTAGTGCTTCCTAGGCTGCAGAGCTGGTTTGTGGTTAAAGCATCTCCCATTCTTTGAGCACTCTGTTCCCTCTCAGTCAGTCACTGAGATGGATCCATCCCTCTGGGTGCTGCACTGCAGTGCCTGAGCAGGTGATAGCCAGCTGCTAACACAGGGTGCTGGGGCTGCTGCTGCCTCCTCTCTGCCCTGTGCACAGGCATGTCCTGGGGCATGCCTTCAGTGCACAGTGTGTAAAAGCAAGGGGATAAAGTTTCAAAAGTTCT